>OY720432.1:40234677-40973491 GCA_963082735.1 Pocota personata | reverse complement strand
CAACACCTGCACTTTATGCAATACCGACGAAAGAGAAAACATAATACATTTCATCGCTAAGTGTCCCATCTTAACGGAATAAAGGCGATAAATATAGCAGCAGAACTACTCGTATATTGACTAAACGGGTGTCATTGAAATTTTAAATGAAGAAAACTGGCATAAATTATTTTGTTTTATACAAATTGCACTAAATTATATCAGAGGAATTTTAAAATTATTTTTCTATTGTATTATAACTAAACAGTTAAAAATACAATAAATAATAATAAAAGAATAAAATTAATTTTATAAAGTTGTCTATGGCTGTCGTCCCTTCTGGTCATATCTAACTAGATTTAAGTAAACATAATTTGTAACCAACTGTTAACTCTAAGGAACTCTGAAACAAATCTATTATCTATCAATCTATATCTACGTTGCTGAAATATAAAATTTTAACAGCACGCTGAGCCGTTTTCGATAAAATCGATTTTTTCAATATTGGCCATTAACAAAATACCGTTAGTTTTGGGGTTAGTATGAGATTTCCGATTTCGCTTTGATCCTACAGACCCCAAATATAAAGTTAGTAGAAAATCCGTTCAGCCGTTTAGGCGGCAGTCGGCCATATAGACAGACAGACAGAATTGGAAGACCCACTTTTTTGAGTTTCTCTATTATAGCAATCTTAAGTTTGATCAAAATATCGAGATCGAACATTTTAAGGAAACTGATACTTGCCCTCATAGGTGCAAGTAATAAAATGTTTAGTCTCCAATTTCAAAATTTACAATTATTGATCTTTTCGGGTCAGGTCGTAACAAAAAATTATCGATCCGTGTCTGTCTATGTCAATTTTGTCCTTCTCACACTCCTAGTTTCAGAACCACCAAACAGGCAATTTGATTTCTAGGTTCGGTCTAGTATATGTACATATATACATGCATACCCTAATATACAAACAAAAAAAAAACTACACTCGAGGAAAATAGACAATTTTGACTTTGACTTGCTCTATTTCCGTTTTTTTTTTTATTTATTCATTATCGAGTAATTAGGACTTAATAGTTCTTTTTGTCCGCGGTTTCCTTGTTTTTGAAGTCGCCTAGGTTTTTCAATCGTTTTTGACCTTAAAGTGAAAATTGCGCAATGAGCAGGAGGCAGTTAGCAAAATTTGAAAGGGCTCAAATCCTGGCTTTTAATGAGGAAGGTGAATCGATGAGAGAAATTTCAACGAGTCGACTATAGAGCGAAAAAGTGGAAGCGGTCGTAAAGGATGCACTACTCTTAGATTCGAGCACCATATAAAGAGGACAACGTTAAGTAAACAGTTCGATAAGGCATCACAAGTAAGAAGAGATATTGCGGAATCCACCAGAATAGACATCTCTATGATAATAGAGATAGGCTTGTTTGCCTACCGGACGGTAAAAAGAAAACACTTCTTACGCCTAGGATAAAAAAAAGCTCTTCTAGAATGTGCACACGAAAGGCAGAATTGGACCCGAGATGACTGACAAAAGGTCATATTCTCAGAGGAATCCAAATCCAACCTGGAGTTTCCAGACGAAAAGACCACAATTCGACGCCGACCTCGAAACCGTTTGAAAGAAGAACGTGTAGCAGCTCGTTCGAAAAGGTCCAAAGGTGTTATGGTTTGGGGAATCATAACTGCCGTTGGAGTTGGCACTCTTTTGATAGTACATAGATGGATCTATAAATGTTGTAAAATTTAAAAATTTAAAGAGGTCATAGAAAATGGAGTGCTTCCCACTATAGAGTAAGTGAGTCAGTACTACACGGGAGTCGTGTTTCAGGACCATTCCGCACCTTGCCATCGTGCTAAGACCGTAAACAAACCATGAACTTCCCACTGTTATCTTGATAATTTTATCAATCTTTATGGTGTTTTTAATGGATTTTATCTAATTCTTTTTCTAGGTTCAAAGTTACGAAGAAGAATTGGCCCGCAAACAGTCTGGACATGAATTTCATTGTGCAGGTTTGGCATCGAATGGGTGTAAAATCATAAAACAAAGAGACAAGAAATTTTCAGGAATTAAGAAGCCACATCGAAAAAAATTGGTATGAGGAAATAGATACCTGCTACATTACCAGCCTTTACGATTCCATGCCAAAAAGGGTTGAAACTCTTATAAAAGCCGATGGTCACAAGTCATATTAAAAAAAATAAAAAAAATAAAACACATACTATAAATTAATTTTTAAAGGGTTGAAATTATTAACGATTTTTTTTTCTGAAATAATATGACCCTATTTATTTATTCCAGTGTGGCTTTTTTGTTTGCATGTGAATGTATATAGGAAGATGGTCCCCCCTTAAAGCCATTGAACGTTAAAAGACATCATAGTTTTCCTGATAAAATCTCCTCTGAATAAATAGATATATGTACCATAACAACATTTTAATTAAACATTTCATTATGCCACGCCCACTTTATTAGCAATGAGTTAGAAATTGAGGGATATGATATCATATGACCCATTCGAGATGTATTGTTACTTTCCTGTATGTTTTGTATGTATGTAAATGTGGTTTGTTTGTTTGGTCTGGTACGTAGGCGCTCTCAATTTAAAAATCATGAGAATCGGTCAGATTGGAAGTAAGGTATGTGGGTTCAGTTAAAAAACGTTAATTTTGCGGAGAATAATCCAGAGAATAGGAGAAAGCTTATTGATTTGGAGCCGTGTCTAACTGTTTAGTGCTTTGAACTGCGGGGCGGCAAAACACCAACAAGTTTTTCACGATCCCACTTCGCGCTAATATTTGACAACTCCAGGAGGAAAATTGTCATGAGAAGCTTTTCAGTTCCGCCGTTCGGTGTCGGCAATAAAACTGTAAGTCCCTTCTATTAGTGTCAAAAATAGCACAACATGACTTACTCCAAGAAGATATGCTCCAGGGCCTGTATGAGTTGTTTCCGCTTAATAAGTATCACTAGTGGCTCACGAAGCCAATCCTTGATAACACCTGAGGTGTGCTTCGGATTATTGTCTGGCTGGAAATGTCATCTGTGGAGCGTGTTTTGTATGCAAAGGTAAGTATGATATTTTCCAATATTGCCTTATCTTCAAATTTAGTCATGGTATTATTTTTTCAAAAGATAGGGCCAACGCCATACCACGACAAAACAACCCCGCACCATAACATTGCCACCGCTCATGAAACTATTTTCCTTTTGGCCTTCTAATGTTGTGCTGGAATTTGAGGAGAACAAACTGATCTTTGTCTCGTCAGTCGTCACTCCAAAGAAATTATGGAACTTTTTTATTCCTTCAGTTCCTTTCTAAAGACATTTATTTCAATGTGGTCGACTCGCTTTAATAAAACATTGTACACCTTCAAAAATAATGCACTCAAATTAAAATGACTTTAGCGTTATTATAACCGTAATTGTAAAAGCTACATTAATTAGCATTTGTGTAGTTTTTTATATGTCCATATTATCTCGTATCAAAACAAATTAACAAAACAACAGTGGCTCACACCTATTTTATTGACCAGCAGTGTATTAATGTATGTCTGTCTGTATTTATGGACGACTGCAGCCTAAACGGCTGGACAGATTTTCTTCAAACTTTATGTTTGGGATCTATTGGGTCACAATTCGAAGAGAAATCGAAATTTTCTTTCTAACACCTACTTTACTAATAGCCGATTTAAAAAAAAAACATGATTTTCTCGAAAACGGCTGACGATTTTCATAACATTTTATATTTCAAATGGGGTGGGCATATACCGCATAAAGGCTTTAAGAAAATTGGTTCATTCTCGGATACAAATATTTTAACAATTTGTTTTAAATTTCGAAATGATTGATTTGTAAATAAAAAACATATTCGGATTCAGTCGTCCGCTTTATTTCTCATCGTAGTGATGTTGTGTATCCATCCAATCAACATCAGGACACTCAACATATCCAGTCTGATAACGATGATGTTTTTGCTTATCCTGTGTTTAATCCTCCTAATATTGATCTTTGATGGACTCACCGATGGCTGAGTCGTTGTCCCCGGAATTCTCTCGTGCCCGAGGAAAACTAATGAGCCGGTAGATGCATTGCATATACCAAGACGATCTGAACGACTACAAAGTAAATATGTTAGATTTAGCTTTGACTCATAGTGGGGGCAATTGATGTATCTTGGCAGCACTGGTGCAAGTGCAATGGCACTACTAAATTCAGATGCCAAATTATGACCGATAAGCTAGCTATCATGGTAAATCAAGATCACACGTTCACGTGCTTTTCTTGAATATAGAGTGTACACCGTTTTTACATACGAGTACATATATATAGGTATATACATACATATACATGTCTAACTAATTAGCATAAGTTGTAATTGGATTAAAGAATTTGTTATACCCACCAGTCGGTACGTCTTTCCATCAAAATTACAACAGTTAGTAAATTACTTATACAGACTGTAATAATGTCTGAGTATACAAAAAGTCTTACCTTCCTTGACGTCTCATTGAATTCTTT
Organism: Pocota personata; assembly: GCA_963082735.1. Taxonomy (NCBI): domain Eukaryota; kingdom Metazoa; phylum Arthropoda; class Insecta; order Diptera; family Syrphidae; genus Pocota; species Pocota personata. The sequence goes on along the minus strand of OY720432.1, from coordinate 40,968,998 downwards.
TCAGTTTCACGATCTTGTTTCTCTGAACCAGAATCCGTATCATAGCCAAGTTGTAAGGTTCCCCGCGCATCTGCGATAGAGGATCTAACTGCTACAGCAGGTTCTGCCGAAAAAAAAAAACATGAATATCATTAACATCAAATTGGAACTGCGACACTTACCAACACTGGTATTAGACAATTTCCGTTCTTTCTCTCTTTCACGTTCACGATCTCTCTCGAATCCTCGACCGATCATATTCAACTGATCTTGTGATCCACCAAAATTTTCGATTGTTAGCTGAGAATCTTCACTGGAAGAGTTACGACGCGATCGTCGACCTGCAGGTCGAAAACAGTATTAGCTTTACATTTCTAATAACAGAATTTATCTTTGATATGTAGATAAAGAGTTTGAAAATAAAGGTTACATTATATATTTTAACAAACCACAAGAACGGTAAACATTCCAAAAACTATGATAAAATTAAAATCAAAAAATAAAAACATTCACAAAACGGTCATATTACCTGCATAGCTTGGTCTTCGATTTTGTTCCCAATTACTTGGTCTGCCAGCGGGTACATAATCGCCTGCGCATTTTACAAATTTTGCATATAAATCGGGCATTGGGTGTAATTGTGTGATTTTTTTTTTTTGTTTTCATTTTTGGGTTTCAATTCAACATTTTTTTGTTTTTTTGTATATAAAAAATCGCAAGCAAAATCAAGAAAATAAATTTAATGCAAATACAATAGTGTTTGTATAAATTAGTGTTAGGTTCTACGATTTCAAAAAGTCTATATATTCTCTGGGAAATTATGTTAAGCTAATAGTATATGCACTGAAACTAACACGTGGACTAGGGTCAAAATATATACATGGTTTACTTAACCGAAAAACTCTTAATTAGACAATACGAGTATAGGGGGATATACTGATATAAAAATGGTAAAATAATCATAGAGTTTCTCTATTTTATTACCTTTAATATTGTTTAGAGGTCGACACTATTAATGGTTGCAAAGAGTTTTCCAATTTTAAATTCTAAAAATTATGTGAACACGAGGATGCCTTTTTTAAATTTTGAAGTCATAGCGAATACAAATTCGATATGAGCCCTTTTCTAATTTAACGATTCAATTGCGATACGCAAAAGAATACATTATTTCTTTATCAGACAAAAACAGTTATATCACAGTAAAAAATACTGTCGTAATCTGCGTAATGGTCGATAATACATTTTTAATATTTTTCAGAAAAAGAGGAAACCGTAAAATCGTCCATCGCAACTCGAAGGTAAATGATGAGCAAATACCTATTTGAAACTTGTTAGAGACTTTATGTTATTATTTAATTTTTTAAAAGCGACTGTTTGTAGTTTCAGAGATTATGTATGTACGAGGGCATAATCTCCCTTGACTTCAACACACTTGGTCCAGCGTGTCTCCAACATCAGTATTCCTTCTCGGAAGTGAGTCTGGAAGGCTGTGAATATATTCATCTACGGTCCCCTCAACTTCTGAATTGGATGCGAAGCGCTTCCCAGAAACAAATTTCTTCAAGTTTGGGAACAGAAGGAAGTGTAAGGGTGCCAAATCAGGTGAATAGGGGGGATGGCCGAACAAATCGTACCCCAAATCCCGCAGTTTTCCCATCGCCAACGCACACTTGTGTACAGGTGCATTGTCCTGGTGAAAGATAATTTTTTTCTTCTTCAAGCCGGGTCTCTTCTCACGAATTTTGGCATCCAGCTGGTCAAGAAGGTTGGAGTAATATTCGCCTGTAATTGTTCTGCCTTTCTCAAGGTAATCAATTAACAGGATCCTTTTCGCATCCCAAAACACACTGGCGATGACCTTTCCGGCAGATGCGATCGACTTCGCTTTCTTTGGCACTGAACCACCGGCTTCCAATTGCATCAATAAGTTTTTGTGCAAGATGCTTCGCACCATCTCTTCCGATATACACACAGCCTCAGCTATCTCACTCACCTTCACTCGCCTATCGTCCAACACGATATCATGCACTTTTTCGATGGTTTAGGGTGTGGTTGCGGTTTTTGGCCGTCCTTCACGTGGGTCATCTTCGAGGGACGTGCGACCACGTTTAAATTCAGCTGCCCACTTTTAACGGTCGACATGGAAGGAGCAGTCCCCGTACACTTTTGTCAACTTTGGGTGAATTTCATTAGGGGTTAACCCATCCAAAACGACGAATTTTATCACCGCACGATATTCAAGTTTATCCATTTTAACGAAAAACACGCTAGACGTCTACTGCAAAAATTCGTGTAAAGAAACTACTTGAGAGAATAAATTGAAACTTGTCATACGAACTAATGAGAAGTGCAGTCAGGCAGGAAACATAAATTTTTGGAACGCCATCTCTGCGTCAGGCCGAGAACTTTTCAGCTTGTCCTCGTTTGTATGCAAGAGTTTTTGGTACGGAAAATGAATTTGATACGAAAAAGGTCTTAAGTGCAGATATATTTCATATTTAACTTAAATATATAGGGTTTCCTTTAAATGTCCATATGGAATTTGTCTGTAAAGGAAATTTTGTATACATATATGAAAGAAAGGCTGTAAGTGTTAGTTAAATTATGGCTTCCAAGAAATTGTGTTTTATTTTCCATTTACACGTTTTGATCTTATAGAAGGTCATAATAAAGTATTCAGATCACAATAACACTATACGTTTATCTCGAGTATTGTAGATAAGGTCTCTACGTACATTGAAACTCACATAATGTAAGTACAGTATAGGATTTATATATGTACTTTAAATGCAAAACAGTTCTATGATGGACACATTTTACACCGAAACAGCCTATACAAAAAATTTAATTAGAGTTAAATTAAGGTTAATTTATGCTTAAACTCAGCAAAGTCTGCTTGTAACATTTATAATAATAATATAATTAATGTTGAATTAATTATTGTTTAAATTATTGACCAGTGTTTAACGATTGATTAAGTTTTATTCTCAATAGTTTCAGCATAATTTTCCTGAAATAATTTCGCCTTGTTTCTGACGGCATAATATTACAGGAGTGTTGCCGTGGTAGGTATAGGCACTGACACAATTATCTTCTTATATGTAAGTGTTTTTTAATTTTTGTTCATACTCGTATGTCTGAATTAAAATGAGAAACTAACACCACTGAAGTGGGTTAGTTAATTCATTTATACAAAATAACTGGTTAAGCTATCTTATAATGAACAGAGCTGAAAGTGTGTTTTACACGTTCGTAGTTATAGAATAGTTTAAACTGTTATAAAACATGGCAATTACTTTATGGCTTTTTTTAAATTAATTTATAGGGTTATAAGTAGCGGTTTTGCGGTTGATGTTTGACATTTTTCTAACATATATACAGGGTGCGCCATCTTTTATGTCGGTATGTAAACATTGAATAACTTTGACATTTATCAACCGATTGGCTTGAGTAGCCATGTTTATGAAACGTCAATTCAGTACAATTTTAACCATGAAGCACTTCGCACCGAACCAACGCGCCGAAATAGTGACGCTGTACATTGAAAATAGTCGTTCAGTTGTGTTAACTCAATGTGCATTTCGTCGAATCGTGGCCAACAAGCACCGTCTGACAACACTATCGTCGTTTAGTGTCGAATTTTGTTGAGCACGGGAAAGTGGGAGGTCGTCGAAATGCCGTTCATCAACGCCCAAGACGTTCCAATGAACTGGTTGAAGCGGTAAGAGAGAGTGTTGCCGAAAACCCACATGTGTCGTATCGTCATCGCGCTCAGCTTTTTGGCGTCAGTGGAACCACCTTGCGGCACATTTTGAAGGATGATTTGCATTTGTTTCCGTATAAAGTGCAATTGACTCAAAGAATATTGCCGACAGACCGTCGACGCTCTTGGAATACGTCGCTTGGAATACGGCCAAACAGTCGCTCGAATGGTTGACACTGAACCTGATTTTTGGAAGCAAATTTTGATGACCGACGAGGCCCATTTCGAATTCTTTGGCGCCGTTAACAAGCAAAATTGCCGCATTTGGGGAACGGAGAATCCACACCAGATCCATGAAACATCATTGCATGACCAAAAAGTGACTGTTTGGGCCGGTGTTTGCGCCAAAACCATCATTAGGCCATTTTTCTTCAGAGAAGGCGAAACAGTCGATGGGAATCGATATCAGAGGTTGGCTCATTATGTCCGCTCACAAATGTGTGAAAAAGGTCTGGACGGTTACTGGTTTCAACAAGACCATGCGCCATGCCACACTGCAAATCAAACAATGCAGTTCTGCAATGAAAATTTCCTGGACATGTACTGTCAAAAAATGGAGACATTGCCTGGCCACCCAGATCTCCAGATTTAACCCCTTTGACTTCTTTTTGGGGCGTTATTTGGAAAGCAAAGTGTACGCCAGCAAGCCTCAGACCATTGATGAGCTTAAGGCAAACATTCGTGAAGAAATCATCATTATACCGCCCGAGATGCTGGAAAACACACAAAAAGGGCACATTTTGCTTTGGTCAATAGAGGCGGCTACGTGATTGATGTTGTATTCAAAAACTAGTCCAAATATATTGTAAAGGACCAAATTAAATAAAAATACCTCATATATGAAAATCGTTTTTTTTTTTAAAGTTATTCAATATTCACATACCGACATCAAAGATGGCGCACCCTGTACATACATACAGGGTTATCCATTTTGTGCTTTAAACGGCCGGGGAACTTTTCTTGCAGTAGAGCCAAATTTGTCTGTGTTGTGTTGTGTGCACTGTTGGAACCAAAAATGCCGCTCACATCAATGTCTTCAATCCCAGGCCAAAAAAATTTGGTTATCATTTGACCATAGTGCAGAGAATTCACTATAACAATAGAGCCTTCGTTGTTTTGAAAAAAAAAAAAAAAAACGGCTCGATCACGCCGCCGGTCAACAGCGTGTGCCAAATTATCACCCGTAGTGGATGCAATGGCTTCTCAACTATCACATTTAGTGATAGAACCCCAACTTCTTTTGTTTGTTTACATAGCCGTCCAGCGAAAAATGGGTCTCATCGCTGAAGAAGATTTACTACAGATATTACTGAACTGTTATTTTTGTAGTGAGGTGCAACAATTTTAATGCGTTGAACGGTGGTTAAACGACACTTAATGTAAAATGGTAAAGCAAGACCTAACTACCTGTCACTATAGATGACAGATGGATTTGACAGATGCTATATGGCACGGAAATCGCAACCTCGAAACATAATTTGTTCCATCAATTAACTTTTTCGAAATGGAGTTACAGAATTTTCAAAATAAACAATATTAACATTTTTACATTAAAGTCTGTGATGACATGTACATTATATTATATTATAAGCACGAAACGTTAGCTTACAATGAACATTTTTAGGCTTGTATCTCAACGATGAACGAGGCTTTTTGTTAACTGGAAATCATATACCGACATCCAACACATTCTATCATGAACCAAGTTATGCACAATCACACTGAAAGATTATCTTTATGGATGGAACAAAAATTGATTTGCTTAATTTAAACAAAATTAGGAATGACAAATGTAATATAATATGTAAGTAAAATAAACTCACAAATGTTTGTAGTTGTGTGAAAAGAACAACTGTAGAATTAGTTCTTAACACCATTTCATTTTAATAAGTGTCTGCTTTACAAAGCCTTGTGACTAATAGCATAATTGCTTATAAACATAGAAGCCGACCTGTTTGGTTTAAAAGCGAAAGGTCCATAAAAGATGCTAACCAATAGCCCGATTTGTGTTGGGTCATTCTTCTGTTCCTTTATATACAGTGTGATTCTACGTCAGACTAACGTTTGGCAGTAATAGGTTGTATCACAAAAAAATTGAGCCAATTGTGCCCATTTCTATCCAACGGTACGCAATACTTTACAAGTCTTTATTTGTCTTTAAAAAGGAAAAGCAGTATTCATGGTTTTAGTCAAAACGAAATTCTAGCCCCCATATAGTGGATTGTCCTATAGTCCAATAACAAATCAAACAACTTCCTACCAACCAATGACTTTTCCCAGAAAATATATATTAACATTATGCGGACCTTCTCTTACTATAACAAACAAAAAAAAAAAAAAAAATTATTAAAACGTGCTCTACTTAAATTTCAATTCGTGTTTTTACTATTTTCGTGTACTTGACTAACAAATTTATGTTTTTTTTTTTCTTCTCTTTCAATAAATTAATTAAATAAATTTTTCTTTTAAAAGCAATAATAAGAAAAAAAAAAATTAAATGTTGTGCGAACCTCTTTCATCTGCCTTCGTTTCCACATTATTTTTTTCTTTAGCTTGGCGTAAACGCGCAGGAACCAATGGTTCCTGAGTATGCATTGATGACAATGTCGTTATGCCTCGGGTTTTGTGAACAACAAAGCCTAATTATCAAGAAGCAAGTAAAAATATATAAAGAAAAGAGAAATAAAAATATAACATTTAAAGAAAATATATAAAAACAAGATGATTGTTAAAATTGATGTTAATACATAACACACGTGAAGAGGTGAGCGAAATCATAAGGTAATTTACATACATATTTAGCAAATGAACATGTACACTTTTGTATAAAACATCTCACCTTCGTCATTGTTTGTCGAGTAATTATTATGTTCGACCGTTTGGTATTCTTTTGGTGGTGTCGGTCTGCGCGTTATTACAGTAGCAGATGCTGAACGTGTGACTGTATTTTTAAATGAGCATAAAATAAAAATATAAAAAAAAATAAATTAAAATTTTGCGAAAATTAAACTTTGAGATAAATAAAATATAAGTACAGATTATTAGTGAAGAAACAGTTAAACAAGTGAAACAGGGACTTTCTCCTTACGGAAATAAACTTTGGTGTATCGAAACAAATTTAAAATATATAGGTTTATATTATATGATATATATTTAAAATTTTGTGCATTATGGTGTTTATAATTATAATTTAGAATTTTACTGAATTGTAATTTTACCTAGATATTATAAACATAAATTTATTTGTTTGTCAACATTTAGTTACGACTTATCCTCTTGAACCAACTATTACAGTGCTAATAATAATTTTATTATATCACAGTTTAATAAACCATAATTGTGAGTACTTCTGAACTACTTGCTGAGCTATATGCCAATATTGCTTGACATTAGAACGCTGGGCCTTAAAGTTACATATACACATATGTATATGTGTATACGGCTTATTTAATTCGATATGACGGGTAAACTCTGTATAAATATGTAATACATACATACTCGTATATATGTCAAAACAGAGTATAAAATATGTTTAGATTTCAAACAAATTTACAAAAATGTCCGCGCGAGCATATACTCGCATATCATTAGATAACTGACAATTAGCATTTTTTACATTTTCAATGTTTAAACGTTCGTATCATAAAACTTAAGAACTGCTGATCCGATTTTAGTGTAGTTTTTATTTTACCTATTGATCATTATTTCTCTGGCAAGGACCAAAGCCATAATTTATTGTTGCCTAAGATCAAGAAGCTTAGACAGGGAAAAGTTAGGTACTCTTAACATTAAATTTAATATGTCGACTAAGCTATAAGAGCTACATACATACGTCAGAATGTTGTACTACAACTTTTATGAGTTTCAATTTATTATAAGAAAAAGTCAGCTTAATAGAAAAAAAGAAACAATAAGCATTTTTTTGTTTTGAAAAGAATCAAGCCTGTAAATTGGGAATGATTTTATTGATTTAAATGTACATAATTTATTTAATCATTTAAGGTATTTATTAGTTTCGTTCTCAGCTTACTTTATTTTATGCAAGAATAGAACTAGGTAGGCTTAGACACACTCAAGTTTTACTTTCGGAAGTAATACTTTTAACTGAAACTAATTTGCGACTATCAATCTCGCCTGAACTTCTATATAATTATAAACATAGAATGCAGAGCATAACTTCTTTATATTTACAATAAGGTATGACAAGTTATACATATATTGCCGTAAAGAGAATAATGCCAATGTGTAATCCTCAGAAAAAAAACTTGATAACAGAGCTTCATTTGCACCATACGCTACTAGTACCTATCTATTAGTCCCTTATCGTAAGAAATAGAAAGGAACGAAGATCTATAAAGTTCTATAACAGCTCTAAATCTATACAAATAGTCGAGGGATTCTCCTCGTAAACCTTTAAACTGAGACTTTGCTGAGATTTCCAATGGTTCAATTTACAAAGTCGTTAAAAATATGAACTAAAGACTGTTGCATAATTATAGCACCACTTAGAAAATTGCAATTCCTTTGAAAGTTTCTTTATTTTCTACATACAATGTAAATAATAATAATTTGTATGCTCAATTAAAGAGATATTTATGTAAATGAAAGCAAAATTGTGGTTATAAGTGTTAATTTTTGGGTTTCTTTATTCTTTCCTTCTTACAAAATTATAGCACCACTTAAAAATCCTTTATTCCATAAAACGTAACGACTCAATTTGTTGATAAAACAAGAAAACTAATATTTGGTGGTACCACCCTTATTTATAATTAGCTCAAACATGCCTCCGCTTAAGGTTTTCAGAAAGTCGACATCCAGATTATACCATTCTCTAGTAATGGCTTCTTTTAAGGCACCAATTGATTCAAATTAACGATTATTAGCGTACGAGGGTGGGTCAATAAGTCCCTGAAAAATGAAATAAGGAACACTTGTCGGTATAAAAACATTTTATTTTTCAACATAGTCTTCGTTTAGCTCTATACACTTCATCAAACGTTTCTCCAATTTGTTGAGCCCCTCAAAATAAGCGTTTGTTTCATTCATTCGACCCAAATCTCTTACCTCCGAGCCATTTCTTTGTTTGGAAACAAAAAATAGTCGCAGGCGGCTAAATCTGGGGAATATGCTGGATGAGGAAAGAGTTCGTAGCCTAACTCATGCAATTTTGCCATTGCGACTGCGGACTTGTGCACCGGTGCGTTGTCCTGGTGAAAAAGAACTTTTTTCTTCGCCAAATGCGGCCGTTTTTGATTCAAATCGGCTTGGAATCGATCCAGCAGCTCTGCATAATATGCGCCGGTGATCGTTTTACCCTTTTCAAGGTAATCGATCTGAATAACACCGCGCGCATCCTAAAAAACTGTCGCCATGACCTTGTTCGCTGACAAATCCGCCTTGGCCTACTTCGGCTTCGATTCACCAGGAGAAGTCCATTGTTTTGACTGTTCCTTGGTTTCTGGTGTGTTGTGGTGAATCCAGGTTTCATCCACGGTTACGAAACGGCGCTAAAACTCAGCTGAATTTTTCTGGAACATCGCCAAACACACCTTTGAAGTTGTCAAACGAATGCCTTGTTGTCGATTGTGAGCAAACTCGGCACGCATCTTGCGGAAAGCTTTCTCATGTCCAAATATTTATGTAAAATCGAAATCACTGAGCCATGTGATAAGCCTGTGGCCTCTTCAAGCTAGCGCACTTTCACTCGCCGATCGTCCATTATGAAACCATAGATTTTGTCGACCATTACTGGTGTGGTGACCTCAATTGGGCGACCAGAACGTTCGGCGTCACTTGTGCTTGAACGACCATACCGAAACTGAGTAAACCAGTGGTGAATGGTTCCAATCGATGGTGAACTGTAGCCATAATATTTGTCAAGCTTTTGTTTGGTTTGCGTGATAGTTTTTTCTCGAAAAAAATAGTGTTCTTTGGAAAGATGATTGACAAAAAAATAAATTTAAGGTGACGACACAATTTGTGTTAATTTTCAGGGACTTATTGACCCACCCTCGTATACCCTTCAAACAAGGATACCTAGCTACACGCTGGCCACTACAGAACTTCAATTCATTTCAACTCAAACCATCCTAATGTTTCACGGCTTACATGAATTTGTGCGTCATCTTGCTGGAAAATGTACCAGGTCGAAGAATTTCGACGCAGAAATAAAAGTAAACTGCCTCGGAGTACAGTTATGCAGTCTTGAAGTTGCTAACTGCAGCTCTAAACCACCAATTGTAGCAATTGCCCCCAAATCGTGAAGCTGCCTCCACCGAAATTCCTTTTTAAAAATACCGAGGCTCTTTCCTCAGGTCCCGCCAGTAGTACCTAAAATCATCTGGGCCATTTAAATTCCACTTCTTTTCATCCGAAATTATCATCCAAAATGTAGACATAACACACATTAAAATAACGTCTTACAAAAAAAAAAAAAAAATTCTTTTACATTGTCCGAATTTCAGTCCATATTCTCCTGTGCGAAATCTAGCCGGGCAATTTTGTGATGAGGCATTAGTCGCGGTGCAATCTTCATTTTTGATCTCACAATATTATGATTTCGCTTTATGGCTCTCCGTACTGTAGTTCTGTTCACAGAAGGTTCAGTCATGGTTGCAATCTGCCTACAGCTCTTCGAAGAATTGCTCACTTTTTTCATTAGTTTTCTTTCACTGTATGGAGAAAGTTTTTTCGGTGGTCCTGGATGGTTGATAGTCGTATTTTATGGTTACGCCCAATTTGGCGAGCAATACCACGTAACCCTAAACTTTCTCCTTTTAGATGCAATATCTCGCCCTTTTCAATGCCACTCAACATTATCCAAGGTGGCATTATTTTTAAAACACTAAACTCAACAATTTGTATTTGTATATTATAGTAAAAATTTGCACTATAATGCATCCAAACTGATGGGGAACTTAAAAATGAATGATGATGCTAAAATTATGAAATACTTCACAAGGACATTTTTTCAAGAATTCGAAGAACTAACGGTTAATTTTTGGCTCTCCTTCATGAAATGTATCTGCATATAGACAGTGAGTGCTATAATTACGCAACAGACTTTATAAATACTCAATTTCCCTATATAAAACTTATACCACTGACAACTTAAGCTCAAATGATTAATGAACACAACGAAGCGACTTCAATTTATTTAAAGCAAATTTTATAAAGTGGCGCATATTTTGCAATACCGAAGTAGCCGTTGTACACTTAAAGTAAAGGGAGGAGGACAGGGGAATGAATGTTATTCATTACGTGAAGGTACCTACAGTAACTGACAGACTGACATGTATCGTTACAGCATTGTATCTGAAGGAAAAAATTATAAAACATGAACATAAAATAAAGACTAAATCAGCCATTTACAACCTGTAAGAATATAATCTAAAATGATTACTAATTTCATAAACAATGAATATGTTTCATAAAATTACAATTCAGTAAATACTTTTATTAATTGAGAGCAGAAATTGCATTACAAAATACACACTAATTAAATTCAACTAGAATTTAGTAAACATTTTTATTTTAGAAAGTAATTCCAATGCATGCCAAAACAAAAAGTCGCAAATAAAAAATACATAATCAAGTTGCAACCCAGGAAAACGAAAACAAAATGATTAATAAAATTGTGTTAGTGGATAATTAGATAATAACTAGAAAAAGACAAAGAGTAGAAATGTGTATGTAGCTATGTATTTAAATGTGTACATGAATAACTTTCTATTTTTCCAGTCCAAACGAATATGTTAAATATACGGCAACAAGAAAAAAGCGGAATGTTTGGCCTTTCGAAGGAAGATGAAGATTGTTAGGAAATCAAATTAATCTATAGGTCTGTCCAATGAGTTCTTTACAGAAAAAAAAATACAGAGGCTGCACAAAGAAATCTGACTATTTTTGCTTTTGATTCATGTTCTCAAATGAAGCACTTAGATTGTAAAGTTGTTAAGTGATATTTTAAAATTGTTGAGTTATGAATGTTTAATCCTTCTTACTCTGGAGGACAGATCAAAGTAATCTAGACCAATATTAAGTACAATACGAGTATATATCAAATTTTCATTTAACATATTGATTCTTTAAGTGCTTCAAATATTCTTAATTCTATTCAATGGGCACTTTTAGAATTTGTTGCAATGACCATAAGCGATCTGATACGAATCATTTGTTATGAATTTTAAAATTGAATAAAATATATTTTTTTAATTACATTGTGAACTATAAACTGAAGCGCTTAAAGAGGTCTTAGGTGGCGTTTTTGCAAATTTGTTGTCTTCTTAAACTAGAGAAGATCTATTCGAATTTAGATTCTCGCCGCATACAGTGTATTTATTAAGTTATCTCAGATTTGTCTTTAGCTGCCTTTGAAGGTGTTATACATATGCAAAATGTTTTCCAAAGGGTTAAACATTCAAAACTCTAAACTTTGAAAATATATAATATATCACTTAACATCGTCTCCCTCTTAAGCGCTTTAACTGCGTCGCGAGCAATTAGTCAGTAATAATAAAGAACTTCGCATGAACTGCCCTGTTTCTTTCTATTTCCTAAGATGTTTAATTTTTAACTCATTGATCACACCTAACAACAATATACCATACATAAATTTGTTAGTCGCAAAAAAAGAAAAAAACAAACAAATAAAACAAAACACAATAGAATTGTTTAACAAACATAAACTGTAATATGTTTAACAAAACATAACAGAAACACAAAAGGAAACAAACAACGTTCACAATAACACAAATTTCAACTACAGGTAAACGAACATTTTTTTTCCACAATTGAATCTGCTTTTTTTTTTTCAATTCAATGTATTTTTTTAATACTCATTAAAAAATATGTACTTGTTTAAAAAAAATGATTTGCATAAAACAAATAAAGTATTAAACCTTGGAATGGCGGTCGATTCGAGGGCGAACCGGAAGGTTGTGGTAGATCTAAATCACTTCTTAGGTCAGGAATTGGTGTAACTTGTTGACATGTAAGACCTCGTTTGTGGCATATTCCATGCTCATTAGCGCCAGCATTGTATTTTTGGACGACGTCTAGTGTTGAGCGGAGATTTTTTTTAATATAACATATTTTTGTTTGTTTGTTTGGTTTTCAAAAAAACATTAGTTTTCACAGTATCGAAGCAAAATAGATGAAAGAAAAAACACAATGGTTTTGGTTGGTTGTTGCTGATTGTTGGTTTTTACAAATATTTTCTTAGTTTAAATCTTAATATTTTTTTAAAAAAAATTGAAGAGTCCTGTTTGCAACCGGAAATAGACATAGCTTTGCTATTATATTTTTTAAATATATATAAAGTTTTTTCCCAAAATAGACAAATCGACGAAATTAATACTACACCTTTCATAACTATCATACATAAAATCTTGACTCACGCAGTTAAGACTATTGTGACCGTGCCGAAAAGTGTAAGAGATTTTATTCACTGGCATTAGAAAGCACTACATAATTAATTTCTGCAAATGGTCAAGAATGTTGAGGCACTGATTGGGACAACATTTGCTTGAAGGCGGAGACAAAGTATGCATGTGATACTTGAGCACTCTCATATTCATTTAATTTTCTAAGCCTAAAGGGCTAGGTTCCAATCTATTACGAGATCAATAGCTTTTTGAACTAAACCATACAGTTGGGAGCAAAATAAAACAAATCTGACACACTTTAAATCCTACGTATTCACCAGCAATAAAACAACATAACCATTATCAAATAAATGAGAAATCCTAAGTAGATTTTATTAATTACTACAGTATAGAGGGAGCATGATTCAAAACATGACGTCAAATTTATCCTTGGCTACTTCAATGTCGAAATCGGGAAAAGTACTCGTACAGTTTTAAAATAGGTCAGATATCACCTCCGACAACGGAGGCGAATCGAAGCACTATATAGTATAAAAGAAAGTGTTTCTATGTATGTCTGTCTGTAACTGCTCTAAAGGTTTTGCAATATACGTAGGTATATTTAAACAAAAGTTTACGTTAAAAGAAACATTTTGAGTTGATGCAGACCTCTTTAGAGTGTTGCGTTAACAGAAATTAAGCATTTAAAAAATGGTTAATATGTCAGCATTATTTTACAAAAAGGTTGTAAACTCGCAAGCGGATTTGTGGGTACTTTCTTATTTATTTCTAACAGGTCCCAAAGCATTTCCAAAAGATCACATTTTGTTATTTCAAACGTCTACTGGACGACTTGTATCATAAGTGCAACAACATGTTTTTTTCTCTATTTCTTAATACTTCATCTCCTACAGGCCACCCAATTAATATTTTTACGTTAACAGCCCACACTGGCATTGGCCAAACTTTTCGAAATTATTCCTGCAGTTTATTGGCGTTTCCAAAAGACGTAATTAAGAAACTTTTTCATGAAAATTTTACTCTCGGATATTTCCCAAACATTCATGAAAAATAGTTTTTTTTTTTTTTTTTATTTCTTTCTAAGATTCGTCATACGGGTGTCATAAAATTCCACAGTGATTTGTATGTCTGCCAACTTCTACGGTTTCATACGAACATTCTATGTTTCATAGACTAGGTGTGCTGGGCAGTGTTGTTGCGGAATTAGAACATTTTTGTTGTGCAGAACATCGTCACTGAACAAAACTATTAACTATTAACAGACGAAAAAATCAATATTTACTACCAATTTTCTATTATATTGTATCCCTACTCGTAACTCATAACATAAACATAAATTTTCTGCTACGCCTATCGACATTAATTATAATAATGATGTGGATTCAATCATCTCACCTCGTTTCTCAGTGCAACTCAGAAAAAAAATAATGATTGCAAATCTATGAGAAAAACAACCCAGTTACTAGAGTGTTGGGTATGTAAAAGTCATGAAGAGGCAAAGTGTCACTACAGTGCCTCGTTACATTTCAAATAATTGTGGAATGTGTTTTTTTTTAGAACTGAAAGCTATGCCTATTTCCTTTGCTTATTTTATTTATTAACTAATTTTGTGCGATTTGCATTTTGTTTTATTTTGTCTCATTTCTACAAACTAGTGTTGTGAAATCTATGTTGCTTATTGCACTTAGCGAATAAAATATTTGAAAACTAGAAAAAGTTAAAGGGTGGGGTGTGACTGTTGAAAACGTAAAAGAAATAAAAACAAAAACAACTAATATAAAAACAAACAAAAAACTTGTGATATGTGACCTGTTGATTTCTTTAATAAGAATCCTAGGTGGACTCACCTGAAAGAAGCTCATCTGTATCTTAAAGATTACAATTGTTCAATTTTTATGTTGATGATGTAAAATGTTGAGTGAAAATATGACAAATCATAAACAGATGTTGTTGTATGTTACAAATGAAAGAAAACAATTGCAAACGTAAACATAAGTAAAATGCTGCTGATATAGAATAAGATACCAGATCAAAGCAAGCTGGAAATCATAACTCTTTTGAAGTATATATTTACAAAATATGAATAATCCACTAGGTAATGCACAAAATCACAATTGCCAGAAACTAACATTTGAAGTGGTGTGCTTGTGATAGGTTTTAAATCGGGTATGAGTACCAACATTTTTAATAACTTCCGCCAAATAAATTAAAAATGTGAGGCACATCGATATGTGTAATATTAAAACTTAGTTGAGATGTCTTTAATGAAAAACGAATCCACAGACTATCTCAACGAATATAGACGATTCGTAGATTAGTGGACATCTATCTTCTAGTCCATGAGATTATTCATTTTTCGCATAATTACTTTTGTATTCACTAATAGCAATGGATAATTTCCATATTGATACTTAAATATTAAGTACAGGAATTGTTCATTAAGTTTCACGTAAGAAATAACATAATCGCTAGTGCAACAAATTTAAATAGATATATGAAATCTATTGATTTAGGTATATACCAGTATCCGCAAGTATGTTGCAAAGGGTACTTGAGGTCGTAAAGAAGTACAAAAGTATAGATAGGAAGTGGGCAAATACAATGATTTGTTTCATTTTTTATCAGTTTTAATATAAAAGAAGTGAGCAATGATTGCAGAAACATGGTGATACAAGCCAAACCAATTTAATTCACTACATTGCAAGAATTGTTTGTTCACCGATCGATGACCATAATCTTTACTTAAAATTGAAAATATTATTCCAAGCTTAGTACCTCTATTTATTTTCCAGATATGGTAACATAAAAGCAAATGGTTCATAGTAATTATGATTAAAATAATTTATAATACAGATATTAAACATATAGATATGATGATGAGAAAATGCGCAGACCGGACAATGATATTTTAGGATATTTTAGGGATGTAATATAATCATAATAAACCGCAACATTTTTGTACTTTCAATTGGCATTTCTACAGACCGTTTATAACTCAAGAACCACATAACCAATTTTGGAGCGGTTTTCTTTAGTGCATTGGAACATGTTGCAAAATATCTGAGCACCTACTATGCTATATTCTATATTCCATCCGGTATCAAGACGCTGAACCATGAAGATATATGTGCACCGAAATCGAGTAAAAATCATCTCACCGGTGCATTGAATTGTATGAGAGACTTTTAGAGTCCAAAAAGATCTACAAAAAGACCCGCTAGAGCATATACTTAAGACAATTAGACTGTCAACTATAAGTACTTTATATATTTTCAGTGTGTTTATGTTCAGTTTGTGTTTGTACCATATAACTTGAGAACAGCTGAGCCGATTTCAACTTAGTTTTCTTTCATCTATTGAACATTTGTTGGGAAGGATTGATGCTTTGATTATTGTCCAACATTAGGAAGCTGAACACTCAAGTCGCGAGAAAATTATTTGTCTGCCTCATTAAATTTGATATGTCGGGTATACTATTAGACATATGTTAAATTTATGTACGACAAATTTTTTAGTACTATATACAAATTTCCGCGAGAGCATATATCTCAGATTAAGAGAAAACTCACAATAAGCATTTTAATATTTTTTAAAAGATTCACACGTATAACCTTTTAATAGCTTAGCTCAATTAAAAATAACTTATCTTGCCATTTACGGTATTAATTTAAAAAAAATATATTAAGCTATGGATGATTATTGCACATCATCTGGGAACTGCGCAGCGTGCAGTATTTTTTGTTTGTTTCGTCTCTAATAAAGGAAACTTTATTTACAATCAACGGGTGCCACTGCAAGTGCATGACCAATGGGCTGATAGTCTTACTGTTTGTTATATTGTGTTTTTTTTTATAATCTGCGCACGTCAAAGAGGATATCAATACCCTTCAGGACACGGGTGTTTTGTGGAAAGGGGGAAGAGAGAGAGAGAAAGACAGATTGGTGTAGTTGTTTGAAATACAGGTGGTACCAAGTTTCATTAAACTCCAAGGGTGGCGTCCAGATAGCTGGGGAGAATTTTTGTTTTGCTTTTATTATCGTTGCTTATGATTCATAGTATTTTTTTTTTTCGTCCTCCTGATGTCATCATCACGATCAAGTTGCATTTCATCCATATGACCACCCTACTGCCAGTGTTATGCCTTCGAAGTAGAGTTGACATAAGCTTTCGCAATTGATCGACTTTTTTTTATTTATTTCATGCGAAATAAATAGATGATGCTTGACATCAGGAATTGTACAGTGAACCTGCAGCATGACAAGCGATGATGTTACTACTACACCATGGCCACACAGTCTTTGTGGCATTCTTTTTATCAGTCATTAAAAAAATATTAGGTAATTAATACATAATTATGTACATATCTAATAGTGAACGGCAGTGATGCGCAATATTTCTCACCTTAACCTTAGTAAATGGAACAATATCATGATCTATAAATTACTGAAACAGACTACAGTCCCTTTTTAAGTGTCGAAAATTATATTAAAAAATAATTAAATAAATATTTTGGTGCCAACAACTCATTCAGGGCATAACTCTTATCGTCATTTATATTGTTTTCGAAGGGTAATTTTTTTTTTTCGACTGAGAGAAGAACCTCATGACAGTTTTACTTTCGGATTTTTGTCAGACTTTTGCAAGAAGTGGGACCATGAAAACATTCGTCTGTGTTGTCTGGGACTCAAACCTTGAATTTGCAGCTCAGTGATCACACACTTAACCATAATAACACGAGATTGTGTTCTTATGATTGCGATTATTTTGGAAGTTAAATATTTTATTTACATTTAAATTAAAGATGGCTGTCTTATGGATGGTGCGAATACAAATGACGGAACCGACTAAAATTGTTTACATTACAGTTGTAACCTACAATTTCTGGTATGTGTGCTTAGATCTATTATGCCTCCTCTTTATTGAAAATAGGTATTATATGCCAGAATATGCCTTTTAATAACTTCATTAATAGTTTTGTTTTACATTGAAAGAATCGTTATAGTTGATTAACTTGACAGAAATGCATTATGGACAAATTATGTTCTTAAGAGCACTGAAGTGAGTTTTTGGTTCAAATATGACACTACCTTAAGTTGAAATAAGTTATTTATATATGATTGAGCCTTTAGAGTCATGCAATCCGTCGTTTTTCGTTAAATAGCAAAGGATTTTACTATTGATGGTCAGTAAATAGTAAACGAACAGCTAGGTCAATACAAATAAAAGACTCGCTCAATGATGCAGTGGTAAAACGGAATATTTGTCTTGGGTCAATAAAGGGGTTGCACGCATAAATAACTTGCCTAAGAAATTTAAAAATGATGTCTTAAAATAATTTTTGAAAGTATGCTAACTTCATAAGCTTAAATCGTTGATGATAGTCAACTTTGAAAATTATTTACAATGATGAAAAGCCCAATGCAGGGTTTTCGTAGGCATGTTTGGATTTTTAATATTGTTCTCACGAATAATAATGGTATTCAAACTGAGCAAAGATATTGATTTCCCAGTTTATAATGAGTAAGAGGGCATTTCTTATTATGCAAGTATTCTTGTAACGTGAGTGTTGAGGCCAAATAGAACATTGCGGCAAATAGAAATACTAACAAACTTGCGTCACAAACTAAGCATACTGTCCATCCATTTTTTAAATATATTAGAACTGCGTCATAGCTGAGCTTAACACGTTTACCAAAAAAATTGATTGAACAAATGAAATAAAAAAAAAAACAACACCAAGGAAGTGATTGTGCTTAAATTTTCGGAACTCGGTTGGAATAGACGATACATTAATGGTATAACATGTACAAAATAAGGAGCTCCGGTTCAAATGCAATTACGTCCAAACCCAAACTTTCAGAAAGGAACGTTTTGTTATAAAAAAAAACAGCATGACAATTTTGTTTCTTTTGTGGATTCAGTAAACTTAGTGCCCTTTTAGGATTAAGAATCACATGGAAAAATCTGATCGTTTCTACTCAATTATCGGGGCTCCTTATTTTATACATGTTCTC
This sequence comes from Pocota personata, assembly GCA_963082735.1. Classification (NCBI taxonomy): domain Eukaryota; kingdom Metazoa; phylum Arthropoda; class Insecta; order Diptera; family Syrphidae; genus Pocota; species Pocota personata. Next base: position 40,949,855 of record OY720432.1, on the reverse strand, counting down.
CAATCTTCTCAGTTCCCCAAAAGCGATTTGAAAACGGCTCGACGCGTCGCTTGTAGCTGTCGATAGAGGACATCAGCAATAGGGTTGAACTTCAGTCGTACGTACTTGTTCCTAAATACTGTCTGTTTGCAAATAGCTCAGATTTGAAAATTAACCCAAAATCATTGAAAATATAAAATTCCTACGATTCATATTCGAGAAATCGGATAACCCAAATATTAAACTCTTCGAAATCGGTCCATGGTAAGCACCATTTCTTTTGCGTCAAAATAAAAAATCCGATTTCATCTAGTCGTTAAGGCTACAGTGATCAGTACACATAGACCAATAGACAGAATTGAAAAAGTAACTCGATTGGGTTTCTCTATATGGAGTAGTAATACCAAGATTGATTAAAATCTCAGGATCGAACATTTTCATGAAACCAGTACTTGTCCTTTATACGAAGGAGTAAGTAAAGATAGATGATTCGGAGAAAACATGAACGTAGATATACTCTTCATCGAGTCATCAGTTCGGAGACTGTAATATTCCAGCCGCATTGCTAATCAATCTGTTTCAAAAATATTAATCGAATGAAATTGGTAAATAAACAAAATCTTATTAAAAAGCGAAATAGGAAAAGGCAAACACAAAATGTTAACCGAAAATACAAAATAAATTATTATCGACTTTAAAGATGACAAAACAAGGTTTTATAAATATGAACCCAACCAAAAAATCAGTGAATGGTGAGCAAAGTAAGGAGCTAAGGAAATCAAGTTCTTACTAAAATAACAAATATATAAACAAAACCACCACCAACAAACAAAAGAAGTATTAACTAATGCCTTAGGAAAGTAAATTATATAAACTAAATATAAATAAATGATATAAAAGAAAGATCGAATAATGTATCGGTAAATTTAATATACGACTCAATTGCGCATAACCGATACCGAAACAAATTATTGTTACCTTGCGTTTCCATGCCTGGGTAGCATACACATTTGGCGGGATGAATCTCGAACAAATTGAATAAATCAGCCAGGAGTACAACCAGATTTTGTTTCATCGATCTGTAAGCAATAAAAAAAAATATTTGAACTGAAATCTATTTTAATTTAATTACGACATATGTATACCCCCTCATGTAAGTGATGTCCTCTGGCGTCATATGGAACACAGAATATGGCAAATGTTTTTGTGAAAAATTACTAACTAATAAAACGTTGTGTATTGAATCCTCAACAGCAGGTAAATAATTTATTCTAACACTAGTCCAAGGAACGACTTTGGGACAATAGTACGATATTAAAAGTGCCAAACATACGCCATCGCAAAGGTCCTGGAAATCCCGAATAGGAGAAATGTCTGGTGTTTGAAGGCGGACGCCCTAATTAAAAATAAAAAAAAGGAATCAATCAGAATATATTAGACTAAGATTTATTTTATTTCAATAAATAGCTATTTATTGACATACATAATATCTTTTTCATTATGAACACAAAAAATAAAATAAAAAATAAAGCGTACTATGAAAAGAATAATTACTTAAAAATAAAATAAAATGCAAGATTTGGTTGCACGTACTTGTGCAAATCCCTCTGAATTGAAATTTCAATTGAAATTTGTTTTTCTTTTTTAGAACATGCATTAAAGCTTGAGTGTTTTTAAAAATTTCCAAAACTTGGTATCAAAACATATCCTTGCATATGTCACGTATTGCTTATATGTCAATTTTTTACAAAATCGTTCTAGTCATACCCGAGAAATAACCAATTATCCGCTAAAGATGCCGCTAAACTTGGTACGCTATCTAGTGGGTTATAGCCAACCCAACTCAAATATTATATTAAATATTTTTTCAAAATTGACTATACATTAAAGTACCGTTAATTTCGGAGTTAGAATGAAAATTCAGTAGATATTTCCCCGATTTTTAAGAAATTTTATCACAAAACTGTTGTTACAATTTTTTTCTTAGAAGAAAGTGGGCGTGGTTCCCAAAATTTGTAACTAAAGTAAATAGATCTGGAAAAGCAATGTTTTTTTTTAAGAAAACGCCCCAAAAATGGGCATGGGAATGTATAATGTATGGCCGAAATGTAGAGAAAGTCAACGTCTGTACAATATATGTACAATAGTTTGTAACTATGTAGTGAAAAATAGTAATAAAAGTGTGCACATAATTTTTTTGCGGATATCTTATTATTCATTCATAGTTTTGTGTGTTTACATAATAATAATAAACAACGTAAAGACGGCTAATCCAAAAAGTTACGAATTAAGTGAAGCTGAAATAGCCCAAATTTCAATTCTTAACCATTCGCGTGCAGCCGTTCAAAATGCCTTAAGGCTATACAGGGAGATTGAAGAGTACATTTCTAAGCTGCGCCCAGGCAGAAAAAGAAAGTTTTCGGCTTGTGAAGATCGGATTTTTGGTGGGGCCTTTAGAAAATCGTCAAAATAACTGAACTAGCTGCTTTCCCCAAAATATTACGCTATCTACGAGAACGGTTAGAAGAAGGCTAACAGAAGCCGGCCTTAAAGGTTGCAAGGCCAGAAAAAAAGAAACGACGTCTTGAATGGGCCAAATTGCATAAGGAACGAGGCAAGTAAATTGCATACTTTCAAAAACAAAATCAAAAGCGGATTTACGAAAACATTGGACATTGGGTCCGAACTGAACACTAAATCAGAATGTATCTTTACAGATTTTCCGGACTTCTGGCGAAGTCTACGTTCGCAGGAGGAAGGGAGACGAGCACCATCCAGATTGTGAGGCACCCACAGACAAGTTTGGTTGTGGTAGTTGCATGGTGTGGGGCTGCATGCCGGCAGGAGTCATAGGAGAGCTATTCACGTATGAGGAAAGAATGAATAGCGACAGCTATATTGACATTCTTAGTAGGCTTGAAGAGCGGTATATGACGAGAACGAGAAAAAATCAACTGGGAAAAATGTTTTAATTTAGTTGCTATGACTATCTAGAACTTACTAGATTTACATTTTTAGCTTCACAACTAAAGGCAATTTCAAAATAGGCAAACTCAGGAAATTTACAGCTTCTCACATTTACATATATACAATGAGTTGGTTACAAAGTTCCAAAAGACAAAAGATTTTTGAATTTTCATCATCGAAACATAATTCAGTTTTTCAAAATCACAAAAGGTTTGGCAACTTGTATCAAAGTCCCGTTTTCAAAATCTCTTGTAGCAAAATGTGGAAGTTACTAAGGTTTTGAACATGAAAAATCGTTATTCGTATATTCGATCTCAACACATTTTAAAAACGTAAGCAGCTGTAAATTGGACGACGTAAAGTATATTTATCATACCTCCAGACAATTTTACATAGACAACTATGTATTTAAAGTATAGATGGCTAGCAGACAGCCAATAGTAAGACAGAATTGAGATCCATTTTGTTCTCATTTTGATTACCGTTTACATAACTTCGAGATCGGCAATGTTCATAAAATCACCTCTTACTATTTAAAAAGATGTTTGAACTGGTTCGTAAAACATTCAAATTGTGCTGGTAATGCTACATATTTACACTACCGCTTATAAGTATTTTCCACCCATACTTTTTTAATCGTTACTGGAATTTTCCAAAGTAGGTAGGATCATTATTTGCTTTTTCCTTATGAATGGATGAGATTTTTAGTTTCCATTTAGTTTCCTTAAAGAAAATGTTACTCAAATTTTCCGATTTTTGTGACGTGCTAGTTGCAATTTTCATTTTGTAGATCTTACAAATGCCGAAAGCGAAAGAACTATCAAATGAATTGCTCTCTTTGGTAATTGATTATCTTCAAAGTGGCAAAAGCAATCGTCAAATTTCGAAAGAAATGAAGATATTAGGAAGAGCAGTTAACTATAATTTTAAAAAACCATTGTTCCGAGCCGTAAATTAGCAGAAGAAATTGCAATGGACCAATGAACACAAAAATTGGACACTCTTTAAAGTTCTGCAAGTAACACTTGGACAAGTTATTAGCTGAAGGAACAATTATGGTTTGGCCACCAATCTCCTGATCTCAATCCAAACATTTTATTTTTCAACATAGTCTCCTTTTAGCTCTATACACTTCATCCAACGTTTCTCCAATTTGTTGATGCCCTCCAAATAATACGATTTCTCGAGCCCCTCAAAATAAGCGTTTGTTTCAGCGATGACCTCTTCATTCGACCCAAATCTCTTACCTCTGAGCCATTTCTTCATGTTTGGAAACAAGAAATAGTGGCAGGGGGCTAAATCTGGGGAATATGCTGGATGAGGGAGGAGTTCGTAGCCTAACTCATGCAATTTTGCCATTGCGATTGCGGACTTGTGCGCCGGTGCGTTGGCCTTGTGAAAAAGAATTTTTTTCTTCGCCAAATGCGGCCGTTTTTGCTTCAAATCGGCTTGGAATCGATCCAGCAACTCTGCGTAATATGCGCCGGTGATCGTTTTACCCTTTTCAAGGTAATCGATGTGAATAACACCTCGCGCATTTGCTGACAAACCCGCCTTGGCCTTCTTCGGCTTCGATTCAACAGGAGAAGTCCATTGTTTTGACTGTTCCTTGGTTTCTGGTGTGTTGTGGTGAATCCAGGTTTCATCCACGGTTACGAAACGGCGCAAAAACTCAACCGAATTTTTCTGGAACATCGCCAAACACACCTTTGAAGTTGTTGCGCGGCACCCATCTTGCGGAAAGCTTTTTCATGTCCAAATATTTATGTAAAATCGAAATCACTGAGCCATATGATAAGCCTGTGGCCTCTTCAAGCTCGCGCACTTTCACTCGCCGATCGTCCATTATCAAACCATGGATTTGTCGACCATTTCTGGTGTGGTGACCTCAATTGGGCGACCAGAACGTTCGGCGTCACTTGTGCTTGAACGACCGCACCGAAATTGAGTAAACCAGTGGTGAATGGTTCCAATTGATGGTGAAGAGTCCTCATAATATTTGTCAAGCTTTTGTTTGGTTTGCGTGATGGTTTTTTCTCGCAAAAAATAGTGTTTAATGAGCACTCGAAATTTTCTATTTTAACGAAAATGCTAGTAGGCGTCTATATAAAATGGCTGCCACAACAAAACTATTTGACAGATCTGTCTGAAAATTTGGGTGCGTTCTTTTGAAAGATGATTCTTGACAAAAAAAAAAAAATAAATAAATTTAAGGTGACGACACAATTTGTGTTAATTTTCAGGGACTTATTGACCCACCCTCATATGCATCCGTTGTTTATGGTACTCAAATTATTACGATAAATACAAAATGTTCGACGAGTACTTGAACAAAATGGTATAAAGAAGACCAACGAGGGTACGAAACAAAAGTTTCAACTTACTTAAATGTGCAAATCAGAGTACAGTTTTTATCAGATTGTTATTTATTGTTAACAAAAAAAAAGTTTTCTCACGGTCCCACCTCTCGCGAACGACTGACAAATATCCGAGAGTAAAATTGTCATGAAAAACTTCTCTCAATCGAAAAATTTGAACTTCGGAAACGGCATACAACTGTAGATCCCAACCGCTCTGCACGAGTGGCTGCGAGAAGCTAGGCCAGTCCCTGCATTGGGGCTGTTAACGCCAAAATATTTATTTATTTATTTAAAACACCTTTTTTTCATATTGTATTAATATAGCGTATGCGCAGACATGAACCTGACGTGCACATTTCATCTACCATTCACTACATTACTCAGATAAAAATGGTACCCTCTTTTTTAGAAGTCCTAATGTCGAAGAAGTTTGCATTTTTAATTTAAACGTACTACGTACGAGGGCAAGGTGAAAAGTTCCCGCCCTGACGCAGAGATGGCTTTCCAATCAGCAAAAGTTTATGTTTCCTGCCTGGGTGCATTTCTCATTAGTTCGTATGACAAGTTTCAACTTGTTCTCTCAAGTAGTTTCTTTACACGAATTTTTGCAGTAGACGTCTTGCGTGTTTTTCGTTAAAATGGATAAACTTGAATATCGTGCTGTGATAAAATTTTTCGTTTTGAATGGGTTAACCCTAAGGAACTTCATCCAAGCTTGACAAAAGTTTACGGGGACTCTGCTGCTTCCATGTCAACCGTTAAAAAGTGGGCAGCTGAATTTAAACGTGGTCACACGTCCCTCGAAGATGACCCACATGAAGGACGGCCAAAAACCGCAACCACACCCGAAACCATCGAAAAAGTGCATGATAGGCGAGTGACGGTGAGTGAGATAGCTGAGGCTGTGTGTATATCAGAAGAGAGGGTGCGAAACATCTTGCACAAAAACTTAGGGATGCGAAAGCTCTGCGCAAGATGGGTGCAGCATTTGTTGAATGCCGATCAAAAGCAAATGCGCAAACGATTTTCGCGGTAATCTTTGGACCGATTCAATAGGGATCCGACCAATTTTGGCGATTTGTCACCATGGATGAGACATGGGTCAACCACTACACGCCAGAAATGAAACAGCAGTCGAAGCAGTGGGTGGAAGCCGGTGGTTCAGCGCCAAAGAAAGCGAAGTCGATCGCATCTGCTGGAAAGGTCATGGCCAGTGTGTTTTGGGATTCGAAAGGGATCCTGTTAATTGATTACCTTGAGAAAGGCAGAACAATTACAGGCGAATATTAATCCAACCTTCTTGACCAGCTGGATGCCAAAATTCGCGAGAAGAGGCCTGGCTTGAAGGAGAAAAAAATCATATTTCACCAGGACAATGCACCTGTACACAAGTGTGCGTTGGCGATGGGAAAACTGCGGGATTTGGGGTACGATTTGTTCGGCGATCCCCCCTATTCACCTGATTTGGCACTCTCAGACTTCCATCTGTTCCCAAACTTGACGAAATTTGTGTCTGGGAAGCGCTTCGCATCCAATGAAGAAGTTGAGAGGGCCGTAGATGAATATTTTCACAGCCTTCCAGACTCTCACTTCCGAGAAGGAATACTGATGTTGGAGAAACTCTGGACCAAGTGTGTTGAAGTCAAGGGAGATTATGTAGAAAAATAAAATCATTTTTTAACTGAAAATCGCACACTTTCATTGTCAGGCCGAGAACTTTTCACCTTGCCCTCGTAGCTTTCTAAAGAATTTAATAAATTGTAATTAAATAAATAGATACACAAAAATTATCAGTGATATTCAAACATTATTTAAAAAAATTCTATGTAACAAGAAACATTTTAAACTTACAGCTTCATCTGTTGCCCCGTGTTCGACTTCTTGTGCGATGCGTTTTTTTAATGCGGCGCAAACATGCGATATCCAAGCTAAAAGAGATTGTTCATAGTTTTGCCCGGGTGCTGTTAATAAATTACTTCCAGAGATTCTAAAGTAAAAAGTTTCAATTTAATTTCGTTCTTAGTTAAGTTACATTAAAGTTGAATTACCTTCGTACAGCATTCGGTATTCGATCTCCAGATGAAATTTCTTTTGCATACAAAATCATAAGTGATTCTATCACAGACATATGGGCGTTCTATAGCAATAGAAAAAAGTGTATGAGAGTTAAATTACGATTATTGTAAAAACAATTATTCAGTTTTTAGTCATATGAAGTATGCACTACTAAATAGGAGGAAGTTGATAATCTACAAGTTGGTTTTTCAGTAACCGCACTTTTAATATTCCTTCATAATTACAACATTGAAAAAGTATTGGAAACCATTAAAAACTACTGGGTTTGGATTCAAATTTCGCTATAACCGTGCTAGATTTGTGTATCTTTTTGGTATACAAACGATGATCCCTTGTTTTCCCAACGATTTGACAGAGGTTGTGGCATTTCTAATGGATTTGTAGGGCCTTCATTTGAAATTTGAAAAAAAATATCCCATTCAACTAAGGTACATTCAAACATACAAGTATATAACTCATTTATGCTATGCTCATCATGTGGGACATTCTTCACAAATATTTTAATTTATTGGTTTTATTATTTTACGAGCCAATGGAAGGTTTATCTATATGTAAGTAATTGTGCAACTACGGTCACAACAAGGACTGCTATTTTTGTATTTCCGTTGTTTCTTTAATTCCTAGACGATGGACACTTATGTACATTGTAAAGCAGTAGGACGAACGGACCAGTAGGAGTAGTAGTGTGACTTTATTTATACAATAAATAAATAATTTGTTACAAAAATTCACAATAATAAGCATTGGGTTTTGCCGTTAGCCGAGAAAGAGAGTTTAAATTTAAAGCTTAAAGCTTGCAACTCATTTCATTAATTTTGTATATTTTATATTATGTTTTCTATTTTATTATGTTTTATATTTAATGTTATTTATTTTAATTGAAAAGCTTCGTTTATTATTTATTGCCGGTATTTCAGAGCAGATTTCAAGTAATTATAGAGGACAGTCCATTTTTCACCATTTAAAACGCAAATGATTTCTTCAACTAAATCTTCTGATTGCGTTGAGTATAGGACAGATTCTAATAAAATTATGGACGTCTTCTTTAGCTCTTTGGTTACAGAAAGTACATTCAGCATTTCCTTCAGATCCGTATGGCAGACAATTCAAGTGTAATAGTTCAGCTCTGACTTTAAAAATTATTAAAATTACATTCAAGCTGTTACGGTAATGAAAATAGTTCTTATCGTAAAGGTCATGCTGGAGTACTTTATGTGTTTCTTGTTTGGCTTTGCTGGCTTTGAATTCTGGTAGGCTGAGAATTTCCTTAATGAAGTATCTGAGTAGTTTTTCCACCTCATCAAACTGGAAAACGCCGGAAACTTGTGCCGCGTAGCACATGATTGACCTCACGTCGTTTTCAAAGATCTTGTACTTCGTACTCGGCGCAATATTTCTCCTGTTCAAAATACCTTTCCAGCTACAGTTTATTGCTCGTTTGGATTCCCTTAGTTTCTCTTGAACGTGCTTTTAAAAGATAACTGGTGTTGTCAGAACTCCGACGTATTTATACTCTTTTACATTTTCAATTATTCTTTTTTTATTAATATCCTCCCTTGCATAGCGTCTCATTCCATTGCGAAAGATTATAACTTTGGATTTGTTGGTGTTTAATTGTAGCTTCCAAAGATTGTAGTAATGTTGAAGTCTATTGATCATGATCGCCAGCATGTTAGAAGATTCCGCTAGTATGACTATGTCATCAGCATAGAGCAAGATCTTTATATTAAGCCCGACGAACGTCATTCCTCCCGGAAGATACGCAACCAAATCATCAAATAGAAGAGAGCTCAAAAGGCAACCTTGGCATTACTCCTGTTTTCGATAGAAACCAGTTGGAAAAGATGTTTCCGTCCCAGACCGCGGTAGTGTTTTCTTCGAATAGCTTTTGCACTACTTTAAGCATTTTTGTATAAACTCCCAGATTGCTCAGTTTAAAGAACATCCATCTGTCAGAAGCCGCATTAAAGAAAGCATTTAATTTTTCCCGTTGTCCAATAACGCCCGGGCGATATTTTTCAAAGAGAAGATGTTATCAACTGTGAAGTATTCTTTGCAGAAAATGACTTAAAACTCGCTAAGATCTTTTTCTTGTACCCAATCTACGAGTATTAAGCGTTCCAAAATGTGACCGCATTTAAAACCGATATCCCTCTATAATTGATTTGCTCATTTGGATCTCCTTTCTTAAAAATGGGAATATGTTTTTCTTGAAAGTTTCTGGCACCTTTTTTTTTGTTTTTCGAAGAAGTATTCTATCGCATTTTTGAAGAACACCTTTGTTTAACGCACATCGGTTTATGACTCTGGTGACATCTTGAAAAGTTATGGCTCGGTCTGGAGATACTACTTCGATTAATGGCAGTGCGTATTGTATTTCATATTGATTGTGAAATGGGTTCAACAACATTTCTAAATACTCGGCTAGTAAGGAGCTTTGATTTTAATACTCCGCAAAAAGCACACCGTTAAGTGTTTTGGCCATCTTCCAGAAAGACCGACTGTCTTTTATCTTCGTAAGCATTGCTGAGAGATTCTGAGTGTATAGTTTTTGTTTTTGTGCGCATATGCTTTTGTACGTTTAGTTTGTCTCCTTGTACACGAGTTTTGCTTATTTGGTGCCTATACTTCTCAGCAGTCGTAGAAAGGCTGCCTTGCACTCCCAACAAACCACGGTTGCTTTCCTATTCCTCTAGATCTTGACTGCAAGGGTCTGGCCATGGACGAACCACATGGCATGAACTTGCAAATACTAGAAATATGCAGACTAACGGTTTTGGCATGGCATGACTTTTTATATGCCAAATATTGTTTAGATATCGAATTTGAACAAAATCTTCCGAGTTATATCCGAGAATTAGCCAATTTTTAAGAAACGGTCAATAAATAAAGTGCCGTTATACGTATATTTTTGGCAAACCATTCTACCTATAAGAATATGTCCGCCCCAATTCAAATATGAAATCTGATCAAGTTTTTATAGCCGTTAAAGTACCGTTAATTTTGGGGTTAGAACGAAAATTCCTGTGACCCTACAAATCTTAGAAATGCAGTTTGAAGAAAATCCTTCCAGCCCTTTATGTTGCAGTCGGTCATACATACAGACAGAATTGAGAGACCTGATCTGACGCGAGGATGCCTGAGGAGAAGGCAAGGGTGGCGTCAGTCGAGGGACTGTCTAGAAGTGAAATGAAATCGAAAAACATCTGCCTCGAGCAAAGTGAGCCACTCTCTCCGACTGACACACAAAAAAAAATACAAATAATAACAGGGTTATTTTATTTGGTTATTTTATAGTTGGGCTATTATGTCGCAGATAATTTTGTCGTGGTTTATTTTAACATTGGGTTATTATTACATGAAACCAGACCTGTAACGCAATTAAGTATTTTGGTACTGAATTACTCCCGAGAACTAAAGGTGTGCAAAAACTTCGCTTGATTTTGTGCATTCAAAATGTTCACTATGTTAGAGTTAGTAAGTTTCATTCGTCTATCGAAAATTTATTATATTGGAAACACGTTAAACTGAACGAGTATATTAAGATGCCAAATATTTCATCAAAAGTAAAGAAAATATTTTTTTAGTTCATTACGCAATCAAGAGCTTAACCCTACAAAACAACATGATAGGTACTTATTGTTTTTTGCCAGATTTGCAACACTTGTATGTATTCTGTTTATCGTCTTTTGTAAACATCTTTCTATGTCTATGCCCCACTTTATGGTGGTAAAGCCTCTGGCGATAGTTCTTTAACGAAGTCTGTTCTTATTACTTATTACCGCCATACGGACACATTTCGAATTTGTTTGAAAACAAAACACACTCGTGCATTACTGCAATAAAATTGTGCACTCATTTGTCAGTTACCACTTGAGAGTTTTTTTTATCTATGAAGTGATCTAAATTAGAAATTTGGAGCAAACTAATAGACGAAAGAGCACCGACATCGACCCTATTTTCGAATATATGTATGTACATATGTACAACTACATTTCATGTACTTCTTTGGGCTAGACGGCAAAAAATACACAAAGAACAAAAAATGTTGATTATATACTATGTAGAGAAAGATGAAGAGCAGGAAGGAAAGACATAAGGTTTTGTCATAAGCTAATTGTTATCGTTTTTTGTTAAGGGTGCATCGCTCGACAACCTACTCATCAACTCAGTGACAAATCGTGATTTGAAGTAGAATGTATGCAGACTGATGGTAGTGATGGCGGGATGACCTTATTCAATCCATCGGACGATGCAAAAATGAGTAATTACGAGAATTAAAACAAAAAAAACTTGTGTAACTAGCTGCAATAAGTCTCTTATGCAATCCACTTAGGGAATTTCAAGACTATGTGGATTATGAATTCAAATTTCTGTGATTAATATTATTTCAAGAATAGAACTATTTGAGCGATTAAGGCTGCGTGGGTATTCATTTGCTGGAGGTGAAAATATTCCCCACATTGATCCACTACACGCCTCCGCTTTACCTCTTCCATGAACTGACTCTGAATAGGTAAAGTTTTTTTCTATCAATTTAATTCTGTGGCTGAACATTTTAACGAACTTAAGATGAAGAAAGAAGTGTGGAATTAGATACATGTTTGCTATATCTCTAATTGCATGCCATATAAACTGCAAACTAATTATTTTATTTATGAGGGAAAGTGTTTCAATGTTCAGGGTGTTTAGATAGAAAAATGAGTTGATATTGAAGTCAAATAATTTGCTTGTCAATAGAAAAATAGAATACAACATGAAGTAAATAAAAATATGGCAAATCGTAGTACATAGTGTCAGTTACTTGCTCCTATAAAGAACAACAACGCATTGATTTCATAAAAATCTTCGAACTCGAAATTTTGATGAACCGTGATCGCACGTACTTCCTCATATGTGCAGTTCGTTCGTATTTGTTATCTTGTTTTATCAAATCTAGGTAAAATTTCAATTTTAGATAAATGCATTAAAAAGCTAAAGAAACTCACATGCATATGTATGCATGCACATATGTAAATAATTTTGAATACAATCGACTGAACTATATTCGAGATACTATAGTCAATTTACGTAAATCCGCTAATAGAGTGATTTTTCCAAAGGTCGTAATTCCATTATTGACGACTCGATATGCTAAAGTATTAGAAGTATAGTTTGTATGTATGTGAATAAGTTGCTCCGCAAATATTATACATAACGCTATACAGACTGCAGCTAATATGTTACTAGTGGATAAGGAAAATCACAGTGAGTGCTAAACATTTTGAAAATCATTTCTCCAGACTGTTAAAAGGCGATGACGAATAAAACTTCGCTTTCAGGCAGAATGCTCCATTCAACGATGACGATCAACAATTCCGTCCACCCTGCTAAAGTGAGGCGAGGATAGCAATAACTAAGCTTAATGCCGTACTTAACGCAGCTGGAGATGATTTGATACGGAGCATACATCAACTCATCTGTAAGATAGGGTCGGTTGAAAGTATTAGCGACGAATGGGACCTCAACATCGTTTAGAGACTCACTGAACTGCACCACTCACCATTTTTTCATTGATTTTAAAGTCGCTTACAATTGAGTAAGGGATTAAGTGAAAGAAGAGATCCGATTAAAAAATTTTATTTCTCAATATCATCTCCCTTGAATAAAATGCATTTCTCATATCGGGCATATAGTGCCTTAATACTACCGAAAAAATATTATTTTTCTTTGCCTTCAAAATGAATTTCTACGGCCGTCTTGATCTCGTTCTCATCTGCAAATCTCCGGCCTCGTAACTCCTTTTTCGAATTGGAAAAAAGGAAAAAGTCGCTTGGGGCCAAGACTGGGCTGTAGGGTGGGTGGTCTATCGTTGAAAACCTGTGTCTTTTAAGGCCTGTCTCGAAACCCGCGCAAAAACAACACTCCGCGCCTGAGTTTCCCACCTCGCTTCCATTCGACCGCTTCACGTGCCTGAGTTAATAAATTTGCGTAATTTTGACCATTCATCGTAGTCCCCTTTGGCAAGGAATCAATCAGTAAAACACCTTCGCTGTCCCAAAAAACAGTCACCATAAGCTTCAAAGTTGACTTTTTCACCTTGAATTTCTTAGGCTGCCTCTCGTTTTTCAATCCACTGCATAGACATTTGTTACGATTCGGTTGCAAATTTGGTCGAGATTGTCCCCGGCTAACTCCAAAAAAATCTTCGCAGCACTTGAGTCGACGTTGCTTGTCGAATGGCGTAAGGATTTTCGGTACCCAGCGTGCACACATTTTTTTTTATCTTTAAATGCTGGTGCAAGATTCCTCCAATCTGTTCATTGCTGATGTACAACTCGTCCGCTATCTACCACATTTTTATTCTTCGGTCGGCCAGAACTAATTTTTCAACTTTTCCGACGTTTTCATCAGTGACCACTGACATGGGACGCTCTGGGCGGGAGTTGTCTTCACAGCTCTCTCGCCTTGTTAAAATAAGCGAATCCATTTTTTGACCATGGTATTACAAAAACACAGAGCCAGTTTTACTTTCGGTATCCCTGCCAAACTCGTTCGTTCGTACAGGATGATGATAAAAAATGCACGCTGCTTCGTCAAGGTCGATAACAACATTACCAATGACTTTGATGTCAGAAAAGGACCATGACAAGGTGACGCGCTGTCGTGTCATATTTGGAAGAATTGTACAAATCTCTTAAGCTAACATCAGGGATATGATCTTCCAAAAGTCTGAACAACTACTCTCGTACGCCGACGACATTGACATATATAGAAGATAGTGCACTATCAGAATACTCAGTGTTCGCAAGTATTAAAAAAAGAAGAGGCGAAATGGGTTTAGCGGTTAACGAAGGCAAAACAAAATATATACTGTCATAAAAAAAGGATAGCAACCGTCGGCGAATTGGACAGAACGTCATAATAGACAGGTACCATTTTGGGGAAGCTAAGGACTATGTTTACCTAGGCTCCGCTGGTTACCTAGGAAGCGCTGAAATCAAGCGAAGAACTACTTTTGTCAATCCCTGTTTCTTCGGGCTAAGAAGGCAATGGAGTAGCAAAAACCTTTTACGGACAACTGAGGTGACTTTATATAAGACCCTAATCACCCCTGTCTTGCAACACGGCGCGGAAGCATGGACATTATCAACGGCGGATGAAAACACTCTAAGCTAAAAGTCTTCGAATCTATCGCAGAGTGACAACGCGGTAAAGAAAGACCTCAGCTAAGGTACCACACACAAGTAGAAAGGGACCTCAACCAACTTCGTGTGCAAAACTGTAGGCTGACTGGAGACGCTTTATTCAACTGAGCATGATTTTCACAAAAAAACACAACTGACAGTTTCACCACTTGGTGTATTAAAAACGGTATAATTCTGAAACCTCTCAAATGCCAAAATATGACATTTTCCCGAAGGCGCATATTAGGTTTTGTAAAAAGATGGTCAGAAGAGTTTAAAAACCCTTACGTTACTCTTTCTCTATTTAGCAACTACTTCTATTTAAATGGGTTTATTTTTAAGTACTCCCACTAAGAATTTCATATGCATAAATAGTTCCCAATCATATTTCTATACCTGTAATTACTTTTTTTAGTTTTACAATTTAATTTTCGACTCGATGACTTTTGGGGTTATTCCATATTAAAGAATTAACAAAAAAGGCATTTTTGTGTGCAAGCCAAAGCAACTGCATTGCCTTAGGAAAACATCACCCGAACATCACGGGTGATTGCATTACTCGTACTTCTCTCTCCCCATCTTCTCAGATTAACTGAACTCAATCCAAACACGATTCGGTACATGACTAAGTGGCGTATCTGCACTGAAAATCGCTCAGTCAGCCAATTAATTCATTTTTTTTCCTATAGACAAATTATTCTGTTCTTAAAGAAAAATAAAAAGATGTAATACCCAGTTCCTATTCATTTGTTTATTGACTTACACCGATCTCTTTAAGAAGGACAATAATGTTATCTATCAGCCAGGTTTCCAGGTTTTTAATTCTAAAAATTCGTGGACGTAAGCCAGTAAACTGTACAGCAAAATCTATTTCGTGTTTAAACGAACCATTTGTAGTTGCTGCTAAATATTTAATATTCACACACAATGAAAATACGTATTTACCTTCGTACTGCATTAATGAAAGTGCGTGTATGAACATTAAATTAAAATCATGGGATGAGAATTAACATATCAACAATATTAGAAGGAAAAAATATAAATTAACTTTAAGATCTTAGCATTAACAAAATATTTAAATAAATAGTTTGCAATTTGAAATTAATAGTTCTAGTTAGAATATTTTCAACTTCAAGGTCTATAGTTTGCACTTTAAAATAACTACTATTCGGTTGATAGACAGATACCTTATGCCATAGAGTTAGAAATCTCTGCCGCGATATACAGAATACCTCTGCAGTTAGATATACAGAAGGACAGAATTGCGAGACCCATTTTTTCGAATTTCTCTATTATAAAGGGTGGGTCTGTTGGTTTCTTTTTAAAATGTCTATAAAAAAATCCATTTCATATTTTTCAAAGTTCTCCATTGAAGAGAGTACACTGTCCGATTATTTATTGAAAATAATTTCATTTCAATGGCTGTCGTGGCTGGCTTGGCAGTAGCCCATCCTGTCAACTCAATTTTCCAGTATATTTTCGATGGTTCGGGGTTCTATTCCATGAATAGCTCGATCAATATTACGCTTAAGTGGCTGAATCGTTTTTGAATTGTCAGCATATCATCGATCTTTAACGGTACCCCACAAAACAATAGTTCAACAGCGTCAAATCGTCACTCCGCGAAGGCCAAACCGCATACGTACAGTAGTGGTTCGAGTCAATGTTAGCTGCTCGGAAGGTGCGAGCATCCAAAATACAAGAGGAATGCCTTCCATCATTCGCAACATGATCAATTTGGTTGACAGTTAGTTGATCTGGAGATCGCCAGGTGCCCTAATGAATATTGAGGTGCGGAAATAGTCTGCTAGCAAAAATGATGTTTCGCGTTTCGCACAGCGGTAAAGACGATTAGCCTGAATCTGCTTCCGCAGGTGTTGCCGTGCAGGCTGAGGTGACCTTCTTTTCAAATATGGCGTTAAAATCAGCTCATATTAAGCTGTTGTTTTGAATTATGCCTTAATGCAGATTGTCATCAGGAGTTCGCTCACATGTCTAAAGCTCAAGATTTCTTATCTAAGTCTGCCTCTGATGTCACAGTTTGTCATCCGCTTTTTGCCCGACCCATTCCACCGCACTTCTTGGATGGCGGACCTCCGCTAATTGCTCGGCTGCACGTGGCCTGTTAAGGGTCCGAACATTCCACGTGTAGATCCGAAGTTCGTTGTCCTTATTTCGTTTGCGAGGTTCGTCAACAGTAAAATCATTCTTATCCGAGGTTTGTTGTTGCTTTGTAACCGGTGTTTTTATCCTTCGTTAAAACCCCTAGGACAAGGAGCCGGATATTCCGTTGCCAGTAATCCCCTACGGGGATAATAAGAGTGCTGCCGTTGGCCCATTAAGGGTTCATCCGCCACCCTCTCTACTTCAATATCCTCACGAAGTGACCTGAGCTCCGAACATGTCGAAGTACCTCATATAAAGTAATAGCTTGATTCTATCAAGGGAATTCTTATGACACACGTCCTCCTTCTGAGGAACTCTTGTTAGACTTCTGCGACGCAGATTTCAACTACTATGTACAACCGTCATACATAAAGACACACTTTTCTAGGTTCCACTATAATGACGTCGATGTCAACCTACAATTGCATTAGTTTGTGGCGAGTGCAACATAAAAGACCAACACATAGATGTCGCACCAAACACTTCAGAGGATTCAAGAAGATTCTCAACGGCGGAGATTACTGCGACATTCTGCTTCTGCCCTTCCGACAATAACTAGTCGTTTAACTTTTCCTTTGTGTAGTGTTTCTGGCGCCGCAAGATTGCGTCATATTTTTGTATTTAATTTAATATAAAGTAATTCTAAGCAATAAAGTGTTAAATTATAACGTAGTTGGTTCCTTTTATTTTTGACATTAGCACACATAAGTGCTCATAAGTTAAGTTCTTCATATAAAATAATAATATTATGTACCACGATTGATCAAAATATCGAGTTCGATCATTTTCACCAAGTTAAGACTTGTTCTTTGTACGAGTAAGTAACAAAATAATAATAAGCATTTCCGTTCTTAATATGTGGTAATTAGATTCTACTTACAATTCGCAATGGATTAGTTTGAATTAAAACGGTTTCTGTTAGTGGCATATCCGGAGACTCAGCTACTGGTACACCTTTCCGAGCCAAAGTTTGCAATATAGACCAGTGATTCAGACTTTGATAATTGGGATCCGAGTACAAGTTCGACAATGTCTGGCAATAGAGTGTAGCATTACCCATTTCGACGATAATTTGTGGTTTGAGACGTTCTTGATTTTCGTGATCTCGATAGAAGGGCTCCTTGAGATTGTCTGGGACACGATTGTTGAATGCTTTTGAGAGGAGCCATTTTACTGAAGCTCTCTGCCGAGCCTGGAAAGAAAAAAAAATTGTTATAAAGAATAAGGATTCTTTCTGAAAATACATAATATAAAAAATATATGAGAAATTAAAGCAACAAGTTTAGAAGCATGAGACTGTCAATCTATGAATGGCGTCGAGCCCATTTTTTATATTTTTTTTTTTTTAGTTTCCAAAATTGTTTCCGACATATTGAAAGTTTTTAGGGTAGGTTTAGGGAAAGAGCAATGTAATGTAAATGTAATGTTTCATCTGTTGCCCCTTGATATTTTCGGCAAACAGGCAGCTGCTAGTACAGCCATCGATCTACGAGTAAAAGCTTCCTTAATGTAGTTCACCTAGCTAGCTAGCCCTTCCTCGATCCTTGATCTGTAAAATTTAACGTACAAAAACCGCCGACTATGCCCCACTGAAAGATTTCATAGTAATTTCTGGGTATCAATTAACGCCCTTAATGAGCGAGAAAATATTGACGTTAACTATGGCCGTTCAGTTCACTGGTAATCCATTCCATTACCAGTTTTGGAACCCTATGTGCAGAATGTGTCTTCTCAATTTGAACATCTGCTTCCGCCACCCAGATTACTGTAGCATATTTCAGGTGAAACTAATGGCGATTAAGGAAGTCCTGCCCTGGGTGAAATAATATGTAATATCTATTTAGGATTTAGGCATTTTCAAGGACAGTCAAGTGCCAATATTGCCGCTCGCTTCTCACGGAGATCGCGGAGCAATTCAATATTCTCCGATACTGGGTGCCAAGGCACAAAAACATTTCGGGAAACTTCAAGACAGGCGAGCTTGCCAGAAAAAGCACCAACCTCAGATTTCTGTGTCTCGCTATATGCAAACAATTGCTCATGCTGTATTCTCTCACTAAGAATACAGCTCCATCTGGGACTCTTCTCTTCAACCACCTCGGCGACCTGGCCAATATTGACGTAAGAAATATTCTCTGCTTTATAAAAAGCACCGGCATGTGTGTTTGTACACAAATGCAGAGAGTAACCCTAATCTAACTTAGGCCCAGTTGCATAAAACATGTTTAGTCTGCACAAGTGATCAACCTGCAGCCAAGATATGTAATAGCTCGTTCACCACCTCTACGGATTAACCTTCTGATTAACTGATTAACAATTGGGTTATCAGTACGCCAAGCGAAGTCTCTATCTTAGAGTTTATCAATGTACGTGCAATAGCCTCTGATAAGACGTTGTTAACAGCCCCCTTAATATTAAGAAGGCAACCATGGCATACTCCTTGCACTCTAATGTTTTTTCAGCAGTTTCCACCGACCTACTCTTGGAGTACGTATGATGAGACGCTGACAAAAGATTATAAACAATACTGCAACGGATATGACTATCGATCATTCACTCTAAGGTTAGAAGGAAAGATGGTGATATGGGACAGACGTGAGAGCTTTTACCGCTTTGGGATAAATAAAACTTTTATTTCTCTCTATAACCTAGGAGTGTGGGCTAAATCTACGCAGTCTTTAAAAATAGCTGTCAACCAGGAAGGATGATAACCGAAGTCTGTTGGGTTTCAGGAGGTATTATACCATCAGGTCCTGCTGACTTAAACGGTTTGAGACTACGTATTGCCCAAAGAAGTTTCGTCTCTGTTATAAGACTATTTTAGCATGCGAATGATACAGTTTAGTGAGTGATGGATTGAAGGCAAATTTAGAACAACCGGGGAAGTGAATACCAGCAAAACTTGCGAGGGATTCTTCACTAGAGGAAGTCCAAGAACCATCCAACTTCTTCTGATAGCTATAGATGGTTAGACTTGTGAGGAGGATTTTACAAAGCCTTGAGACCTTTAGATGTCTTTTCAATTTTACCATAAAAGAGTCTGAATGATATTCTTTGAGCTTTCCTCAGTTCCAGTTTGCATATTTTGAGGGCATCTTTGTATAGTCCCAATCAAGAGCGTCCCTAGAACGCTTAGCTTGGTTAAAAAGCCGCCTGTAGTTTTAGCGTAGAGCTCTTATCTTTGCACCCCACAATAGTGGTCGTTGTTTGCCTTTGGTTCTGCTAACGGGAAAGGAGATCGATAGAGCTTCATTAAAGGCGCATTAAAGCTGTTCGACAAAAAGTTACGTTACTCACTTAGAGCTGAGTCTTACTAACCAGCTTTTGGCTCTAAACATTCATCCACTGTGTGAGAATACATATTTTTGGATCCTTCTCAAATCGCTCTTTTTAGCGATATATCACATTCCTATATATGAATAAACATTTTTATATTGCGACATTTCCTTGCAATAAAGGTATTTTTTTTAAAGTGGCACCGGTATTATGATTGGGTTATTGTTTTGCACGGCTTGTGTGAACAATTTTTATAGTTTTGGAGTTGGAAGGTGGTAACAGACGGACAGACTCGCTAGCGAGAACAATAGGGTTTCGTGGCCTGTATACGGAAACCTGAAAAACAGACTTTTATATTTAACGAAAACAATCTATTTACACTTCTTCCTTATTTAAAAATGTGATTTACAAACACTTGCCCTAAAAAAAAATAATATGCTGAATGGTACTCAAAAAAAAAAAAAAAAATGACGCGTACTTGTTAACGGGCAAGCATAAAAGGTCAAATACATGCAAGAAATTAACTTATTTATCCAATAATAATCAACCATATGTATGCAGATTTATGAAACTCTGGCTATAAAATACAGATTCTGTCACCGATTCGTAGTTTAGAATACATAATGGACGTAATGGGTGATTCTGATAAGCACGATATTCTAATTAAAGGTGGTTCGGATTAGTGAGATATTACTGTATTTTTTATTTTTTATTTTAAATGCTTTAAACAGCCATAAACTTATCTTGACAATTTTCAGAACTTAGTATGCTATGGCATTGCATACGTAGGCACTAACAAAAGTTCGCTTAGTTGATTGAATAATAAAACACAAAAATAATTTTAACTTTAGATATTTAATCTTCATCTTTTTTTTAATTTCTCCACATAATTCCCATTTATGATATTTCAATACATTTCTTCAGCCGATAGATCCATCTTTCAAAACAGCTTTTAAAATACTCTTTTTGGAGCTTTTCGATTTCGACATTCACTGCATTAATTAATAATCCTAATTAGATGTGAAGATTTTTCCCCTCAAATCTTGTTTTGTTTTCGGAAACAGCCAAAAGTCACACGGCGCTAGATCCGGAGAATAAGGTGCTGGGCAAATTTCATTGATGCCCGAGAGCGCAAGAAAGTTGTTGGTTTTTTCAGCAGTGTGCGCAGGCGCATTTTCGTTGTGCAAAAAGTAGCGGCGCAGCTCCTCTTTTTATCGGTGTACTAGTAAATTCTGGAAAACTTGTGGTAAGCAAGTTTCAGTATACCAATTAGCAGTGACTGTCTGACCAGTTTTAAGCGGGATGACGGCGACCATTTCCGCCCTGGTGGAGTACATCGACATCAAAACTTTTGTCGCTGACTTTTGTTGTTTGGCTTTTGCTGGAGGATTTGCACCTTTTGGGCTCCATACCATGAACTGCCGTTTGGTTTCCGGGTCGTACTTGTAAAACCAAGATTCATCAAACTTATCCAAGAAATATTGAGCAAAACGAACACGAGTCTCTTTTTGCTCTCCATTCAAAATTGTTGGAACCCATCGAGCTGACTTCTTCGAATATTTCAGGTGATAATTTAAGATTCGTGACACAGCTATGGCATGCATTCAAGCCCAGTTCATCCGCTATCATCTCCATCATCCTGGCATCTTCGTCAATTTTAGCCTTCACCAGATTCGTCCTCCACAGAAAAATGGCCAGTCTGGAAACTTCGAAATCACTTTGAAATAGTAACAAGAGATGGTGCATTTATTCCGTATGCATTTTGGCATTCAGAATATGAAGTAAATCCGTGCAGCGGTTTAGGCTGCAGTCGTTCCAACTCTCGCGACTGTCTGAAAAACATCCGAGAGTAAAATTCTCAATCGAATATCAAAAAGGTTTTCAATGTTTTAAGTTTGACTATAAATATAACTTCTATTATTATATACTCGTAACTATCTAATATAACTTCTATTATTGACTTCATAACACCAGCTCAAAAAGAGCTGAGCTGAATTTTTAGCTTTCTGCATCGTTGATCGGCAGTCAAGCTCCATCGGGGAACAGTGAGCAGCAGTCACCCAAACTTGAAAGAGAGGCGAACAAGTTTCTTCAAACACTACCCTAAAAAGGGGTTTCAGCCTAGTACTACAATAGAATGAAATCGAGTCTTGTTCGTAAATTTTCCATTTACACTTTATTTTCATTTGGATCTGCAGAGGTTCATCGGAAAAATGATTACTGAAATAAATAAAGGGCATGACTGGATCGGACGTACTTGTTCCATACGTGGGGTGCTGGGCTGTGTTCAGATTTCAAATTTAGGCAAAGCCGATAAAGAGCGAAGCAATTGGATTAAAGGGTAGGTACGTTAGAAAATATAAAAAAAAAAATATTTTTATTTATATTTTTTAATAAAACTAATTACAACCAATACTTACTCCTTACGAGTATATGAGTAAGTAAAAATAAAATAAATCGACAAAATCAAATGCCAAATTACACTCACGGAAAAAAGTCTATAGCGTAATAGTACGAGACTTCAAGGATAACTGGTCAAAAGAGGATTCGTAAATAGTTCGTATAGTCGACGCTTTACTAAAAGTTATTTAAGTTTATAACTTCCACTGGCTGTTTTTTGTATACTGTACATTAATTTGTTTTTTTTTTTTTAAATTTAACAACAATAAGATACGACTGGTCGGGGCAGTACATAATTTTTCTTTACTTCTAATATTTTAAATAGCGAAAATTGGGAAAATTGCTAGCATACCCGTACATACCACAACTACCATTCCCAGCATCCAAATTCAGATGAAATCTGTAAACAGTTTAGTTTACGCAACAAACAACAAACATCATGCCGACAGACCAGCAATGTTGCTTACGAGTACTGCGAGAGTGAGTTTAATTTCCTTGATCTCCCATATGTGGTCACACAGAGGATAGGGAAACTAAACCACGGCAATAAATACTTGCACATGCTAGACGGTGACTCTGACTATTCGTCAGTCCATTCGAGTAAATAAACAATTTGCACTGACTGCTGGAATCGGATAAAATCGAGAAGATACTGTACAGTATGCCTTTACAATGTGACGACAGGTTGCAAATTTTCACTTAGATCGTTGGTTAAGTAATCAAAATTGAAGCAGGTACACAGACAACCAACTATATCATTGGGTTAAACAAAGATTGATTCCTATACCGACCTTGGAAATATTTAGATAGTCGGGAGAGATAGAGGTAAACTTTGATTGAGAGTTAATGGTAAGGCAGGTCGCACATACGGTGCCATAAAAAGGAATGTTGTCTCTGATAGCTGTATAAATTATGGGCATTACTTTGCCATAAACGATTTCGTTTAGAAAATGTAAGTTTCAACTTGTAGCAAAGGGAAGGTCGCAATTCAACAGGCGACAAAGCGAAATTAATAAAATAGGGTAGGGGGGTGCTAGTTGACATACCTAGTCCTGCCATAAATTCTGTTACAAAACTTCCAGCGCAAACTGTATGAAAATAACATAAGGAACGGTTGGTTGGTTGGTTTAGGAGGGTGAGCTTATGCTCTTCACTTAGGCCTCCACTGGGCCCGTTCTGTTTCCCTTGTCTGTCGAGCTGTAGGAAAAGTAATCTTATATGGGAAATAAGTGATGAGAGAGGATGTAGGTAGGAGTATCAAAATGGAGATTATGTCATATAGTGATCGGGAAATCGTCTTGTTCGTCTAGCGAACTCCAATATATCACCGATTCCTTTCTTACTGAGGTGTGTTAGAGCCGGTATCCTTTGGGATCGCAGTATTTTCAGTCTTAATCTCGCTGTTTCAGGGCAGCGGCAGAGGAAGTGTTCTATATCTTCCTCCTCCTCCTCACATTTAGCACAGATTGTTGTTTCAGCTAGCCCGAGTCTAAACGAATGTTTATTGAGATTGGTGTGCCCTGTTAAAAGTCCAACCATCGTTCTTACCTGTGTTCTGCTTGAGTTGAAAGCTCTTTTTGCTGTGTTGTTACTTGGTTCTGTTACCACTGATCTAGCCACTTTACACGTGTCTAGATTCGTCCAATAGTTATTGAACTCCTGTCTAATATTAGGAATAGTACAATCAACATTTTTCGGAACATATTGCAAAACGCAATAAATATCACCCAGCTTGGTTTCAACTACTGATTGGTTATCATGGAGTATATATATATCCACCAGATCCATGTCAAGGCTCATTCGGGATGATCTCAAAATGAAGCCTTTCGTCGGACATCTATTGACGCCTAATTTAAAGCAAATTAGGCTTGAAAGATGCAAGCGACACTTGCACTGACACGCGGACAACGGCCACGAAAATATCATTTTTACGAACGAAAAGATTTTCATCTTGTGCTCTATTCGGCGGACCACATAAGTTATAACCAACGTGTATTTTACGAGTTGAGTCGGACAGAATCCCGAAAACCCAACATGAGTGCATCTACCGGCATCATTCAAGAACCCCCTGGATGAGCAAGAAGGACGCAACAATTACATTCACAAAATCAGGTTCAGAAGTATTATAACTTCATATGCTGTAACTGTTTAACTATGATGGCCAAAAGCAATCTAGTGCACTTTTTGCAATTTATAATAGAATACTTCAAACAATTCTGGAAACTGAATTGAATTACAGCTTCTGAAAGTCAGAAAAAAAAGAAAAAAAATTGGGTTCTTTTTTGTTTTTGTTCAACTGCGATTTGCTAGAATTTTCTTCTATAACTTATTTTTCTACTGATGCAGTTTTATTCTATGAACAATTTCCTAAAAATACTTTATATGTATAATGTTAGGTAATTTCTATAGATGCCATTATGTACATAATGTACATGAAAACATACACATACGTATATTTAATTAACATTTGATTATCTACATTCAAAATGTCATCTGTGAATGTTTGTTTTTAGTTTCGCAAACTCTTCACTAATTGTCACCTGCTCTTTTTGCAACACAACTACTCAGGTTTTTTGTTTAATTTTTTTGAATCTGAAATCGAACGACCTGTCATTAGCTTGTCAATGCTAATCAATGCGTGCTTTTTTTTTTGGGTAGGTTGGAAACAACATTTTAAGCTTTGTTTATCTTAATATAGACAATTAATCAAGGTAATGAGTACTCTACTCGCCAAGTTCCTTATTCAATATTTCATATCCGTCCTATTTCATTAGGTAGCACATCTCTAAGTTAATACCCGTGCAATGAAGTAAATACAATCAATAGTCAGGTCATGGAAAATTATCTAAACGCAACTGGAGACGCGAGTGCCTCTTTAAAGTGTTACGGCACGAAAGCTAAGCCCATGAATTCTTTACGCGGAACACATCCCTAATTAAGCAATAAGAAATCAGAGATCCGTAATATGTAAATAAATGTTTAATTGGCTTGGGAAGTGATAATTTATTAAGAACAGAGGCTGTAGAATTGACTTGCTTTACCATGGATTGCTCATTTATTCTATTCTGTTTTGTGTATCCCCTTTGCGCTTGCTCTCATTCAAATGAATAATTTTGTTTGTTTGAATATTTACAACTATGCTACTTTCTTGGCGAAATGTATTCAAAGACTGCAGTAAATCAAAATAATTACAAAGACATAAAGTCGCTGTAATTCATCATCTGTATACCTACTTTTATTTATTAAATGGGTATTACAGTTCCTGCTCCTTAATATGTTCGATAAATTGCAACGAAATTTTTAAAGAATATGTTTTCCAGAATGATACCTATATTCGACTATGACCTCCTTTGATTTCTTCTAATCGCTGCTTTGCTAGAGGCTTTAGTAAATGGACAGCCTAATAAATATTCGTAAACGATAACACCCAAGACATTTCTTATAAGCCCTCGTTAAATACGATGAAAATCCATCGCCAGGTCCCTGCTGGCTGTAGTTTTCAGTTTCACCTGACCTACCACTGTCGAGAATACATCCCCCAAATATAAGTTTTTTATAAATTTGTTTCTTCTCTTTTTTTTCTAAATTATGTGGGCTGTTCACTTTCCACTCGACAACTTTTAAATTTTTTGTATGCAACAGCTCAAAATATTATTTTCTAATTTTCGGAGAATTAAATGTTTTCAAGCGCTTGGTTACATACTCGTAGTACCTACTTCGAGTACATAACATCAACACTATACACTTGTTTCCTCTGATGATTCATATGCCGTCTGGATTTGGATAAGCCGCATCTCTTCTACACACTGACTGGCAAGCAAGTGTGCGCGCATTTTTCAATCTTCAACCCGATGAGCTCAATTCAAAAATAGAAACTACAATCTTCTTGTGCATATCCAAAACCTGTATCGCAAGCAAAATAACCAGGAACATATTGCATCTAATTATAACCAGCGCACGCTCGAGGGATCTCAACGGGCATAATTTTGGAATAGCACATATCACAGCTCCGCGGCTTGTGGTTTTTGCACCTAAGGGCCAATAATAAGTTAGGAATCTTTGCCAATAAAAATTCACAACATTTAAAACAGGATCGTAAACTCAAATCGGGCCATAACCCAGGAAATACATCAATAATAATCCGTGGCTTTCAAGAATACCACTTGTACGTTCGGTTACTGTTAGTAAACTGCACCAATAATTGCATTTACTCACGATACATTTTTCCTAGAAAAATTTAAAATTAATTTGAGAAAGAACAATTGGTTTTTCTTACGGCATTCGAGTCATTGACAGCAACTGTAGGCATTTCATAAATCGTTCGGAGACTCCAATTGATGGGAGGCAACGCACTAAGATTGAGGACCATCATGGGTGAGGCGCCCAAATCCTCGGTTTATGATATTGCACAGCTTCTCTGCTGACCGCTTCTACTGCGTGGTGGCGGTGGAACATATATGTATGTTAGGCTGTTTTTGTTCTTGCTTAGGCTATATTTTTATATTCCGTATTAAAAATGAAGGTGCAATGCATACTCGAATCTTTGTAGTTTCTTATTTTATAACTCAACACTGCTAAATTTGATTTTTGGTAGCGGGATATCTAACGAAAATATTTGATTGTATGTGCAATTTATATATAATGTACAATTTTTTTTCATTTCAATTATCCGCGAAGAAAATTATTGGGTTTAAATTAGGAATATGTGAACTAAATTCTAGCCTGAACCAAGCTGCGCTCAGTTGCTCAACTCATTTCTTCAGCTAGCTAGTTTTGTGAGCTATATATGTATGTATGTATGTTATAAGCTTATCATTTTATGGTAAGTTACTTTTTGAGCTATACCACAAGCCCATTTATTTCCGATTCACTGCTACTGCTAAATTACTTTCATTTTTTTTTTAATCGAAAAAATAAAACATCAACAAATCAAAAATTCTAGGTGCACATGAAGTTAGTGAGCTAGCTCAAAATGTGATCTAACCCAAAAAAGTAAGCTTGTCGCATAGCTCAAAAAGTAAGCTAGTTAAAAAAAAATTAGCTAATCGGTTGAGATATTTGCATCCCGGCAATGTGAAATAAAAATTAATGAGCTGCATATGTATGGATGAGCATAATTCTACTACTATAATGAGGCAGATTTTTACTTAAAGCTATGAGAACAAGCATTGGTTTCCTGCAAATGTTCGATCTAGAGATTTTGATCAAACTTTACATGTATATGCTAGGGAAACTCAATAAAGTGGGTCGACTGCAGCCTAAAAGGCAGGACAGATTTTCTTCAAACTTTATATCTCGGATCAACAGGGTCACAATTCGAGGCGAAATCAGAATTTTCATTCTAACCCAAAATCCAGCTCATATCTGAGCTAAGAGATAGAGTATGCTATTAAATGGCGTACCACGTTTTTGGCAGAAAATACGAACATATAACGCTACTTTACTTATTGACCATTTTCAAATACGACTGGGGCGATTTTATTCAAAATATTTAACCAATTTTTGACATATATTTGGAAAATTTTCAAAATATTTTTTTTCGATTTTCAACGATAATCAATTTAGAATCTGAGTTTTTGTAGATAAACAGCATATAGGTGGAAGTACTTGAGACCCACTCGTTCACTTTTTTTTTTTATAATTTGCATGTGTGAAAGGGGTTATGAATACCCTTATACTAATTTTTAAGACACAGGTGTTTTTTGAGGAAAGGGGAAGAGGCAGAGAGAAAGACAGATTGGTGTAGTTGGTTTGAAACTCAGCTGGTATTAAGTTCCAGTAAACTCCAAGGGTGGCTGTCCAGATAACTGGGGAGCTTGTTTGTTTTTGCTTTTGTCGTTGCTCATGATTCACAGTATTTTTTTTCCATCCTCCTGATATCATCACGATCAAGTTGCATTTTAGCCATATGACCGCCCCACTACCAGTGTTATGCCTTCGCAGTAGAGTTGATATAAGCTTTCGCAATTGATGGACTTTTTATTTATTTCATGCGAAATAAATAGATGATTATTGACATCAGGAATCGAACCGCGAACCAAGAGCGTGACAAGCGATGATGTTACCACTACACCACGGCCACCCTCTTTTTTTAAATTAACTTAGGATTGCGATTGGAAGAAAAAAAGAGTGTTAATTTTGAATCTTTACAGATTATAATGTTCTTGTCAGCCTAATCCATTAAGAGCAATCTTTAGGAAGAATAAGGCATTTTATGAGATCATGGTTGCTCCATATTGTGATCAAATTCCACAATAAAGAAATAAATAAATATAGGTATGCAAAACTATACTGACATCCATGTTATAAAATCATATCTCAAAACAATGTCTGATATGCGAAATTTTAGTGGAATTTAACTGTTTATATAGGTAACATGGTCAAAATATGTACACATGTTCAAAATTTTATGGAATTGGCATGCTTTAGGTTCTCTTTATATTCTACAACCTACAAAAAGATTCTTTCAAATATGTTCATCAAGTGTAATACAAAATTTTGCAAAATCACTAATCAGTACCATAATCAATACTTCTTCAGCTCCGGTTTAGCTTAAAAGTGCATTATTACTTGCTCCTATAGGGCAAGTATTGCTTTTGTGAACATTTTCGATCACGAAATTTTTATCAATCTTGGCATTACTTTTACAGAGTGGGTCTTGCAATCTGTCCATCTGTCTGTACCTCGGACTGCAGACTAAACGGCTCGACAACATTTTAAATCTGAACAAATTATTAGCGAACAGTACATATGGAACAAGTAGGTGCCCTTTATTATCGTTTGCCGAAAAATATCTGCTTAGATTGCACACAGTTAATTGAATTTTCAAACCCGCTTATCCAATTGAAATAAAAAATTAATAGATTTTGAATCCTAATAGATTTAAGCCCTAGATCGAATCATACAAATCCACAAACTTAACTGTATTTTCAAAACCTTCTATTCGATTGGCTCCAAAATCAATACACCTCGAGCACCACTTCAGCTACTCATTTTGAAAAAAAGAATAATTTAGATCGGTGCATTCAACAAAATTTAACAAAACTAACTGTACCTTCAAAACCACCAGCCCAATTGACACCAAAGGCAACAAAATTCGAATCAATTTTTCAGAAGTTATAGGCAACGAAAAAACATGCCGAAATTACACCAAATTAACTGTATTTACAATGCCGGCAATCCAATTGACACCAAAAACAATAGGGCTCCAGTTTTCACTAAGCCAAACACCATTCAAGAAGAATCGGAGGATTTTTGACCAAATTATCGTGAACGATCATTCACATTAGAAACTATCGTGAATGAAAGAGGCCAAAGGTAATACCAAAAACGGACAAACAGACAGACACACACACACCCACCATTCGAAAGACCACGTTTTGACATTTGGAGTATAGTACCGTTAGAACCTGGGGTCGAATTACCGCATCAGTGTATAATTGACACGTCACGTAATTTGCATTGTGTTGTTGTTAGATCTACCAACAACACAATAGAAATTACGTGACGAGCAATACGTTCACTGATGTCGTAATCCGAGCCCAGATCCTATCTCGGATACGATTTTCGACACGATCACCATACTTCCATTTCATTAGAATATGGAAATAAAAATGACAAGTTATACACATTTAAAACTTTTTAAAAAAAATTAAAATTGCGAACTCAATGATAACGAATTGTATCCTATACAAGACAAATAAAAATAATGGTATATCAAATTTCTGCACATAAATGCCGATTTGGACAAAAATCATCATTATAGACACCCGTAAGTTAAGCACCGTCATATGCATTTTTTTCCAATAACCCTCCATCTTATAGTATCTGAAGTAGCTGTAGCTTGTCTACTACAAGCTACAGCTACTACAAGCTACAAATATTAAATTTGAAATATTAAATTTGAACAACACTCGATCGTTAGTGGTTTTCGGGACAATCGTTTTTTTTCAAAATCGACCCGTATACCTTTAATCTAGGGGTTATAATTTATCCTCGAATTGTGAGCCCACAGATGGGAGATATGAAGTTTTGAGAAAATCGATTCAACCTTATAGGTTACAGTTGGGCCCGGCAGACATATAGATTTCTTTTTTAATTTTCTATAATAGTAATACCAAGTTTGATGAAGATTAATCGAAGATTTGTATAAAACAATTACTTGCAACAATGGATTAGAATCCCTAAAATCGGTTCTAAATCAATTACATAGTAGACATAATTTTGCTCAGCTAGAAAAGTCCATTCATTAAAGAAACTAATGCAGGACAAAATGAATATATGTAGGTGTGCAAGCACGGATTTATGATTGTAGAATTATTTTTTATGAATTATAAATATTTTTTGCATAAATTTATCTATTTATACACCTATGGAATAAAGAGATGTTTGAAGCAATTAGTAACAGTTGACTCTCGTTGATTCAACATGTATTTGTTCCCACATAAAATAATGATTTTATTGCGTATCAAAATACGACCAACTACAGATTTCACATTCCATAGTATTAACAAGAAGCTAACAAACACGTAAAAATTAAATATAAATATGGCAAAATTGGTGGTAATGAGGAGGAGGCACTTATATACCTATCCACATACGATTATACATATGTCTGCTTTTCACAATGACCAATACAAAGGCCGCACATTACCTACTATTCTCATGGAGTGGATGACGTTAGATTAAATGACATCATACGAGTATAAAGCCGTGTCATTAACTATTATGATTATGCGTTGATTTGCTTTTTTTGTGAGTTCAATGGTTTCAACAGTTGCACGCATAATTTGGGACAAATTTTATTCGGTACACATACCTGCAGTATAACCCAAATTATGCGATTTATGAGTTGAGTTGTTTTAAGTTTAAAAAAAAAAAAATAATACTTTTACCCTTGCCTGCATTATAACTAAAGGAAGAAATACCATTCAATAGAAAAAACATGCTTCTATGAATTTGTTTATTTTTTTTACGAGTCGGGTAGTTGGTTCTAGCTGTCACCGAGTCTCAAGATGTCATACAAATAAATACAAGTGATGTCATAAAAAAAATAAAACAATGTGAAACTATTTCAAAATCATAAATCATAAAATAAATTGCAAAAAAAATAGACCTGATTTTTTCTATTTAAAATATTCTTACGGGACGGACATTCACCTTAAATTTAATTTTTTTTGTCAAGAATTATATTCCAAAAGAACGCACCCAAATTTTCAGACAGACCTGTCAAATAGTTTTATTGTGGCAGCCATTTTATATAGACTCCTACTAGCATTTTCGTTAAAATGGAAAAAAAGTGAATTTCGAGTGCTCATTAAACACTATTTTTTGCGAGAAAAAACTATCACGCAAACCAAACAAAAGCTTGACAAATATTATGGCTACAGTTCACCATCGATTAGAACCATTCACCACTGGTTTACTCAATTTCGGTGTGGTCGTTCAAGCACAAGTGACGCCGAACGTTCGAGTCGCCCAATTAAGGTCACCACACGAGAAATGGTGGACAAAATCTATGGTTTGATAATGGACGATCGGCGAGTGAAAGTGCGCGAGCTTGAAGAGACCACAGGTTTATCACATGGCTCAGTGATTTCGATTTTACATAAATATTTGGACATGAAAAACTTTCCACAAGATGGGTGCCGAGTTTGCTCACAATCGACAACAAACGCATTCGTTTGACAACTTCAAAGGCGTGTTTGGCGATGTTCCAGAAAAATTCAGCTGAGCTTTAGCGCCGTTTCGTAACCGTGGATGAAACTTGGATTCACCACAACACACCAGAAACCAAGGAACAGTCAAAACAATGGACTTCTCCTGGTGAATCGAAGCCGAAGAAGACCAAGGCGGGTTTGTCAGCAAACAAAGTCATGGCGACAGTTTTTTGGGATGCGCGAGGTGTTATTCACATCGATTACCTTGAAAAGGGTAAAACGATCACCGGCGAATATTACGCAGAGCAGCGGGGTCGATTCCAACCCGATTTGAAGCAAAAACGGCCGCATTTAGCGAAGAAAAAAGTTCTTTTTCACCAGGACAATGCACCGGCGCACAAGTCCGCAGTCGCAATGGCAAAATTGCATGAGTTAGGCTAAGAACTCCTCCCTCATCCAGCATATTCCCCTGAGACTATTTCTTGGCTCGGAGGTTAGAGATTTGGGTCGAATGAAGAGGTCATCGCTGAAACAAACGCTTATTTTGAGGGCTCGAGAAATCGTATTATTTGGAGGGCATCAACAAATTGGAGAAACGTTGGATGAAGTGTATAGACCTAAAAGGAGACTATGTTGAAAAATAAAATGTTTTTATACCGAAAAGAGTGTTCCTTATTTCATTTTTCAGGAACTTATTGACCCACCATCTTACGTATGTATGGGTATATCTACTTGGTCATCGAAATTTAATCGTAATAAAAATTATTGACACTATTAAACTATACTTCTGAACATTGAACGTTAGCCGGTTTTAGGTGGTGCGAAAAACTTTGAAGCCCGCAGTTCAAGCTCGCAGCACTTCTTTTATAAGAAAACTGTAAGCTAAAAAGGGTAAATTATTAAGGTGATAGAAAGTCGTGTTGTTATTTAACTCAAAAATCCAATGTGTGTCAATAAATCTTCACATTTTTCTGAAGATTTAAATGTATGTGGGACTTCTAGGAAAGCTGTGCCCTATCGCCTATTATATATTTTCAAAACCACTGACAAATTCACATTGAGACAAATACTTTTTATTCAAATATGTTTATTTTTGCAGTTGTAGATAACTGTAAATATTGTTTAAACAAGTTTCTATATACACTGTAATATAAACGTTGTGCTTATCCAGCAGGATATGCTAAATGAATGCGCCGCGAAAGTGTAAAACAGTTAAAAATGGAGAATATTCTAATTAATCCGCACCTCGATTATCGTTTGAAGTACGTATTGGCTATTTCTTTAGAATATGAAAACAAATAATAAAGGCTACTGAAATCCAACGACATAAGGACATAAATGTGTTTTTATATCCAGATGTAAACATAATGAAGAATACGTAGGTAATGCATGCTCTACATATGTATATCAATGTACGATTGGCGGCTGATAAGTTCGCGGCCTGAGATACTCAACAACGAGTCATCTTCTCATTAGTGATAGCACTAACTGCGGCACTCTTTAGTAGTATAAATATCACCTCGTTTCAATAATAATCTTATTTTGTTATTATCTGTGGTAGGATAAACATCACCATATAAGCCGAAATCGCAAATTCTCACAATTTTGAGCACCGCGCCATGATAAAGTGGCAAAAGGAAAATCGCCTAAAGAAATTTTCGAAGACATGTCATCGACTCTTCAGGAATCTCGGCCTTCATATACCATGGTCAAAATATGGGCTCGCTTATTTCAACAAGGGCGAAAGAGTGTCATTGGTCACTAAAGAAAACGTCGGAAAAGGTGAAAAATTAATTCTGGCCGACCTAAGAATAAAAATGTGGCAGATAGCGGACGAGTTGCACATCAGCAAAGAACACCGAAATTACTCACACCGTTCGACAAGCAACGACGACTATAGTGCTGCAAAGATTTTTTCGAGTAACCATTTCGTAACTGTAGATGAGACTTGTGTTCACCAATACGATCTGTAGTCCAAACAAGAGCCTATGCAGTGGGTTGAAAAAAGAGAGGCCGCCGAAGAAATTCAAGGTGGAAAAGTCGGCCTCGAAGCTTATGGCGACTGTTTTTTGGGACAGCAAAGGTGTTTTGCTGATTGATTACCTGCAAAAGGGGACTACGATGAATGGTCAATATTACGCTAATTTGTTGACTCAGACATGCGAAGCTGTCGTACGGAAACGACGTGGAAAACTCAGGCACGGAATGTTGTTTGTGCAGAATAACGCGTCTGTTCATACGGCGTGGGTTTCAAGACAGGCCTTAAAAGACACAGGTTTTTTAACGATAGGACCACCACCCACCCTACAGCCCAGACTTGGCCCCGAGCGACTTTTTCCTTTTTTCCAATTTGAAATACGAAGCCGGAGATTTACAGATGAGAACGAGATCAAGGGGAACGTAGAAAGTCATTTCGAAGGCAAAAAGAAGAAGAATATTTTTTCGGTGGTATTAAGGCACTGTATGCCCGATATGAGAAATGCATTTTATTCGAGGGAGATTATATTGAGAAATAAATTTTTTTTATCGGCTGTGAACTTATCATTCCCCCTTGATATGTACTCTTTAAACGCTCTTTCAATAGATTCCGACTTGAATTGGATAATTTTCTCGGCGACCTACAGAACTTCAATACAAAGTCATTCGCTGAACATGATTTGGATTATCATTTACTTGTTTAGCACGTAGTTTTTAAAAAAAAAAAAAAAAAAACGTCTTCCCAAAATATGCAAAAATTTGGAGTAAAGAGATAAGGGGTTAAGTGTCTTCTCGGCATTGTGTGAATTGTATGGATATTACGCGCGGCCATTATTAGATCGCTACCAATTACTATCAAAAATTAAACTACATATGTACATACATTGTTGGAGCAGCAATATCACATCCAACAATGTTTGGTCGTAATGCTATATTGAATGCTTCAGTAATTCACTAAATTAGCATGTATAAATACAAGAAAAATGTATACACATACAAGTACATTAGCTTAACATGGCAGTTAAATAATGTTTCTTTTTTTCGTCTTAGCTACTTTTATGGTCCTTATTGCTTATGCAAATGTGAAACGAAAGTAAATGAATAAAAAAAAATTGACTCTTTTCTTAAGTGTAAAAACTAAATGCGATGCATTTTAGACTCTAAATCAAGTCTTAATAGAAAAACCTATGTCCTGAAACAAATTAATTAAAATTAATGTCACTCCAAATCAAAATCAGATTGTAAAACAAACACTTAATACAACCCACCAAATGCCCTTCAAACCAACTTCACACCTAAGTTTGAAATTCTATTTTAATCTCAATTCAAAGCTTTTGCACAAACCAAAATAAAAAGTAAACAAAACAAACCTTCCTACTCGTATATTGGGAAAAAAATGTTTCTAGCGGCAAAGTTATGTAAACATGTTGTTGCTTCCGCGCAAATAATTTAAAATATGAAAATTTATAAAAATTTAATCACATATTTTACAAATTTCAAAATTTGCAAGCCAAATATTTCCGCTTATTATTTCAATTCAATTCATTGTCTGCTCATTCATGCCAGAATGGGTTTATGTTTGAATTAATTTACCGGTCATATTAGCAGTTATACCGTAACATTTGTTTTTACTTTTTTGGTCATAAACCTTTCAAAAAGTTGAAAGACCCAAGTGCGCTCAAGAGAAATTATAATACATGTTAGTGGTTTAATTATGTACTATCATAATTCATAAAGAAAAAGTTTATGGCAACGTCAGTCCCTAATAAGGTCAAAATCATATTGAGTTAACCCTTGCGGTTAATTAGTACAGCTGCGTATGTAAAATGAAGCAATGATTATATTGTAGCTTAAGTTGACTACATTTGAATGGGAAAATGACGAAAATACCGATATAAATACATATTTACGGACATTATTCGGTATTAATATACATAAGTATGCAGCAATCTAAGGACAGTTTTGTATACGACTATCCGTTGGGATTTGGTTGGGAATAAGTGGGTTTTTTTTTAACTTTTGAACGTATTTTACGAAAACTTCGCTTCTTATTGATTTTACCTAAATTTGAAAGCTGACCAATTTATGAACAGAACCTATTACGGGCTAGGACACCTACGACTCAGTTATTTTGTGAAGCCAAAGTTGACTAAACTTCTACCAGACATTGAAAGATTTTTTTTTTAAATGTTCTACACCACTTAGAACTGTGTTCTTTGAAGTTTGTAAAACCCAGTGATGCAGTGAAAGGAAAAGATAAAGGGAAGAATTAAAGAGTATCAGAATGAAGTGATGAAACGATTTTATATCTTTGCAAATAATATTATCAAATTTGAAAAAAATAAAAAATAAAAATATCGAAATCCGCCATTAGCAGTATACAGCGTATTTTGGGATTAGAATGAAAATCCCGATTAAGTCTCGAAGTGTGACCATAGGCAGCTTTGGAGATATTTAGGGCAACAATATTTTTTTTAAGTTTTGAAGATTTATCTTTTTTCTTATAAAATTGAGAATGAAAATCGCAGAGGTTTATAATTAACTTTGACGAATAATTTGTATACTTATATTTTAAATTTGAATTACATGAATTGAAGTATTTAAGACTGTGCAAACTAAAAGAATGTATATTCTTATCGTACAGAAGATAAATGTTTTTCTGACAGGTAAGATAATATAATGTTCTTTTTAAGATAACTCATAATATAGTGGTTAACAATGATCTGGACAGTACTGACGTTGAAGCTATTGGGCGGTAGGAGGTATTACCACCCTCTTTCGAAATTGACTGTAATTCGTGCAAGTTTCCATCCATTTGGAAAAATCTATTCAATACGATAAGTGGTAGAAGAACACCTCTTTAAGACAATGGCATAAATTTCATTTGCTACTGAAGTCTTGTTAATATTGAGATATGTGAAGACTCAAGCTACTGAACGGCTTCAAAGAAAATATCGTTCGCGATGTGTGAACCGAATTCAGCTTAGGTGGGGAGAGAGAGAGCAATTTGTTAAAGTGGAACTTACTTTATGAATATTGCTGCTAGCACAGAAAACTATCTAGTGTAGATCAACCTCAAAAATCTACTAAACGACGTTCTGTTCAATTATGAATCTCTTGACAGTCATTGCAGTGAGTTTTGAGTGCAGGCTTGAATCTCTTTCCCAAAAAGATTCAATTTACAAAATCTTTTCATCCTGAAGACAAGCACTTGCAGCTGCAACACGCCGGTGCTTCCTTAAACCTCATGAAAAAAGAAAATGAAATAGGTACCTAATATTAAATAGCCTCTAAACTAATAGGTTCCTAGAAGTATTAGAACATGTTTCAGAGAAATGTCATGATAAACGGTGTGAACGAAGCACATGTTTGTAGACAAAGACATATGGTCACTTGGCCGGTAATGATTCTTCACATATTGATGTAAGAAATTACCAAGCAAGGCTTTAAGTTAGATAATTCACTTATTACCAACAGTTCTTGCCACAAAGATATTTTAACAAATTATAAGTTTAAATAAATACTTTGACGCTAACAGCTCAATACAGGGACTGGTCTAGCTTCTCGCAGTCACTTTTGATGTGCGCTGAACGAATTAATTTTTTTTTTTTTTAAAGGAAATTTCCAAATCCCGGAGCACTCAGACTCCATTTTGCTGTGTCCATTGTACTACCAGGCAGAAACTCCTTTTTGGTGTAGTGGTTGGAGAAACTTAGATTTTATTCGTTTCTCTTATATGTTCGGGTGGCTGCGATTGCTATTCCCCGTCCGGGCTCGAACCTGCACAGTTCGGGTCACAAGCGAACACACTACCCACTACACCGTGGCCACCTTTTGCGCTGAACGAATGGTTGCGCCCTACAGTTTTATGCCGTTTTCTGAAGGGCAATTTGTTCGATAGAAAGAAGCTTCTCATGACAATTTCACTCTCGGATGTTTGTCAGACGTTCATGAGAGGTGGGAACATGAGAAAACTTTTTTTTCATTTTCGTTTTGTTTTTCCTTGGATCCGAACCTTGTACATACCACCCAGTGATGTCACCGAGTACACGAGAAAGGGAAAGTATTGGTTTCCTGAAAATATTTGATCTCGAGATTTTGATCAATCTTGCAATCCACTCAAAAAAAGTGTACCTCTCAATTCTGTCTCTCCCTCTGTATATATAGCCGACAGAAGCACAAACGGCTTAAGGATTTTCTTAAACTTCATATATTGAAATTCATATTTTAACCTCAAAAAAACCGAAGAAGCTAGATCAAATGACCCTAGAGAATGCTCGCTGTTCTATTTAAATAGCCAAAGATACAAAATAATTTTCCAACAGCAATCGCGACTGCTGACTTTTTCCTTGCGTTAAGTGGATATAATTTGTGAAAATTGTATTGAAATATGCACGTTTACTGCTATCGTATTAAGAGTCGAGTATACTGTTGTGAAACTATCGCCTAAAGGCTTTTTAAATGTTAACAACACCATCCATTTGATAGCATTGATTTTGAATTTTTGTATAAAGCCCTTACTTTGTACATATTAAATTGGCACTGTTATCTGCATTCACTTTGTAAATTAATTGCGAAATGCAAGCAGTCGAGAATTAATAAAACACAAATACACAGTATTGTGATAAACAAAAAATACATGTTACGTCACATAGTTCTGCTCGTAAATGCAACTGATCGTCCTCCTAATAAATACCTTCCGTCTTAAAAAATATTTTCGATGGATATAAATAAATAATAATAAAAAAAAAAAAAAAACATTTCCGGGAAAATATCCACGCATAACTTAAGTTTTTGAATGCATTTGTCACTTATGATTTTGTGGTTTTATTTATGGTTTTATTGTTTTATCGGTGAGAACCATTTTTTCAGCTAAAATTATTAGCCATTATAAAGTGAATTTAAATTGATTGATTGTTAAGTTGTATGGTAGGATGTGAACTATGGAAGTTAACTTCAAAAAAAAAATTTCCTTCAAGTGAAAATGACCTATGTTTTTCTAAATACCTACATATGTTGAAACTTCAGGGACTAAAAAAAAAAATATAAAGAGTTAGAGATTTATGAAAAATTGGGTCGTATACGTAATAAAATATTTTATGTCCCCAAGGTACTATAATTGATAGCTTTTATTTAATTCTGCCTTACTTTCAGATGTGCAAGCTAAAAATATGTATGAATTTCAATATATCAGAAAAAAACATACAGAAAAGCTGCTATCCATCTGAAACGGATCGTATGACACCCTGTTCCTCATTTTCTAGACCATCCCTAATAAAGTTAGCGTTGTGAACTTTTAAGAGACTTTAACCGAAACAAACTGTTGCTACACTGTCCAATTAAATATAAATTTTTGTACGATAACTATTGAAATGTGCGATGTATTATTGTGCGGTAAATTTAATAATATCAAATTTGCACAATAATTAAATGATTTTTTTAAGGTTAATATCATTGCAATAGCTTCTGGGTGAGCTCCGGCAAAGGGTTTTCAACTTTGCGATATGTTCTTTTACGGAAAGTTCCCCTCTGTACTGGCCTTAATACCAAATTCATGTAGTTAACGTTGTTGTTGTACGCCGTACATATTGTACCCAAATGGTGATTACATTCGTTATTGTATCGACTGGTATTCTCATCGGACAATCCGCCGTTAAATGCAACAGCACATTTTAAAATAGGCATAGATACAAATTTAACGCAATTTAATATTAATCGCAAAACAGAAATTAAAATTGCACAAATATAAATGGATCGCACATGTATCTTTTTATCGCACATAAATTAATTTTATTGCACAAAAAGTAAAGTACTCGTACGAGTACGGTTGATTTCTTTATCGCACTGATAAATTTTACACTTTTTGTGGGCCTGGCTGTTACAATTAGTAACATAAGTACACGGGTTCTGATGAGATATTCGTAATAAATCTTAAGAGTCATTATACTCGTAAATAGCTTTGAGAAAGCAAATTGAAGAAAACGCCCCTAATAAGTGGGCGAATTGTAGAAAAAGTCCACGGCTATATTTTTTCTAAAGCAAGTTTGCATTAGCGCATATTACTGCATAGCGATCAAAACTATTCCCAGACATTGAGTTCGAACTGAACTGATCATTTTATCTGCAAACACAGTGGCTGAGCGAATTGATAAAATGGCCAACGACTTACGATTTCAACTTAAAGATAAAATCCAACGTTTTGCATCTTAAAAAACGAATAAAGCGTTTTTCTATATGTGACTACATTTATTTAGCATTAAAAAATATGCACCGACATTTTTTTCTCATGCGGGTCACGGGACCTTT
This sequence comes from Pocota personata, assembly GCA_963082735.1. Lineage (NCBI taxonomy): Eukaryota > Metazoa > Arthropoda > Insecta > Diptera > Syrphidae > Pocota > Pocota personata. The sequence goes on along the minus strand of OY720432.1, from coordinate 40,909,523 downwards.
TCATGTTGAGGTATATGCTTAAAGTTAGAGACCATGGGGATATAGCATCAGAAATAATTCTGCAAATGCTTAGCGGTTTGCGAAACTGCGGGTTTAATGATTTCCCTTTATGTTATAAACCTATGTATGTACATATGCGTACACATATGTACATACAGTGGGTGATCATATTATTAGACCCATTATAAGTTTTGAGCTTCTCAGAAATGAAGTTTTACGTGAAATTAAATTTGTATTAACAATTGTTCCCTTCATTTGTTCATTAGAAATTCTAATTACATACGAATATTGAAGAAAATATTAACTAATATACGTGGTAATGCCGTGTTTTGCTACATTTATTTAAGCATGATTCTCTACATTCATTTGGACCAGTTTATTTCTACAAGTTTATTACTGTGATAAAAATATATCAAAAGTGTGATAAACTGACACCTTTTGGTAACTATCATAGAAACTTCCACGGCTAAAGGGGTCTTAGGATTTTCAGCTGGGCTGATGACCGGAGATGTATTAGCTCTGTCCTCTAGAAGCTTTCTGACACTTTTTTTGGTTTAATACCATATAGTAGAATCATGCATACGGCGATGACCAAGGCCAAAGAAATGGCAATGTAAAAACTAAATATATGCTAAGAAAGATATTTATTTACTTAGATCTCAGCAAAAATTTGTTTCAATCAAATGCGACTGAGAATACTATTTTTTAAACCCCAACAAGTTGTAATATGTGTGGGGGTAGGAGAGTTGGTAAGGCTACTACTTCACCTTCTGTAAACTTGTTTTTAATCATTTTCGCAGACATATGAAAACTTATAAAAAAAAAAAAAATCGGTCAAATTAAGGCGAGTCATGGCGCCTCCACTTATTTCGGTGACCTGACCTTCAGTCGCGAAAAAATACATACATACGAGGCAGTACATAAATTCAAAATGTATCTAACTCTGCTGACATAATCCAAGACATTCAAACCCAACAATTTTTTTCTTTGTTTACTACCACGTATTTTCTGCATTACATCATTTTTCCTACTGGTACGTTGGTGTCCCATATCATACAGACAACTTCGATATCCGAATTAAATCCAAATAGACGCACTCACAACCAAACTGGATTGAAAAAAAAGATACACTTGTAACACCAGTTTGAATTCCCTTTCCGCAATTATCTTGAGAAACAATTCGTTTCTTAGTTTAATTGAACTTTCACTTCAATGTGGCTTGAGGAATGTCAGCAGAAAAAGGGCTGCGCCGAGGGAAATGCACTCCACTTTCACTGATTAACTACATATATATTTGTACATCTTCTATTTTCCTTCGGTTTTAGATTCTAATTGACCTGACCGACACGAATAACAACGATTAATTGAAGGGCTGGTGACAAAACACGACGATGACTGGGAGTTGTAATACAACTTCTTCCACGAACCGGCACACCGTTGAATGAGAGCGACTACTCAGAGACTGAAACGCGCAACTCATTCGACAGATGAAAACAGAATCTACTACGAGTACATAGTTTCTTCCAAGTGAATAGAGATAGATACTGTGGCTTCTTGAGACGGTCGTCGAGGGTTAGTAAGCGGACAAGCTGCTTGACTGCTTTGATTATTCGGTGTGCCTGCCAGCAGTTGGACTGGATCACAGAACACGGAATTGGAGATGTTTTTTTTTTTATATCACAAGATATGCTATGCTGTATATAGTAAACAAAGTAGAGGAAGAAGTCGTATGACGACCGGTGCTGAATTTGATGAATTGAAATGAATTTTCATTTCGATACTTAGAGATTAAGAGAAATAATGAGCATCCTCTAGCTGGATGCTTTCATAATTACTAAAGATTTGATGTCTTCGATTGAATCTTTTAGATGCATCTATATGAAACAACATAATAATCGCGTGTGCCTGTAAGATAAACTGCTGTTGGATGCGGCTATTTAGTTGCGGTGTACTGACCAACGAAATTAACTGTGGTGCAACATTCTGAGTTGGTGAGCACTTGGAGATTCAAGCAACCGAACAACTTTACTCAAGTGCGGGATGCAGTAAGGTACGAGTATTTCAAGTGGTACGGTGGGGCTAACGTGCATTCGTGGAAGACGTTCAAAAGAAAATTGTTTTAGAGAAAACCAATTTAATGGATGATCGCACTTTTGTCTACTCATTAAGTTTTTCGTAGTGTCTTTCTGGAGTGGAAGGTGTAAAGCCATGTTAAAGATAATGTGATAGTGTCATTGTTATTTAAAGACTAGTGTGGTGAGATGTGAGTCTAATGATTGTTAGCATAATACTGTCAGGGGGTGTACTTTTATGTAAGCACTCAGAATGTTGGGAATTGAAAATCATAATAATCACTGCACTACACAGAGTGTCACCAAAATGTGAGCAGGTACCTCAGGAGGGCTCGTAACGTTATCCCACTTTTCAAAATACCGATTTGTAAATCTAGCTCATAGAGCCAACGAACTGGACATGGTTTCCTTTTTGTTTTAGTTTTTCAAGTTTTAATTTTCACATGCTCGAAATTTTCCACGAAAACAATGCATTTATACTTCAAACTTGTACGATTTGTTTTCATGAAAAAATTTCATCTCGAAATATATTAGAGAAACTCAAAAAAGTGAGACCCACATTCTGTTCGTCTGTTTGCCAGTACTTCTGACTACTGTCTAAACGGCTGAATGGATTTACTTCAATTTTCGTATCTGAAATCTGTAGGGTCACAATTCGAGACGAAATCGGAATTTGTATTCTAACCTCACAATTATAGGTTAGGACTTTACCTAAGGCCATTTTGGCGGAGGTGATATAATAAAGTTTTAAAATTCACGGAATTTCTTTCTTACATCACTGGTTTTTTTTATGTGTAATCGACGGATATGCTGATATGTAAACAACGGATATAAAAATAAATATTTCTTATAGCAGTATATGCCTACCTTCAATTAAGAAGAACAAAGCTGTAAACAATCTTTACGTATGAAAGAAAATTAGTTTTATTCTTTTAAATACCTACAGTTGCTCTCAAAATTGAGCGTACACTAATAAATTAAAGGCATTTTACCTCTTTTGACAATTAAGAAATCGTTTTTGAATTTTTTTTTTTTTTATTTTATATTATATATCTTATATTAATACTTACTAGAAAAAAAAACCAAAAATATGCCATAATGCAATTTGTTAAAACAAAAAAAAAAATAATGCTTCATTTCATCACACAAAATTGAGCGTATGCCCTGTGATAAAACAACCCACAAGAAAACTATCCAATATTTGCCGCTATCTGAAATGTCAGTTGTTGCTTCGAGAGATCCTGAAGCTCATTTTGAGTTAGTTTCGCGGTGTTGATCTATCTCAGTATCATATTTTTCATTTTTGTGTGAAAATGGAGGAAGAAATAAAACAAACAGATATTTCTACCAGAAAACGGACAGTAAATTTATATTGTAAAGGGAAATCCTATCGCGATATCGGTGAAATTGTCTGGCGAATGCATTTCACGGTGCAAAAAATTATTAACAATTACCGTTACGAAGGAACACTTATGAATAGGTTTGGTAGAGGCAGAAAACAAATAATGACAGAACACGATGAACGATTTATTGTGCGAAAAATAAAAGTGAATCCAAAGACTAGAGTACTAAAGTTTACGTCAGAAGTTGCGACGTTAATTAATAGATCAGTGTCAACAGAAACTGTTCGTCGCGTGCTGCGGAAACACAATATAAATTGCAGAGTTGCTCGCAAAAAGCCATACATTTCAGTGATGAATGAACGGAAGCGTTTGGAGTTCATTAAAAACCACCTCAATTTGCCTTCAAGTTTTTGGGAAACTATTATGTTCACCGACGAGGCGAAAATTAACAAAAGAAAGCCCAATACAGTTTAAAAAAAGAAAAAAAAAATCTATGTCCGACGGTAAAACATGGAGGAGGTTGTGCTTTGCTTTCGGAGTTCTACTTCCAACAGGATAACGACCCGAAGCACACTTCACACGTTGTCGGAATGGTTGCTGTATAACGTTAAAAAACAATTAAAAACCCCACCGCAGTCACCAGATCTCAATCCAACTGAGAATTTGTGGGAAGATATTAAAAGACGGCTTAGAAATAGTAACCCTAGCAACAAAACAGAACTTAAAAACGAGGTCAAGGAAGTTTGGGAAAATATTTCTCCGTCATTCACCAAACACTTTGTCGAATCAACGTCCCGTCGCTTACAAGCAGTAACAGATGCTAGAGGTGGCCATACGAAGTACTAAACCTGAAAAAAAAACTGTATTTTTTTAATTTATTTTTTATTAATTATTTTGTATAATACGCTCAATTTTGTGTGATGAAATGAAGCACTATTTTTTTCTTTTTGTTGTAACAAAATGAATTATAGCATATTTTTGTGTTCTTTTTTTTCTATTTTTCTAATAAGTATTAATAAAAGATATATTATATAAAATAAATAAAATAATTAAAATAAATTTCAGAAACGATTTCTTAGTTGTCAAAAGATATAAAATGCCTTTAATTTGTTAGTGTACGCTCAAATTTGAGAATAACTGTATATATATTAGGGTACTAACGATCAAAATTTTTTTTAAAAAAATAACAAATCGAGACAATTTATTTAGCAAATGACATTTGATTCGATTTTTACCATACCCAAAAGCATGTTATTTAACCCAGCTCGAGATCAAAATCGAAGCAATTATATGATGCATGCCATTGTTCTTCGTTTTTTGTATGAACGCAAGTGACATGGAAATTTTAAAAGAATTGCTCACGATTTTGACTAATTCGAATTTAACACTTCACAATTATACAAAACTTAACACAGAACATGAATACAACTATTATTAATTTCCTTTGCAAAAAAGTAACAATAATAATTGAAATACTTCTATTTTAGAAAAACAATTTTTTTTTAATATAATTTGCGCGCCAAAGAGGATATGAATATCCTTATATTGCTTCAGGGTACGACCATTTGCGAAAAGGCGGAATAGGATCAGAGGAGAAGCCTGTGCACGTGGAGTGAATTTATAGAGCTTACAATGTCTCTTATCACTTATAAATTTCAACGCGCGATTCTGTACCCTGTCTAGAATATGCAGAACGGTTTTGGGTGCACCAGACCAGATGTGGGCGTTATATTCCAGCTTTGGGCGGATGAATGCCTTATAAATTGAGGCTAGATCAGGCGGGGTAAGATATTTCTTGCACCGTTTTAGGAATCCAAGACATTTTGAAACATTTTTGGCGACCTCGAATATGTGATCGTTCCGAGAATGGCAGGTCTATCGGTTTCAACGATGCAAGTACCATTCGTGAATAATAATTGAGGGTTTGGTCTCGCTTGAGAGACAGACGACAGCATTGTGTTTTGGAAGCATTAAATTCCACTATGTTTGTTGAACCCCATTTGATTATGGTCGAAATTTAATGTGTTTAACATACGTTCCCGTTAAGGAACGAAGAGCAAGAACGTGAGTTAGGGAACGAATATGAAAAACTGAGGGCACTGTCATCAGCGAAGGAATGGATTGGATTAGAAGTTACAGACAAGAGATCATTTATAAAAAAAGAAAGAGAGTCAGAAACAAAACAGAGGCTTGGGGAACACCAGCATTTACGAGTATATGGTGAATTAGGGACTTGATGCCGTCCAAGACAACTTATATTGAACGCCCCGAAAGGTAATTTCTAATCCATTGAAGAGACTCATCGACGGCATATGCACGCATTTTCGACAAAAGAGCCTGATGCTAAACTCTGCCAAATGCTTTTGAAATATCAAGTGCAACCATCTTAGTTTCACCGAAGTGGTGGAGAGATTGGTCCCACTTCTCGGTGAGAAGTGGACCATCAAAATCACAAGGGGACCTGTTGCTACCGATACTACCGGTCATTGAGGAGTTTTCGTAATTCAAGATATTTCATAAGCTGACGTTTCCATGACCTTGGAAAAAATGGACGTAAGTGCAATGGGTCGGTAATTGAATAGGGAGGAAGATTTGCTTTTTAAAGGAGGGGCTAGACAAATGCTGTTTTCCATCTACTCGGAAAGTGCGCAGAAGAGTAGGATAGAGAAAAAGCTTACGCCGAGGTTTTGCCAGCGTACAAGAACACCTCTTCAGAACTATGGGGGAGATACCGAATTTGTGAATGTTAAGACATTTGAATACTCCTGCAACTGTACGAATGCGAAAGTGGACTTGTCCCATAAAAAATTTGACGCTTTCGAATGCAGGCGGAGACAAAGCATTATCTGGTAGCGCGAAGTTCGCTGCAAAGTGAGGAGCCAGCCCACTTTGGGTTTGTCTAAGGAATTGACAGCTGGAATGTCATTCTAAATTAAATGGCATAATTTTGAATATTTTTGACGAATTAAAACGAATATTTCTTATATACTTGTGATTCTCTATGTAATTATTAGAATTAGCTTTCTGAAAATTATTTTGTATATCAGCTTTTTCTTATAAGCGTTTCTTATAAGTGATTTTTCTTATATGAAACTTTCTTATATCCATTATCTATGTACTTTACTCAGTTTTTTGCTAATAAATCGAATAACGGTACGAGAACTCTATTTGCTAGCTTATGGCCTAGACAATTTTATTCGAAAATGACATCTAGGTCATTTCAAACATACATATGCGAGAAAATTGGATTAAAATTTTGGACATGTAGTCGAAAAAGTTGTTAGCCCTTCAACACATATTTCGAAAATTCAAATATTGTCGACTTTTAAATCTGAACAATACACGAAGATATATGAGAAAGTATCCACTTATGCCCTTTACATTAAATTTATTACTGAAGGAATAATATGCAAGACTGTATCGTACATACTTGCACCTATGTGCTCTTCATTTGCAAATTAATCAGATTTATTTGAGCAAAGTTGTTCAAATGTATTTTTTTTTAAATGGCTTACTTACCAAAACTAGGTATACAATGTCTTTGCATATATCAAATAGAGCTTACAAAGGGTGAGTCATCTGTTGTTCTTTTTAAAAATGCAATAAAACAAAATCCGTTTAATATTTTTCAAAAGTTGTTCTTTTATTGAAGATTATTTATGGAAAATAATTTCATTTCAATGGCTGCAGCGGCTGGCTTGGCGGTAGCCCATCCTGTCAACCCAATTCTGCAGTATATTTTCGATGGTTCGGGGCTCTATTTCACGAAAAGCTTAATCTGTGCCTGAATCGTTTCTGGATTGTCAGTATAACAGATCCGCAGAGACCAAGCAACATCTCCAAAATGACTGAATACAGGATTATTGAACTTAATGCGAAAAAAAACCGATTGTTGGCCGGCTTGTATGTAGGCAGAGATTGTCCAAGTTCGTTTCAGTATCTGATTAAAAAAAAAAGGTTATCATGCCTGTAGTGCTCTCCGTTGACCGTAACGTTGTTGCCATCTTCATCTTTGAAGGAAAATGGGCCAATAATGCGAGTTGAGATTCTCAGGTTTAGTCGCACACTCTCGGCAACAGCAGCAATATTCTCAATTAGCAAACCAATCTCACGAACTTTCTTCACAAACTTGCGCACAGCTGCCAAGGTTGGTGACAGAAATTTCTTTTCAAAATTCGAACTTTTCGGCACTCATTTTAGAAATAAGTTTTCAATATTTCCTAACGTTGTTCAAGCGTAAATCGATTCATTACGTACCACGGAGATTAAATACTGTGTTTCTGTCAATTTTTTGAGCGCGAAAGAGCTGTCAGCAGATGGCGCATATTTATGTCAATTTTCAACAAAAATCTTTTAAGACATATCCAAGAAATGACCAATTTTCAAAAATTGGACTATGTGTAAAGTACCGTTATACAAATTTGTTTGTAAAAATTTAGTACAACATCTAGTGAACCAAAATTGAACCAATGTTTGGATTTTGCCTTAGAAATGCTGATGCTTGAAACTCAATCAAAGTTTGTACCACTGTGTGTTGCTAGAAGTGTGTTCAGTCAAATAAAACATGCTACGTAACAAACGACTACCGTTACCGCGAATACCGTTACTTTTGCATTGGTTCATTTTTGCACCAGATGGTTTCATATGCGCATCCGTAGTCATTGTTTCGATTTCAAGGGCTTCGTTTGCGTGCTACTGTTGAAATTGGTATTCCTTGTATACTACGTGCTGAATATTTTAAGGTGAAATGTGAAAAAAATTTACTCAAATATAATATCAAGAGAATTTTCTTACAGGGAAATAAAATGAAGCCTCTCCCAAAAAATGTGCTAAATGAAGTGAAAAAACTTCTAATGGAGGGTAAGTCTACTCGATATATGGCGACGTAATGCAGCATAAGTCAGACCAGTGTTATCCGGTTGAAGGAAAAGTGTCAGCTCCACTTCGAAGAACCTCCATGCCGAAGAAACTCTCTAACCAGAATGAAAGATCTCTTGCAAGGTATGTCTTATCTGGCACCGTTTCCACAGGTGCAGAGGCTGCGAGAGGTGGAAAATGCTACCGGTAAGAGAATTAGCCGATGGACAGCAAATCGCTCTCTTCGTAAGCTAGATCTTGAGGCTGTAGAAAAGAAGAAGAAGCCAGCCCTGTCTACAAAAAATGTTAAGGCAAGATTGTCCTTTGCGAAGGCATACGAAAACTGGTCGGAACAAATGTGGAAGAAGGTATTATGGTCTGACGAAGGTTGTGGGCTTGGAAAAGAAAGGGTGAGCCATTGAAGCCAAAGCATGTAAAACAAACCGCAAAGCACGGTGGTGGTTCGATCAAGTTGTGGGGTTGTATAAGCGCGTTCGGGGTAGGGGAGATACATTTAATTGAAGGCAAAATGGACCAACATGTATACACAAACATATTCAGACAAAAATTGATGAAAATGATAAGATCCATGCCCTTACCCGCATCAGAAATAACCTTTCAACATGATAGGGACCCCAAGCACATGGCCAAATCAGTGCAAGCATGGCTTCAAACTCAACCATTTTCAATTCTGGACTGGCCTGCCCAAAGCCCCGAATTAAACCTTATCCAAAATCTGTGGGCACATTTAAAAACGGCGCTTCATAAAGAGTACGACTAACCACCATCTTCTATGGCTGTTTTATGGGACAGGGTTCAATAACAATGGGCTAAAATTCCAATAAGCTCCCTTGCAGAGAGTGAGATACGCCGCATCCAAGCCGTAAAATAAAACCAAGGGCCTTTGGACACAAATAATGATAGATTTCATCCTTATTATCTATTGGTTCTATTTTGTCTTGGTGCAAAATTGAACCAATGTAAAGTTAACAAATCACATACAATATGTACAGAAATTATGTTGTTTTTAAATTAATCTTATTAACTGAAGTCCATTGAAATAAAAAATTATGTTTGTTTTAATTTTCGAGTAATTTTCAATGAAACAGGTAACTAGGCACTATTGGTTCAATTTTGCACCTAACTGTATATCTAACTCAACTCAAATATAAATTTCAAACAAAATCGTTAGAGTCGTTTTCGAGAAAATCGATTTTTCTCAAAATCGGCCATTAATAAAGTACCGTTCATTTTGGGGTTAGAATGAAAATCCCCATTATGCCTGGAATTGTGAAAACACTGAACCTAGATGTGAAGTTTGAAAGAAATCCTTCCAGCCTTTTAGGCTGCAGTCGGACATGCATATAGACACGACAGAATTGAGAAACCAATAATTGCAAGTAAAAATCAGTTAAAAGCAAAAAATTATTAGGTGCGCAACTAAGTTCTCGGTGTTTGTCAATAGATGGCTCCAGCAGTAAGTGCTGGTCGATTTTGACATATCTAAAACGTCATGAACCGAGCTTAGACATATGGTAAACAAACTGTTTTAACACATTAGTGATTTTGTTTTGGCGTCATATACTTTTGGTTGTGTGAATATGTCTGATTTTGTGCCAATAAACCTCATTTGCGGGAAGTGTTGATTTTCTTCATTCATTCGAAGAAAACGATGCTGAAGCGCATCGAGAGCTCCAAAAAGTTTACGGAGATGCTGCTCTAAGTGAAACAACGTTCTGTCGCTTCAAAGACGGTGATTTCGATGTTGACGACTGTCCGCGTGAAGGAAGGCCAAAATCCTTCGAAGACGCTCAATTGGAGGTATTGCTCGATGAGGATCCGTGCCAAACGCAAGAACAGCTTCCTTCAGCATTAGGAGTTACCCGTCAAGCCATTTCCAAGCAACTACATGCGTTTGGAATGATTCAAAAACTTGGGTTCCTTATGATTTGAAGCCAAGGGACGTTGAGCGTCGTTTTTTCGCCTGTGAACAACTGGTTTTCTTCATCGCATCGTGACGGGTGATGAAAAATGGATTCATTACAGCAACCCAAAGAAAAGAAAGTCATGGACACTGCCCGGTCATGCTTCTACGTCGCCGGCTCGGCCGAATATTCACGTTGCGAAGATTACGCAGTGTATTTGGTGGGACCAGGTCGGTGTCATTTATTATGAACTGCTGAAACCCAACGAAACCATCACTGGGAAACGGTATCGACTTCAATTGATGCGATTGAGCCGAGCACTGCGCGAAAAGCGGCCACAATACGAGCAGAGACACAGCAATGTATGTACTAATTTACATGTATGTCCTTTTTGAATCCTAAATAGAAATTAAAAACATATATTGTACTTTTCATTCTAGTATGCCAAAGCAGAATTGATTTCGAATTATGTAAAATACATAATCTTAAAAATCTCAAAGAGATTTCACACAAAATAAGCGGTTACGAAGAGAATCCCACCTGCATTCTAAAACCTGATCGTAAATACACTTTGCGAAAATCGCCAAAACGACATCAACGTCTACAATCAGGTTTTCTTCATGCGAATGTGGATGTGGATAGTTGAGACTTAGGTTGCTGTTTGTATTGAACATGTGCTGCTGATATACTAATTCTGAGAACTACGCAGTGAACTGCTTCCGAATAAAATTAGACGTGAAGATTCGCTATGTAGTTAAAAGTATGAAGTAACAAATTGCAATAGTTTAGTTTTTAATGCATTATGGGCAGTGTTTTTTTCTACAAGGCAAGAATGGTTATGGTTAGTTGCAAAGCCTAGTTGGCGGAATAGTAGATCTCTATATTTATTTAACGATTTATTTATGGCCCGATAAGGTACGCGTTATATTAAAAATTTATTAATGTTTTCTTGTTGATCACAAAATTGATCAATTATATAATAGTACAGTTTAAAATATACTGATGTCTTTTATAATTGTTCTATTGTTGATTCTGCTCAAATCTGATGCAAAAAGTCAGACTAGCAAATCACACTCTGGTCTAGGGCACTCAATAGGTCGCCTTCTATTCTTTTGACGAGTTATTTCGTGTAAACGTAACTATAAAATGTGGGGATCTGGCACAGCACTGAATTTCACTTTTATCAGAATGAAGTTATACCGGTTTATTTTTAATATCTTCTTATCTTCACCAAATCTGTATCAATTTCAGCAATTCTACTTTCAATATAACTCAAAATATAAACAGATGGCTTAGAGTTCTTTGTAAGTTAGAGATAAACGTGATTTTTCCAGTTTCTTTTTAAACATTCCTGTGGACATTAGTTGTCGTCTTAGTTGGACAAGTTTTTTCCGGTACGAACAACGAGAATATTGTGGCCAGTACTATATCAAAAGAGGTCTAACGGACTCCTGAAACACAAGAGAGGAATCTTCTCAAAACTAAACAACGTGGTACCCGGCACTATACTATGGGTAGGTATGCTTAAGGATTGGCCATCCCCTACAATGACCACTGCAGGTGCTGCAAAGATCAGGAGAAAGAAGAAACAGTGCGTGATATTCTAAAAGATAAGCTCAAGCTGTTTATTCATTTTTCTAAGCAAAAAAATTGCTTAACATGGTATAAATATAAATGTACTGATCGAGTTAGTGCTCATGTTCTAGATTGATCTCAAGTGTTGAAATTAATCTCATTTCGAAAGCTCGATGTAAGTTATTGCTTGCATTTTATTTTTCTCAGCTATTTTGACGACCCGGAGTTTCAAATAAGAGTGGGGGGAGACATCAATAGACTGTATCAAGAATGATACAGCAAGTTTCAGAAAGCTTATGTCAACGCTACTGCGAAAGCATAACACTGGCAGTAGTGTGGTCGTATGGCTGAAAATGCAACTTGATCGTGATGATGACATCAGGAGCAATGACAATAACAGTAAAACAAAAATGCTCCTCAGTTATCTGGACGTCACCCTTAGAGTTCCCCGAAACTTAATACGAGCTCAGTTTCGAACTACTACACCCATCTTTCTTTTCTTTCACTGTCTACAAACGCCCATGCCCTGAAATAATTTAAGGGTATTCATATCCCCTTTGGCGCGGGCAAATTATAAAAAAAAAATCTCACATTATTCGCGTCGAAGCAACTGAGAAAGTTCTCTTTTTTTTTTGCATGTGAAACTGAGTTCCAGTTCAACTTTGCTGATGGATTTGACTGTGTGAGTTCAAGCTTGTTAGATCAGACTTTGGGATCTTGCTCATCTTTTAGAATACCACCCAGTGCTCTCTCATTCACTTCTTGTGGACATGTCCCGCACTAGCCAACATTAGAATGATCTTAATGATCTCAACAAAGCCTGCACCACTAAAAGTAAAAATGGCATTATATGAAAAGTATTAAAGTAAAGGAATTAAAAATTTCATTATGAAAAGTAATTGGTTCCAAAAATAGGCAGTGTGAACCACACGTCTTTACTCAGTTGAACCACTATGGAGCTACTATTCATCTAAATGCATCTCATCGAGGGTCAGTCCAATCCAATCAACCAACACTCCTGTCTCTTCCGGGCCAATGATTATTTTAAAACAAAGCGTGAAGTGTATGGTAGAGGAACCTAGAACGACCAGCAAAATAATTCTAGGCTACGCAAAGTTTTGCATACGCCTTACCTTACCTTAACGTAGGCGTAAACCGCTATAAAGAGTGACAATCTGTGAAATGTAGTAAAATGCACAACCAGAAAATATTTCAAACGCACGATAAGATTAATTTTTGCTGCAAAAAAGTGTTGTTCCGAATGTAAACGCAAAAATAAAAAAAAATTCTATCGATAATGGTTTGAAAAGTATTCGATACTATTTTGTGTGATAGCCTTAGTAGATCCATTTATCAGCTTAATTTCTATATTGCTAAAACTTAAAACAATTAAAGTTGTGTATAATTCATACATAATATCATTCTCTGTTATTTTGTGCGAACTGTATACCCAGGAAAGTTCGAATTTATACTATATATACCTACTGTAAATCACTGGCGATAATATCCGCAGGAAAGAACTGCTTTGGACACATTGTTCGGATACATATTGCGAAGAGAGCACTGATTGCTGAAGAATAAATTTCACTCTTACAAATTCAGTGAGGATTCAGTTTTATTCTTGTAACGTTTGCTTTTATTGCTGCATGCCTGATGGCGCTGAAGAGACATTTTACTACTTATTTTTGTTGGCATTCAATTCTACTTTTGACAATTTCATTGCGAATCGTTCTTGTGCGCTGCCGTAGAAACATTTCGCAAAAAAAAAAACACAGCTAATGTCATCGAGCCCATGTCATGTGTTAAGTACCGTGACTCTTACCTTAAGAAGTCAAAACCATCATCACCAAGCATCATCACTGTATTACGCAGTTTCGGTAGACAAGCTCAGAGACTGGGCACTGCAAGTAATGATTTCTATAGAAGCCGCAGAGGTGACAAGAAGGAGACAATAGTTCACTATTCACTTCATCTGCGCATGTTCTTCTCTTGCTCATATCAGAAGAGGCAACTACGAAAATACTCTTTAACAATCTTAGCATTCTAAACAAAATCGTAATCTTTGCTTCTTAGTGATATCACAATGGACCTATGTTAATCTAAGTGCATCTAATCGAGGACCACTTCCTATCTATCTGCGCCGTGACTTAGTGATTAAGTGCGCGATCACTGAGCGCAGACTCCAGATTCAATTCCCGAAAAATATCAATATCTTTTTCAAGATCCCACCTCTCGCGAACGTCTAATAAAAATCGTTTTGAGAAGCTTCTCTCAATCGAAAAAATTGCTTACGAAAACAGTATACAATTGTAGGTCCCTCCCATTCGTGGGTGACACACAACATATCTACAGGCGTACAAAAATGTATCGAAATATATTCAGGCAGTTAAAAACTGTGCTGGAACAAACATTAAAACACGAATTCAACAGATTTATTTATATGATGATGATTGAACAAGAAAGTAACTATGTTCAGAGAACATGTTTTCTTCGGCGTCTGAGTATAACTACATCAATTAAATTTATTTGGAATAGACAAAAATACTAGTGACGCTAGTTTTAATAAATTGCAAGCTATTACTCTGACTATTATATGTACAACAAATTGTCGCACGCCATAAACCTAGTGCACTTAATTTGTTCACTATACAACAACTTTTACAGGGTGAATGACCCAGTCACCTGCTGGTGTAATTGTTATGAATTTATGAAAAACTATGTTCGAGGCGCTTAGTGATGTCATTAATTAGCCACACAAAAATCAGAGCCAACAACATTTCATTTCGTAAGGAACTTAAGTGGAATTCATAAAGACAAATATGTAGCTCGAAAAAACGACAAAGAGATATCGGATTAAATGAATTTGATTTGCTAATTTGTTATTCTTTATTTTATTAATGATTATATTCGGCCCATTTTGAGATGTCAAAACCTCTCTTCAAAACTTTAGTTTATTTAACGAATGCGCTCGCAAGAATTCCACTCAATTAAAGAAGCATTTTTCAAAGAATGTTACCACTTCACTATCGTACACAACACAAGTAGTTATAAATTCATAAGATATATAATTTCCATAGAAAAAATATACAAAAACAAAGCATACAAAAGCATTGCCTTTTGCAAGCCGTCAACCACTAGAGAACGCACTTAACATCGATTATATCGATCGACAGCAATTTTCTTTAGTGCCTTGCCTGCATGAATCTTTGTTCAAATATCTCGTTCAAATCAATTTAAAACGATCTGCATAGAACGTATCTAAGATATTTACCGCACTTTAATTTTTCCACTAAGAGTTCGTTTGATGGGATTTAATTCTTTAGAATGAGCCGTACTGATGTGCGGATGTTATATCATTTTTGGACACATTTTGCGAGGCTTTACTGAAAAATTAAAATTCTAGATATGTCACATTACATTTTTACTGCACGAATTTGTAGCTTTAAAATGATCCATTAAATAATGGTTTGACACAGGTATAAGTGAGCATGAAATAAAAATTAAAACTAAGCAAGTTTCCTTCCTATTCAGCTGCCTTGTAGCTGCGGGAAGCCTCAAATATCAAAGATCTAAGGGTCTAAAAAGACCGTACTCGTAGCTGAGGCAGGTGATAGACTTAACTTTGACGTTAAATAAGTTACACGGTATGTCGGAAAAATCAAAGGTTATTAATACTCCTGATGGTACTCGCAATAGCGAAAATCAACCCGTGATCCACTCGACCCCGGCTAGGGCAAGGTTTCTGGAGGCCCCAACCAACAAAGAGAGGAAGGCGCAAGTACTGACAGTTGCCCTACCTTTGGTAGCGGATAGACCTAACTCGAACAGGAGAAACACCCGATGTGCTCCCATCCGCTAAAATACATCTAACTTGTGGCGTTGCATGCACACAAAGTCTGAATGAAACGAGTGTTGCAACTACCAAAGGTTGCGATACTATAAAAAAAAAATATATATTTGGCGCAACAGCTCTTTAACTGCCAGGGCCTAGCTTCACGCAACCACTCGTTTGTGTGTGTTATATTTTTCACACGAATGGAAGGGACCTACAGTTTAGTGCCGTATCCGAAAGGCAATTTGTTTTTGAGAAGCGTTCTCGTGACAACAATACTCTCGGATGTTTGTCAGACGTTCGCGAGAGCTGGGATTGTGAAAAAACTTTTTGGTGTTTTCTGAGATTCGAACTTAGAACCTCTTGCGTAGTGATCCGACATACTAACCACTACGCCACGACGCCCACAAGGTTGCAATACTAGTGAACAGAAATTTAATTTTGCGGAAAAAATCTACCGATTCCTGCATCACTCCAAGGTTGCTGCCGCACTTATCAGCAGAAAGCTTTCCGTGTTGTTTAAAAAACCTCACATTACATCTATTCAGGATGGGTGTGGAATAAGCTCGTTTGCGGTTTTGTGGATTATCGTGGCAATACGGTACTCTATAACCAGAGGTCCAAAAGTATCGTAAGTACTTTATTTATGGAAAGTTTATACTTAACAGGTTAAGCAGTGAGGAACATTAACCTTTTTCAAATTTTCTAAAATTGCTGCATATGTGCCGTTCATTTGTAAATTGTTCTGTTTTCAAATTTATGACGACATTTACAATTTCTTAAAATGCGTTAAAGGGCTACAAAAAATGTTGTTTGACCATATGTAGAAAATTCGAATGTCATGCCCTTAGATATGTAGATATAGTATGTTGAAAGTGACTTAGATATCAATTTTTGAACAAAATCGTTTTAACCATTTTTGAGAAATAGCCAATTTTCACAAGTCCGCTAATAAGTAAAGAACATACCGTTATTTGTTTTCTCAACAAAAACGCCCTATGTTTGCAGTCTGAGATAGTTTACATATATGTTTGCAGTAAACATATACATAGTAGATTATCCCAGATATAAATTCTGATCGAAATCGTTAAGGAAGTTTCGGAGAAAATTTCCCTTTTTTTAAAAATTGACCTTAAGTATAGTACCGTGGGGACCAAATCCTAAGATAATTCTGTGGATGTATACGGCAATCGTGAGACCAATTCTCACGTATAGCAACGTAGTCTGGTGGCGAGCTGCAGACAAAGCAACCAATCTTAAGGCAATGAACTCGTAGATGAAGACGTAAGCAATGACTACACGTCACCATACCTCGACTTTGAAAATCCAATTAGAGAAGAATGGGAAAACAAATGAACCAACAAAATACAAGTCTATATCTATCTATATCTATCATACATACACAGCTCAATCAGACTTCCTGACCGCAGCACTGTCTTTCAAGCGCAGGTCCTGGCAGCGACAGGGGCAGCCAGTATGGTATTAACGATGGCAATACTACGAGATGAGATCATCATTTTTATTGATAGTCAGGTGGCCATTAAAACAATTTTTGCTACTGAAATCAAGTTCAAGCTAGTTCGATGCTGTCGCGAAGAACTTGACGTTCTTAGCTCGTAGCATAATATTGCTCTCTGCTGGGTCCCTGGTCACATGGATATAGCCGGAAATAAGACAGCTGATGAACTAGTAAAAAATGGTCTGCAATAGACCACAATCGAGCACTCCAATAGAGTAAGCATCCACTCTGTAACCTCAGAGAGCGAGTTGAGTATAAGATCCTAATGACAGCCAACAATAATTGGAACTCGCTTACCACATGTGAAGGAGGCTTTGGCCAAAATACGACAAAGCCAGAACCAACAAACCTTTTAAAAATGACAGAAAATCACTTGTTGTTGTTCACTGGCCACAACCTCCAAAGAAACCACACAATGAAACTTAAACTCAACGATAACAATATGCTCACGAGGATACACCTCACATTCTCTGCCTTTACCCAAGCCTATGTCACTTGGGAAACGAAACTTTAGGAACATATTACTTCAAGGACATACAAGAACTATTTGACGTTTCACTAAACAATCTTTCCAGATTTCTGCGGATGTCAGATGTTGGAGACCCTAATCACCAACGAGCAGTAAGGTAGGAATTCAGTACAGGAACTGGAACTAACCACCTAAAAAAAAAATGCACAGATAATTCAAACATTCCAAAACAAGGTTCTTCGTAGAATAGTTAATGCACCATGGTTTATTAGAAACAACGGCTTGCATTGTGATTTGCAGATTAACCTGGTAGCAGAGGTGATAAAAAGGAACGCTATTCGTCTCAACCAGCATCTGCAGCTGCGTATTAACCCTGAGATAGAAATCGTCTTAAATTTTCAATCTAATATTCCTAAATTGAGAAGAACCGAATCTCAGGAACTTTTGATGTGAAAATTATGAGACCTTGTATTTAAATCATAATTTCAAAATTAAATAAATCATTTGTCGATCTTTCTTTCAATGATCATGATTCAGGAAGTGTTTTTAGAGTCCCACACTATTCTACCTATACAGTATCTTTCGAGATTTTCATCTTCATTATCAAAATAAAAAAATTATACGTTGGACGAAAGAAAAAATTAAATCGGTGAAAGGATGTCAGTGTTACCAACGTGCGCCTAAGGTTGTTTTGGCCAACTTTAAATGAATCGCTCCATGTTGAAGGGATCTAAGTCCAAGTTAGGTAGTTGTTTCTTCTAGGCTTTCAGTCTTCTCAACATCGCATACAACATCTTATCTGCCATATTACGTATATGAGTATATATGTGAACGCCTGAAACCTTTCGTCAACAACCTGATTAGCTCCTATTACCGTTCACCGTCTACCGAATTTTCGTACTTAGATAGATTCTGGAAAAAACCCAAGAAGTCCAAATCGATACTCACCATCTTTTCAACGATTTCAAAACCACCTATGGCATCTATAGAGACAAGTTATACAGAGCTATATCTAGTTTCGCATCCATGCCAAACTCGCCCGCCTGTCTAGGATGATGATAGATAAGGCTCGCTGCTCCATCAAGGTCGGCAACGAACTTACCTATACCTTTGATGTCTAAAAAGGATTTAGAAATAGGCGTCGCGCTGTCATGTGACTTCTTTAACATCATACTTGAACAAATTATACGAAACTCACAAGCCAACACACGAGGTACGATCTTTCAAAAGTCTGTACAATTACATGCATACGCCCACGATATTGACATAATTGATAGAAGACAGCGAGCTGTCATCGGTGAGTTTACAAGTATAGAAACAGAAACGGCTAAAACGGGCTAAGTGGTTAACGAGGGCAAAATCAAGTATATGCTGTCAACAAGAAGGAACACCCAACATCGACGAATCGGGTAGAACGTCACAATGGACAGCTATAACTTTGCGGTAGTAAGGGACTTTGTCTACCTCGGCTCCTCGGCTTCAATCTTTGACAAGGACATCACATCAGAAATCAAGCGAAGAGTTACACTTCCCAATCGCTATTTCTTTGGCCTTATCAAGAAACACTAAGGAGACTCTAAATAAGACCCTCATTATTCCAGTCCTGCTTTATGGCGCAGAAGCATGGACATTAGCAAAGGCGGATGTCATTTTCGGTCCCATTTGCGTTGACGGGCTTTGGAGGAGGAGATTTAACAGCGAACTCTACGAGCTGTACAGCGCCATGGATAGAAAAGTGCGCCTCAGTCGTCTAAGATGGTTAGGACATGTAGAGCGAAGAAACACTAACGATGCGGCGAATCTTCGATTCCGACCCGGAGGGACAACGCAGTAGAGGAAGTCCTCCAATTAGGTGACGCGCGCAAGTGGAAAGGGACCTCAACCAACTTGGAGTGCGCAACTGGAGGCAGTCAAAGACCAAAGACCGCGCTAACTAGAGAAGCGTATTGATTGAGGCCCAGCACTGTAGCGTCAACTAAGTAAGTAAGTCAGTAAAGAAAATCAAAACTATTTGTTAGGTAACGAAGCGTTTGTTAGGGTTGTTGAAAACTCTAAAATGAGCTTCAAGCTGATTGAACGATAACATTTATTTTATGCATATGTGGACTTTAGCACGGACGCTTGAATTTAATTTTATTGGCGTATTTTTCAGTGCTGCTTACAAATTTGAAATAAATATTTGACGGTCGCAACGCTTATCAAATTCGAAGTATGTGCACATACTACCGCTCATAAATAATGCCAACTAATGATTTTCTTAAATTTCTCCGTTTCTTATGGCCTTTTTTCGGAAAGTGAAATAATGGAATAAATGCATCTTTCGCTTATCGCAAATCCCTGAAAATATCAAGACGAACAGTTGACTATAACGTTAAAAAGCTATCACGACTTTGACTTAAGATAGGAAGGTGGCGGGTGGTACATCTGATCAGTTTTTTTTTTTTTTTAACAGGAATGTGGCCACGCCCAAAAGGCTTGTAGGCACTGCGACCAGAAAGATCTATTGTGCCAGAGGCCAGTTTTTATGACAGCAGTACTTCTACTTTCCTTATGAAAGCTATAATTACGGCTGCGGAAGAGTTCCTTAAATCTAATGGAGATATTATCTCCTTAATGAAGAAGCTTCTCCTTCTTCTACACAGAGCTACAGACTCACATAGTACGTTTTCTGCAGTTCCGCCCTCTTCTAGGCAGAGGCGGCCTTTGATGCCTGAGTGCAAGTTTATTTTAACACAGGTCCCGATACGGTAAAGCTCGGCCTGGAAAGCACTAGGACTCCTTCCAAGTGATTTCGTAATCTTGTAATTGGGCCCTTACACACCGGCGCCAACTCCTGTATCTATTTTTGATCCATCGGTATAGCAAACGATTCCTTTTGAATCCAGCAACGGTCCGCCATTATTCCATATATCACGGCTTGGGATCTCAATCTCAAACCTTCTACCAAAGTAGAGTGATTTGGGCGTAAATCAGAAACCGTGCTGAACATATCTAGCTCGGGGAAGTCGGATAATAGATCCATGAGTTCCACGTGATCCCATATACTGTTAACACACGACTTTCGAATATTAACTGCACTGCGAATTGCCACTTTTTTGATAAAAATGTGTAACGGAGTAAGTCCAATTATAGCTACTATGGCTGTTGTGGGACAGGTGTACATAATACCTGTAATTCCGAGGCAAGCTAATCTTTGAAGTTTGCTGAGTTTGTTGATGGTTGTGACCTCAAAGGTTTTGACATAATCTGGAGAAGTTTTGGTGAAGATACAGTAGGTAATATTGGCACAATCGAAACTATCATATATTGAATTAAGAACAGTATCGAGAAATTCTTTAAAATATAATGTTGCCTTCTGGACTACATATTTTTTGATAAAGATTTATTTTTCAGTAGACAATTATCCCAGCCACTTTTCAAAACTCTACGGGCAATACTTGGGCAAGTTATAAACGCAAACGTGGCTACCACGGACTCCTGATCACAACTCAGCTGAGCTCTTGTGGGATAAGCTGAATAGGAGCATATAAAAGTTTGCTCCACCTCCATAGAACACTTATGAAATATTTTGCAGGCACAATTTCTACAGAAAACCTTTTGAAATTATTTAAAAGAAATGCCCAAACTTTGTGAAGCAGTAATCAAAAGAAGTTATTGAAACTTTTTTGTTTTTACTTATTACTAGATGAGTTGTACTCATTTCCCTTACCTGAGAATTATTGATTGCATAGGGTGGGCAAATATTAGGTTGTTGCATATGAAATGACCGTTTTTGAAATGACTTTTGAAAAAATTAATTTTATTAATCAAGGTATTCGCCATTGACTTTGATACATTTTAGCCAATGAGCTAATAATACGTTGAAGCATTTCTTGTAAAAACTAGGATTCTTTTTTTTTTTTTAAGTTTTAGGAAGGTATAGTGAATAACACTTGCTGCAGACCGTTAAACCGTCACCATAACCTTTTTTGTGTGACGACATGGCTTTGGAATGTGTTTTGGTGCTTCATCAGTGTCAAGGAACTGCGCAGATAGTCGACGATTACCATAGACGAT
The DNA here is from genome assembly GCA_963082735.1 of Pocota personata. NCBI lineage: Eukaryota > Metazoa > Arthropoda > Insecta > Diptera > Syrphidae > Pocota > Pocota personata. The sequence goes on along the minus strand of OY720432.1, from coordinate 40,887,875 downwards.
CTACTTTTCATCACACATAACACTTTTATGCAAAAGTGGATCTCTTTCGTTTCGAACAAACAGAGAAGAACAAACTACCAATCATCTTGTTCCGTTGCATTATTTCAAGTTGGATGGTCACAAAAACGTTGACAGTTATCAATAAAAACAATGAAATATAGGTTTTCAAAAACATTGCTGTGCAAAATAATAAACACAAATGCAATTTAGCATTATTTTTTTTTTTGAGTTGAAGTAACGGGGTTAAAATACTAGGCAACAGCTCCTTCAATATTGTAGAGTTCAGTAGCCTTAACGAGTTCGTATAAGGAATTCGCTTTTTTTGATGTGCAAAATAAAAATAATAGGCACAGAAATCAGTTCGGGTTTATTTTGTTGCTACAATATTTTGTTTGCGTTTTTTCCATTGTAAGTATACAAATCAGCTGAAAGGGTTAATTTGTCAATAGGATTTGCTAATTGTTTTTATAGAAAAATTGGTCGAAATAAGCAATGCTCGGCACAACTGCGGGATATAATAATCAAGCACCCTACACCCTACTGGAGCACTCAGACTCAAAAACAGGTCCATTGTAAACCAGGCAAAGAACCCCATTTTAATGTGTTTTTTTCGTCTTTTGTAAAAAGACGAGTAGACGCTTTAGTGATGAAGAGCTCAGGTCATCAGCACCGGAAATCTGCCACCTGATCCGAGCAAAGGCAGGACAATCACATAGGAAGTGTTCCGCAGTGTCATCGCCTTCTCCACAGGAGTCGTAGACAGGGGTAGCGCTCAAACTTAGCACATGGAGGTGCTTGGCAAAGGCGAAGTGGCCTGTAAGAGCGCCAGTAAGTTGTCTGCAGTCTTTTCTGCTAAGAGACAGCAAGAAAGCCGCGGATTTCTTACAGACCACGGGAACCATTCGTTTAGACTGCCTGCATCATGGAAAGTTATGCCACCTTCGATTGTGTTCACTGAAAACTCAGTCGTCAATGGAAGCCCTAATCGAGGGACGCTGGCAAACCCAACGTGGGTTCCGGTCCAGAGAAATTCTCTTCTGAGCCTTGTCTAGCAAGCTCGTCAGAGATCTCATTTCCTGTTATCCCTTTGTGTCCTGGGACCCAAACAAGATTCAGTGAGTTCAGCCTTCCGACCGAATTCAAGGATGGTTTGCATTCTCGAACTATTTTGGAAGTGGTTAAAGGATTGAGCAAGGCCTTAATCGCAGCCTGACTGTCACTACAGACGTAGATACTTCGCCCCTTCCACCTGTTCTTCCCAATATAGTCCGCAGCCATTAGTATAGCATATATTTCTGCCTGGAAGACAGATGTGTGTTTTCCCAATAAGAAGTGAAGCCTCGTGTTGTCGCATTCCACGAAAACACCAGCACCAGATCCCTGTCCAGTTTTAGAGCCGTTCGTGAAAATGCGACTACATTCCTTTCCTGACTCAGACTCCGGCCAAAGCCAATCCTGAACATGGGGAAAGTTGACTTCAAATTTGCACCGCACCGCAGCCGTAATTCAGGTGTCATTGTATCAGACGGCATATCCATGAGACAGGGCTCGTAGGACAATCGTCGCGCAACGTCATCAAAACTCCAATGCAAATCTAGGAATGGTAAGTAATGTATGAAAATAACAAAACTCGGAGTCGGAAGCGCAAACCATTCCTTAAAACTGACCTTCGTATAATTAAATGTGCTAAAAAAAATACGTTTATAACATCGAATGAGCTCTAAAGTGATTTAAATTTAAACATCGATACTTCGATAATTATGAAAATGGTAATAGAGCACAATCTAAGCTAGCTTAAAAAGTGTCCTCTTCTATAAAAACAAAAAATATATTAAGGACCGAATCCAGTTTGCAACAAAAAATTCCAATAGGTCAACTGAAAAGTGCCGTACGTAAGTGCCTTCTTACAAAAAAAAAGTCTGGAACAAAATTTGATCCCAGGTTTACTGTAAAAACAATTAAATCACCTCCATGGTCTGGGGAGTGTTTTTCCAAATATGTATGGTGTTGAACCAATTCACTGTATCCAACATATTCTAACAAAAGAAAAATACGTAGAGATCGTGGAAGCAGTAATGTATACATTTGTAGATGATAACTTGCCGTTGTTTTGGCAGTTTCAACACACTGCCAAAGTAACGAGAAAGTGTTTTGCGGATAGGAATGTACGAGTTGTTGAATGGCCAGCACAGTTCCCTGAACTTAATCCAATAGAAAATCGTTGGGGATGTTAAAAGAGGTCTCAGTAAAACCAAGAAACAGATTGAAACTTTGGCCAAATGTTAATACTAAATTCACTGTGCCAAAAACTGGTGGATTCAATGCTCCGACCTTGCATCTGGTCCTTATAAAGAATATAGGTAGCACTACTAAATATTAATAAGAACATCGATACCGATTAATATTAATTTACTTACTTTTATATTTTTATTGTTTATGTAAATATTTTAATTTTTATAAGTGTGCTTATTTTTTGCACAGCTAAAATCGCGAAACTAATTTGATTTTGATTTTTGAATTATATATTTATGTTTTGAGATTTATAGTAAGATTGATTAAAACAGATATACATTACTATTTGAGCATTTACTCGTCGTTTTAATTTCAATATTGGTTCGTTTTTACGTATTAAAACGTCACTAACATTAGAGATCTGCAAAAACGGCCATTTCATGTGCAACAACCTAATATACATATATGAGCAGCATTGTGTCCCTTTCCGGCAGAAGAACGTAAAGTTCTTAAAAATATAATAAAATAATAAATCGACAATTCAATAAACCATGGAGAGTTGGAGCAAACACACGTTTTTTTACGATAATTTAGTTTTTTAATTGAAAGGCATTTCTACACTCTGTCCCAAAGAAATTACTTCAAATTAGATGGCAAATTTTAGACTCTTTATTACAATCACTTCCCAATTACTTAATTAAATACGATCTATTCCTTAGGTCAAAACAAGAAGAAAAAAAGTGGTAGCGGTGGGTGGTGTAATTGACCATTTGAAGATCAAAAACCTTCTTTAAAGGTGTCATCACTTTTTATGCTATAACTTTTTATTATAGCTAAAAAACAAAACGTTGTAGTTCTTACTTAATAGCTAACTTTAAATCGAAGATATCCCTTCTCCGAGTATAAATAATTGCTAAATTATTAACAAAAAGCAATGTTTTTTTTTCATTTATTTTTATAGGAATTTTTTTTTTTTTTCTTTTTTAAACAATTTTATCAGCGTCAATGTCGACAACCTCAGTAATTTTTGCATTTCTTTTCATTGAAAATTCGTAGTGCCTCTAAAAAATCGCCGCGACAGCATATTTTATACATAAAAAAATGCACGTACATACATATGTATGTACGTTCGTATTTTTCCCGCTCTCAGAGACATTTAAAAAATTAATTACCTCTTATACTCGGATTTTGGAGAAAAAAAAGAAAGATACATCATATTTTGTCAGAACAGACATTAATCACTTCGTGATTTAATATTTATCAATTATTCGCTATGGTATTCCCTCAAACGGAAGTGAATGTACCAGAGGTGGATAGTAATTGGCTCAACCATGCAGATCACGTTCCTCAGGGCAATAGGCAGATACATAAATGTTTTTTTTTTCGTTCCAGCTATAATGTTTTTTTTTTTATACTCACATATGTTTGTAGGTACATACATATTTACGTACACAAATAATTTTGTAATCCATTATTCCTTATTTGCAAAAAGGTGCTTACCTGTAAAGGTAGAATAAAAATACACCATAAGAATTTCATATTAAATTAAGTGAATATAATAAAATGATTCCTTAATAATGCTGCCAAAAGCGCCATTTTAAGGTGGCTTTCGTTCCATTTAAGAAACTTATATTACTTTTAATTTTATCAGTTTAATTTTGCCAGTTAAATTTTGACTCTCGAAAAATCGAAGTATGAATGTTATGTTATTGAGCTGAATTTAAAAATTGTTTTTTCCGCTTTTAAAAATACTAAAACTAATGTATAGTTAATTTGTGAAGACCTTGGAGAGTTATAGCATCAAAGTAATTTAAACGCACAGATGCGACCAAATTCACTTATTAAATGAAGTTCTTCAATAAATCCTGCAGTGAGGAAAACGACACTTAGTTGAATATTGTTCGAGAGCTTAATAACTTTTTATTTCTCTACTCAATTTCGATTTATTTCAAAACAATTATTAAGCCGGTAGTCACCTTTCGAAACATTCTCCAAAATCGTCTCTTTGGAGCTTCTCTACTTCGGCATTGACTGCCTTATTGATTTCCTTATTGGAACTGTAGACTCTTCCCCTCAATTCTTTTTTTGGGAACATGGCGCTAGGTTCGGCGAAGAAGGTACTGGGCAGAATTTTGGAGAGCGCCACAAAGTGTTTGATTTTTTTTCTCTAGTGTGAGCACGTGCATTACTGTGATGTAATATGTAGCGACGAAGTTCTTCCCCTTTTTTTTTCGTTTCCCAAAAATTTCTTACTTGCAACTATAAGGGTTGTGATCTTGAGATTTTGATAAAAATTGACATTACTAAAAAAAAGAAACTCAAAAGAGTAGATCTCTCAAGTCTGTCTGTCTGTATGTAAGTCCGACTGAAATGAGAGATTCACTTGTTTGGGTTTCTCTATTCTATAATCTCGATATTCAAACTATAAAATATCGATATTCAAACTATTAAGGAAACCAATACATGACCTTATGCAATTAAATAATATGACGGTTTGTGCTTTATTCAAATTGGAACAGTGTATTTCCTACTCAAGTTAATTTTGATAATGGTTTTTTACTGCCTTTGCATAGGGAAAAAATCATCTAAAGAAATGCGAGAGACATGGATTTGAAACATATTTTAATGGACCGAAAGATGTATAGTATATCCAGTTATAAAGACATATCAATTATAAAGGGGTCGCTGTGAGTAAAACAATATATATACCTATTTTTCGAAAAATTCTTAAAAAAATACAAGAAATACACAATAAAGTCTGAACAATATTCAATAATTGTTTATTACTGCATTCAAATAAACAATTTAATTTCTTCGTAAAATATTCCAAAGGAGCAAGTGTGTTTTCTGTGTCACTGAGTCCAAAGCCATAATTTCATGTAACAAGGGCGTACATTGAAGAATGGTGGAATAATTTTTCATGTTCAGAACTTTTGTCATTTTGAGATACAAATTAAATATTTTAATCTTGTTTTTATTTAAACAAAGAAATAATTTATTAAAGAAATTGAAAAAAAAAACTTTCATACGCCTATTTATATCAGATAGTCAGCCATATTTATACCCATGGCTAAGGTCTTTGTATTGTTGCTGAAATAGTTATTGACTAATTTGATTTTTCATTGTTAAAACTAAAAACCATAAGAAGTTACTTCGAAAATTTGATATTTAAGAATATTTTTGACTATAGAATAGCCATAGTTTTTAGTTTTCGCGATGAAAAATCGAATTAATTAGTCAGGAGCTATCTCAACAACGATTCGAAGATCTTTGCCTCAATATCCTTATTGTAAAAATGCACAACAAAAAGTTGTTGACATCAGATGATTCTATTCACCGTTCTGATTCCACTTTGAAGATGAACAAGTTCCCGGATATGGTATCAAAAGATAAACTGTGCCTTATCAAAATCCTTATAAATTAAATTAAAATACTTCATCCTGCTCAATAATTCGGCAACTATTTTGATATATTATGATACAAACTAATAATTCGCCGCATTAAACTAATAATATTGCATCCCGACGTAATTGATACCGTCACAAAAATGGCATACCGCTTCTTTACATGACGTGATTCTTATCGCTCTCGACAAAACCGCACAGACTTAAATCTATAGAAATGTTTTCTGTATTACTAGCATCCGTCATAATACGGACGCCGCTTTCCCATGAAACCAAAATTCGAAAATTAGAAAACACTTTTGCACTGTTGAGTTTGCAATTCATAAACTCTTCGATTGGGACCGCGTTGAATTTGGACAAAATTACCAAATGTAAGGGAGGTTAATATTTAATTTCTAAATAGCATAATTAATAAAATGATTTTTTTCCACAAAAAATGCTCCAGCGAAATAGCCAGTTGCATTCCTCCCCTTCAAAATTTCACCCGCAATACGCGACATGCTTCGAATGCACATCAGTTTTCACTAAAGCCTAACTTCGGTCGTACTGTTAAATATAGGGATTCGTTTATAAGCCGAACGACACGAATGTGGAATGATCTACCAAGCTCTGTATTTCCCCATCACTACAACCTTCAAACATTTAAAGCCAACGTGCATAGGCTTCTCCTCTGTTCCTCTTCCCCTTGTCCTTAAAAGCCCGTGCCCTGTAACAGTATAAAGGTATTCATATTCCTTTTGGCGCGCGCGAATTATAAAAAAAAAAAAAGGATAATATAATGTTAAAAGGCATTGAGAAAACTATCAAAAAGCGAACGCAGGAAAAAGTTTGAAAATCCTTACGAAAACCCTTAAAATCAAAACACATAACGACGTTTTTTTTTTTTTTTTTTTGTCGGGGTAAGTCAATTATAGATGCTGTTTCTCTTCGTTAGCGGCAGATACTCCAACCTGAATTTCATTTTCAGGCAGTTGCTTCATTTTCGTTTTCTATTTTTTTGGTGAAGTAAATGATATTTTGGAAATTTGAAATTTGTCGGTATTCAAAATACCCAAATAAAGCTTTCATTCGAAACCACAATAATAAAACTAAGAATATATCATACTAGTTAATTAGAAAAAATTGTAGCCTTACAAACCTCGTTCGACTGATGGACGTGAACACACTTCGTATAATCCCTCGAAAAATGGCGCACAACTTGTTGTCACATTTATTGGTACTATTTGATTTCGAAGTCAAAATATTTTAGTACATCGCGCTCTTTGCTTTTCTGGGTTCTAATCTGAGATACATACGACTTTATGAAGGAAAAAAAGGGTTCATCATTCATGTCAAGTTACCAAAATTTAGCTATGATTGGTATGGTAATATACACTTTGAATGTAAAACCTACATCGAAACTAATTTTATAAAACCACATAATATTAATAGTTTGCACCCCAGTTGAACTTGCAAAAATTAAAAACGAAATGATTCGTTTCCGTTAAAAACTAGGTCATAAAAGCCATATTGTCAACTGCTCTAGTTAACGGCAGACCTCAGCGTCAATCTCCGGTTGTATTCCAATTTCTACTGAATGACTGCAATATGCAATAAAAGTTCCTCCAAAGAAGAGGTGAAATAACAAAAGTCTAAAACCCAATTGGAGTTCAATAAACCTAGGCGCGCGCGCACTCAAATAGAGTGTACACACAAAGCAATGCTTCTATTCACAGTTCGTGACTCAAAATTCGCCGTTGAATGTCTTACTTCCCGCTCTCTTCCGCATCCGTAGAGCAATTTTCTACTGTATCTCGTCGTTTGCCACCGCTGCTGCGATGAACTTGAATGAATTCCCCGTGTTCAAGAAGAATACGATTCAACAGAAACTAAATTTAATCGTATAAAGTACGAGTACGCCTAATTGAAGCATCAGCAGCTGTAATCGTGGTTCTCTCAAACGAAACGTAAGCAGACCACAGGCACATTGTTCTGTCTGCTGGCTTCGGCATTCTTCGAGTGGCTTCTTTGGGTTTGTGCTTGTTACTAGTCTTCTACAGCTTCGCGTTTAATTCGCATCAGCGAATTTTGCCTAATTGCTAAATCGACCGTGTTCAATATTTGTAGCATGTTCAGCGCAAGCGTACCACAAAATGGTGTTCTCCCATGCCACTATTGCATCCGAAACGTGGGCTTATCGTTACTCCTCGACTCCTCGTCAACATGTCATTCCGATGGTAAAATATTGTAGCAAATCGTGATCATGTCGCAGGACTGGTTTTATTTCTATATGAAGTAACAAATCAGAGGATCTAACCGCAAACAAGCAGCAAGTGTATTGGAATTTAGCATGGGCGATGCAATTATGTAGGAAACAGTAACCTAAAGCAATGATTCGTGATGGCTTTACAACGAGTGGGATAATGTTACGAAATAAATCGATAAGGATTGAATTATGGATAATGATAGATAACTTTGTTCATTTTACGCCAAAGTTAATGCACGCAGTGATGCACTGAACTTACATACTTGTATATGTAATAAAAATATGTTTTTCAAAAAATAGTGTCTACCTACTTACAAAGATAATATATATCTTAGGTAATTGTGTGGTCCGATCTGTCAATATTTTGTCAGATACAGTTGATTCAGATCATAGGAAAAATGTGTCTTAATATGTACATACAATAATAAATCATATACTTTTTATGTGTAAATATAATGAGTCCAAGTTATGCTGGAGTAATTTGTATCTCGCCAAAGACTTCAATGGAAAAAATGTACCAAGCTCTCTAGTGCAAACAACTTTAAAGCCATGAAAAAAAGAGATATCATTTTTTTTTTTTTTTGATTTTCCAAATAATTTGTCATACGACTATCTTTTAAGTTCATTTAAGTAAGCACAATTAAAATGGGCATGTAGAAGAGGTGAAAAATTATTTGGAAAGCATTCCAATAAATTGAACTCGACACTTTTTTACACCTCATTCCTCCTCGTGGTTGAATAGTAAAAGGACTTTTGTACTACACTCCTCGACAACTGGTTAAGACACCCCCTGATTTAGGCATTTCTGGATAATTTTGTTCTGTATGAGCGCAAAATTACTGTTAGGTAATCCTTGCCAATTTCTAATCCCGTAAAAATCTTTTGTTCCTTTAATTTTCTTGGAATTTGCAATTTGTCCCTATTTACCCGCGACAAGTGGTTGAGACAGGATAGTGTTTTGAAATAAATACAAAATTTGGAATTTTATTAATGGTTTTATTTATTTAGTAATGAGTATGTCCTCCCTCATTACTTACAACCACTAACTTTCTCAATGGAAGAGGTTTAAACAGTTTTTTAATTAATTTTCGTATTTTGTCCCACTCAGTTTCAATGGCGTCTTTAAGGTCTCCTACGTTATTGAATTGTCGTCCGCATTAGTAGACAGCTCTGGAGAGATGTCCCCATACATTCTTAATTATCTTGAGGTCTGGAGACAATGCTGGCCAGTCAAGAACAGAACGGTTGTTACGCTTGAAGTACTCTTTTACCTTCCGGGCTGTGTGGATTGCAGCATTATCTTGTTGCAGGATTCAATTTTTGCTGAATTTTTCTTGGTTATGATGTACGATCTCATCGTCTAAGATCTTAAGGTAGCTCGTTCTTCCTCAAATCATGAAAATAATGACGAAATCCGTCAGGTCCATCAAGGCAAAAGCATTTCGCATCGGTGAAGATAACAGTTTTCCAAAGCTTCTTACATTTTAAATGATTTCTAGTAAAGGCCAAACGGGCGTTTCGATGACGTTGTAGTAGAGCGGGTTTTCTTTTCAAACACTTCCTTTGAAGGTGTTCTGCTTCAGCTAACACACGCTGGCAAATCTTTAGTTTTCTGTCCACATTAGAAATTTCCACAATTTCTCCTGTTGTTGCTGTAGAATTTGATGATTCTCTTAACAGGGACCGCCGATTTGCTGGTGCCAAGCTATATTTTCGTCCAGGTACATATCTTTTCCCATAGTTTTCTGGATCCTTAAAATCGTTTGAAGCAACTGTACAACTGCGGCTCAAAAGTTTTGCAATTTTATTGACAGAATATCCCTCTTGACGAATTTTTTTTTTTTAAATGTTTTGGATCTCCATTTGGTTTAACAACTTTCCAGACCCCATTTTTAACTTTTTTACTTCTGAGACGTGTTTAAATACTTTCTTTTAAATCAAAACACTAAAACTGACTAACAACTCATACTGCGAATAGAATCCGCAACGAAAATTCCAAAGTATTTATACCCTGTCTCAGCCACTCATATATGGTGACTAGAATATTCTTGGAAATTGGTAATGATTACCTAACAACAATATTTGCAGCACATACAGAACAAAATTATCGAGAAACGCCGAAATCAGGGGGGTGTCTCAACCAGTTGTTGAGGAACGTATAGGTAGATAACTTGGCCCATTTTCTTCCATTTATGGTTTTGGTGAGACACTACTTTTTTCAAGACTAGGTATAAGCATACTTCTATTTCATTAGTTACCTACTTATCGTAATAAATTAAGAACAGAAAATCGGCACGTGTTTCTTCACGTACAAAAGTTTGAAGTTTAAGTTCAATTAAAATTACCAACCTTTAAAACGATACGCCACTCGGTGATATAGAGTATAGATTAGCAATTAATCGGCCCCGCCTCCCGTCCATTTTTGTAAAAAAAAAAGTTCATCCCAAGCAATCAAACTCCAGAGCGGTCCATTGTATTGTACTTACTCGGAATGGTAGGTACTAGAAATTCGAACTCCGATATCGTTGCCCTAATTTGAATAAGCCTTATCCCACAGAATAAAACATTTGATTTACCGCTTTTTTTTTATTTGAAATGGCGAGAAAAATTCTCTTATACAGGTGCTCAACCTAGTTTGTAAACATTTTTGTCGAAAAACATTTAACTTGACATAAACAAATAAGAGATACTGCGATTGTTGGAAGAAGTATTTAATCCAAGCAGTCGACATGTATTTGATACCTAAAATTTAAATATTTACGTTACATTTCACTTACATTTAAAAGGGATGTTAAGCAATTTTGTGAATGTATGAGGGGCGTTCGATAATTCCGAACAATAATATAGAAACATGTTTCTTTTTTTAAGGCAAAAATCAATTTTATTTTTCAACATAATCTCCTTTTAACTTGACACACTTAGACCAGTGATACTCCAACTTTTTTTAAGGCGGCCAAGTAATAAGATTTGTCGAACTCGATCTGTCGAAAAATAGGCATCGGTCGCGGCGATAACTTTTTCATTTGATGCGAATTTCTTACCTCCAAGCCATTTCTTTATGTTTGAAATCAGAGAATAGTCGCAAGGGGCTAAATCTGGAGAATATGGTGGATGTGGAAGCAATTCGTAGCGCAATTCGTTCAATTTCACGGTTGCGGTGTCGGAGGTGTGAGCCGGGGTGAAACAGCACAGTGAGTCATCGCGGCACCCATCGCGCCGACAGCTTTCTCATATTTCAAAATTGTATGCACACGATCATTTAAGATTATTACATCCTTAGCAGTCTCACGCACTTTAATTCTCCGATCGCCCATCACCATACAATGAATTATGTCCAATTTCTGGTGTGGTGACTTTAAACTTCAATTGGGCGTCCTTTGTGCTCATATCACAGCATGGGAAATTTCAAGCGACGGTGCAGAGTCCCCGTAATGTTTATCCAACTTTGCTTTGATTTCCGCAGCTGTTTTCTTCTTCAAATAATAATGTTTTATCACTACACGAAATTCACTTTTTTCCATGTTTGCAAAAATACGACAAGTTGTCTTCTTCCAATGGCTGTCAAACACAAACTAAATGACATTTTGTACCACATGAAACAAACGTAAATTTGCAGCTGGCACCACCACCTGTTGAAATACGGAATTATCGAATGCCCTCGTATACATATTCAAAGCTAAAGATTTTGAAAGTATCTGCTATGTTGATGTACCTATTTTAAAAAAATATCCGACTTTTATCCGAACAACGTCTTAAATACATCGAACAGGGTAGAAGCTAAAAACAGTTACTAAGGTTAGAAGGATCGGTTAGCCCACCAAAAAGAAGTTGTTTCACAGCATGCTATAAATATTTTCGACTCAAAATTATATTTAAATCGATCTACATATGTACGAGTACATTGCCACGAATTTCCGATTTCATCCAGTACTTCTAGTAAAAATGATTTTCCAGCAACCTATCAAGTTACCATCCAATAGTTAACTAAGTTTACTACGTATATAGGCAAGCATGTGTCCGCAAAGCTACAAGAGCTTATCAGGAGGGTATGTACAAGCTTTTTTCTGGGCTCAAATTATTCAATCACCACAATGAATGTATGTACAATACATACATATGTACACTTGTGCTCATACAATTAAGCCACATAAACACGATCACAATATTTTGTGTAAAATAAGGCTTTATTAGTCAATTACGATGAATTGACTTAAATGGATTGTTTATAATTATTTGTAAAATTCATATTATCTTAGATTTTTCGTTTAACAAATCATAAAATGTAAATTTTGCCGATATTCTTTTATATCGCTTTAACTTCGGTTGACATATAATTAAGCCACTTACTGAAAAAGTTAAGATTATAGTTACTATAGCTATTAAGATAGGTCCTACCTCTTTGAGAGTCAGTACTTGGTTGAAAAACCTTTTCGCCTAATAACTTGGGTGCATCTATTCGTCACAGTGTTGACCAGCGCTTCGCATTGGGTGGGTGTGTTCTTGTTCCATTCCTGTTGAATAATGTGCCCGAGAGAGACCAGGTTTGTAGGTTTTCTTGCAGCAACTGCCCTTTTTATAATGCCCCATAGATTTTCTATGGGACTTTGAGCTGGCCACTGAAGGACGTGGATGCTGCTGGACTCCAACCATGATTTAACGACCCTAGAGCAAAGCTTTGGATCATTATCTTGTTGAAAGATAGATGCTAGTGGCAGATTGTTACCGAACTTTCCAATTAAATTATTGTTTAAGATGTCTTTATACGTCTCACCCATAATTTTTTCATTTATTTCCACAATCGGATCAACGCCGGATGAGGTGAAACATCCCCAGACCATCACCGATGAGCCACCATGCTTGACCGTTTTCTTGCTATACTTTGGGCCTATAATTCTTTCAATACACATATTCAAAGACGTTGAATTTCGATTCACCGCTCCAGACGACCAATTTCCAAAAATTTATGTCTTTAGGGAGATGTTCTTTTGCGAATTGTAACCTTCGTGCAATATTTTTTTTCGACACGTTTGGTTTACGTCTCGCAATTCTTCCATTTAAATTATTTACCTTCAGGTGCCTCCGGAATGTTTGTACGGAGATTTTTACCCCATTGTCCGTGTCCATTTGGGCTCTTAGCTGAGATGAAGTCAGAAAAGGTTCAGACTTACTCAGTCGAGTCAGTTGTCTATCTTCCTAAAGTGTGGTTTTGCGCTGTTTATTACGCGGAAGATTATCAAATGTTTTATTTTTTTGGTAATAGTGAATTGCATTTTTCACTTTACTTCTTAAAAAACCTGAAAAATTCACCACTTTTGCAATTGATCTGTTGATGATGATGTCCCCTCGCAGTTGGAGCTCTTATTCTTACCCATTTTTACTAGCTTTTTTCTAAATTTCGATCAAAGTGTATGTGAAATTAATAAATTCAAATGTTAAATAAATTTCAGTAAAAATGATAGTAGAAAAGTAGTCAACTTCCTTTAATCGCACAAAATGGCTTAATTATATGAGCACTAACCTTACTACTGACTTTTCACAAACAACTACTCATTTTTTGTAACACAAATGTTTTTTTTTCCTCCACGTCCTTGTGACATTGAAGTAAAGATAACAGTACTTTAGAATCAAATAAAAACAGACGCATACGAGTAAAACAAACGAGACAATATTCTTTCACAAAAACTGCTGCTGTACATCCTGTGGCTTCAATGAATGAGCACAAGTGTATATACAGGTTGTCTCAGGTTAAGAAGTCAACCGGACGGCGATCGATTCCTTGGGTGTACTCGTATTGCTACCCACTGAGCCGCTACTGCCATTTGAAGACAAAAACAAGAAGTTTAGAGGTGTCATCACTTTTAATGTTTTAAACTGTGGAAGAATTATACAGCTAAGAAAAAATTGGTCCACATTCTGGAATTCTGCAATCTGCATTGAATTTTGGAGCCCAGAAAAAAGGTTACAGCTTTTCAAAATCAGAAAAATGAAAAAAATTGATTTTCTCGAAATTTAGGTCTAAAAAGATTGAAAAACAGGCGTTCTAGTGCCCTGAGTCGTTATTCGTAATCTATCTTTGGATTTCAATGTTTCGACATACAAATGAAAGACATTTAACAGACCTTAAGAGCTTATCATCCCTACGGTTTATAGATATTTGACATTCAGGTTGACTTGTTGACTTTTCTTAGCTGACCGCATACAGCCCGTTTCAAAGAAGCTTGTCGCAAAAACATTTAAAGGTCATTATTAAAAAAAAAATATTTTATATCATAAAATTGTAGGATAGGCGAGCGAGTCAAATGAAACAACTTGAGAGGAGATGTGCTACTTACGACAGTTTATTGAGAAGCAAGAAAATTGACATGACGGGTTGTATTTATACTTTCATATGAAGCGGTACGCTTATGTAAAAGAAATGAGATAGTGTGCGCATCATACGATATGACAATAGTTTCTTATGACAATAGTTTCTTACTTTCGGTTAATATTTACTTCTGACAATCTTAAGTATGTGTTATACGAGAACACTTACAGTAGTGTACAAAAAAAATGCCTACAAAATTAACATCAAAATCAGTTTCACAATCACATTTAATATAGTGTCGGGTATCTGACATCTTCTGCTGCAATTTTCCCTCATTTTTCCATCTCAGACTCTTCCAAATGATCTTGACGGCATGTCGTGTAGATTTATTTGTTCCCTTTAAGTCCATTCTTCATTAATGCCCACACATTTTCAATAGGGTTCGAATCTGGCCTCTGCAATGGCCAATCTAAAATTGTTACACCAGTTATGACTTCCGGCTCATATAATCGTTATATCTCTGCAGCTTCAATAATCCCTTTTTATATGATTTCAGCATAAATCCAGCATTGAGGTTTTGAGTAAACGTGATCAATTAGAGAAAAACACCCTTAAACGTGGACTTTTGCCGGATGTTTAACCATGCTTTCATCCAGTTAGTATTGACGACAAAACTGGATTCATCGGTAAATATTACATTGTCCAAATTTTCCTTTGCTCAATCTAACATTTGTTCCACTTTGATCAGCAACGATTTAAGATTTGTGCTTAGGTTTTTTACACCTGATTCTTTAAGACTACGTATGATTGTCCTACCTGACACTCGAATTATTTTTTTTAACAGTCTTTCTTTAGATTGCTGTGCCCCTATTAAAAAATCCACATTGCCATGCTCATTATATCTCTTCTCTTGGTCTCTACTTCTTTACAAAAGAAATTGATGTTTTTGTGTACTTTGACGCCTGTTTGACGATTATTTTGGCCCTTTTACGTTAAATAAAAAAAAAGAAACAAATTTTTTTGTATGTACATATGACTCCGATTTAATTTCTTAATTAAAACTAATGCGTCATATTCGTTTCATATATTATTCCATAGCAAATCAACTTACCAAAGATGTATGAAAAATGAATATATGTACATAGTTAAAAATTATATTTTTACCGTAAATTGGTCGAAGTCTTCGAAAATGTCAAAAATTTAATTAAAGGAGTAGTACTTGGAAGTAAAATATCTCCATATGTCCTACATATTTCAAGTCTATTGGCTTCCATTTTCATACCCAAATATTTAAATCCAACGTAGACTTTCAAAGATAAACTAAAAACTCCGACACAGAGCACCTAAAACCGATGTGTTTTTCAATCCGCCATACTCGTATCTCCGTAATTCAAGTCGAAAATCTTCACTGATATTTTGATATACCTTATTTATACCAAACATAAAATAGCCTTTATAAGCTAAACAAAATGAAGTAGTTTTGTCTTGCAATTGTGGAGAATATATAAATAGTATGTAAATTATACACTGCCGTCGGAAAGTTTCCGGACAAACCATTTTTTTCCACAATTATACGTTTATTTATCTGTGCAGGACTCAAATGAACAAAGTTCCTTCAAATCCTGTTAGGGTCGTTAGTAGACTTATCATAAAACCCACCATAAAACAGAAATAATTTGGTTTTTTGTACAAAATTTTCCCAAAAAAAAACTGTAATTTAGGTATTTTTTTGGAAAAACTAGGCTTGTTTTCTAACTATAAAAGCAGGTTGCATATTCTTCTGGCGCCAGTGAGTCCTGAGACTTCAATATTTAAAATTAACCAATAAAGAGTCAAACAAACCTCAAATGGGAAACGAGGAAAAAAGTGGAGTTGAATGTTTTGGCATAATAACCTTGCATAAAGAACGACTACAATGCGTGCTATTGCAGATAAGCTTAAAATATCGAAGTCGACAGTGCACGATGCCATACATCGCTTTAAAGAATCAACGACTCTTAAGATCGGGAAGAGAGGCGGAAGTCCCAAAATATAATAACATCAAAACAGGAGGACCAGACTATAAAACTAATAAGCAAGAGGAATCGACGGCTTACAGCTTCAGAATGCACAGTTCAACCATTCGCAGTCAAAGCAGATATCAGTAACCACGACAAAAAGGCACAAGCCTTCACGGTCGAGTAGCATTACGAAAACCTTTGCTACGACCTCGAAACGTTCGGCGGTCTGCTAAAGAAAACATGCTCCCTAGCTGTGTGGTCCCAACAATCAAACTTTGCGGTGGTTCAGTAATGGTCTGGGGATGTTTCTCTTCCGCCAGTGTTGGGGACCTCATCCATATCGATGGAATCATGAATAAGGAGAAGTACAAACAAATATTAGAAGAACACACCTTACAGTCGGGTTTGCGATTAATAGACCCTAGATTCACATTAATGCAAGATAATGATCCGAAACATTCTTCTAAGCTTTGCCGAGGATACATGGACCAAGAAGGCCAGAAACGAACATTGAAAAATATAAAATGGCCTGCCCAATCACCCGACCTCAACCCAATAGAGCTGCTTTGGGACGAACTTGACAGAGAGGTTCGAAGACAGTGTCCAACAGCGCAAGACAAACTTTTGGAGATCCTTCAAGTAGCCTGGAGATCAATAACATTGGAAACTATTAAGCTGATCGATAGAATTCCTAGATTGACGGCCAAAGCAATCACGAAGTCGATTTTTCGACGAAAAAGAGGTCTAACTCTATTTTATTACATTTTTTTTTCTTGAATTCGAAACTTGAACTTCCCGCTCAGTGATCGAGCAATTAACCACTGAGTGACGGCACCCACTGTATGTAAATTAGGGGTGGGAAAAAATAATAGGATTGATTAGCAGCGGCTAACCGGCCTGGTTATTAACCAGTTATGTTTTTGCCATTTCTAAATTAACTGGTTAACTTATAAGGAAACTTTAAATCTTGAAAAATGCAAGCGTGGACGCTGCAGTCAACTTGTTCCCACAACTTCAAATCTCTGAACAGACAAAATACCTCGGATACATTAAAAACAACAAATTGAACTGGAAAGAAAACACCATAGACAAAACAAAGAAAGCATCAATCGATTGTACACGGTGGCTGACATGAACTGTTACCAACTTCATGTCGATATGTCTGCATAACTACGAATGATAGCGCGCTGAAAATTTTACAGTTGTTAATTAATTCCATTGTTGACAAACGTGTTTAGTTTTTGTTCTATCGGCAATGGAATTCAAACGTAATAGTGTTGTTGCCCTTTTTTTGGCTGGAAAATCACAACCAGCTATTGTTCGTGAGCTGAAACATTTGAAAGTGAACAAAATGTTTGTGTATCGCACCATATCGCAATACAACGAAACCGGAAGCATTGCAAAACGCTATGGAGGTTGTCCGAAAGAGACAGCAACATCGTCAACAGTGATTGGGAGTGTGAAGGCCAGAATCGAACGAAATCCTTGGCGTAGCGGAAGAAAAATTGTTTCTGAGCCAAACATATCCAGAAAACGGATGCAACACATTTGTCAACAAGCAAAATGATCGAGTTTACCTACCAGAGACGTCATACGATAATTTCGACCAAAAAATGGCCACCAGGAAGCAAGCGCCACCGTTTTTGATGGTTTGGGCTGCAGTGACTGCCGATGGTCGGTCTCCGCTCGTATTTTTGGACCGTGGCGTTAAGATAAACACAATGGTTTATCGTGAAACTGTCTTGGAAGCTGTGTTGAAGCCATGGGCACGCAAACATTTCGGCCAAAGACCCTGGACATTCCAACAGGACTCTGCATCTTCCCACAAAGCCCGAGCAAATCAAGAATGGTTGCGACAAAACGTTCCGCACTTCATTTCCTCGACACAATGGCTATCGAATTCTCCCGATGCGAATCAATTCGACTTTTCTGTCTGGGGCATTTTGAAGGCCAAGGTTGGCACTAAAAAATACCAAACAACAGACACGCTGAAGTTAGTTCGCCGGGAATGGAAACGCATTCCACAGACACACTTGCAGCGTGTGATAAATTTATTGACCGTCTCAAGGAAATTGTTCGTGCCAAAGGTAGCCATATCGAAAATATTCATTAAATCCTTGAATTTGAATAAATTTCCAATATTTTTTTTTTTTTAGATTCAATAAAAAATATTCACAATTAAAAAAAATACAGCTATTTGAATTAGTAACAGTTCATGTCAGCCAACCTGTATATAGCAATTATAAGACCAATTTCAGTTCACGAGTGGCTGGTATACCAGCAAGATGCTGATTATGCCACAAACCTGAAAGCACTCACGAAAATACAACGATTAAATTCAACATTCGCTTATAAACGAAATTCGCCTCACGAGCAGACTTGGCAGAAGGAAAGTTAGCAAGCCCGCAACATATAACTGTATTCATATAATAGCAGAGGGTGTTGGATCCTGAATTGAATTTTCTCGAACAAATCTGTCATCGCCCAGTCAATAAATAAAAAAAATAAATAAATATTTGGCGCAACATCTCTTTAAGTGCCAGAGCCTAGCTTGTCGCAACCACTCGTGTTGTGTGCGATATATTTTTCACACGAATGGAAGGGACCTACAGTTTAGTGCCGTATCCGAACGGCAATTTGTTTTGAGAAGCTTTCTCGTGACAACAATACTCTCGGATGTTTGTCATACGTTCGCGAGAGGTGGGATCTTGAAAAAACTTTTTGGTGTTTTCTGGGATTCGAACTTGGAACCTCTTTCGTATTGATCCGACACACTAACCACTACGCCACGACGCCCACATCGCCCAGTCAATATAACTTCTAAACCACGTCAGTGTGTTACAAGCGCAAGTCTCAGCTATCACCAAGTCTTCCCGACAACTATACAATGGTACATCAAGGCAATCAATCCTGACCCCAATGAAACTTCTAAAATTCAGCATAAGTTTGGAGTTTCTAAAGATGCAACAACTTAAGCGATCTATGGATACACCACAATAAGACGAAAACAAAAGAGAATTATTGTTGCTAGATCTAGCAAGAACACAATACAAATTACGTGATGACTCATACGTTCAAGGATGCAAAAAAAAATATATACCCACTTATAAAAACATATACCCACTTTCGCGTCTGTAAAACAGAGTTAATGATACAATAGCGTACTCAACAAATTGCGTACATTAGAAATAGGAAGCAAAGCTTCACAAAAGAGCCAAAGCAATTAACAACCAGAAATAAGTACTTACATACTACATTTAGCTCAAGTGGTCAACAAAAGAAAATAATCTGAATAACATACCACAAATCAAAGCAGAGATTTACGTAAAACCGGATGTGAATAAAGATTTTGCATACACAGTGCACTACCAAAGTATGAAAGTTATAAATAAATCAATAAATATTTTCGCGCCCAACAGCCCATACTACTCGTAGCTTAGCTTACGCAGCCATTTGTTTTGTGCGACACGCGAATGTACTCTTAAAGACCGTTTTCGAAGAGCAGTTCTTTCGATTTAGAAGTTTGTAATAACAATTATACTCTCGGATGTTTGTCGGATGATCGCAAGAAATAGAACAGTGAAAACACGCACTTAATCTCTGAGCCATGGCACAAAGTCACAAAAAGGTTTGTTTTTGGAAAAAATTATACAACTTCGGAACTACTTGGAATATTGTCATCTTTTTTCAAAGACCCGGTACATACAAGTAACAAAAAGTAAGAACGGAACTCTTATAGTTAGAGTCAGTTGTCTGTCCGTGTCACAGCTTCATAACTTTTGAACCGATAGACGTAGGTCAGAATTCAGAAAGTACAATTTTGGAAAAGTTAAAAAAAAACCCAAACAAATTTTGGAGGTTAGAGTCAAAATAAAAAAAAAATAGTTTGTATAAATATGTACAATATGTATGAATATCAATATATATGAACGAAATGAAACGTTATTTTAATTTATCAGGTTTCGAGAAAAATCAAAAAACTTCCAAAAAAGATATGTCTCCCCCTTAAATCTGAAACTACTGAACCGAACAATCTTGAAAAATTCGTGAGAACATGTTCTTTCAGAAGTTACAGGAAAACTGTTTTGATTTTGATACATACGAGGGGCGGCTGAGGGTCATCTTCTCATTAGTGATAGCAATAATTGCAGCACTCTTTAGTAGTATAAATATCACCTCGTTTCAATAATAATCTCATTTTGTTATTATCTGTGGTCACCATGTCAGCAGAAACACCGCGCCGTGATAAAGTACCTCTGGAAATCGCCTAAAGAAATTTTCGAAGATATGGGCTCGCTTATTTTAACAAGGGCTAGAGAACTGTGAAGATGGCCCCCGCCCAGGGCGTCCTATGTCAGTAGTCACTGAAGAAAACGTCTGAAAAGTTCAAAAATTAGTGCTGGCCAACCGAAGAATAAAAAATGTGGCAGATAGCGGTTGCCCATCAGCAAAGAACGGATTTTGCACGAGCATTTAAACATGAAAAAATGTGCGCGCTGGGTACCGAATATGCTCACGCCGTTCGACACGCAACGACGTCTCAAGTGCTGCAAAGATTTTTTGGAGTTAGCCGGGGACAATCCCGACGAAATTTGCAACCGAATCGTAACTGTAGATGAGACTTGGGTTCACCAATACGATGCAGAGTCCAAACAAGAGTCTATGCATTAAGGCGAGAGGCCGTCCAAGAAATTCAATGTGGAAAAGTCGGCTTCAAAACTTATGGTGACTGATTTTTGGGACAGCGAAGGTGTTTTGCTGATTGATTACCTGCCAAAGGGGACTACGATGAATGGTCATAATTAAGCAAATTTATTGACTTAGGCACGTGAAGCGGTCGTACGGAAGCGTCGCGACATGGGGAACTCAGGTACGGAGTGTTGTTTTTGCAGGATAACGCGCCTGTTTACACGGCGAGAGACAGGCCTTAAAAGACACAGGTTTTTTAACGATATACCACCCTCCCTTCAGCCCAGACTTGGTCCCGAGCGACTTTTTAATTTTTTCCAATTTTAAAAAACTCCTTTTTCGAGGTCGGAGATTTGCAGATGAGAACGAGAGCAAGGCGTCCGTAGAAAGTCATATATTCTTTTTTCTTTGCCGAAAAAGAGTATCACCAAAATTGTTTGCGTTGTCTCACGCTTAGAGGGAGTGCATTCCAGAGGCGAATGGCATGAACAAAAAATTGGCGTTCCGAAACCTGGTATGTAACACGCGGCGAAATCAGACTCAAGGAGCGGTTTGAATAAGAAAAAATAAGTTTTTCGTACAAATAAAGAGGCTGTTTAGTTATTATGATTTTGTGAAGAAACTTGATTGTACAATAGTCAAGATACTTGTCTAATGTACAACCAAGAATCTTATTAGAGTGAGCAGAAACATGGTCGAAACACTTCAACCCGAAAACATAGCGTAATGTTGTTAAATGCAACTTGTAGCTTCCGTTGTATGAGCGCGCTATTACAGCAAAAGATTTCACAGCTGTACGATATTAGTGGTACAAGCAGCGATCTTGCTAACATTAGCTTAGTATTTGTTGGTGTGTAGCTCCGCGAGGGTGTAAGATTCCTGAGACAGCCATAAATTTTACCAATTGAGGTCCGAATGTGGTTATGCTAAACCAGACACCTAGATTTTTAGCTTTATGGACGAATTCAATTTCCGTGTTCCCAAGATATATGGCGGGTAGGCCGGAGGTATCAAGATCAGTTCTACTTATGACAAGGCATTTGGATTTACCAGGATTTAATCGTAATGAATTCTCTTCAGACCATGTAAGAATTTTAGTAAGATCTTCATTGTGTTTCAGTGCAGTATCTTCGACGAGACCGAGCTCGCTACTTATGTACAGTTGAACATCATCCGCATACATATGTAACGATGAGTTGTGAACAGTATTTGGAAGATCGTTGATAAATATTGTAAAAAGCAATGGGCCCAAAATGGAGCCTTGGGGAACACCCGCTGAAGTTGCAAGGAACTCGGATTGGATATCATTTACGAAAACTGCTTGTTTGCGACCCGTGAGGTAGGACAGAATGAAATTTGCCGCAGATTAGGAGAAATCAAACGACGTTCTCAGTTTATTTTACAAGGAGCCCATGGTCAACCGTGTCGAATGCCTTGGAAAAGTCTAGTAATGTCAGAAAAGTGAAGTCTTTATCAATCACTGTCCGTATGTCATCTGTTACCTTTAGTAATGCTGAAGTGCAGCTATAATGCTGTCTAAAACCAGATTGATACGAACAGAGCAGTTTGTTTTGTTGAAGATAGGCAGACAGTTGAAAGTGAACAGACTTTTCCAAAACCTTAGACAAATATGGGAGGATTGCGATGGGTCTATATTCTGCAGGTGCATTGCTGGTTGCTTTCTTTTTGAGGACTGGAATGATCTTTGCAGCTTTCCAAGACTTCGGAAATGTGGATATGGCTATGATAATATTAAAGATGTGTTTTATTGCAGGAAGGATGTACGGTAAAATCATTTTTATGTAATGAGGGTGGATCCCGTCAATACCAAAAGCTTTCGACTTAATACTGAGGATAGCTCTAACAACATCGGTTTGCTCAACTCTGGTGAATTCAAAAGAGCCGCTAGATTCAATTGGATCGACGTTATCAAGCGTAATATTCGTTTTACCACCTATACCTTGTTGACGAAGGTTCTTCCACAATGTTTTATTTGGAAGTTTATAATTAAGGTGCTCGCTAAAAAAATTTCGCTTGGCTTGTTTGATCGTCGAACTCACAAGGTTTCTTAGAATTTTGAAAGATTGGAAAAATTCTGGGAGCCGGAAAAATTTCCATTTCCTATATGCTCCGTCACGTTGGTTTTTGAGTCTAAGAATTTCGGGTGTAAACCACGGATTGCTGTTGTATTTTGCAAGCTTGGTTCTTAGGGGAACATGAAAATCAAACAATTGGTTAACCACACCTTGCAGGTAATCAACTTGTGCGTCAGGAGATGTTTCGGAGAAAATTGGCAACCAGTTAACACACTGCAGGTCTCGTTCCAGGATGTTCGGTTGTACACTTTTAAAGTATCGATAGGAGTATTTTGATGGTTCTTTACAACACACGAAGTCGAAAGAGGCAAATAGTAGGTCATGCTTGGAAAAGGCGGGAGCAGAAACTTGGCTGTAAAAGACATCCCGAGCATCACTGGCAAAAAATAAGTCAAGGAGGGTGCTGCTTGCGCTAGTGAAATATGTCGGAGTAGATGAATTTAAAAGAGCAAGGTTTAGTGTTTTTAGCATCTCAGTTAGAGAAGACGAGTTTGTGCGATCCAATATTTTGCAATTTAAATCGCCACAGACAATAGTTTTCCAAAAAGAGGATGAATTGTTTTCTAGGAAGGAATACAGCTGCGAAAGATCCATGTAACTGTAAGGTCGATATACGACACCAAGTAGGTATTTCCTACCCACACTCATGAGCTGTATGAAACAATACTCAATGGGGCTGCAAGGAGTAGAGGTTGCAATTACCTTGACAGGCAATTCCATACGTACGTAGATGGCAACTCCACCACCAATTCTATTTTGCCTATCAAGTTAAGTTGTCTGGGAACGTACCAGATAAAGGAGAAAGACTTCCCATCTTTGGACCCAATGTAGATCATTGAATTCCTAACAGAAACCAAGTTAAACGAGCTGCTTTAGTGCGAGAATAACCTCTGATGGCATCAAGAGGGTGCAAAATAGATCTCTTAGGTTACCAGCGCAATTCATTCCTTCCTGTATGTATGTATTTCGATACATTTTTGCACATGTACATATGTATCTAGATATGTTTCCAACTTGCAAACTGTCACTCTATATATAAGCACATACATATGTAATATACTGCTTGAAAAGCATTTTAGGGCATAGTGCCCATATAAATCCGTACATAGCCCACATTTTTGCTCGCAAATAGGTCGTTTCAAAGGGCACAATTTTCTGATTTAATGTACGACTGACTTAAAGAGCAAGCTGATATCTGTTGTCACATATTCAGTTAATACACTTTTATTTTAATATTTATCTTAAAAATTAATGTTTTAGTAAATATATTTGTGGGTGTCTTTGCGAGGCTTTCTAGCCGCTTCTATGTGCATGCTATTTATGTGAAAATTCTAACTTTGAAAATGTACATAGTGATGGACAAAAAAATAAATACACCTGAAGCCATTGAATACAAAGCACTATTTTAACTAGAATAAATCTATTCGTAAAACTTTTTTTTCTAGCAATGTACTCCCACAGTGAATAAACATAAAACCACATATCGAAATAGTACGGTGGTGTGCTATTTTGGGAAAAATTGTTAAATGTTTTTGAAAAGTCTTCTACAACTCAATCTTTCTTCATTAAATTTATTTATGTTTAATATAATACAACAATATAAAAAAACATTTTGTTTTGGACGTTAGTACTTTGTAGCTTGGCCCTTATTTTTTATAATTTGGGCGATTCTTCTTGGCATGGAGTCCACAAGTTGCTGGCATGTCTCCAAGGAGATTGATTCCCAAGCAGCTCGCACTGACTGCCATATTTTTTGTTTTGTTTTTTGGGTCTGTGGACCCAACTACGTCTTTGACTTGCTTCCACAGATTTTCTATAGGATAGTCCGGCGATTAAGCAGGCCACTCTAGAAGACGAACTTTATTAGCCGCAGACCATTCCTTTGTCACTTTGCCGGTGTGCTTCGGATCGTTATCTTGTTGGAACGTCCACACCAACGGCATTTCATCCTCGGCATGTGGTAACATTATGGTCTGGAGTGTGTCTCTGTAGGTTTCTTTTCTCATAATACCATCTATTAGGTGTATGGGACCAACTCCATACCAAGAGAAACATGCCCATACCATGATGTTCCCACCACCATGTTTGACAGTCTTTTTGGTGTACCGTGGATTGAATTCTGTGTTGGGTGGACGCCTCACATTGTGTCTGCTATCCGATCCGAACAAATTGAATTTGCATTCATCGCTCCCAAGGATATTTCGCCACTTCTTGACGCCCTGATCGCTGGACCAAGTAATATGTGTAGAAGCGAAAATCTTTCTTTATTTAATATTTTTTTTGCTGAGTAGTGGAACCTTTCTGGGTGATCTGGATGGAAGCTTGGACTCAACTAACCGTCTCCTGACAGTCGTTGAACTGATGTTAAGTTTAGTTTCTTTTAAAATTTTTTTTGAAGAAATGAAGGGATCTTTTTTTGTTTGCAACACGATTAAGCGATCGTCTTGTTTCGTTGTTTTTCGAGGACGTCCTCTATTCTCTTGCAATCGTTTCGGTTTTAATGCGTTTTGCACCATTCCAAGAAAGCAACCAACAATTTCCATTATATCTCGATAAGTATGTCCCTCGATTTTCAATTTTTTTATCAACTCCCTCGTCTCATCCGTACAATGCTTCTTTAGTCCCATTTCTTTCTATAACAACAAGTGTAGATATTCCGTAAGTCATCAATTTAACTATATTTTAGCAAAAACATATACCTTTTTGCTTTCTGACTGTGTTTTGATAATTCTTTCACCTTTTTTTTTTACTAAAAACGACTCACTACCGGTATGTATTTATTTGTTTGTCCAAACAATAAATGACTCAAAATGACATTTAACGAATTTCTGTGCGTAAACGTAAATGTTTCGGCTGGTTTTTTTCATGTACGTTTTCTACTCTCTACCTACCTACTTTCCACAAGATGGCGGGATATTCGGTTAAGAGTAAAATTACAAAAAATACAAAAGTGTGTTGAGCAGTAAGCTGTGTTTATTTTTTTGTCCATCACTGTATATGCATATATGTATGTAGACTAATCGATGTCAATTTTCTTTTTTTTTTTTTTGTTTGTGCGCTATTTGGAATAATGGAAATCTGAAATTTGGACTTGAAACCATTTTGCCTATGTACATAAATTGCCCTTTTATTTATTTCATTAATTTAAGCAGGAATTAAATTTGATTACAGTCAGCGGCCTTAAAATCGATAAAAAGATGATAAGTATCGATCTGGACTTCTTGGGTTTTCTCCAGGATCTGCCGAAGTGTGAATATTTGATCGCTCGTGGACTTACCGGGCCTAAAACCGCACTGATAGGGACCTATCAGATCGTTGACGAATGGTTTCAGGCGCTCACACAGTACAGCAGACATGATCTTATACGCAATGTTCAGGAGACTGATGCCTCTATAGTTGGCGCAGTTTAGAGGGTCTCCTTTCTTGTGGATCGGGCAAACTATGCTGAGGTTCCATTCATCAGGCATACTTTCTTCTGACCAAATCTTGGAGACGAGTTGGTGTATGCTCTCCACCAGGTCATCTCCCGCCGCCTTAAACAGCTCGGCAGTTAAGCCGTCCGGTCCAGCAGCCTTGTTGAATTTAAGCTTAGATATTGCTATCCTCACTTCAATTTGGTCAGGTTGACGGAAATCTTAGCTTTCATCGTCCAAGTTGAATGGTTCATTCTGCCTGACAGCGGAATTTGTGTCCTCTTCGCCGTTTAGCAGTCTGCAGAAATGGTTTTTCCATGTCCTCAGCACCGACTGTGATTCTACTACAAGGTTTCCTTGTTCGTCTCTACAGGCCTCTGTTCGGGTCTTTTTGGCACGACACGTTCCTTTTGGTAAAACTTCCGAACATTGTTCCTGGAGTAGCACCTCTCTATATCCTCGATCGCGCGCTTCTCATGCTCTCTCTTTTTTCTCCGGAGGAGCCGATGTTCTTCCCTCCTTTTTTGCTCGTAGAGCTGACGAGCTGCTCTCGTCCTTCTATGCAGGGTTTGATGATACTAGAAAGGTGTGATATCCTAATGATAGAAAAGCTGTATACTATATGTACCTAGTCAAGCCATACATTTTTGATGATAAGATAAAAGCGAACAAAATTTTTTGGTTTTTTTTTTTTCTGTAAACAATGTATTCGAAATTGCCCCCATTTGCATTTATGCAGGCCTTGAATCGCTCGGGCCACTCATCGCAGCACGCACCTCGTTCATTGGAAAATTGTCCACTGTACGCTTCAAGTACTCAATACTTGAATGTCGAGTAGAACAAGCCATCGCCTCTAAAAATAGACTACAGCTTATAATCTACAAAATTGAGTTCTGGACTGCCTGACGGCCAATCGTCTGCTGCTTGAAGTCCAGTACATTATTTTGGAGCCACCATTGTGTTGTTATCGCGTTATAAGCTGGCGCGTTTGAGTCGAGGAATGAGTTTTGGTGCTTCTTTAAATGACCGGGCATAGGCTCTATCATTTTGCTTATTAAACGATTCCTCAATAACAAACATTTCTTCATCCGTGAAAAAAATGTTTCTGTGACAATTTTGCGCGTACCGGCGCGGCTTAGAGCTTTCGATCTTTTATTCGTTTTTGCTTTAGTTGGGCTGTGAGTAAGTGGCCAGTGAGTCTTTTATATGCATTTTTTCCCAAATCATGTTCGAAAATGAAAGACACTGCGATATTTTCATTTCTCAGGACAAGATTTTCTGCTTTCGCGGCGATTAATGCTGGCTTTAACAGATTGATCGCCTATGGAATTCTGACAGTGCCTATGGAATTCAGTTACTACACCAGTGTTCTCAAACAATTTAACAGTTCGATACACAACAATCCAGGTGATTCCAAAAGGTCGCAAGGTCTAGAAAATATCTCCTCTTTCCATATTACACCTGTGAAGGTCAATTATCACAGCACTGTTTCAATGTCGCCTCACTCCATATTTACAAAAAAAATTTGTATAAACCTTTTGCGTGATAACATAGTATAAATGTCACTCATTAAATACCTGTCAATATTGACTGCGATGATTGCGTTTCAACGTGTACCAATATTTATGACTTGACTAGTTATACGAGTATACACGATTAGATATGCTTCGAAAAATACTGTTTTCCTCACATTGGACAGTGTGCGGCGCACAGTGGTTCGACTTCCATGGGCGAATACCTAGTGAATACCTAGTAGACATAGAACTAGGTCAAACTGTAAATTGCAAAAAATAAACTAATAAATGATTCCACGGATAGTACGCATACAAAGGTCAATCCGCACTTCAGCCAACGCTGCACGACTTTGCAACTTTAAGCATCGATGGACTCCACGTATAATAATTCTCAGTATTGGCGAACTTATAACTCTTCACGACGCCTGTAGTTCCAGCCCATATAACAAGCTTCGAAACGTAATCGTCACTACTTCAGGTAGCCTAACGCAAGATGTGCTAGTATCTTTCCGGGCAACAATATACCACCCGTATGTTGAAAAATAAGTTTTCACAATTTTGTCCGCTGCGGTCACTATCAATTGAAGTACACATTTTTAACGCAATATGCATCCGTTTTATATATTTTACATATAGATGCTTGTCTTTCTGAGGCCAAGTGGGCCTATGCTCTGACAAGGAGACTGTTTCGCAGCAGTCAACTTGTTTCCAGAGTAAAGGTCATATGCTACGTGGCCCTTATAAGGCCGATCATCGCTTATGGCTGTCCCATTTGGTTCAATATAGCGCCTTCCTATATGGAAAAGATTCGGGTGTTTGAGAGACAGTGTCTCAGGACCTGCCTAGGGTTGTTTAGAACTCCCGAGTCTGAGTACATAAAATATTATCCCAACAAGACCCTATACGATGGGGCTCGATTGAATAGGATTGACAATTTCCTAATTAAGGTGATTCGAAGGCACGTTGCAAGGGCGATGGCCAACGCTAATAACCTGATCTCGGGTGGTTATTACCCGAATTTAATGTACCACGAGAGTACGCTCCGGTCTGCCTTTGTCCCGCACGAGGCATTTCTTCATGCAGACATGAAAGGGTTAGTCCAAAGTAAAGATGGTGTGCCGGTATTGTACCACAGCCACCGCGGCGCGAGGGATAAGTGGCTCATCCACGACGCGTAAGCCGCCAATGCTCAGAAGATCCTCCGTTTTAATACCGCAATTGCGGATAGGGACACTGTCGATACCTTAAAGCAGTTCACCGAAATTTCGTGGCTTGAGGAAGAGGTGAGGGCAGACACGCTCTCCCGGGACGGTGCGTTACCTAGGTAACATCCTCCTTAGTTTTAAGCTAGTTTGTAAGTTAGTTAAGCGTATTTTAGGGGGTCTTTGGGAGGGGCCGGGCTCGCCAACATGAAGGAGTGCTACCGAGACTTGACCGACGCTTATGGCCTCGCTCGAGTCGCGGCGTTGTTGGCGACTGCCAGGCGCCCATCGACGCAATCGGTATTATATTTAATTTAGGTTAAGTAGCAGGTAGTGTTAAGTAGTTTAGGTAGTTTTAAGAAAAACCAAATAATAAAGAGTCCACGTTTTTAGCAAGTTTCTTGGAAATTAAAAAACAGCGCAAACATAAAAATTGATCGATTTAAGGCCGAGTTAAGAGCCAGTAAGATAGATTAAGATAAATGTTAGTTTTAGTTTAGATTTAATCATTTTTGTCTAATATGTAAGTTTAAAAAAAGAATTAAATAAAAATGAATTAAAAAGTAATGAATCCGTTTTTTTAAGTATCTGCTTTAATAATGTTAAAGAAGAGATCAGGGAACCTGTATACGACAACGTGACTCTTCTCACACTTCTACGTTTTTCTAAAGGATTTGACATGGTCACCCACAATATTCTATGTGATAAGCTTAGAAATCACATTCTCGTCATCTTCTACTAAATCCACGAAATCGAAATATCGAGTGTTAATTCAGGGAGACAAAACACTTTTTCGTCTCACTTTTCTTCAAAGGAAATACATAAACTAAAAATCAAATATTATACCCATTATTTTACTAATTCTCTTATACAGGTTGTCGACTTTAAGCGGGATAAAACCGCGAAAAAATGAAAATCTATAAAAAATGAAGTGCATGACTGTTTGAAGAAAATCCGTCCAACCGGTTAGGCTGCAGTCGTGCGTTAAGACAGACAGAATTGAAAGACCCACTTTATTAAGTTTTTCCATCATAGTAATGTCAAGTTTGATCAAAATCTCGAGATCGAACATTTTCAGGAAACCGATACTTGCAGGAAACCGATACGATTTGATCAAAATCGTAAGAGATGTTTTCGAGAAGATCGAAATTTTTCGAATTCGATCATTAGTAAAGTACTGCCAATTTTAGGGTTAGAATGAAAAATTCCTATATCGCCTCGAATTGTGACCTTACATACCCCAGACATGAAGTTTGAAGAAAATCCGTTCAGCTGTTTAGACTGCAGTCAGCCATACATACAGACAATCAGACAGAATTGAGGGACCCACTATATTGAGTTTCTCTATCATAGTAATGTTAAGTTTGATCAAAATCTCGAGATCGAAAATTTTCAGGAAACCGATACTTCTCCTTGTGACTGAAGATTGACTGATTAATTCATAAAATTACAACAAGAAAATGCAACCCATAAATAACTAATTAATAATAAAAGGGCATGGCAGGATCGCACGTACATGTCCATATGTACTCTTTGTTCGTGAACTGTTCACATTTCAAATTCAAACAACGTCGGAAAGAGGAAAAGAGGAAAAGAGGAGACAAATATTTAATTTTCGAAAAAACGTTAAAATGCTAAACAACCTTTTTGACTTTACGTCTAAAATTTGTATTACGTATGGCAAAAATGACTTACATACATATCAATTTTGAATAATCCTATCTGAAAAATAGCCAATTTTCCAAAGTCCGCTAATAAGATTCGAATTTTTAGTGAAAAACTGACTATGCATTAGCCCACAGACCCCAGATTCGAAGTAAATCCGTCCACCCGTTTAGGCTGCAGTCCGATATACAGACGGACAGAAGAGATCCACTTTTTAAGTGGAGACTAAGATTGATCAAAATCTAGAAATTGAATTTTTTCAGGACAACAATACTTGCTCTAAAATAAAAAAATAATTTGATATATCGCATGATGGGGTGTAAAATTTGGTTTTCTTGGGGTAAATTATGCCCCCAAAAGCCTCCACCCCATTAAAATATCTTTTATAACTATTTTTTGGATTATTTTTGGTCCACCAAGTACTATTTTTGTGCAAAATTTCAGCTCTCTAGATCAAGTGGTTAAAAATTTACAATCAGACGGACAGACAGATAAGTGTATCATTTTACCGGAATTCTAATTCAGCTACTTCGCTACTCCGGAGAAAATTATCGTATTTGTAAGGGTCATATCAAAGCAAACACATTTTGTTCCATGTCAATTTTTGTATTGTTTGTTTGTCAAAACCGAATGATGTGCGGGTAAGAGGTAGGGAACGAGATATAAATATTTAAATCATATGTATTAGTTGCCTAACTCAATAATGTCAGAATACATTTTGATTAAATTCGGCACGAAAATTAAATCTCACTTGAAAATGATCTAAATCGGGAGAAGTTTTCAAAATCTCACACATCTAGTCAACGGATTTTGATGACGATGGCCGAAAAGCACGGGTAAGATATGGTGGGGGAGATTTGTATCGCCACGTCTTCCAATTTGTGATTGATTGTTAAAAACCAAGAAGTTTATAATTACCACAAAACTAATAACTTTCCTTCTATAATTAGAGTTTCACTTACGCCACTTAAAAGATCCATGGCTCATTTATAGAATCCATCATTTCAAGTGCTAATAAGAATTTGTTTGATGTTCATTATTTACTGAGACCACTGTATGTGATATTCCCTTCCTTTTATTACCTTTTTTTTGTAATTGGCTTCTTCGCTAGTAGCTAGGTTGGATGAATCAGCAGATTCATCTATGTACATATATTACGTGAAAAAACTTTTCGCTTTAATAAAAAAACAAAAAAAAGAGGATTTCCCAGATTAGATGTAATATCCAGGCCAGGCTGTTAACTTTTCTGGAGTGTGGGTGATTACTGACTTTTATTTTAATTAAATATATATAAATATAACTATACCATGTAATTATACTGTCTTCCGTATTTTGTTCGTGTTAGTAATTCACCCGGGAATAGGCATATCATTTATTTTAAGTTTCAAAGTCATGAAACAGGAACACGCAATGTCATTTTATGTGTACATAAAGAGAGCTTTGTTTGATTATTAACATTTGCCAATCTGAAGCGAATCCTTGAAGAATCTTAATGTACTGTAGGCCACATACATATGTAGTTATCATCTTTCTATATTTCGCCATAAATCTTAAAGGGAACCGCTTTCAATACACATTTATAAAGTATGTTTGAAAACTAATTTTTACAGTAAACAAATTCAATTTAATGGAATATCAAAATGTGATCTGTCTCATCAATATTCAAGAAGCAAATATTTGCAAAACAAAGAGGTATGTACTACAACCAGGAAAAATGTATACAAGAGAAGTCTATCGATTTTTCGTCTAGTAAAGAATATTTCTTTCTTGTTTTGTGTCCTCATTCGAATCCCTCCAACCCCTGTCAGCTCAATGACCTTCATAGAAATTGCGTTTGATAATTGATGTTAGTTATTATTATTTCCCTTTTTGATCTCTAGACGAAAAATGTATATACAGTTACAGTAGATTACGGCTATACGAAAGTTTCACATAAAAAGAAAAAAATGTTAAGCATATTTACAGTGCCATCTCCCATATACATATGTACTCGTACGTCTGTATACTCGTACGAGGGTGGGTCAATAAGTCCCTGAAAAATGAAATAAGGAACACTCTTTTCGGTATAAAAGCATTTTATTTTTCAACATAGTCTCATTTTAGCTCTATACACTTCATCCAACGTTTCTCCAATTTTTTGATGCCCTCCAAGTAATACGATTTCTCGAGCCCCTCAAAATAAACGTTTGTTTCAGCGATGACCTCTTCATTCCACCCAAATCTCTTACCTCCGAGCCATTTCTTCATGTTTGGAAACAAGAAATAGTCGCAGGGGGCTAAATCTGGGGAATATGCTGGATGAGGGAGGAGTTCGTAGCCTAACTCATGCAATTTTACCATTGCGACTGCGGACTTGTGCACCGGTGCGTTGTCCTGGTGAAAAAGAACTTTTTTCTTCGCCAAATGCGGCCGTTTTTGCTTCAAATCGGCTTAGAATCGATCCAGCAGCTCTGCGTAATATGCGCCGGTGATCGTTTTACCCTTTTCAAGGTAATCGATGCAAATAACACCGCGCGCATCCCAAAAAACTGTCGCCATGACCTTGTTTGCTGACAAACCCGCCTTGGCCTTCTTCGGCTTCGATTCACCAGGAGAAGTCCATTGTTTTTTCTGTTCCTTGGTTTCTGGTGTGTTGTGGTGAATCCAGGTTTCAACCACGGTTACGAAACGGCGCAAAAACTCAGCCAAATTTTTCTGGAACATCGCCAAACACACATTTGAAGTTGTCAAACGAATGCGTTTGTTGTCGATTGTAAGCAAACCCGGCACCCATCTTGCGGAAAGCTTTTTCATGTCCAAATATTTATGTAAAATCGAAATCACTGAGCCATGTGATAAGCCTGTGGCCTCTTCAAGCTCGCGCACTTTCACTCGCCGATCGTCCATTATTAAACCATGAATTTTGTCTACCATTTCTGGTATGGTGACCTCAATTGGGCGACCAGAACGTTCGGCGTCACTTGTGCTTGAACGACCGCACCGAAATTGAGTAAACCAGTGGTGAATGGTTCCAATCGATTGTGAAGAGTCCCCATAATATTTGTCAAGCTTATGTTTGGATTGCGTGATAGTTTTTTCTCGCAAAAAATAGTGTTTAATGAGCACTCGAAATTCACTTTTTTTTCGTTTTAACGAAAATGATAGTAGGCGTCTATATAAAATGGCTGCCACAACAAAACTATTTGACAGATCTGTCTGAAAATTTGGGTGCGTTCTTTTGAAAGATGGTTCTTGACAAAAAAAAAAAATTAAGGTGACGACACAATTTGTGTTAATTTTCAGGGACTTATTGACCCACCCTCGTATACTCGTAAGGAAAACGCATATCGATTGTCGATATCCATTTTTTGGTTTTCATAGTGATGGCTAAGTGTTATTGTAAATATCTCAATAGAAACCGTGAACTTTGGTTACAAATGTAGGAAGCCACGCCCACTTTCTGCTAAGGAAAAGTTGTAACATCATTTTTATTATAAAATTTTAAAGTCGCGGAAATATTCTCTCTATCGAAACATGCATCTGTTTTAAAAATTTCGCAACGCCACGTTCACTTTATTAGAGGTGAGTTAAAAGATGGAGTATATGGTATCATATGATCCGTTCTAGCGAATTGTAATTTTGTAATGGCAATTTGTCAGACAATCGTTAGAGGTGGAGCAGTGAAAAAAAACTGCCTGGTATTTAATTTCGAATAAAATCAATATAGCCAACATCGAGAAATAGTATCAACGTCTCGAGAAAATAAACATTTATCAAAATCGGCCTTTAGTACCTTTAATTTTGAGGTTAGAATGAGAATTTCAATTTCGCCTTGAATTGTGACTCCACAGTCCTTAGATAAGAAGAATGGAACCCTGGATCAGAGTAGAGGTTTACTAACCCCCAGACTGTTCAAAATTTTGGAAAAGCGGAAAATTGTTGGAGTTTAGAGTAAAAGCTAATAAAAATAATAGTTTTGGCAATATGGTATAAAATAAAAGTCTGTCATTTTGTTTTTTTTTTTTCGAAAATCCGATTATTTTTCTTTATCGTTGACCATAAGACACGACTTTTATAAAAATCGGCCCAGACGTTTACGTACAAGAAGGTTAAACAGGCATACGTATCTAGCGATATTCAATTTGGGGGAGCCGTGGTTCAGTGGTTAAGGAAACGATTATTGAGCGGGAGACTCAAAGTTCGAGTTTCCCGCGAACTTTTGACAAACATCCAAGAGTAAAAATTGCCATGAGAAGCTTCTGTCTAGCGCACAAATTGTTCTTCGGAAACGTCGTAAAACTGTAGGTCCTCTCATTCGTGTGTCGAACAGCACAAATGATTGCGAGAAGTTAGGCAAGGCCCTGAATGGGGTGTTAGCGCCGAAAACTTTTATTTTGAATTGCTTTGGAATCCTCCGCGCATGAAGCACTTTCGTGCTACATCGTGCTTTTTTATCCTTATGATATATCCTTCTGATATTCGAACCTGAATCTCCAGCTCAGTAATCCAACGCACTACTCACTAAGCCCACGAGCCATAAAATCCATACGAATTAAATGCTGGAGGATCAAAGTAGGCACTCGCAAATAATAAGACGTAATTAATATTACAATTAAATTACAATTATGATTACTATTAATTAGAATGTAGTTTAATTACACCTTGGTAATAATAATAAATAAATAAATTTGAATTACTCAACACAGAAACTTGTGAACAAACACATACATATATACTCGGACTTTGATTACAATTATCTTGGGAGACCAAAGTAGTACAGGAGATCCCCTTTACAGGACGAAAGCCACTTTGATACATCTATACATTTATGATATGAGGTATTATGATCAGATAGCCTTGATTACAGTCTAATTTGGACAAATACAAGAGATGCCTGGAATATCTATAAAAGCCTTAGAAATAAATATACACAAGAACTAACGTTAGCAAAAAATAATTATATTGCAAAGAAGGTGGATGGAGCCAGTGACCAAAAAACAATGTGGAGGACAATCAAATCGCTTGTGTTACATGAAGAAAAAAGTGAAATAAAAAAATCAATTATAATGGAAAAATTATAACAAACAAACAAATCATAGTAAATACACTAAACGAATTCTTTATCACTAGCGTAAAAGAAATTAGCGACAATATTCCTTTTAAATCATATGTCAACCAAATAGAAAATATTAACGAAAGCAGTTTTAAATTTGAATTAATAGGAATCAGTGAGCTAAAAGACACGATGAAGAGCATGAACAATAAGAAAGATTTGAACCTTTTATCGGTTAAAATGATGTTAAGCGCATTCGAAATTCTTGGGCCAATATTCCTTCATATCATCAATGAATCGCTCCGTTCTGGAATTTTCCCCGACTGTTGGAAAGAATCTATGGTGGTGCCTATCGAAAAGATAAAAAAAACACGGTTAAACCAGTGGAATTTCGTCCAGTAAATATGTTACTGACTGAAAGCAACATTTTCGAAAAACTGGTTTTTAAACAATTGACTAGATATATGGAATGCAATAACCTATTATCGGAATACCAATCTGGATTTAGGCGGCAACACAGTTGTGAGTCGCTTTTAAATCTGGTGGTAACACAATGGAAAACAGACGTACATGACAGAAAGGTAATAGTGGCGATATTTTTGGACCTTCAAAAAGCGTTTTAAACTATATCCAGATCAATCCTTATTGAGAAACTCAAAAAAAAATGGAGTACAAGGAGTTGAACTGAGATGGTTTGAAAGTTATTTGTCAAACAGACAACAACGAACTCGACTGGCAGACTACATCTCAGAACTTTTGATGGTAGAATTAGGAGTACCTCAAGCTTTTTGCAGACGATGCACTTATTTTTGTATCTGGAGGTTCGGTTGATGTTTGCATTGAGCAACTAAATACAGATTTAGAAAGTGTATCAAATTATTTAGAAATGAATAAATTAAAACTAAATACTAGTAAAACTAGATCAATGATCATAAATGCAGAATAAGATAAAAATATTATTATTGACAATGTTATAATAGATAAAGTAAATGAAATAAAATATTTGGGTGTTATAATCGATAAACAATTAATATTTGATAAACATTTAAATGAGATTTGTAAAAAAAAAATTGCTCAGAAAATTGTTTTTTTCAAACGAATCAGGCCAAAGTTATCAATAAATAGTTCTCTAAAAATTTATTATATCATGATAAAACCACACTTTGAATACTGTTCAACAATTAGTCAAAATCAATTTAAAGAAAGATTACAAAAATTGCAAAATAGAGGCATGAGATGTATCTTGATGTGTAATATATTAACGCCTATTAGATTCATGATTGACACTCTAAAATGGTTAACAATAAACCAAAGGACCCTAATGAATGTAAATTTATTTGTATTTAAGATAAAAAATGGTGTGTAAGACCAAAGTATTTAACAAATCAATTGGTTTATGTTGCAGATGTTCAACCATATAATTTGAGAAATAGAAATGATTTCAGACTTGGTTTCTTTTCTACTAATAGATCGCAAAATATTTTATTGTATAATGGATTAAAATTATTTAATAGTCTACCAAATGAATTAAAAAACGAACGCAACATTAAAACTTTCAAATGTATGTTAGTTGATTATATTAAATTAAACTACAATTAAATGTTTAGTTAGTTATTTAGTTTTTAAGAACAATTGTACAAAAAATAGCTTAAGGCTAAATAAAGAAATCAATCAATCAATCAATTACAGTCATTTAATTGGCTTCTAATTACTAACATTCTGTAATTGTAATTATTTAATTCATTTCTTGTAATTATAAAATAACTTCTTAATTACAATTACCTGATAATTGCAATGTAATTAAATTACAACTCAATTAATGGTCAATGTAATTAATTAGTAATTATATTACAAGAGTAATGATTACGACCCATCAGTAAATAGCTGCATTTATTTTTGTCAATCCAATTTTGTTCGCAGACCTCGTTAATGTCTTACTTTGCATTTAATTATTTATAACAAGCATGTACTCTTTGCAAAATATATTTTGCCCCACCCTGTATATATTAAAAGAATAAAAATACATTTTAGCGTGAAATATCAACAGAATTCTGTCAACACCACACCCAAACAATAAATACATCGCCTCAAGCATGTACATACATATTTATATAGATAACGTGTACTTTTCTTCTTCCTTCATACCGGTAAATTCTTTTTATATCACTGTGATAAGCGGTGGAAAAAATCGCGAGTGAATTGCTTGATAAGTCAATTGGAATTTTTGCCAACCATCAGTATCATTTGTAACACATTTTCCAACCAATCTATTCGCCATTGATTAGGTACATAGTGTTTCTTTTTTTTTTAATCTGCTTCTCCTTCTCTTTGCAAGTATTCATTCAAATCTATTCACACCCAGTTATCGTTCTAAAGAGCACGCTCCTTCGGAATTAGTTAAATTCTAAGCATATAAAAACATTTCCTTCTACTAACTGCATTCATCATTTCATTGGTAATACAAGTCACGTGTGCATCTTGACAGGTCTCGGTGGTATGATATGGCTACCTATAGGCATACGAATAGTCGTTAATGGATATTTTCCGGATGCGTTTTGTTGTCTAAAGGAATAATGCAACTTTACCTGTGCTTGGAATACATTTTTAGGAACCGCAAAGTTCAATTGCAGTCCAAATTTCCGGTTATGCAACGATATTTGTATGCTAGGACCGAACGACAAGTAATTATCCTTTTTTCTTTGGAATGTGATAAATATTTAGTCATCGATTAGTGCCGAAGATTATTCAATACACCAATTCGCATATTTCTGGTATACTACTTCACTTTTGACAGCCAATTTTACATCAACATGAAGAACTTCGAACTAAAACAAGCAAGGGTAACATCACTTGCAAAGTGTACCGATGGAAATATAGGTAGCTTATACGATACCAATTTCATTTGAATTCCACATAAGCTCCTTAGCTCTAAGATTAGTGTCTTTTGCAATCCACTCACAATCATGTTATGTAATGTAACCTGTGTTTTATGGTAGACAAAGTAGCTCAAATGATGTACATGCCTACGTGCAAGATCGTGATTCATCGCGAACTACATTACGTAAAATCAGCGGCAACAACTGATGGTCATGTGACATCAAATATCAACTCACTCACACACCAGTTAAAAAAAATGAATGATTTGATTCGGCATCGAATCTATCCCGGAAGGACGAAGAAAGGCCTCACACAAGTGGAAGGGAACCTCAACCAACTTTGTGGACAAAACTCAAATTTATTTATAAATATTGACAATTTTACTCTCAGATATTTGTCAGGTGGGACCGTGAGAAAACTTTTTTTCTGTTGTCTGAGATTCGAACACCCTTTGGGGGGTTATAAATATTTAATTCATATTTATTTATTTCTGAATAGATTTTGATGAAATTCGGCTCGTAAGCTGGGACTAATACGGTAGTTAACTCATAAATCTTCGAATCATCCTTCTCACACAAGAACCACTTGGCGGGTTTTGATGAGTTAAGCTAGACATTTGGATGTGTTTACTTTGAAGTCATCAAAATCCTCTTCCCCCTTTTTCCAAACGTCCGTGCTCTGAAACGATAACATTAGAGGGTAGCCGTGGTGTAGTGGTAACATCAATGCTTGTCACGCTCTTGGTTCACAGTTCAAATCCTGATCTCAACAATCATCTATTTATTTCGTCTGAAATAAATAAAAAAGCCGATCAATTGCGAAAGCTTAGTCAACTCTACTGCGAAGGCATAACACTGGCAGTAGAGTGGTTATATGGCTTAAATGCAACTTGATCGTGATGATGACATCAGGTGGAGGGGAAAAAATACTGTGAATAAGCAACGACAATAATAGCGAAAACAAACAAAATACTCCCCAGTTATATGGACAGCCACCCTTGGAGTTTACTGAAAACTTAATACCACCTAAGTTTCAAACCCACTACACCAATCTTTCTTTCTCTCTCTCATATTCATATTCCCTTTGGCGCGTGCAAATTATAAAAAACAAAAACAGATGAAGCAGTGGAGTGATTTTAAACCCCACGTCTTCCAACTTTTTTTTCAAAAATGGCTTGTGTCAGGAAACCTTTTATATTTTTCGTATAGTCTACTCATGACTTGACACACTCTCAGTCTTACTAATTATTTTCGGTCCACCACATACAATTTTTTGTGCAAAATTTTAGCTCTCTAGGTCTGACGGTTCAAAAGTTACAAGCGTGTGACATAGTGGTTGACAGACAGAGAGACATGTTGAATCCATTAGTGTTCCATTTTATACCACTCTGGTACGGAACACTAAAAAAGAATTAAACTATTAAAATCTATTTGAAGGGACCTACCTTACCTAGTTTCATTGGGTTTAAAATAAAAATGACGATGTGCAACCGTTTGACATCGCAAAATACATTATAAGACAAATTTTAACTATTATGATGCAGATACAGACAACATAAAATCACCCTGCATTTCTACTAAACCAAAGTTTGCATACTATTCTAAGCTATAACAGATTAATTTATTAAAACAATTCTCTCCACTAGTCCATTTCCAAATAGTAAAACTTAAGTCGATAACAAATTAGTCACTATCAATTGTTTTAACAACCAACTACGATTAGGAGAAACTCTTATAACTATCTAAAACAGCATTCCAATAAAAATTCGTAGGCGTTCTGTATCAACTGCACATATGGTCAACTTGTACTCAAACTTAGAAGTGAGTTGTTTTTTTCTCGCTAAAACGCCAAGCACCACACATTCATCGAACAACGATCGATGCCACAAATACGCACAAATCAAGTATTTTTTTTCGCCCACTTCCGTTACAAATAAAATAAATAAATAAACGAAAAAAGTAAAATAAAATCAAATGTGGTGACTACTCGTATCAGTTTATTGGAACTACATTTGGGATAAAACAGAACTCAATAATCATTTGTATGTACTCGAAAATCGGTAGTGCTGTCGGATGTGGTGGGATGCCAGAAACGTAAACGCA
The DNA here is from genome assembly GCA_963082735.1 of Pocota personata. Lineage (NCBI taxonomy): Eukaryota > Metazoa > Arthropoda > Insecta > Diptera > Syrphidae > Pocota > Pocota personata. Next base: position 40,847,100 of record OY720432.1, on the reverse strand, counting down.
CTAAATCGTGAAGAATTATTGACAAAGAATCATTAAACTCTACACGCAGTAGCATAGAAACATTTTGCAAAGAGATTTCTCCAAACAATCAATGAAATGTCGAATCCAACAACTTTTTTCTTGAGCCAACAAAATGTCATTCTGCACTGAATCATCAATGAAAACCGTGGGTGGGTTGTGGGGAGTAAGAAACAGTGTATACAGACCAAAGTCATACAGCGGCGAAGCGAAACAAACACCTATAGTATCAGTAGCCACACAGACATGGTAAGTAGTGTTGCCATGCGTTGCTAAATGCGTGTTTAACGTTAAAATTGTATGTTAGTGGTATAGAAATAAAATTTTCATATTGTTCACCTTTTAACATTGATTTTTTTATTTTAATAACGAAAATGAAAATGAACATATTTGACTGACTCATAATCATTTTAGCATTTTTTTTATTTTACTTTTTTGTAGCATATTTTGGAGCTCTCCACTGGATGACTTACGAGTTCTTTGGTAATGACAACAAAATGTGGACGAAAGTCAACATACATACATATACATATATGTAGAAGGATGGGATTTCAATGGGTGCCATTTGTACTTTAGTTATGATGAGTTGAAATTTATCCCCTTTCTCCGATTCCTATTCCCTTTCCTTGAATTCTTCGCACTTTAACTCTGACGGAAAATGGAAATAACCAAATCTACAGGAATTTTTATAAGAACAAAAGCGGAAACGAAAATGAAAATTAAATTTTTCGTTCCAAATTGAAATAAAATAATAACACATTTCTTTGTTTTTTACCTTGGACGGATTTACTTCAAACTTCATATTTGGGGTCTGGGGTCTTATACTCCGCGGTGAAATCGGAATTTGTATTCTAAACTCTAAATTAACGGGCCAATTTTCTTGAAAACAGCTCTAACAATGGAAGTCTAAAACTGTATACAGTTCTCCGCTAAATTCAAGTAACAGTACTTTACGTATTAACTGACTTTAAAAAAATGGCTCTATCTAGTTTTCAAATTTCTTAACGCCTTTTCGAAAATTCCAATTTCGAACGAACGAACAACTCATATGGATCGAATACGTAGGACCCAGTCATGTCCTTTATTTCATTTTTATCCATGCAATACAACAGCAGTTTGAATCAAGCCTAACTTCAGCTCTGCTCAATATGGAATGCGAAAAGTGCACAATTCGACATTGCCAACACCTCAACCCTGGAAGGATTGCATCTTTTGAAACTTATTTCCTTTTTTCCTCAGTTAAAGAGTGTTTAAGTGTAACCCCAATCGATGGCCAGTATTCATTGTAGGCTGTCACCAATCTTGCAAAAACAGAATAATAATAACTTCAAGGCATCTACAATATCTCGAAATTTTGATCAATTTTGGTATTACTATTACAGATAAACTTCAAAAAAGGGACCTTTTGTACGTCTGCCTACGCGTTTGTCTGGCTGGATGGATTTTCATCAAACATCAAAATTAGTTAGCTAGTTGGAAATTTATTTAGCATTAAATTTGCTCTTTTTACAATGACACATATCAATAATTGTTTTATACATATTTTCATTCAGGTGTACACATTTGATTTTCTAAAGCTGGCAGACTTAGAAGCAGCAACTTATGCTATTGAGACGAATATAAAAAATGCGATTGAAACATTAGAAACCTAATAAAAGAAATGGAAAAGTATGCTTACCGCGGATAAGGATGCAAACCATCTTCTCCCTAGCGGTCAGCTGTGGGTTAATGGTGTAAACATAACGAGGAAATCTTCAATAAAATACTTAGGGGTATATATTGAAACTAAATGAAACGACAACGGGACATGTATCAGCCGCGAGTACTGCAGTAGACGGTCGGAATATATATAGCAATGCATGCGACTCTATGAATGCTTTCACATACAACGGAATTCAGTCGTCTGTTGCATCAGTTTTTTTCAGTTTGCTTCAGTTTGTTATGGGGTATGTATGCAATGTGTGAAGAAAATATTGATCTGGACACGACTGAGGTAACTTCAAACGGGAGCAAAGATGTGTGAGACCATATAGATAGCATTAGTGCCATTAAATAAATTCGTAGTCTCTACATTTTAGAGCCTGCTTTCGCTTGCACAATAAAGAACTGTGGAATTGCTTGCCTTCCCCAATATATCCGGGAAATTGTAACTTGCAGAGATTTAAAATTATAGCTTACCGTCACCTCGCGGTTATTCCTGTTCTATCAATTCTTAACTCTTCGCTACGTTCTTTCCCTCCATCATAGGGTTTTACTCTAACTCTAACTGCTGGTACATAATACCGAAGCTTAAGCTGAATTACGAGCTGCCAAAAACATAGATACACAGACAATAAATCATGCAAAAGTTATAGCGGTAGATAAAGTAGAAGTTGAGTCAATTTCAGCTCCACAGATTGTTTTAAGGCTAAATTTCAGTTTCACGTTACGGCGTACCGACCTCAACAGCTTTTGAGTAACTTTGTTCGTTTTTTCTCCAGAACGTAGTAGCTGATTTCCTATATGTCCAAATGTCTCGGTCCAAAGGTTTAATTTGTATTGTATAATATAATTTAGAGGAAGAAGTTCATTACTTTTTTGTTCCATCACTCGTACGAGTGACCAATTAGAATGATCACTCATCCCTCAAACATGAACAAATGCCAAAATCGGCTCGAGCAGAGAATTGCTCTATTCCGGCGTTTTTTGAAATTTTACGACATCTACGATCAAACGTTTCTCAATAGCTAAAGCCTCATTTGCTGGAATTTGACCTTTACGCTTCAGTTTCAGCGTCGCCATTGTGTTCCAGTAATAAAGGAGTAGAAAGAGAGAGGGAAAAGGTGGCTTACTAGCAAATGAAGCCTGAGACGCACCTGGGGATAAGTGATTTATAAAAGCGATCTTAAGTGTTTGTTTCTAGGAAATATGTGCAGACAATTAGTTCTTGACAGGAAGACTCTATTGGATTATGTAGTAACAAATATTGAGCAAAATTAGTGATCATGAATGCGAAATGAATAGTGATAATAATGTGTACAATAAAAGGGTAGTGAAATATTTAAAATATAACAGTTTTTAATTTACCCAATCGTATAATGTACTAAACATTACGTATTAGTCCAATGTTATATATATTAACACTAGGTTTAGTGTTAATAAATAACTAAAAGATCAAAAAACCAATAAAGTGCAAAGCCATTTGAAATTGTTGATGACAAGGCAAATGGAGGATTGGGAGGAATATACTAAATAATATAGAAAAAGTTCAATTAAGGCAGAACGTGCATACATTAAAAATAAGCTCAGTAGAGCCAGTGACCAAAAGAATATGTGGCGATCAATTAAAACACTAGTATTGGGAAAAGTTACAAAGGATATCAAGTTCATTGAATTCGGCGGGAAAGGTTTGTGATTGCTAATAGACTTAATCAATATTTTACTGAAAGTATTAAACAAATAAATGATGAGATACCAAGGGTGCCGTGAGTTAGTTATGTAGACTAAAGAGAAAAAAGTTTTAAATTCAAAACATTAGATTCCACAGATGAACTCCTGAGAATAATAAAAATGCTTCCAAGCAAAAGGTGCTACAATTGTATGAATAAAGAAATGTTAATAGACAATTTTTTTAAAAACAATATACTTTTGGAAGAACAATCGGAATTCAGGCGAAGACACTCGTGCGAGTCAGCCCTTAACCTCGCTATAGCAGACTGAAAGGAAAATCTTCACAACAGTAAGAAAATAGCAGCAGTTTTCCTTGATTTGAAGAGAGCGATGGAGACGGTGAATAGAGTAATATTATTATAGAATGATGGGGTAAGAGGTGTTGAATTTAAATGGTTTAAATCATATTTGATAGATCGTAAACCAAATGTAAAATTTAATAATGAACTATATGATCCATTGGAATCAGAAATGGGTGTGCCACAAGGATTCGTACTTAGACCTGTTTTGTTTTTATTGTACATTAACGATATCAATAAAGTTATAAAATATTGTCAAATTAAATTATATATGTACAGGGTGTGCCATCTTTTATGTCGGTATGTAAACATTGAATAACTGACATTTATCAACCGATTGACTTGAGTAGACATGTTTGTGAAACGTCAATTCAGTATAATTTTAACCATGAATCGCTTCACATCGAACCAATGCGCCGAAATAGTGACGCTGTACATTGAAAATAGTCATTCAGTTGTGTTAACTCAACGTGCATATCGTCGAAAATATCGTGGCCAATAAGCACCGTCTGACAACACTATTCGTCGTTTGGTGTCGAATTTTGTTGAGCACGGGACAATGGGAGATCGTCGACATGCCGTTCATCAACGCCCAAAACGTTCCAATGAACTGGTTGAAGCGGTAAGAGAGAGTGTTGCCGAGTACCCACATGTGTCGTATCGTCATCACACTCAGCATTTTGGCGTTAGTGGAACCACCTTGCGGCACATTTTGAAGGATGATTTACATTTGTTTCCGTATAAAGTGCAATTGACTCAAAGAATATTGCCGACAGACCGGAGACGCTCTTGGAATACGTCGTTTGAAATACGGCCAAACAGTCGCTCGAATGGTTGACACTGTACGTGATTTTTGTAAGCAAATTTTGATGACCGATGAGGACAATTTCCCAATCTCTGGCGCCGTCTACAAGCAAAATTGCCGCATTTGAAGAACGGAGCATCCACACGAGATCCATGAACCACCATTGCATGACCAAAAGGTGACTGGTTGGGCCGGCGTTTGCGCCAAAACCATCATTGGGCCTTTTTCTTCAAAGAAGGCGAAACAGTCGATGGGGGCTGACATAATGAGCCAACATCCATCGATATCGAGATGGATGTTGGCTCATTATGTCAGTCCCCAAATGCGTGAAAAAGGTCCGGGCTGTTACTGGTTTCAACAAGACGGTGCGCGATGCCACACTTCAAATCAAACAATGCAGTTTCTGCAACAAACGAAAATTCTCTGGACGTGTGCTGTCAAAAAATGGAGACATTGACTGACCAACCAGATCTCCAGATTTGACCCCTCCGGACTTCTTTTTGTGGGGTTATTTGAAAAGCAAAGTGTATGCCAGCAAGCCTCAGACCATTGACGAGCTCAAGGCAAACATTCGCGCCGAAATCATTGCTATACCGCACGAGATGCTCGGAAAAGTGATGCAAAACGCAGCAAAAAGGGCACACTTTGCTTTGGTCAATAGAGGCGGCCACTTGATTGATGTTGTATTCAAAAACTTGTCCAAATAAATTATAAAGGACCAAATTAAATAAAATTACCTCATATATGGAAATCGCTTAATTTTTTTTTAAAGTTATTCAATATTCACATACCGACATAAAAGGTGGCGCACCCTGTATATAGAGAAGGAACTTGGGGATAGTATACATAAATAAACTTATGTATGATGCAAATAAAAATAAACGAAAAGTCCGGTGACTAAAAAGGACTTTGGAAAACCGTAAAGAAACCATTTTTTAACGATCACAAAAGTGAAATAAGTGAGATGAAAATAAATGGTGTGGTACGAGGGTGGGTCAATAAGTCCCTGAAAAATGATATAAGGAACACTCTTTTCGGTATAAAAGCATTTTATTTTTCAACATAGTCTCATTTTAGCTCTATACACTTCATCCAATGATTCTCCAATTTTGTAATGCCCTCCAAATAATACGATTTCTCGAGCCCCTCAAAATAAGCGTTTGTTTCAGCGAAGACCTCTTCATTCGACCCAAATCTCTTACCTCAGAGCCATTTCTTCATGTTTGGAAACAAGAAATAGTCGCAGGGGGCTAAATCTGGGGAGGAATTCGTAGCCTAACTCATACAATTTTGACATTGCGACTGCGGTCTTGTGCGCCGGTGCGTCGGACTGGTGAAAAATAACTTTTTTCTTCGCCAAATGCGGCCGTTTTTGCTTCAAATCGGATTGGAATCGATCCAGCAGCTCTGCGTAATATGCGCCGGTGATCGTTTTACCCTTTTCAAGGTAATCGATGTAAATAACACCGCGCGCATCCCAAAAAACTGTCGCCATGACCTTGTTTGCTGACAAACCCGCCTTGGCCTTCTTCGGCTTCGATTCACCAGAAGTCCATTGTTTTGACTGTTCCTTGGTTTCTGGTGTGTTGTGGTGAATCCAGGTTTCATCCACGGTTACGAAACGGCGCAAAAACTGCGCCGAATTTTTCTGGAACAGCGCCAAACACGCATTTGAAGTTGACAAACGAATGCGTTTGTTGTCGATTGTGAGCAAACGCGGCACCCATCTTGCGGAAAGCTTTTTCATGTCCAAATATTTATGTAAAATCGAAATCACTGAGCCATGTGATAAGCCTGTGACCTCTTCAAGCTCGCGCACTTTCACTCGCCGATCGTCCATTATCAAACCATGGATTTTGTCGACCATTTCTGGTGTGGTGACCTCAATTGGGCGACCAGAACGTTCGGCGTCACTTGTGCTTGAACGACCGCACCGATATTGAGTAAACCAGTGGTGAATGGTTCCAATCGATGGTGAAGAGTCCCAATAATAATTTGTTTGGTTTGCGTGATAGTTTTTTCTCGAAAAAAATAGTGTTTAATGAGCACTCGAAATTTACTTTTTTTTAATTTTACCGAAAATGCTAGTAGGCGTCTATATAAAATGACTGCCACAACAAAACTATTTGACAGATCTGTCTGAAAATTTGGGTGCGTTCTTTTGAAAGATGATTCTTGACAAAAAAAAATTAAATTTAAGGTGACAACACAATTTGTGTTATTTTTCAGGGACTTATTGACCCACCCTCGTATTGTAAACAGATTCGGAAATTGCTAGCGCGTATAACAATTTTTTTTTGACAGTGTTAAGGCCATAAACCCTACTCCCTACTCCCATAGCGTACAAGTAAATGAAAATGCATTTAAGTTTCAACTAATCGATTTAATCGCACTGGAAGAAACAGTGACAGTGACAGCTACAAATAAGAAAAGTGATGGTTCGGGATTCAATCCTGCTGCCATTACTAAAAATAATTAACTTCTCTCTCCTGAAAGTTGGAAAACATTTATACGTCTGAAAAAAGAAAAAAAAAACAGAAAGAATCCTGAACATCGGAGACCCATTAACATGTTGCCTATATATGAAAAGATATTGGAAGCTGTAGTTTGTAAAGAACTTACTAGTTTTGTCGAGGAAAAACGACTTCGCTCTGTAGTGCAATCAGCATTCAGACGTAGACATTCTTGCAAAGCTTCTTTGAGCTGGGTCATAAATGACTGGAAAAAAGAAAAACTATTGTGGCGATTTGTTTGGATCTTCAACGAACGAAAACTATATAAATATTGTATTCGAGCGATAGAACTTGATTGGGTCAGAAGCTATTTGTCGAACAGTACGCAACGGGTTAAAATAAATGAAATATTCCCTAGTCCGCAAGAAATATCTATCGGTGTCCCCCAAGGTTCGGTGTTGTGAGTTTTATTTTTTGCTCTATATTAACGATTGTGGTAGTCTTAACGGGTTGCAAGATTTGTCTTTTTGCAAATGTTACGTTCATATACGAGTACACCAGTGGCGATAACATTCGTATCTTAGAGATTGTTCTACAGAGAAAAATGGATGCAATATAAGATTAGCTGTGTAAAAACAAACTCGAACTAAATGTATCAAAGACTAAAGGCTGAACTATAATAGTAGAATGCTTTCGTACGACCACTTCCGAAACAGAGCGAATACACAGGATTTGTATTGTGTGACCATAATAGCTTTTTGCTTCGATTCGTTAAGTTTCGTTCACTTTTGCTCACTTACGAAAGAGCGAATTAATTCGTACGTATGAAAACTTGACAAGCGGTCCCCCATCTAAGTACTAACAGCGCCCGAGAACCTTTGCTTCCGAACACATACGCCTATTATGGGCTACTTGAGCAAATGACAGTACTGAAGGAAACTTAACGTACAATTATGACATTAACTTCCAATTGTATTAAGAGTGACATTTTAAGTGTAAATATTATAGTAAATGGCCAAAGAATAGAATGTGTTGAAGAGATTAAATATTTGGGCGTACATATTGACAATATACTAGAGTTCGATTGCCATATAACTAAATTATGTGCGAAAATAACGAAAGAGATAGGCTTTCTTAGAAGAATTCGAAAATGTATTTCCAAAATCGTGCACAAACTATTTATAATACAATTATTTTCCCCCATTTCAATTATTGCTGATCTATTATGTACATGCGTTCTGATGAAAACCAAAGAAAGCTTCAAAAAAGCCATGAGGATTATCTTGAAACGTGACAGGTACACGGGAATATCTGACATGTTACGTTCACTTGGTTGGTAATGATTTTTAAAATTAAAGATAAATTATACCCCAAATATTTACAGAATAACAAATGAGAGGTATGAACTAAGAAATGATGACGACTTTCAACAACTTATTCTATAAAGGCCTTCAGCTATTTAATGTACTTCCGAGAGATGTAAACAAAAAAAACTTGTCAAATTTAAATATATTTAAACCAAGACTAATTTATATTATTATTAATATTAAGTTTAAAAAAAAAAAAAAAAACTAATAAAACCAATAATAATGAAAAACATCAACTAAATCAGTTCGACAAAAATAAGTTGGCAACCCTAAAGCTGCACCAAGAGCAGCTGCTTTTGCTGTTGTGTTCAATTCACTCCCCGTTCTTTTGTTGTCGCTGGTGCTCTTCTAGTGTCTTTTTGTACTTAAATTTTGTTGTTGTTTCTGCCACTGATTGACTGACTGATTTTACTGAGGGAGTCGGTCGAAAGAGTCAACTCATCATCACCAGCAATCCGCAAAAGGAGAAGCAGCTTAGACCAAAAACATATAAAACCGACAACGACTACGACGACATGAACGGCGACGAATCATTCTCCGATGTCGGCTTACGTCACCTTCCATCGTCAGAGACGATTTTTATTTTTATTTTTCAACATTTTTACTGTCAACTACAGGTGAAGACGTCTCGGCCTATACTCCACGCCCCCTCTGCCCGTGTAAAACACACCACACAACCAACTAAAACTTGTTCATGTTTTCCCTGAAAGGAAAGCGAAAATTTATGGGAAATGCGAATTTACCTGTCGAATTTCTTGCGTCTCAATATCCATGGCTTTTGTTATCCCAATTTGACTCTCTAAACACTCCAATTAGATTTCGTTGTGAAAAAAAGCCTCGTCGAGGAGAAATCAAAAGGAAAATTAAATTTTCGAGCAAACCTAACAAATAATAAATTTACGCGACAAAGCAACGAATTTTAAGGCGATTATGGCTGTCGGTCGGAAAATTGATGATTTTTTCTTTTTCGTTTTTTCTTTTTTTTCTGTAGCTGGAGGTCGTCATGCGATGATGCGTCGGCGGCTGCTGCTGCTGCTGCAGCTCCTACTCATTCCTCTGGAGCTGTAGCTTCAGCAGCTGGAAAATGTTCAATCATTACGATTGAATATTTCCCTGAGAAAAAGGCTGTCCGCACCTTCTTTAAGTTTCACTGATTTTTTCTCACGGAAAGGAAACCTTTTTTTTTTCTTTCTTTTCTTTGACACTTTTTCTTCTCTGTATGATGTTGCACTGCACTTTTTCTCGTTATGCTGCTTTTCTACGCACGTATAGATTTGGTCGAGAAAATTTATGAATTTTATAGCAAAACACTTGAACTGCGTTTGGAAGGGAAAATTGTGAATTTAATTTGAAGATTTTAGTGCAATTTTGCGGCACTTTCTCGCTTCAACCGAGTTTTTTCGTATCCGACGATTTTATTTGCATGGCAGCCATATTACTTTTCGTGTGTCATTTTTGTGTGGCTGCACTGGGGGAATGGCTTCGTTGAGTTTTATGTTGAAAGTGACAGCAATGAACGAGCAAGAGCGCTTACGGAGTAAATGTGAACTGGTGGGGTTTTTAACTGCAATTTAAATCAGAGAGTTGCTGCTAGCTGACCATAGGTGGCCACAGGAAATACCTACGTTCTATTCACAGGGTGACTATTAGAATTAGCCTTGTATACCGTCGTATTTATCGTATTTTCCACGATTTTTAGAGGTAAAAACGACATTCCAATGTTTGTCCATATTTCTCCCATTTTCTGCGATTTCAGACATTTGTGTAGAATTTCCAAACCCCTGTATTAATCACTTTTGCACGCTCAGTTCATACCCTGAAGAAACCTACCAAACCAATAAAGTGGATCGACCACCTTCAACTAGTCGTTCAGATTAATAATAGAGCTATTTGCCTCAAAATTAAACTGTAAATGGGCTGCAACTTATCAAATATGAGTTTTGTACTGTGAAACTAAAAATTCTACTTAATTTTTTTTTTTCCAAGAAATGATCGCATAGTATAAATCTTTATAAAGTCGATTTTATTTCTAATTTACAAAGGAATTATGTGAACAGCTCAACGCCCGGGTTCTACAAAGCTATTTTCAGGGTTCCCCTGACCTCATTTCCCAGCTCCATTGTTAACGTAAGTTATTAAAAATGTCAAACTTGGAGTCCAAAAAGTGGACTTTTAGCATTATACTAGGGGTAGGTAATAGCTCATATCAAAACAAAAATAAATTTAACAAAACATTATCCTCCCCATACTTTACAATTTATTTCTTTTCATCTCCATTCATTCTCGAAGTTTGAACGTCTGAAACGAAATCATAAGAGGAGATGGAAGCATTTTGATTGCATTTAGACGGGTGAGGGTTTTTGTTTCTCGCGGCTTTAACTTGAAAAGGCTTAATTTTACGAACAAATGTTATAAGGACCTTTTCTATAGAGCATCTTTTTCAAGGAATAAGTGACCACTCTTTTTTCGTTCAAGAATTAACTGAATATACTCACATCGGTGGGCACCATACCTTGGCTCAGTTGTGGACCACTGAGCGGGTGACTCATGTCCCACCTCTTACAAACGTCTGACAAGTATACAAGAGTAAGACTGTCATGACAATTTTTCTCACTTATACCGGCTGGAAAAGATAATAAACTGTAGGTCCCCCCACTCATGCAAAAAAAAACATACAAGAGAGATACAATCCATCTAGAATTAATTATATGACATCCTATCTTCTAACTCACTCCTAAGAGAAAAATAACCCGGGATTTCTTGGCTTTTATGGATGAACATTGGTGGAGGAGAAAGGTTTTAGTTCGAGGGAATTTTTTTTTCATTATAGGCAACAAAATAAGCCGACAAAAATCGGGTTATTGGGTGATGTAGTGGTTCGAACGGCGTTTTAGGTTTTTCTTTAATTTGTTGGGTATAATTTTTTTTGAAAATTTGGATGCAAATTTTTGTGATTTTTGTGACTGCTAATTATTAGAAAATTTAAAAAATTTAGCAATTACATATTGGTAGTTAAGTTAGTGTTTTAAATTATTAAATTATTATAAAATAGTGAGTGAGCTAAGTGAATAGTTATTAGTTATATACCAAGTAAGTAATTATAAATCTTCTCAAGAGGTGCCCCATTGAACATTCTTATTATTCTTAGACAAGATGTCTCTAGTTAATTTTGAGTGTTGTTTAACTGATTTTCTTCTAAAATAAACACACGAGTTCAGTAAGCTTTCTTTTTTGCAAAAAAAAAAAAAAGTTATAGCAGTAGGTCGCTCGACATCATCAATGAAAATTGATTATACGCGATAGGATGAGTATCAGAAACATTTTCATGAGTCTTTTTAAAAAAAGAATCCATGGCTGACTAGCAGTTGCAAATTAAATAGAATGTTTTGTTTTCCTTGTCTTCTTTTTTCTAATTCTCCTAGTGTTTGGGGTCACACAGGTTTCTTTGACATAAACAATTTTATTAATTCTTCCAAAAAATATATTCAAACGGAAAAGCATATACGCAGCTGCTTGCATTTGCATGAATTTAGCTAATATCGCATAGAGACTTCTTTAGGGAATTCTTATGAGGTTCATAATAGAAAAGTTGATCGCAATCGCGATTTAATGAAGCGTTTCATAGACACTGTAGTTCTTCTGGGAAAACAAGAGCTGGCATTCCGTGGTCACGACGAAAAATCTAGATCAGATAATAGCGGTAATTATATTGAAACCCTTTCATACTTGGCTAAGTACGACCATTTAATGGATTCGCATTTAGAACAAAGTTCAAGTTCCCAAAACTCAATTTTTTCCGGCCCCTCCAATGACATTCAAAATGACTTGATACATAGTATCGCTGCAGTCATCAAATCCGAAATTAAGGATCAAATCAGTTTAATAAAATTTGAATCTCTGATGGTCGATGAAACACCAGATGTGAGCCACAGAGAACAGCTTAGTATTGGATGTGCGTTATTTAGTAGAAAATAGAATACAAGAAAGATTTCTAGGTTTCTTTGACGTGAGTGTCGATCGAAATGCGGTTATTTTGCGCGATAAAATTATAAATGTCTTAGATAGTTTTAACTGTGAAGAAAAGTTAATAGGTCAGTCCTACGATGGTGCCGCCGTAATGTCCGGTGGCCACGGTGGAGTCCAAATAAGAATCCGGAATATGTACCCAATGGCTATTTTTATTCTCTGTTATGCCCATGTTCTGAATCTAGTGTTATCTAAATCGTTTGAAAGCATTCCTGAGTTGAAATTGTTTTTTGGCTTTGTTAGTAGGATCGTTAGGTTTTTTAATAAATCATCTAAAAGAAGCAATCTGCTAAAGACAATTGCCGATCGACAAATGCCCGGGGTATCAGAGACTCGATGGCAATATCATTCGAGTATAGTGAACGTCTTATTCAATTGCAGAGAATATATTGTAGCATAATAATAACTACGCTCCTATGTCTATGCAGCAAATTCCGAAGTGACTTTCCATTCTGGCAGAATTTTGGTTCGAACTGTCCTTTCATTCGAGGTTCGTGTCTGGGACGAAGTCTCCACAGCTCATGTCAACGAAAGAGACGAATAATATCAGGGATAAAAGGGAATTATAACTGCAAGAATTATTTCTCTTGTTCCAGTGGTCGAAGAATTTGCTAGAAGTTTCTGGCTATCAGAAACTTCTGCTATATAAGGACAGATGGCGATCAAAAAAAGACACAGTTGGTTTAGAACCGTGGCGAAGAGATTGGAAAAGTGATAATGGGCGAAGTTGTAATTTGGTGATAAATCGAAAGTTGAGAGTGAACAAGAAAAAGTAATTAGTTTGGATTTGTGAATTAAGTAATTGAAAGGAGATAAAGTGATTTGAGAGGAAAGAGACCTTGTAAGAAAAGAATTTGCGAAGAATAATATAGTGTGAACCTGAATTGTTCTATAGACTAGAAAATAAAGAAATAAATTTCACAGAATATTGTTTTATCTACTCGAGCCGTAGCTCGCATATTACATTGGTGTCAGAAGCGGGATAAAACTTATTCTGTGAATAACTATTTCCGTGGTGTGAAATTGCACAAGCGAAAAAAAAAAAACCATTTCTGTGTTAATTAGTTGCGCAAAATGGGTCGCAAATTGGGAAAACTAACTACAACTCAACTAAAGGCAGAACTCAGTAAGCGGAACCTCGACACAACTGGGGGAAAAGATGCCCTACTGATTCGTTTGGAAAAAGCAGTAACGCAGGAAGGTGAAAATCCGCATGACGTAGAGTTTGACGTGGGAGAGGAACCAGCAAGTACAGTAGCCGACCCGGATATAACAAGTCTGCTCCTGCAACTTAAGTCAGTCATGGACGAACAAAGGAAAACTATGGAAGACCAAAAGAAGTCTCTGGAACTTAAGATCGATGACCAGAAGAAAGCAATAGACGACCAAAAGAACTCTCTAGAACTTAAGATGAACGAACAAAAGAAAGCAATGGACGACCAGAGGAATTCTCTAGAACTTAAGCTGGACGAACAAAAGAATTCTCTAGATGCTCTGGAAAGCAAACTTGATGAGCAAAACAAGAACTTGGAATCCAAATTCGAAGCGATCGAAGAGAAAATCGAGAAGGTCGAGACGCAACTCGAAAAAGTCGAAACTAGATTCGATGAAAACTTTGAGAAGCATGAAACTCAGTTCGGGAAGATAGAGACTCAGTTCGAAAAAGTAGAAAAGCAAGTCGAAAATCTTACTAAGGAACTCAGCAACGTGAAGAGACAGAAAGCACGGGAATATTCCACTGACGGTCTGAGAAGAAAGGAGATGCAGCCTCCTATCTTCGATGGTCAAACATCATGGCCAATTTGTAAGAGGCAATTCGAAGCGGCCGCAATGACCAATAGCTGGGACGATGAAGAGAAGTCCATTGCACTCACACTTGCACTGAGGGGTCCAGCTGCGGAGCTCTTGCAGACCATCCCGGAAGATAAACAGCAGAACTACGACTCTCTGGTTCAGGCTATCGAGATGCGGTTTGGGGATGAACACATGCAGCAGGTGTACAGGGTTCAGCTGCGTAGTCGAGTCCAGAAAAGGGGGGAAACGCTCCAACAGTTGCAGGCGGATATAGAGCGACTAGCCCATCTTTCATACCCTAAAGCCGGTGAGGAGCTTATCAACGAAATGGCGGTGGAAGCTTTTATTCAGGCCATAGAGGACAGACAACTGCAAATGGCTGTAAGGATGGCTGAAAAGCGAACACTCCCCGAGGCATTGGCATTCGCTTTGTCAATGAAGGCTGCGGACCAAGCATACCAGGGAATACACCGTGTCAGGGAAATGTCCGTCGTGGAATGCTCATGCCAGAGAACAGCCGTCATGGATGAAGACAAAGCTCGCGGAAGTCAAATTCGTTGCTGGAATTGCAACCAAACCGGACACCTACAACGGCAGTGCAGAAGTGCACCTAGACGAGGAAATTGTCCACATTGCGGAAGTAGGAGAAGCAGAGAGGAAGCATCCTGTCGGTCAGACTTCCCAAAACCAGCAGTCGGGAGATGCGTAAGGACCAACTTCGCGGGGCAGAAGTTGGTTACTGGAATCGAGGCCCCCAGGACCACCATTCAAGTTTCGCAAACCAAACGGGGTAACAAGAGCCTGACAGTGGAGGCACTAATCAACAAGAAGAAGTGCGTAGCCACCATCGACACAGGCGCCACTGCCTCCATTGTAAGAAGAGATATCGTCAGAAGCGCCTGGCTGCACAACACCAACAGCTACTGCCTGAAGACTGCAACGAGGGAAATGGCGAAAGTGTTTGGAGAAGTTCGTCTTACGATTACTCTGGCGGGACTGACGTTCTCCCATGCGTTTCTGGTGGCAGATATATGCGACGAGTGCATCATCGGAATAGACTTCATGAAAGCAAATGAAGTAATCCTGGACATCGGGATGCAAGTACTTAGGTATCGAAATGTGGAGATTCCGATGGTGTACGGAAACGAGATTGCCGTAACTCTCAGGACAGCCATCAGCAAAGACGAAGTTTTGCCGCCGTCTTCAGAGACAATCATTTGGACGAAGCTGGAAGGTGATCTTGAGAGAGAAGAATTCTCAAGACTACATCGTGGGAAAGACGTTAGTCGAACCAAAGAACACCATGGTTCCAGTGAGAGTTTTGAACGCAAGACCGCACACTGTCAAACTAAGGCGAGGGGAGGTGACTGGAAAATGCACGCCGATTACCGCCGTCGCAACAATATCTGAACGTGATGCTCCAAAACCTCTCCCATCACCTTGGACAGCGGAAACGAGAGAGACGATTCTCCAGTCCAGTGAGCTGAATCAGGAGCAGCGAACTATGGCAGAGAATCTTATCAATGAGTACGCTGATGTATTTGCCTCACAGGACGGAGAATACGGCCGAACACACCTGGTACAACATCGAATAGACACTGGTGATACTAGACCAATTCGTCAGCCTGCTAGGCGCCTTCCATTGGCAAAGCAGACAGAAGTTGCAGAGATGGTGTCGGCAATGGAGAAAGAAGGTCTGATTGAAAGTTCCAAAAGTCCGTGGGCATCACCGGTTGTACTGGTTAAGAAGAAAGATGGCAGCACGCGGTTCTGCGTGGACTATCGGCAGCTCAATTACGTCACCAAGAAAGACAGCTACCCTCTGCCACGGATTGACGACACGCTAGACACACTATCAGGAGCCCGATGGTTTTCCACTCTCGACTTGAAGAGTGGCTACTGGCAGGTACAGATCCATCCAGAAGACCGGGAGAAAACCGCCTTCACCGCAGGAAATGGGCTATGGCAATTCACGGTAATGCCATTCGGGCTGTGCAATGCTCCGGCGACTTTCGAGCGATTGATGGAATGTGTCCTGCAAGGGTTAACATGGAAAACCTGTTTGGTATACTTGGATGATGTCATCGTCGTAGGAAAAACGTTTGCGCAACACCGAGACAATCTAAGGGATGTGTTTCAAAGGCTTCGAAGTGCCCACCTGAAGCTCAACCCCAAGAAGTGCGCCCTGTTTAGAGCGGAAGTCAAGTACCTGGGACACATAATTTCAGCGAAAGGAGTGAGAACCGATCCGGAGAAGGTCGAAGCGGTGAAAAACTGGCCAGTCCCCAAAGACAAACACCAACTAAGGAGCTTCCTGGGCCTAGCCACCTACTACAGACGGTTCGTGAAGGATTTTGCCGGGATCGCAAAGAACCTGCACCAGTTGACGGAAAAGGGAAAACAATTCAAATGGTCAATTGAGTGCGAGAAGAGCTTCAAGGCACTTAAACAGCGGCTATGCGATGCCCCGATACTGGCTTACCCCACTCCCGGGGAAACGTTCGTTGTGGATGCAGATGCTAGTAATGTCGGGGTAGGAGCCGTACTCTCCCAGGTGCAAGGTGCTCTCTAAGCCAGAAAGGAACTACTGCGTGACAAGGCGGGAACTTCTAGCTTTGATCTTGGCTACGAAGCATTTTCACAAATACCTCTACGGGAGGAAGTTCGTTCTTCGCACAGACCATGCAGCCTTAAAATGGCTATTACAGTTCAAGAGTCCTGAGGGTCAGGTCGCAAGATGGATCGAAAGGCTGCAAATCTACGACTACGAAATACAGCATCGTAAAGAAAAACTCCACTCTAATGCGGATGCACTGTCCCGGAGACCATGCAGAACGGATTGTAAACATTGTGCGCGTCAAGAAGAACGGGAGCTGGTTTCCATCCAAAGAATGAGAGCCGAACCTATCGCCGGCTGGAGCGTAGATGAGATCCGGAACGCTCAGAAGGAAGACCCGGATATCGAGCCGATTCTGGCCTGGAAGGAGAACATGGAGAAACCGGATCATCAGGACATCTCTCACAGAAGCCCGACCTTAAAGGCATATTTTGCGCAGTGGGACTCCCTCCATGTCCAAGAAGGTGTTCTGAGAAGAAAATGGGAATCCTCCGAC
This sequence comes from Pocota personata, assembly GCA_963082735.1. Lineage (NCBI taxonomy): Eukaryota > Metazoa > Arthropoda > Insecta > Diptera > Syrphidae > Pocota > Pocota personata. Next base: position 40,829,796 of record OY720432.1, on the reverse strand, counting down.
GGAAAGTCGTTTGTAATGCTGCTTGTCGTACCGCGGACGAGGGTCAAGGAGGTGTTACAGGAAATGCATGGCGGAGCAACCGGAGGCCACTTGGGAGTGAATAAGACGCTAGAAAAGGTACGAGAACGTTTTTATTGGTTAAAAGCGAAGGAAGATATCGAAGACTGGTGCAGAAAATGCGACGTGTGTGCAGCTAGCAAGGGTCCGAGAATCAAAACTCGAGGTAAGATGCACCAATACAACGTGGGAGCACCTTTCGAACGAATCGCCATTGACATCGCAGGGCCCTTTCCGGAAACCGACAATGGTAATCGGTATATACTCGTAGTGATGGACTACTTCAGTAAGTGGCCGGAAGCGTTTCCGATCCCTAACCAGGAAGCCAGAACCGTGGCGGAGCAGATCGTCTACAATTGGGTTAGCAGATTCGGTGTGCCCTTGGAATTGCATTCTGACCAAGGGCGGAACTTCGAGTCAAGAATCTTCCAAGAGATGTGTCAACTACTCGGAATCAAAAAGACAAGGACAACCCCGCTTCATACACAGTCGGACGGTATGGTGGAGCGTTTCAATAGGACTTTGGACGAACATCTCTCGAAGGTCGTAGGTGACTACCAACGGGATTGGGACCGGCAGATTCCCTTGTTTTTGATGGCCTATAGAAGTGCCGTGCATAGCACTACTCGACTTACGCCGTTCGAAATCTTATTTGGTGGAATAGCTCGTTTACCCAGTGAGGTGAAATTTGGATCTCCTACCAACGAGCCCAGAAATGAAGAAGAGTACGTGGCGGACCTTAGGGAAAGGCTTAGGGACATACACCAAAGGACCAGAAGCCAGATTAAGATGACGAGCGACCGCATGAAGACCAGGTATGATGCCAAGACAACAACGTCAGGATTCCATGAAGGAGATCTGGTGTGGCTGTATAATCCCCATCGCCAAAAGGGGAAATCACCTAAATTACAGCGGAACTGGGAAGGTCCCTACAGAATAGTAACCCGCATCAACGATGTTGTCTACCGCATCCAGCGAGGACCGAGGGCAAAAATGACAGTGGTTCATGTGGACCGACTGAGTCGATACAATGGCCGAAATGAGGATGCACTTGTTCGGGACGAACACGTCTAAGAGGGGGGCAGTGTAGCATAATAATAACTACGCTCCTATGTCTATGCAGCAAATCCCGAAGTGACTTTCCATTCTGGCAGAATTTTGGTTCGAACTGTCCTTTCATTCGAGGTTCGTGTCTGGGACGAAGTCTCCACAGCTCATGTCAACGAAAGAGACGAATAATATCAGGGATAAAAGGGAATTATAAGCAAGAATTATTTCTCTTGTTCCAGTGGTCGAAGAATTTGCTAGAAGTTTCTGGCTATCAGAAACTTCTGCTATATAAGGACAGATGGCGATCAAAAAAGACACAGTTGGTTTAGAACCGTGGCGAAGAGATTGGAAAAGTGATAATGGGCGAAGTTGTAATTTGGTGATAAATTGAAAGTTGAGAGTAAACAAGAAAAAGTAATTAGTTTGGATTTTTAAATTAAGTAATTGAAAGGAGATAAAGTGATTTGAGAGGAAAGAGACCTTGTAAGAAAAGAATTTGCGAAGAATAGTATAGTGTGAACTTGAATTGTTCTATAGACTAGAAAATAAAGAAATAAATTTCACAGAATATCGTTTTATCTACTCGAGCCGTAGCCAGCATAGTACAATATTAACATTTATGAACAAAATACATTTCGCGTCATCGGTTGCCCGAGAATCGAAATGTTTTATACTCAGTTTGTGATAACTGTGGATAATATCAAAAGTCACTCAAACTGTGTACACAGTTAGTTGTTATTCTTGATTGCCATGTGAACTTTATCTGGACTGGGGATCATTTTAACAAAGAAACACGACTATTGTAGTGTCTAAGCCAAAAATGAATGTAATGAGCTAATCAAAATCTGCACCTGCGTCTGGATTTATATTGCTTTATTACACAGAATGCAATTAGCTGCCAAATGTAAAGCGGTAAAATATTTTATGTGTTCACTTCTGAAAAGTACAATGATCGAAGGGAAACAAATTATTTTTATTATGAATTTCTTGAGAATGTGTGTATCTATTCCAACTAATCGCTGAGCAAAATTGTTGAGTGAAATTATTTCCGATGATTCTCATTAAAATGCGATCACTGAACATTACCATTGGATACATTTGATTCACAGTGATTGAAGTCAGCGATACGTTCAATTTTCATCAAACAAATTGTATGATGAGTAACTCATCATAAAGTTGGTTTGTGTATTCAATATTATCCCGTTTTTTGTATTGAATAAATGTGTTATATAGGTATATCAACAAAAGGTTCGAACAAAAACAGAGCAATTTGAAATGAGGTGTTCAAGTCCACAATTTTAAAATATTTTGTACGTCGATTATATTGTTTTATTTAATTTGTTCTGCTTGTTGGGAGTTTATTTTGACATTTCTCATTTGAATGCTTAGTAAATACACAAGCCTGATGAATATAATGAGTATATCTTACACCTAAAGCTCACATTACATACGAAGCTAATTAGTTTTGCTCAGCGATTAGCTGGAGTAGATACACCCATTTTATACTCATTATCCTCATCATATTTGTGCACTCGTTAAATAAATTCCCAAAAACGAAAGTATACGCAACGAATGAACTTACGTGAGTACATACACAGACAAATTTAAAACGGTTTTGTTCATTATGTTTGCTCCCAAAATATTTTTATCGTAATATAACACTTTATAGCAAGTTTATTGAATACACAAAAGAGAATTTTATTAAATGCACAAACCAATTTTATGATAAATTGTTAATCCGAAATTTTTGTTGATGAAATTTCAACTTATGACTGATTGAAATCGCTGAGAATGAAGTGTATCTTATCGTAGTGTTGAGTGATTTCTGATGAAATGATGTTAGCGATTAGTCGTAGAAGATATACCTACTGTGTTATTTAGCTCTGGGTGTTTCAAGATACCCTTTCAGCTTGTTGAAATACTCGTAAATGTTCTAAATCAATTCCACTAATGAACCGCACTTAATTAAAATTTTACAGATTTCAAAATAACTCATTCTCCAATTCATTTGTTCACATCATTTTTTTTCGTATCGTTGTTAGAATATACCCGAGGTAGGCATGCCTGTTGTAAGAGGCGGCTAGAATCCACCCCGTATCCCGAGAATAGTGTAAAAATGCAGTGAAACAAAACAAATAGATACATACTATATAATGCCCCAGTTGACAAGACATGCTCTACGGATACTGAGGAGAGTCATTTATTGCGTTCATCGGACGCTTTCAAGCAAAGTGGAAGGATATCTAGACCCCCACCATCAAAATCTCTTCCAGGCGAGTGTAGGGCCAATAGCCCAGCTACACCACCGCAATCTCCCAAACACAGTGGTTTTGAGGAAGAAAATGTTGTATTCCGATTAAGACGCAGCAAGATGGAGGCTCTACCAAGAACCTAAAAAAGGAAATAACCATCCTCAAAGCAGAAAACAAATCATGCAAGGAAAGTGAAAACCAACGGAAGCCAAAAAGTAGTTCTGATAATCGGAAGCACTAAATCGACGAAGACGGGAAACAGACTGAATTAAAAAAAAAGTAAAAAGACCAATAAAGAAGAGGAAAGCTACTTCTTCGCTGAAAGTTCTGCCAGAACTTCCAAAGAAACATGGTCTCCAAAGTAAGTCAGACGAAAAAGAAGGAAGCATCAAAGAGCGTTGACCACCGTCGATAGACGTGATTGGAGTTACTGACTACAACAAACTTCATTGCCTTAGTTTGGCATCTAAATTAAAATTGATTTGCTTAGGAGCAACATATGTAACATAGTCTTTGACTTTGATAATTATCGAATCTGTCGGAAAAATTAAGCGCCGAGAAAATGCATTGGTGCACGTACGAAAACAAATTGGAAAAACTGACACGCTTTGTAGCTAAGGGACTTAAAAGAAGACGGCATAAGTGACTTAAAAAAGTAGAAGTTTGAAAATCGCTGAAGCCGTATTAAGAAGGAAAGACAGAAAACGGAAAGTGGTGAACCAGTGCGGGCTCTCCTTAAGTGCAACGCTCTCCCAACAATCATAGGCAGACTGCCAGGAAGACAGTAAAATATGCGGGAAACACCAAGCCAGGATGAAGACACTTTCATCAATTTCAAGAGGAACCACACAGACAGCTATAGAGCGTGCGAGATAGCCAAGGAGTTTCAAAGAAGGTAGACCACGATGAAGTTACCGTAAATTACAATATCTCAATACAATCAAAGCGGTAACCCTTTTCCACCTAGTACTTATGGTGTGCAGTCATCGCACAAGCCGCTGCAATAGAAAACAAACAAGGCGGTCAAGGCAGTAACCTCACAATTCACAATTATTTTCGCAAGACTCGAGGGACAATGCGTCGCAAATAGACTAATTTCCGAAAAACTGAACAAGTTCGAAAATATCATAAACTTAAAGCGCGCCTTAACAAAACCATGACTAAGACACTTAGAATAGCAACATAGAATGCCAACGCGCTACTGCAAATACAGACGAGCTAGAAATATTTTTAGCTAGGGAAAAAATCGATGTATGTCTAGTATCTGGAACTCATCTTAAGAGACAGTCGGGTGCACAATTAAGAGTGAGGGGCTATTATCCTAAACACGCATGCCACCCTTCCGACATTCGGAAGATATAAACTTTGTGTATAATCAATGCATTTCGGTCCAGTACCCGTGAAAAATTGATACTTTGCTTTTAACAAATTGTCTATCTACTGCCCCCAAGATGCAAACTCCAAAAAAGCGAATTCACCAACATATTCGTCGAAATTTACTAATATCATTGGCGGTGACTTTAAGGCGAAACAAACCTTCTGGAGTTCTTAACTGATATCAACGAAGGTTGGACATTATATGTATATAAACAAATTCAATTGCTTCGCAGATTAATGAAGTTCAAAAAATGACAAATGGAAGGTCAAAATATCAAAATTTAAACAACGGATTCCAAATAGCGCCAAAAAATAAGAAAATACTTCGCAAATTTACACCGATTAGTCAAATTCAAAACATATATTTTCAAGGTTGCTGAATCCAGATCCAGTCCAGTCAGAAATTTCAAATTCAAAATGGCCACAAAAATAAATATAAAATATCAAAATATCGAAAATTCTGACTGTTACAAATGTAAAAGAGAAACTAATACTACAATATAAGCGCTCCTTTAGCTCCCACACTTAGGCTGCAGTTCTCCACAAACCATCATCGCAACCACTTTCGTTCGTTTTGTATCCTTCTTTGTGTGTGAACCCCTTCTTTGTGCAGAAGACGTTGTTCAAGTTACTTTAAATAAATATATTACTGTTATCCAGTCATTGTAGTTTTTTATATTTTCATTGTACCTTTCAACATGTTATGTGAAACCCAGGAGCAAAAGTGATATAACCCAAAATCACAATGATTAATTCTTGCAGATAACGAAGCGAACTTGACGGTTCACTATGGATTAATAGGGACCATGCAGCGCAACGTAACATAGCCACATCATTAGGAGAGACCACTTCTGCTCATTACCAACTTTGAGTTATCAAAAGCCTTGTGGGACAAGCAAGCATCAGTCTACGAGCAAAAATCAGAAACCAGCATACATACGAGTGCTGATGCATATCATGCTGTTGCAAGGATGGTAGAGCTATCAGAAAAGTTCTAGTGCTACACATTGCACATCACCTTCAAAACCTTGGTGAGATCATAGCCACGAAATTGCTAATGACCATACTACCATCCTACACGCATGGAAGGGAATTTCGGCTTGCGAATAAGCGGACGCAAACAAACCTGATATGTAGTCTCTAGGAAATAAGAATGGGACTTTTTTGAAAACCCTGAAAACAATGCTTTTTGGGAGAAAACCTGAAAAAAACGGGCACTTGACATTGCTGCAATAAACCAGGTCACTGGATCTGAGAGGCAACGCAACGCAGCAAATTAAAGACAACCAGCAGATAGAGAAGAAGTTTTCATAGGAGAAGCACTGGATTCATGTACCACCGACCACATGTCAAACGTGCGTGGTTTACAAATTGCAGAGAGTTTCAAGATACAAAGTCAGTTCGTATCAGAGACGGAAAACACATCTCAGCGGTTGAATTTGGAAAAATTACTAGTATAGATCCCAGCGGCATTTTGGCATTTACAGCAAAGGTGTCGGAACACACCTTGCCGTAAATCCTGGATGACTGCCTTAAATGACTGATATAGTAAATACATACTTTCGGGTTTAGAGATTTTTTTTGGAATTTATTTTCTTGTTGCATATTTCCAGGGGGTAATTTTGCAATAATTACAGATTGTAGCTCGACTTCCCTCAGAGCAAAATAAAAGAAGTCTGGGTTCGTAAACTTTATTTTGAAAAAAAGAAGAAAAAATTAGAAATTACAAAAAAAAAAAAAATCACCGCGTGCGCTTTAATTTAATTTATGCGACAAGTGATAGGAAAGGCCAAGACTATATCCCAAAAATTAAATTGCAGCACTGAAGTTGATAAGACCAGTCCTCCTAGGATATACCTTAGAGTGTCGGGTCGAATAGCTTCGATGTGATCGTGTATGATCTGTGCTACTCTTATATAGGGTAAAGATTAAGCTTTTACAAAGTTGTTGTTTTTTACAATACAGTTGAAAGCCCTGAAATTTATCCTTAAAGAAAAATAAAGGTTTATGAACATTTGTTCGGCAAGTTTTAACTATTATAAATTATTAAATGACTGATTAGCAAAATACAATAAAAATAAAAATAATAAGTGAATTAAGAATACATTAAAAAAATAAAATAGGTGGTTGGTTACTGCTTCAATCTCTCCCTTTGACACTACGATCACCTCGTTGTTGTGTCAATAACTAGGCTGTCTTCTTTGGTCGTTCTCTTCGTCTTAGGGTCATCAATTGGTTCGGATTGTTTTTACCATGATACGAGGTGATGTCAGATGAATGGTAGTACCAAGCGCGATATTGGGTGAATCTTCACGGGCTACTTCATAACTGCAGGAGCATATCTTCTTTGTTATGATATACGGGCCATCTCTTCTAAGAACGAAATTCCTCGTTATACCTTTAGGAGCGTTACTCAGTATGTTTGTGGTGACCATAATACCAAAGTCTAGTTAGTTAACTTCTGCTACTTTAGCGTTTTTCAATATTTCGGTGAGAGTTTTTAATAATGGGGTTATTTATGGGATAGAGTGGATAAAGTTTTCAGATTCGGCAATCGTCCTTACATCATGTTTTACGTCATCTGAGGTGCGAAGTTCTCGGCCAAATGTTAAGAAAGCTGCGGAATACCTTGTGCTATGACATAATGCGGTGTTCATTGAAATCTTAAATCATCCTTTCTACAGGGTTGGCTTCTGGGTGGTACTGGTGTAAATGTTTGTTGAATATTGAGGCAAAACGTTAACTTCTAATAGTGGATACAAACTGTACTCCGTTGTCACTTATAATTCGCCTTGGAAGTCCATAACGAAGGAAAACTTCTTCAATTAAAATGTTTGCGCAGGCATCGGCTGTGGCTTCCTTCAGTTTGAATAGCTCAATCCATCTACTAGCTAAATCCTCGATGATAAAGATGCATTGGCCCAAACAGGTCCATAGCGATTATTTCAAACCGTTGACTATCTGAGACTGTTTGGAGCAGTCCTGCTGGTTTCAAATTGGTGACCTTGTACCGCTGACATTCAATACAGTTTTAACTGACATTCTGACATTCAATACAGTTGGCAATATCCGATTGCAATACTAGGCAAGAAGTATCGGCGGGCTATTCTTGCTGTAGTACGTTTTACCCCATGTCCGGCAGTAGGATCATCATGATAAGCCTTTAATATAGACGATCGTTCTTTCTCTGGGATAACAAGCTAAGTTTCATCACAACCTGAGTTACTATCGTCATAACAATATAAAACACCATCGGGTAAGAACATACCCACGATTTGTCCATCGGATGAAATCTTCGTCAGAACTTTCGAGTGAATCTTTTAAGATTTGAGTCTTGTAATTGGCCCGTACGTAGCTCCATGCATCCCCTCCGTGGAAAATCAACCTGAAACGAAAAAATGTCACAATTTTCTGTGTGTTCCCTTCCACGTGGGGGCCTCAAAAGCATGTCGGCAATGACATTGGTACGACCAGGTTTGTATTCTATCTGGATGTTAAAAGGCTGCAACTGAAGGGCCCATCTTGCTAATCTTCCTGTCGGGGATTTGAGCGTCATAAGCCACTTCAAGGGCTGATGGTCTATTACGAGGCTACTTCAGAGCCTTCGATGTAACCACGAAATTTCATGGTTGCCCATGCAATCATTAAGACTTCTCTCTCTGTTGTCGAATAGTTTCTTTCTGCATCGACTACTACAGTCTGCTAGCATATTCTATGGGATGCTCCTCGGGAGCCTGGAGTAAAACTGGTCCGAGTGCCTAGTTACTGGCATCTATTTTTTTTTTTTTTAAATTGCTTATTTGATTCTACTTGCTTTAGGACCGGGACTGTAGTCAGGAGTTCTTTAAGTGTTATGAACTTTCCCGATGTTCTAAAGTCCATGACCAAGGTACTTTCTTCTTTAGCGGTTTTGATATGTTGGAAAAATTTGGCATAAAACGTCGATACCAGAAACAGGTTTGAAGAAAGGATAACACTTCTTTCACATTTCGTGGCTATTGACGATTTTTTATGGCTTCTGCCTTTCTGGATCCATGCTGATACCTTGGGAATTAATAACATTACCCAAGTATTTCACTGTTCACACGAAGTTTAAACTTTCCCAGTCTTTGCAAAACTTTTCCGAGGTCTTCTAGATGTTGTTTAAATGTTGGAGAACATATAATTACATCATCTAAAAAAGCCACAATGAGCATATATCCGAGTCTGGAAAGTTGCCGGGGCATTCCTTAATCCAAAAGACATGCACTTGAATCTGTATATACCGAATGGGGTTACAAATGCTGTTTTAGATTGGTCATCCTTATGTACTCCTATTTGCCAGTACCCTTGCTTGCGATCCAGTGTTAACTTGAACTTTATGCTTTTCGCCTCGCGAAGCAAATCATCGATTCTAGGCATCGGGTATTTATCTGGTACACTCACCAAGATGAGCTACCGATAATCTATACATACTCGGCTTCAATTCGTCTCTTCTTTTCACGGGAAATGGATGTGTGTGGTTTCGTTGGGGCTATATCTTTAATTTTATAGTAACCCAATTGTATGATGTTTAAGTCAATTGGCAAGGAGTTCTTAAAATCAAATTTGGTCTTCGGATCGTCTCCAAAGTACCAATACTTTTGTCCCACGTTCAAAACTATTCCTGCCTATTGCAAGAAATCTGCACCAATCAAAGTGCGATTCTTCATGGAAGCAAAAGAAGTTTTCTACCACCAATCTCAATATCACAAATTGTGGATAGCACCATTTAAATTGTTTTTGTTCCATCAGCAAGGTTTACGTCTGACTTGACCTTCTGCATTATGCACTTGTTTTCGATAAGCAATCTTTTTAAGCAAGCACTTGCTATGCTAGTTCGTGCTGCCGTATCTAATTAGGCTTCACCAGTTAGGACAAATAGTTACGTGAGGTATTGGAGCGTCTCTACCGAGAGATTGTAGTGGCAATCAAATTAAAATTAAGGTATTGGGGACTTTCCTTCTGCACCTTAGAACAAGCTGAACAATTTGCTCGTGTAACGCCTGGAGCCCCACACCCATAACATGCGAAAACAGATCGATAGAACACGCTGCCGTGGTTTGGAAGTTTTATTGCCCGCGCGCTGACGGGTTTATCCGAGAATATTCCCGAACCAACTCACTCTGTCATTTTTGAACTTGTCGTCAAAACAGATATATTTTGAGAGTTTAATACCCTGTCGTTAACCCAGATTTTAGATCTGGTTATATGCAATGATCTATTTGGTATAAATTTATTTGCTGTAGACTTTTTGCAGCAATTTTTTAGTATGTATTGTATGTTCTTTAGAGTGGTGTTAGTGCAAGTGTCGTTTCGAGAGCTGCGATCGGGGTAATTCTTATGGAACTGGTTGTACTAATGTAGTCTAATCGTTGTATTTTTGTAAGTGCTTTCAGGTTCGTGGCTCTTTCAGCAGCTGTGCACTAAACTAGGCACTCGTAAGTTACGACGGGCCTTGGGTCAGGCTAGGTAAGTGGTCACAATTCCCTACTTACCATACTCAAGTCACTACAGATCCATTGTGATACCCATTGGGGAAAAGAGTAAAAGTACTTTGCCCGTGAGGTTCCTATAAAATAATATTTAACCATCCTGTGGATTTGATGAAGTTTCACCCGTTTGCCAGATAGTTTTTATAGATCCTGGAAGAAGTGTCGTCCCAGGGTCCCAGGGACCCAGCAGAGCTTTTAATCGCTTTTGTTGCTATCTGGCTATCGATGAAAAAGGTGAAATCGTCTTCTGGTATTGCCCTCATGGCAGTCTCACGGGCGGCTATTGTCACTGCTACTACCTCCGCCTGAAAAACGGACTAAGGATGGGCCGTGGACTGTGGCAGGTTTTGTATTCCCACCTTTTCCCAAAAATGCATTAATTGCTTTCTTTGTTCTTTCTATGGTATTTCCTTTCCAAATGAGAAATGAGTGCTGATCAGTTTTTCTAATCTCGGTCTTATGACCTTATGACGAACAAGTTCTATTAGTGTTTGCGGTGGTGGTATTCCTTCCGAGTCGGCATATATGATAGAATGAGTAGATGATCAGACGTTTCAAATCTTCCCTTTTCAAAAAAACAGTGGCTTGATCTTCACTGCTGAAATCCAGAAAAAATATATTTATGCCTTTATTTGCAACAATTTAATAGCTAAATTTACCGGTGGTATTTTAGCTATAGTAGATATTAAAGGATTCGGATTTCAAACCATAAATTATACCTTTGGGTTCCTGCAGTAGTGCAAAAACAATTTTATTCTTTTGGAAGAGGTGAAGGAAATTGCCACTTGCTGCCTTATTGTGATGGAGGTTCAGTTACCTCCATAATTTGTTTTTGTTTTAGGGAGCAGGTCTATGCCGCCCCATCAGCCTAACCTTTATCAGACTGATTCTTACTTTCAGCCTGTAGTTGGTACTCGGTAGCCTCTCGAGTACCTAGTTGTTTAACGAAAAAATTATCTTTTGTCCACTTAGGGATGGATCGTCCAAGTTGACAATCGCACAATCGTCCGAAGGGAAGGAATGATTTTATCTTATCACTATTGTGAGTAGACTTTCTTTTGAGATTGCTGGTCTTGGTATGCAAAATTTGGCTCTCGATCCTGATCCGGTTCACTCCGGTGCACACATTTGACATTTCTTCACTTTACTCAGGGTTACCAATGGAAAATTTTGAAAAAGTCGTCCAAAAAAGTCGGCCTGGGACAAAAAAGGGTTTCATAAAATAAAAGTTCATCCACAATGTTGTACTACGACAAGAAGCAGCGGAAAATAAGCCGGAAAAAAAGAAAGGAAGTACCTGACAAATATATTGTAACATAATAATAACTACGCTCCTACAGCTATGCAACCCATTCCGAAGTGTCTTTTCATTCGAGGCTCGTGTCGCAGAATTAAGAGAGAATTATAACCGCAAGAGATTATTGGCTGCAGCTGTCATCTTGGAATTATTACATCAGAAGTTTCTTGTTCCAGTGGTCGAAGAATTTGCTAGAAGTTTCTGGCTATCAGAAATGTGGCTATTTAAGGACAGATGGCGATCGAGGCAGGGCAGTTGGTTTTGAACCGCACGAGGAGATTGGAAAAGTGATAACAGCCGAAGTTGTAATTTTGTGATAAATTGAAAGTTGAGAGTTAACAAGAAGAAGTAATTAGTTTGGATTTGTGAATTAAGTAATTGAAAGGAGATAAAGTGATTTGAGAAGAAAGAAGACCTCTTTCTTCTCAAGAAAGGAGTTTGCGAAGAATAGAATAGTGTGAACTTGAATTGTTCTATAGACTAGAAAATAAAGAAATAATTTCACAGAATATCGTTTTATCTACTCGAGCCGTAGCTCGCATATTACAATATGTACTGAGAAAAACCGACGTACTAAGCAACGCCGTCAATTAACGTAATCAGGATTGCGGACTACAACCAACTACAAAATATTTTGTAGATATTGTTGCAATCCGATCGCGCAACAACAATACGTGGAAAATCAGTGTCAAAGGCACTGACAGCTACCGTTTAGTCTCTCATAAGCTAAACGCCTAGAAAATCCAATGGTGGACAATACTCGTAAATAGAAAAGTATACGCTTCGTGCTCAATAGAGGATGTCGTCAGTGACTTCAAAAATAAACACTTTAAAATTGTTGCTGCTGTTAATATCGTTAAATGAGAAAAGCAACAATCGGAATGCGAGGAAACTGCTGTTAAGTGAGGTCTTCTTCTTTTTACGTTAACGTTCGATAATGGCGAGTATCTAGATAAAATTTATGAAATAAAAACGATTCTCAATATCGTAGTCAAAATCGAGCCTTTGCGTAAGAATGTAAGGTTAATCCCATAGTGCAAATGCTGTCAAGGATTCAATCACACGCAAACGTACGCACCGGAAATCACTTCTCCAAAGAGTGTGGAGTAAGTAAATAAACCTCCGCAACTTGTATTAATTGCAAAGGATTACTATCGAGACTGCGAAGTTAGCTACTTTGTAGCCCCGGTAGGAGTTGCAAAAAGGCTGGATAAATTCTTAAAGTCGCAAAATCAACACTTGAAACCGGAAAGTAAGGAAAAGCCCAATACTGTTACAGAAACAGAAGCAAATGAAAATCTATTTGGCCTTGGGCCTTTTTAAGCCGCTCGATGGTCAAGCGCTTGAGAATTACGCAGTAACAAGTGCAACGCTATCAGACCTTCAAAAAAATAAGACAGGTCCTGATTAGACCAAATACCATAAGATTGTAATTTTATTATAATATTTCAAAGAAATTACAACATATAAAATGACAGTATTGTAATATGCGAGCTACGGCTCGAGTAGATAAAACAATATTCTGTGAAATTTATTTCTTTATTTTCTAGTCTATAGAACAATTCAGGTTCACACTGTACTATCCTTCGCAATTCTTTTCTTACAATGTCTCTTTCCTCTCAAATCACTTTATCTCCTTTCTATTACTTAATTCACAAATCCAAACTAATTACTCCTTCTTGTTAACTCTCAACTTTCAATTTATCACAAAATTACAACTTCGCCTATTATCACTTTTCTAATCTCTTCGCCACAGTTTAAAAATCACTGTCTTTTCTATTGATCGCCATCTGTCCTTATATAGCAGAAGTTTCTGATAGCCAGAAACTTCTAGCAAATTCTTCGACCACTGGAAATAATTCCAAGATGACAATTATTTCTTCCAGTTATAATTCTCTCTTTATCCGTGGCGTTGTCAGCTATTGCGAACCTCGAATGAAAGTACAGTTTGGAATGGGCTGTAGGAGCGTAGTTATTATTCTACATTATTGTTGCATACTTTTAGACGATGTTACAGTATTTAAAATTTACAATATTGTAGTATGCGGGCTACGGCTCGAGTAGATAAAACAATTATTCTGAGAAATTATTTCTTTATTTTCTACTCTATAGAACAATTCAAGTTCACACTATACTATTCTTCGCCTTATTCTTTTCTTACAAGGTCTCTTTCCTCTCAAATCACTTTATCTCCTTTCAATTTCTTAATTCACAAATCCAAACTAATTACTTTTTCTTGTTCACTCTCAACTTTCAATTTATCACCAAATTACAACTTCGCCCATTATCACTTTTCTAATCTCTTCGCCACGGTTCTAAACCAACTGTGTTTTTTTTTGATCGCCATCTGTCCTTATATAGCAGAAGTTTCTGATAGCCAGAAGCTTCTAGCAAATTCTTCGACCACTGGAACAAGAGAAATAATTATTGCAGTTATAGTTCCCTTTTATCCCTGATATTATTCGTCTCTTTCGTTGACATGAGTTGTGGAGACTTCGTCCCAGACACGAACCTCGAATGAAAGGACAGTTTGAACCAAAATTCTGCCAAAATGGAAAGTCACTTCGGAATTTGCTGCATAGACATAGGCGCGTAGTTATTATTATGCTACACTGCCCCCCTCTTAGACGTGTTCGTCCCGAACAAGTGCATCCTCATTTCGGCCATTGTATCGACTCAGTCGGTCCACATGAACCACTTTCATTTTGGCCCTCGGTCCTCGCTGGATGCGGTAGACAACATCGTTGATGCGGGTTACTATTCTGTAGGGACCTTCCCAGTTCCGCTGTAATTTAGGTGACTTCCCCTTTTGGCGATGGGGATTATACAGCCACACCAGATCTCCTTCCTGGAATCCTGACGTTGTTGCCTTGGCATCATACCTGGTCTTCATGCGGTCGCTCGTCATCTTAATCTGGCTTCTGGTCCTTTGGTGTATGTCCCTAAGCCTTTCCCTAAGGTCCGCCACGTACTCTTCTTCATTTCTGGGCTCATTGGTAGGAGATCCAAATTTCACCTCACTGGGTAAACGAGCTATTCCACCGAATAAGATTTCGAACGGCGTATGTCGAGTAGTGCTATGCACGGCACTTCTATAGGCCATCAAAAACAAGGGAATCTGCCGGTCCCAATCCCGTTGGTAGTCACCTACGACCTTCGAGAGATGTTCGTCCAAAGTCCTATTGAAACGCTCCACCATACCGTCCGACTGTGGATGAAGCGGGGTTGTCCTTGTCTTTTTGATTCCGAGTAGTTGACACATCTCTTGGAAGATTCTTGACTCGAAGTTCCGCCCTTGGTCAGAATGCAATTCCAAGGGCACACCGAATCTGCTAACCCAATTGTAGACGATCTGCTCCGCCACGGTTCTGGCTTCCTGGTTAGGGATCGGAAACGCTTCCGGCCACTTACTGAAGTAGTCCATCACTACGAGTATATACCGATTACCATTGTCGGTTTCCGGAAAGGGCCCTGCGATGTCAATGGCGATTCGTTCGAAAGGTGCTCCCACGTTGTATTGGTGCATCTTACCTCGAGTTTTGATTCTCGGACCCTTGCTAGCTGCACACACGTCGCATTTTCTGCACCAGTCTTCGATATCTTCCTTCGCTTTTAACCAATAAAAACGTTCTCGTACCTTTTCTAGCGTCTTATTCACTCCCAAGTGGCCTCCGGTCGCCCCGCCATGCATTTCCTGTAACACCTCCTTGACCCTCGTCCGCGGTACGACAAGCTGCATTACAAACGACTTTCCGTCGGAGGATTCCCATTTTCTTCTCAGAACACCTTCTTGGACATGGAGGGAGTCCCACTGCGCAAAATATGCCTTTAAGGTCGGGCTTCTGTGAGAGATGTCCTGATGATCCGGTTTCTCCATGTTCTCCTTCCAGGCCAGAATCGGCTCGATATCCGGGTCTTCCTTCTGAGCGTTCCGGATCTCATCTACGCTCCAGCCGGCGATAGGTTCGGCTCTCATTCTTTGGATGGAAACCAGCTCCCGTTCTTCCTGACGCGCACAATGTTTACAATCCGTTCTGCATGGTCTCCGGGACAGTGCATCCGCATTAGAGTGGAGCCTTCCTTTACGATGCTGTATTTCGTAGTCGTAGATTTGCAGCCTTTCGATCCATCTTGCGACCTGACCCTCAGGACTCTTGAACTGTAATAGCCATTTTAAGGCTGCATGGTCTGTGCGAAGAACGAACTTCCTCCCGTAGAGGTATTTGTGAAAATGCTTCGTAGCCAAGATCAAAGCTAGAAGTTCTCTCCTTGTCACGCAGTAGTTCCTTTCTGGCTTAGAGAGCACCTTGCTGAAGTACGCAACCACCTTCTCTTGGCCGTCATGCACCTGGGAGAGTACGGCTCCTACCCCGACATTACTAGCATCTGCATCCACAACGAACGTTTCCCCGGGAGTGGGGTAAGCCAGTATCGGGGCATCGCATAGCCGTTGTTTAAGTGCCTTGAAGCTCTTCTCGCACTCAATTGACCATTTGAATTGTTTTCCCTTTTCCGTCAACTGGTGCAGGTTCTTTGCGATCCCGGCAAAATCCTTCACGAACCGTCTGTAGTAGGTGGCTAGGCCCAGGAAGCTCCTTAGTTGGTGTTTGTCTTTGGGGACTGGCCAGTTTTTCACCGCTTCGACCTTCTCCGGATCGGTTCTCACTCCTTTCGCTGAAATTATGTGTCCCAGGTACTTGACTTCCGCTCTAAACAGGGCGCACTTCTTGGGGTTGAGCTTCAGGCGGGCACTTCGAAGCCTTTGAAACACATCCCTTAGATTGTCTCGGTGTTGCGCAAACGTTTTTCCTATGACGATGACATCATCCAAGTAAACCAAACAGGTTTTCCATGTTAACCCTTGCAGGACACATTCCATCAATCGCTCGAAAGTCGCCGGAGCATTGCACAGCCCGAATGGCATTACCGTGAATTGCCATAGCCCATTTCCTGCGGTGAAGGCGGTTTTCTCCCGGTCTTCTGGATGGATCTGTACCTGCCAGTAGCCACTCTTCAAGTCGAGAGTGGAAAACCATCGGGCTCCTGATAGTGTGTCTAGCGTGTCGTCAATCCGTGGCAGAGGGTAGCTGTCTTTCTTGGTGACGTAATTGAGCTGCCGATAGTCCACGCAGAACCGCGTGCTGCCATCTTTCTTCTTAACCAGTACAACCGGTGATGCCCACGGACTTTTGGAACTTTCAATCAGACCTTCTTTCTCCATTGCCGACACCATCTCTGCAACTTCTGTCTGCTTTGCCAATGGAAGGCGCCTAGCAGGCTGACGAATTGGTCTAGTATCACCAGTGTCTATTCGATGTTGTACCAGGTGTGTTCGGCCGTATTCTCCGTCCTGTGAGGCAAATACATCAGCATACTCATTGATAAGATTCTCTGCCATAGTTCGCTGCTCCTGATTCAGCTCACTGGACTGGAGAATCGTTTCTCTCGTTTCCGCTGTCCAAGGTGATGGGAGAGGTTTTGGAGCATCACGTTCAGATATTGTTGCGACGGCGGTAATTGGCGTGCATTTTCCAGTCACATCCCCTCGCCTTAGTTTTACAGTGTGTGGTCTTGCGTTCAAAACCCTCACTGGAACCATGGTGTTCTTTGGTTCGACTAACGTCTTTCCCACGATGTAGTCTTGAGAATTCTTCTCTGGGTCTGGTTCTACTATGTAGAATCGGTGGCTCCCAAGATCACCTTCCAGCTTTGTCCAAATGATTGTCTCTGAAGACGGCGGCAAAACTTCGTCTTTGCTGATGACTGTCCTGAGAGTTACGGCATTCTCATTTCCGTACACCATCGGAATCTCCACATTTCGATACCTCAGTACTTGCATCCCGATGTCCAAGATTACTTCATTTGCTTTCATGAAGTCTACTCCGATGATGCACTCGTCGCATATATCTGCCACCAGAAACGCATGGGAGAACGTCAGTCCTGCCAGAGTAATCGTAAGACGAACTTCTCCAAATACCTTCGCCATTTCCCCTGTTGCAGTCTTCAGGCAGTAGCTGTTGGTGTTGTGCAGCCAGGAGCTTTTGACGATATCTCTTCTTACAATGGAGGCAGTGGCACCTGTGTCGATGGTGGCTACGCACTTCTTCTCGTTGATTAGTGCCTCCACTGTCAGGCTCTTGTTACCCCGTTTGGTTTGCGAAACTTGAATGGTGGTCCTGGGGGCCTCGATTCCAGTAACCAACTTCTGCCCCGCGAAGTTGGTCCTTACGCATCTCCCGACTGCTGGTTTTGGGAAGTCTGACCGACAGGATGCTTCCTCTCTGCTTCTCCTACTTCCGCAATGTGGACAATTTCCTCGTCTAGGTGCACTTCTGCACTGCCGTTGTAGGTGTCCGGTTTGGTTGCAATTCCAGCAACGGATTTGACTTCCGCGAGCTTTGTCTTCATCCAAGACGGCTGTTCTCTGGCATGAGCATTCCACGACGGACATTTCCCTGACACGGTGTATTCCCTGGTATGCTTGGTCTGCAGCCTTCATTGACAAAGCGAATGCCAATGCCTCGGGGAGTGTTCGCTTTTCAGCCATCCTTACAGCCATTTGCAGTTGTCTGTCCTCTATGGCCTGAATAAAAGCTTCCACCGCCATTTCGTTGATAAGCTCCTCACCGGCTTTAGGGTATGAAAGATGGGCTAGTCGCTCTATATCCGCTTGCAACTGTTGGAGCGTTTCCCCCCTTTTCTGGACTCGACTACGCAGCTGAACCCTGTACACCTGCTGCATGTGTTCATCCCCAAACCGCATCTCGATAGCCTGAACCAGAGAGTCGTAGTTCTGCTGTTTATCTTCCGGGATGGTCTGCAAGAGCTCCGCAGCTGGACCCCTCAGTGCAAGCGTGAGTGCAATAGACTTCTCTTCATCGTCCCAGCTATTGGTCATTGCGGCCGCTTCGAATTGCCTCTTATAAATTGGCCATGATGTTTGACCATCGAAGATAGGAGGCTGCATCTCCTTTCTTCTCAGACCGTCAGTGGAATATTCCCGTGCTTTCTGTCTCTTCACGTTGCTGAGCTCCTTAGCAAGATTTTCGACTTGCTTTCCTACTATCTCGAATTGCGTATCCACTTTTTCAAACTGAATCTCTATCTTCCCGAACTGAGTTTCCTGTTTCTCAAAATTTTCATCGAATCTAGTTTCGACTTTTTCGAGTTGCGTCTCTACCTTCTCGATTTTCTCTTCGATCACTTCGAATTTGGATTCCAAGTTCTTGTTTTGCTCATCAAGTTTACTTTCCAGAGCATCTAGAGAATTCTTTTGTTCATCCATTGCCTTCTTTTGTTCATCCAACTTAAGTTCTAGAGAATTCTTTTGTTCGTCCAGCTTAAGTTCTAGAGAATTCCTTTGGTCGCCCATTGCTTTCTTTTGTTCGTCCATCGCTTTCTTTTGTTCGTCCAGCTTAAGTTCTAGAGAATTCCTTTGATCTTCTATTGCTTTCTTTTGTTCGTCCATGACTAACTTAAGTTGCAGGAGCAGACTTGTTATACCCGGGTCGGCTGCTGTACTTACTGCTTCCTCTTCCACGTCAAACTCTACGTCGTGCGGATTTTCACCTTCCTGCGTTACTGCTTCTTCCAGACGAATCAGTAGGGCATCTTTTCCCCCAGTTGTGTCGAGGTTCCGCTTACTGAGTTCTGCCTTTAGTTGAGTTATAGTTAGTTTTCCCAATTTGCGACCCATTTTGCGCAACTAATTAACTCAACACAGAAATCGTTTTTTTTTTTTTTTTTGCTTGTGCAATTTCACACCACGGAAATAGTTATTCACAGAATAAGTTTTATCCCACTTCTGACACCAATGTAGTATGCGGGCTACGGCTCGAGTAGATAAAACAATTATTCTGAGAAATTATTTCTTTATTTTCTACTCTATAGAACAATTCAAGTTCACACTATACTATTCTTCGCCTTATTCTTTTCTTACAAGGTCTCTTTCCTCTCAAATCACTTTATCTCCTTTCAATTTCTTAATTCACAAATCCAAACTAATTACTTTTTCTTGTTCACTCTCAACTTTCAATTTATCACCAAATTACAACTTCGCCCATTATCACTTTTCTAATCTCTTCGCCACGGTTCTAAACCAACTGTGTTTTTTTTTGATCGCCATCTGTCCTTATATAGCAGAAGTTTCTGATAGCCAGAAGCTTCTAGCAAATTCTTCGACCACTGGAACAAGAGAAATAATTATTGCAGTTATAGTTCCCTTTTATCCCTGATATTATTCGTCTCTTTCGTTGACATGAGTTGTGGAGACTTCGTCCCAGACACGAACCTCGAATGAAAGGACAGTTTGAACCAAAATTCTGCCAAAATGGAAAGTCACTTCGGAATTTGCTGCATAGACATAGGCGCGTAGTTATTATTATGCTACAATATTATATAACATTTCGGCATCTTGCTGATTTCGGCTGAGATGTTGGCAGGCGTACCGTTTTCCTTGTTCTTCTCTCCGTTAACGCCAAACGGTTCACATGAAGGCTTGCTTGCAGCTCCCTCTAAACGTTGTGGCAATAATGTCTTCTATGTCCCTAAACATCAATTGCAGATGGGATGCAATGAATTTGTTTATTGTGCACCAGACTCCTCTTGTACCGACGATGAGTTGCAAAATTCTTATATTTTTGTAGGGGAATCTTCTTTGGAGTTCTGCGATAAATGCCGGGTATTATAGGAGGCTACCTTATGTTGGTATTGGGTAGTGAGTCGCTCCGGACCTTCCCAATGTACCCCGACATCGCAGACGATGGCGTCGTCACTCTTGTGGAATATAATATCCGGCTTTTTCAGTTGCCCATCTGCTCCTCTGATTCGTGGTTCAACCACCGCTTCCCATCTCCTCCTTCACGCAAAAGAGACGAGGCGTTTTTGGATTAAATTGCTCCGATTTATCAGCTCCCGATGCGTCAGCGGGCAGCCTTGTAGCACGTAGCTAAGGCTCTCCACTTTTTCGCATGGGGCTTGACATTGCCTCATTTGCGGCAGATTGGACGGTATGCCCATGGTTGGAAGCAAGTTATAACGTAGTTGAATAGACTTTATGTAGTCTTCACCTGTCCAATATCTTGGGGGTAGGTCGATGAACTTATTGCAGGCTGGGCTATTAGTAGTTTGGTGGATCCCGTTACCAGAGTACAAGTTCTCTAGCTCCTGGGCATGAAATTCATTCTACGTGCTCTTCTTTGTTTGATTGGTTAATCAAAATCATACCTTTAAGGCGGTCAATCTATTGCTGTCCGATGGTGGCGACATCTTCGAAGAGGTCATTTTCAGCCGCTCTACCCTTTGGGTGGTGATGACGGGAATGTGGCTTCTGAACTGGAATATTCCGAGACCTCTTCGTTTGACTGCCGCATCGTAGAATCGTGGCAGTGGATGTGGACGCAAGCTCTAATTTTCTTCTCCGTTTTCTTTAGAGCCTTGCGTGTTGCGGTTGGTCACTGAAAGTATCTGGGAATGAGGAGTTTTTTTATAATTTGTAGTTTCTGCTGAGGCTTCAGCGGCGCTCTCCTGATTCATTACAGCTCCGTTAGCAATATTTCAGAGCTGCAAGGGGCTTCACCAAGAGGTGAAAAGGCGTAGCCTAGGTATTTTAAATACTCCTCGATTCCCAGGGCACGAATGTTGATGTTATCTTATCTGCTGGATGGTTGTCGGCGAATAGCTTTTTCTTGTTCGGGACTACTTTTAGGTTAACTATCCAGCTTTTATTAGCATTAATGTTCATACATAAATTTCAGCTGGCGTACTGAAAGGAAGCGTTCCCGGTCCACATTTGTATCTTCTATATACCCGTGATATACCGCAAGAAGAAGGATACATTTGCCGATGACATTTCCATCCTAGCAGTAGGTAAAACGATCGAAGAAATGAATGGACAAAGGCCTGGCGGATCGCCCTCAACGAAACTAAATATGTGCATGTAAATCTCACTTATAAGAATACGAACAGCTTGCCTGTCCTTATGAACTCGGTTCGTATTCCGTTCGCCAACGAGGCTAAATACCTTGGAATGACACTCGACGCAAAGCTGAAATGGAAGTCGTACTTGAAAATATCCACATAGATCTCGGAATTCCTACAGTCGAAGACGAAACCAAAAACTTGGCGCGAAGGCACAAAATTCGATTTAACGCACACTTTTTTTTCGCGCCATCAACAAAGAGCCAATCCCTTTAACTTAACACGATAAAGATTAACTGTGTCTAAATAGCAGAACAAGTAGGAACCTTCATTGAGAAGACACTTAACAGTCTTAACTCAGGGTAGAACACAAAATGCATGACACACGTACTTGCATCTACAGCCATAGACATATAAATGGCATATTTTTTATTTGTGGTTTCGTATGCTAGATTGTCATAAATTTTAATTCATTAAATTATAATTCATTAATAAAAAACCAAAATGATCAGAATGTAAAAAAAAAACAATTTAATGAGCTGGACACATAAATGGCACAACCTAGAAAAAAATAAAAAATCGTTCTAAAATTGGATTTGTTGTTTTGTGTTATGTACAAACATTTAAATAATTAATATTTTGTGCTGTAGCCTTTGTTTTTGATAACAGCTCCACACCTGCGACCCATACTCTCCACGAGTTTTTGATATTTTTCTTTGGGTATAGCATACCAAGCTTTCTGTTTGGCAGACCAAAGATCATCCATGTTTTTGTAATTTTTGTATGGCAATTTAAACCTTGACTTCATTCCAAAGGTTCTCGATCGGATTTAAGTCAGGGCTCTGGGCTGGCCAGTCCAAAAAGTCGATCTTCTCCGCATGAAACCAAGTCTTTACCAATTTGGAGGAGTGTTTGGGGTCATTGTCTTGCATGAATGTCCACTTAATTGGCATGGGACTCGAAGGCATATGGTTCCATATGGTTTTTCAAAATGTCCAAATATTGAAAATTATCCATTTTGCCATTTATTTTTAAAGGCTTTACAGTTTTCTGGGTGAACCTAGGACTGTACTGTTGACATTAAGAAGGATGAACAAAGGTTCTACCGTCTGGTCCTATCCTATTGATCTTGGTTTGATCACTCCACAATACGTTTTTCCAAAAATTTATGGTCTTTTCTTGGTGGGTTTTGGCGAAGGTTTTAAAACATTTTTTTTTTTTTAGAGCAGTGGCTTTTTTCTGGAAATGCGCCCAAACAAATTTACTCCGTTCTATCCTGCTGGATATTTCCAAGTCTAATGACTGATTGATATCGGATGCTATCTGCCGTGTTGACTTGAATTGATCCTTTTTGGACATTCTAACTATGGCTGCATCTGTTCGCACATCTGTTTTTTTAGGCCGCGGCTTCCGAATTTTGCCTTTGGTCAGTACATCCGGATTGTCTACACATGATTTAATTGCATTGTACACTTTTTTCGAGAACAATGCGCAAGTTTTTCAATTTCTGCCACTTTTTTCCCTTCTTCATGCATTCTCCATATTATCCGTCTTTCCTCAAAAGTGGAATGTTTTCCTGATCCCATTTTCAATTAATTTTCACTTTACAGACTCTTAATAACTTATTTTTCAACTACAAAAAATATCATGTGATTCAATTGAAAGCTACGCGAGTACTGCATATTCCAAAATATTTGTGCCATTTATGTGTCCACCTCAAATCAGCATTGTTTACGAAAAATTGATAACGGTAAATAATAAGCAGAACATAACAGAACATTTGTGCGCCGTAGACACCAGAGTTATTGTAGCACCAAGCTGAATGCAAAAAACGTAGATTTTAATAAACTTTTAGTTGAAAAATTTCTATAATCTAATTTTGTGCCATTTATATGTCCATGGCTGTATGTATGTACATATATGTTGTTCAACCACTTGAATTTTAAATTTAAATGAAATAGTTGAAATATTTTTTTTCCTTTAAAAACTATACAAATTTGTTTTATTAACTTCTCAAAACTTAAAAAAAACATAACCTATGCTGTTTAGATATCAATTCAGAAAAAAAGTTGCTGAGTTATAGGCGAAACTAGCCACTTTGTAAAAAACAGTTAATAACACATATTTTTGCCAAAAACCTGGTAAGTCACCTATTGGAATATGTACACCATAACCGAAATTTCAAATTTGAACAAAATCGTTGAAGCCGTTTTCGAGAAAATGGATTTTAAAAAAAAATTCGACATTAGCAAACACCGTTAATTCTTCTTCTTCTTCTTCTTCATTCCCCATTTGCTGTTAGACGTCGCACAGTGGGCAAGATACCTCAAAAACTAATCAATTCATGTAATGTGCTAGTTTTGTTGAAAATATTTTTTTTTTTATATAAAAACCAGCTACATGTAAATACATAAAAAGACAGCATTTGACTTATATGTTTTTTTTAGCTTAAAAAGAAGAAAAAAGAAAAAAAAAATATATACATATAATAAAATATTTTTTTTTATTTTTTTTGATATTCCAATAAATATCATTTTTTATTTACATTTTTATCGACAAACTATCATCCTGACTTCATTTGCTAATGCTGGATGTCTCAGTGTTGAAAGCACTTGGTGAAATAATTAACCCAAAAACTTATTTTGGAAATGTTTTTAGCTGCTTTTTCGGTAGTTGTCTTTTGCTTGTTATCAGTGGATCTGATGTTATTAGCATTAAATTAAAAACATCTTCATTACATTATTCACGAGAACATTTCCTTGAATAGCTCTCGCGATATTTTTTAAAATCTTTGTTTCTGGCTTCATGCGCTTCTTCAGATAGTTGGCCTATTGGAAGCACTGCAGCCAAAATCACACCTGGACCATGGATTAATAGCTTATGTACAGTTGTGGACATGTAAAACCAGTTCTTATATATTGACAAAGTATTTAGCAGTCTCGAGAGTGAATACACTAAACTTTTCAATATTTATATAATAGCCACTTGAAATAGCTACCAAAATTACATTAAATTTTTCAATCAGTAGCTTATCGACATCCAGTATTTCAGATACCACATCTGGGTTGCCAAAAAATAGCCAGCAATATTGCCTGAGTTCCCAAACATAGGCTTAGGTTGATCAACAATAGTCCCATTCGATCTTTGCACTCCTTTTGTATTCGGGCTTTATTTAATGCTACTACATCCTTATCTTCTTTACGAGCTTGCCATTTCTTTATTGGAAACTTATAGCCCACATTCAAAAGGCATTGAAAAACTCGAATCCAACAGTGCAACACTGACAAATCGAACTTCAATATACTGGGATTGTAGGGCTTAAATAGTAGTTTTTCAATATTATTAAAGTCTTTTGAACTTGCATCACAGATATGACAATACTGAGAAGAGACTGTGTCTTTCAAAGCGTTGCAAACGTTTCTGTCCACCAATGTACATACGAGTATGTGCTACCTGAACAACTTTTTCTTCAATATTAATTGTTGAATGACAGAGATTCTCAATCAACTCAGATGGCGAAACTTGTGTCTATTTTTTGGTGTAGTTAATTTTTATCGGACGGCAATACGTGGTGGAATAAGGTCGGGGATTTTGCCATATTATTTCTTTTTTGTTCAAGTTTTCATATGCCAACTGCAAAGGTACCACAGAACTTATGAACACACTTGAATCATCAGCATTCACAAGAGATTTTTGTTTATAAGAACTGAGGCCAGAACTACCATCAAAGCCCAACTTTGAAATCAAACACAAATTACTTAGTTGTTCATTTTTCAATTGAAATATGACTTCTTTTTGGAGTATAACCAAACGCTCCACAGTGTGGTCCGTCAGAGCTTGCACCGCAACTTCAGCAAAGTATCAGTTACCTGCATGTCCTCTCTTTTCGGATAGCACATTTTTTTTTTGCAGCTTGAACTACCTTGTAAGAAGGAAACCTTTCATGGTCTTTGGCTCTTTTGAGGGGGTTACCTCTTCGTAGAGTTTGAAGCCAATTGATGTCTGCAGTCAATTCCCATTTAGTGTTTTAAAATGCATTTCAATTCTGCCTGCTTTTAACCATTTTTCTCTAAATCTTAGTGCAAATTGAGAAATTGTGTGATGGAGTTCTTTAACATTAATTTTGGGATGGTCTTCAATGTGTGTCTTTAATCATGCATCACGAAAGAGTAAAGAAAGCCACTGTCACATTCTTCTCTTACAAAAAAACCATTGAGAACAATTGGGGCTTACAATCCAGATTAACTCACTGGCTCTATATCTCGGACCGATCCTTATGTATGGGGTAGTTGTCTGGTCTATTGCCTTAGATAAGGCGATAAACTCGAAGTTATTAAGCAAGGTCCAACGTTCAGCCTGTCTGTGTATTAGCGGAGCACTGCGAACGAGACCTTCCGCAGCCATGGACACTCTTTTTCATTTAACCCCTTGACATTTTTGGTAGGCAAATGGCATTTAGCTCAGCTATTCACCTTAAAGCTATTTTACAGTGGACCAAGAAAGTATATGACCACGCCTCTATCTTAAACAAGTTTAATATCTTCCCTGAAGACATTGACTATACCATACCCAAGCTAAATTTTGACAAAAACTTCCAAGCTACCGTCCCTTCCAGAGCATTCTGGGAAGAACGTGGTTTTACGGAAGATAAGTCGGTATATTTTTATGCCAACGGTTCAAAACTAACTACGGAGTGGGTGGTGGTGTCTTCTCTGATAGGCTTAATATAAACCTCTCTTTTCATCTCCCAAACCACTATAGCGTGTTCCAGGCGGAGATAATGGTAATAAGGGTAGTCTTGTCTTGGCTAAAGAAAAACGTGATATCAACCGTTGATATCCACATCTTTTCAGACAGCCAAGCAATCAAATCTTTGGAATCATCCTCAATAAATTCTTTAACAGCTGTAGACTGCCGATCGTCTCTTGGGGGAGCAGTTCAATATTCACCTAATTTGAGTGCCGGGGCATAGGGACATTCCAGGAGATTGTAAGGTTGACGAACTTGACATGGAACAACAATACCCATCCTTCCAGAAAAAAATTCACTGGGTATGCCGATCGCTACATGCAAACTTAAATTAAAGCTGGATGCTATTGAAAGGAAAAAATCTAAGTGGACTAGTGGTACAACTTGCCTAGCGACAAAACAGATTTGGCCTAAGCTGGATCTGAAGCACTCTAAGAATTTGATTTCTCTCAATAGACTGCATATTAGCGCTGTTATAGGTGTCATCACTGGACACTGTCTAATAAGCAAGCATGCAACAAGGCTTGGCGTATTCTCAAATGATTTCTGCAGAAGCTGCATGGACGAGGAAGAGGAGGAGACTATTCTTCACCTTCTTTGCATCTGCCCAGCTCTCTCCCAAAGAAGGAAACTCCACTTAGGAGCCTTCTGTTTCAAAGACCTAAATGATCTGAAAAAAATAGACGTTAGGGACCTCCTACTCTTCATCAGAAGTTTTATATGGTTTAATGAGCAGGCCAGAGAGCGTTTCCCAAACCCATGTGGTATCACAATGGACCTATTATTGGTCTAAGTGTGTTGGCTTTTAGCTGACAGCCACCTCAACCTAACCTAACCTAACGTTAACCATTTTTCTCTAAATCTTAGTGAAAATTGAGAAATTGTGTGATGGAATTCTTTAACATTAATCTTGGGGTGGTCTGCAAGGCGTGTCTTTAAAAATTTAAATTTTTCCTCTAATGTTTGAAGTCCCGATTCCTTCATGCGGTTAAACAACTCCATCTTTGTTAAAAACGAATTTTTTGAATGCGAGCCTATACAAAAATTATAGACATTTAGAAATGTGTAAGAATCTACTAACCACATTATATGAAATAAAGGGTGACCAGAAAGCATTGATAGTTTTTCCAATTGTTATGTTTCAGCAGACATCAAAGTTACCAATGACATCCAGCTGTCAAAATATTCAGTAAGGATTGCCATCTCATCGTGCATCGTTTGATGCTTCTCGAACATGTGAAAATATTATCGAAATTCCGGCTAAGTTGTAAATATACAAAGTGAATTTAGTCGTGAGGTCGGTCGTCATCATGGCTTCAGAGCGCAGGCAATTCGTCGCACCGTGGAAAAGTTTGAGCTTAAGCTACCAACCAGACAGAGATCGGTGCGAAGTGAAGAAAACATAGCCGCCGCAGCGGATAGTATCGAAGAAGACCCAGAAATATCGATTCGTCGCCGATCAGCTGAATTGTGCATCGCCAAAGAGTCAACCAGGCTTATTTTGCGGTTGGATTTGGGCGTACATCCGTACAAGGATTTTTTGGAAATGTTCACACAATAAGTTATATCAACATACAAAAATTTCAATGTGGAAACTAACTTTTACTTTAGACATTTCTAAAGGTACCTTAAATTTCTTTGAAAATTGTATGTATGTTTTCAGAAATTCGTAAAAAAATTAATTTTATAGTTTGTATATAAAACTAAAAACACAAAGTAGGTACATACTTGAAGCTATCAATTCCATATTAAAGCAAAGCCTTCACGTGATTTTAAAAGAAATTACAGCTACGCAAACACTCGCCAATTGAACCACTTTTTTAGACACACGTCGCAAGAAGAACACAAGTGTTATTTTCAAAAATGTGTAACTGTATTTGCAAATGATGCATTGAAATGTATACTAGTGGAAAATAACCTTGTATATTCTTCTCTTTCATTTATTTTTTTAATTTTATTCCCCTCCACTGAGCGTCGGGGTAACCTCAGAGTATCCATTCCTTCCACTGGTTCCGCTCTTGACAATCCCTCCTCATTTGCGTGAGAGTTCTACCCATCTTTGTTCCTACAACCTGCATCTGGTCCTCCCAAGTGTTGCGTGGTCTACCTCTTGGTGCAGTTCCCTCAACCTTCATTTCAGCTATTGGTTTAGCTTTTCTTGGCTCGTCCATGCGCTGCACTTGCCCAAACCAAACCAATTTAGTTGTCTTTCCTCTATTATCTCTATTATGGGATTATTTCTGACCAAGCTCTCATTCATTTCTCATTCTGTCCATTCTAGTTTCTCCTGCGACCCTTCTTAAGTATTTCATTTCTGCAGCTTGAAGCTTACTTATGTGCTTATACTATAGAGGTAAGCTCTAGGTCCCATATAGCGCTATTACTGCATTGTACAACTTCAGTTTGGTTTGTGAGCTTATCTCCCGCTTGTTTACTATTGTACTGTTAATTTGGTAGTAAGCCGATATTGCGTTCTTGGCTTTATTACTTCCTGATCGATTCTTCCATTGTAGGTTACTATGGTCCCCAAGTATTCAAGGGCTTCCACTCTTTAGAGTGCTTTTCCGTCGCATGTTATTGCGAGATTCTCCTCCGATATGTCTTCTTTAGAGACCACATCACATTTTAGTCTTATCGACATTCATCGTCATACCTTTTCTTTTAAGTTAAGTAAACTATTCCCCCACCGCTTGCTGTAGTCGGACTGGGTTGTTTGCAAAGATGATAATGTCATCTTAAGAATTGCAAATAGATGAGGGTGGCCGTGGTGTAGTGGTAATATCATCGCTTGTCACGCTGTTGATTCACGATTCGAATCCTGATGTCAAGAATCATCTGTTTATTTCGCATGAAATAAATAAAAAAGTCGACCACTTGCGAAAGCTCAGTCAACTCTACTGTGAAGGCATAACACTGGCAGTAGGGTGGTCATATGGCTAAAATGCAACTTGATCGTGATGATGACATCAGGAGGACGGAAAAAAAATACTGTGAATCATAAGCAATGACAATAATAGCTAAAACAAACAAAATACTCCCCAGTTATCTGGACAGCCACCCTTGGAGATTACAGAAACTTAATACCACCTGAGTTTCAAACTACACCACTCTGTCTTTCTCGCCGTCTCTTCCCCTTTCCACAAAACGCACGTGTTCTAAAAAAAATTAGTATAAGGGTATTCATATCCCCTTTAACATGTGGAAATTATAAAAAAAAAAAAAATAGATTGGTTTTAATTTCATTCCGATTTTGATTAGTCTGGGTTAAACATGACTCGGCTGCTTCATCGAGGAAAATATTAAACAACTGTGGGCTGAGATTGTCCCCTTGCTCCAGTCCTTTTCCCATGTTAAACGCTCCTAAATTCCCCCCCTTTATCCTGGCGGTGGGATTATCGTAAACGCTTTTAATGGTATTTATTGGTACTTCCTTTGTTGTTAATGCCTCCCACACATGCTGTCTTGGAACATTATCGTACGCGACTTTCAAGTCCACGAATGCCATAAAGACGTCCTTGCCCTTAGCGATTCACTTCTCCATGGTGGCTCTTAATGTAAAGATATGGTCCTTTCCTAATTTTCATTGGCTAATTGGTATATTCCGCTTCGTCCTCCCTAATCTACCCATCAATTAGTTCATCTTTCTTCTCTGGATACGGTCCATATGAGATTTCTTCTTCGTCAAGAGTCACCTGATCCTTCTATTCTGTGACCAGCTTTTCTCTCTTCTTGATTGTTCTTGTTTGTTTTCCATATTTTCCTTTAAGGTTTTTCACTACTTTCCAGAATATCTTCGTATCCCTCTCGCGAGCCTTTTTCTTCTACTGTGTTACCAAAGTCTTCCCATGACTTCCGTTTGGCTTCCTTTACTGCTCCTTTCACTTCATTTCTTTTTTCTACGTAATGTCAGTAGCTAAACGGGTCTGCACAAATTTTGTCCATGCAACCTTTTCTTTTATTTCCTTAGTCCACCAAAAAGTTTTCTTCTTTCTTGTGTCTAATTTAGCTTTTTCACTGATTTCCTCCACTGTTTCCAGTAGAATTCCTTTTAACCCTTTCCATTTGTCCTGCATATCGCCATCGTCAGAAGTTCCCCGTAGTCATCGTGATACTATATCGGATTAGTTTCTTCTTCTGTTTTCTTTCCTTAGGCCCTTCAGTTTAATAGTTTCAAAAAATTTATGTTTCGGCTTTGGTGGCTTAATGAAACGAGTATATGCGACCAGCAGTCGACGGTCAGTTCCCAATTCAGCTTCTGATTTTATTTTCAGATCTGTTATACTTCTTCTTACACTGTATGGAAACATTGCATAGTCATATGGTTCTGGTCTCACTTCCGTCGGCTGGAAATGTGATCATATGCACTATCTTGGGTGGGAAAAATGAGTTACGAATGAAAAATTGGTTAAATATTGAGTATTCGATAGTTTAACGGGTTGTGTTCCGGGAGACACCCGCGATATCAATGAGAGCGCCTATCTCACGAAGTCCATCGCTTTTCGGTGAGTTCGTTTCCACCTGTTTCTTGCAGGATAAACCCGCCGAGGAATGGCGTACTACCAAGTTACAGTTACGTTTTCTTTCCTATGAATATTCGCATTCAATAAACAACAAACGCTGCCCCGCTCCCGATACCAGGTTTCACGCTACCGGAGTAACTGGAGCCGGAGCTGCCATTATCTCTAAAAGCAATTACTCCCGCATGAAAGATCGCAGATTCCGACGTCTCTGTGACACCCATACCGAAGAGGAAATTTTCCACCGCGGATGATGTGCAGTTTTCTCCTTCTAGGAAGTTTTAATTTTTGTGATTTTTATTTTTATTGTTAGTTAAATAATTCATAAATAGATACCACGAGTAGCTAGGAAAACGACCGACAATTCACGTAGATATCTATGGTCCAGTTGGTTTTTCATAAGTATTGTGTCGAAAATGTTCGTCCGCTCATCCAGAGGTTTTCCGCGTTCATGTTCACCAAATACTATCGTGCACTACAGTAATACTCAAGGAATCTTGTTGCTAGTCTATTAAATGAAAATTCGAAATTGCTGTGCAACTATCTGTGTTATAAATCATGTAAAAAATAGTATACTATATATCTATAGTATTATACTATTCTTCGCAAATTCTTTTCTTACAAGGTCTCTTTCCTCTCAAATCACTTTATCTCCTTTCAATTACTTAATTCACAAATCCAAACTAATTACTTTTTCTTGTTCACTCTCAACTTCCAATTTATCACCAAATTACAACTTCGCCCATTATCACTTTTCCAATCTCTTCGCCACGGTTCTAAACCAACTGTGTCTTTTTTGATCGCCATCTGTCCTTATATAGCAGAAGTTTCTGATAGCCAGAAACTTCTAGCAAATTCTTCGACCACTGGAACAAGAGAAATAATTCTTGCAGTTATAATTCCCTAATATTATCCCTAATATTATCCCTAATATTATTTGTCTCTTTCGTTGACATGAGCTGTGGAGACTTCGTCCCAGACACGAACCTCGAATGAAGGACAGTTTGAACCAAAATTCTGCCAGAATGGAAAGTCACTTCGGAATTTGCTGCATAGACATAGGAGCGTAGTTATTATTATGCTACACTGCCCCCCTCTTAGACGTGTTCGTCCCGAACAAGTGCATCCTCATTTCGGCCATTGTATCGACTCAGTCGGTCCACATGAACCACTTTCATTTTGGCCCTTGGTCCTCGCTGGATGCGGTAGACAACATCGTTAATGCGGGTTACTATTCTGTAGGGACCTTCCCAGTTCCGCTGTAATTTAGGTGATTTCCCCTTTTGGCGATGGGGATTATACAGCCACACCAGATCTCCTTCCTGGAATCCTGACGTTGTTGCCTTGGCATCATACCTGGTCTTCATGCGGTCGCTCGTCATCTTAATCTGGCTTCTGGTCCTTTGGTATATGTCCCTAAGCCTTTCCCTAAGGTCCGCCACGTACTCTTCTTCATTTCTGGGCTCATTGGTAGGAGATCCAAATTTCACCTCACTGGGTAAACGAGCTATTCCACCAAATAAGATTTCGAACGGCGTATGTCGAGTAGTGCTATGCACGGCACTTCTATAGGCCATCAAAAACAAGGGAATCTGCCGGTCCCAATCCCGTTGGTAGTCACCTACGACCTTCGATAGATGTTCGTCCAAAGTCCTATTGAAACGCTCCACCATACCGTCCGACTGTGGATGAAGCGGGGTTGTCCTTGTCTTTTTGATTCCGAGTAGTTGACACATCTCTTGGAAGATTCTTGACTCGAAGTTCCGCCCTTGGTCAGAATGCAATTCCAAGGGCACACCGAATCTGCTAACCCAATTGTAGACGATCTGCTCCGCCACGGTTCTGGCTTCCTGGTTAGGGATCGGAAACGCTTCCGGCCACTTACTGAAGTAGTCCATCACTACGAGTATATACCGATTACCATTGTCGGTTTCCGGAAAGGGCCCTGCGATGTCGATGGCGATTCGTTCGAAAGGTGCTCCCACGTTGTATTGGTGCATCTTACCTCGAGTTTTGATTCTCGGACCCTTGCTAGCTGCACACACGTCGCATTTTCTGCACCAGTCTTCGATATCTTCCTTCGCTTTTAACCAATAAAAACGTTCTCGTACCTTTTCTAGCGTCTTATTCACTCCCAAGTGGCCTCCGGTCGCCCCGCCATGCATTTCCTGTAACACCTCCTTGACCCTCGTCCGCGGTACGACAAGCTGCATTACA
This sequence comes from Pocota personata, assembly GCA_963082735.1. Lineage (NCBI taxonomy): Eukaryota > Metazoa > Arthropoda > Insecta > Diptera > Syrphidae > Pocota > Pocota personata. The sequence goes on along the minus strand of OY720432.1, from coordinate 40,796,849 downwards.
AACGACTTTCCGTCGGAGGATTCCCATTTTCTTCTCAGAACACCTTCTTGGACATGGAGGGAGTCCCACTGCGCAAAATATGCCTTTAAGGTCGGGCTTCTGTGAGAGATGTCCTGATGATCCGGTTTCTCCATGTTCTCCTTCCAGGCCAGAATCGGCTCGATATCCGGGTCTTCCTTCTGAGCGTTCCGGATCTCATCTACGCTCCAGCCGGCGATAGGTTCGGCTCTCATTCTTTGGATGGAAACCAGCTCCCGTTCTTCCTGACGCGCACAATGTTTACAATCCGTTCTGCATGGTCTCCGGGACAGTGCATCCGCATTAGAGTGGAGTTTTCCTTTACGATGCTGTATTTCGTAGTCGTAGATTTGCAGCCTTTCGATCCATCTTGCGACCTGACCCTCAGGACTCTTGAACTGTAATAGCCATTTTAAGGCTGCATGGTCTGTGCGAAGAACGAACTTCCTCCCGTAAAGGTATTTGTGAAAATGCTTCGTAGCCAAGATCAAAGCTAGAAGTTCCCGCCTTGTCACGCAGTAGTTCCTTTCTGGCTTAGAGAGCACCTTGCTGAAGTACGCAACCACCTTCTCTTGGCCGTCATGCACCTGGGAGAGTACGGCTCCTACCCCAACATTACTAGCATCTGCATCCACAATGAACGTTTCCCCGGGAGTGGGGTAAGCCAGTATCGGGGCATCGCATAGCCGTTGTTTAAGTGCCTTGAAGCTCTTCTCGCACTCAATTGTCCATTTGAATTGTTTTCCCTTTTCCGTCAACTGGTGCAGGTTCTTTGCGATCCCGGCAAAATCCTTCACGAACCGTCTGTAGTAGGTGGCTAGGCCCAGGAAGCTCCTTAGTTGGTGTTTATCCTTGGGGACTGGCCAGTTTTTCACCGCTTCGACCTTCTCTGGATCGGTTCTCACTCCTTTCGCTGAAATTATGTGTCCCAGGTACTTGACTTCCGCTCTAAACAGGGCGCACTTCTTGGGGTTGAGCTTCAGGTGGGCACTTCGAAGCCTTTGAAACACATCCCTTAGATTGTCTCGGTGTTGCGCAAACGTTTTTCCTACGACGATGACATCATCCAAGTATACCAAACAGGTTTTCCATGTTAACCCTTGCAGGACACATTCCATCAATCGCTCGAAAGTCGCCGGAGCATTGCACAGCCCGAATGGCATTACCGTGAATTGCCATAGCCCATTTCCTGCGGTGAAGGCGGTTTTCTCCCGGTCTTCTGGATGGATCTGTACCTGCCAGTAGCCACTCTTCAAGTCGAGAGTGGAAAACCATCGGGCTCCTGATAGTGTGTCTAGCGTGTCGTCAATCCGTGGCAGAGGGTAGCTGTCTTTCTTGGTGACGTAATTGAGCTGCCGATAGTCCACGCAGAACGGCGTGCTGCCATCTTTCTTCTTAACCAGTACAACCGGTGATGCCCACGGACTTTTGGAACTTTCAATCAGACCTTCTTTCTCCATTGCCGACACCATCTCTGCAACTTCTGTCTGCTTTGCCAATGGAAGGCGCCTAGCAGGCTGACGAATTGGTCTAGTATCACCAGTGTCTATTCGATGTTGTACCAGGTGTGTTCGGCCGTATTCTCCGTCCTGTGAGGCAAATACATCAGCGTACTCATTGATAAGATTCTCTGCCATAGTTCGCTGCTCCTGATTCAGCTCACTGGACTGGAGAATCGTCTCTCTCGTTTCCGCTGTCCAAGGTGATGGGAGAGGTTTTGGAGCATCACGTTCAGATATTGTTGCGACGGCGGTAATCGGCGTGCATTTTCCAGTCACCTCCCCTCGCCTTAGTTTGACAGTGTGTGGTCTTGCGTTCAAAACCCTCACTGGAACCATGGTGTTCTTTGGTTCGACTAACGTCTTTCCCACGATGTAGTCTTGAGAATTCTTCTCTGGGTCTGGTTCTACTATGTAGAATCGGTGGCTCCCAAGATCACCTTCCAGCTTCGTCCAAATGATTGTCTCTGAAGACGGCGGCAAAACTTCGTCTTTGCTGATGACTGTCCTGAGAGTTACGGCATTCTCATTTCCGTACACCATCGGAATCTCCACATTTCGATACCTCAGTACTTGCATCCCGATGTCCAAGATTACTTCATTTGCTTTCATGAAGTCTACTCCGATGATGCACTCGTCGCATATATCTGCCACCAGAAACGCATGGGAGAACGTCAGTCCTGCCAGAGTAATCGTAAGACGAACTTCTCCAAATACCTTCGCCATTTCCCCTGTTGCAGTCTTCAGGCAGTAGCTGTTGGTGTTGTGCAGCCAGGAGCTTTTGACGATATCTCTTCTTACAATGGAGGCAGTGGCACCTGTGTCGATGGTGGCTACGCACTTCTTCTCGTTGATTAGTGCCTCCACTGTCAGGCTCTTGTTACCCCGTTTGGTTTGCGAAACTTGAATGGTGGTCCTGGGGGCCTCGATTCCAGTAACCAACTTCTGCCCCGCGAAGTTGGTCCTTACGCATTTCCCGACTGCTGGTTTTGGGAAGTCTGACTGACAGGATGGATGTTATCACCGCCAGATGCTTCCTCTCTGCTTCTCCTACTTCCGCAATGTGAACAATTTCCTCGTCTAGGTGCACTTCTGCACTGCCGTTGTAGGTGTCCCGTTTGGTTGCAATTCCAGCAACGGATTTGACTTCCGCGAGCTTTGACGGCTGTTCTCTGGCATGAGCATTCCACGACGGACATTTCCCTGACACGGTGTATTCCCTGGTATGCTTGGTCCGCAGCCTTCATTGACAAAGCGAATGCCAATGCCTCGGGGAGTGTTCGCTTTTCAGCCATCCTTACAGCCATTTGCAGTTGTCTGTCCTCTATGGCCTGAATAAAAGCTTCCACCGCCATTTCGTTGATAAGCTCCTCACCGGCTTTAGGGTATGAAAGATGGGCTAGTCGCTCTATATCCGCTTGCAACTGTTGGAGCGTTTCCCCCCTTTTCTGGACTCGACTACGCAGCTGAACCCTGTACACCTGCTGCATGTGTTCATCCCCAAACCGCATCTCGATAGCCTGAACCAGAGAGTCGTAGTTCTGCTGTTTATCTTCCGGGATGGTCTGCAAGAGCTCCGCAGCTGGACCACTCAGTGCAAGTGTGAGTGCAATGGACTTCTCTTCATCGTCCCAGCTATTGGTCATTGCGGCCGCTTCGAATTGCCTTTTATAAATTGGCCATGATGTTTGACCATCGAAGATAGGAGGCTGCATCTCCTTTCTTCTCAGACCGTCAGTGGAATATTCCCGTGCTTTCTGTCTCTTCACGTTGCTGAGCTCCTTAGCAAGATTTTCGACTTGCTTTCCTACTATCTCGAATTGCGTATCCACTTTTTCAAACTGAATCTCTATCTTCCCGAACTGAGTTTCATGTTTCTCAAAATTTTCATCGAATCTGGTTTCGACTTTTTCGAGTTGCGTCTCGACCTTCTCGATTTTCTCTTCGATCACTTCGAATTTGGATTCCAAGTTCTTGTTTTGCTCATCAAGTTTACTTTCCAGAGCATCTAGAGAATTCTTTTGTTCGTCCATCTTAAGTTCTAGAGAATTCTTTTGTTCGTCCATTGCTTTCTTTTGTTCATCCAGCTTAAGTTCTAGAGAATTCTTTTGGTCGCCCATTGCTTTCTTTTGTTCGTCCATCGCTTTCTTTTGTTCGTCCAGCTTAAGTTCTAGAGAATTCCTTTGATCTTCTATTGCTTTCTTTTGTTCGTCCATGACTAACTTAAGTTGCAGGAGCAGACTTGTTATACCCGGGTCGGCTGCTGTACTTGCTGGTTCCTCTTCCACGTCAAACTCTACGTCGTGCGGATTTTCACCTTCCTGCGTTACTGCTTCTTCCAGACGAATCAGTAGGGCATCTTTTCCCCCAGTTGTGTCGAGGTTCGGCTTACTGAGTTCTGCCTTTAGTTGAGTTATAGTTAGTTTTCCCAATTTGCGACACATTTTGCGCAACTAATTAACTCAAAACAGAAATCGTTTTTTTTTTTTTTTTTTGCTTGTGCAATTTCACACCACGGAAATAGTTATTCACAGAATAAGTTTTATCCCGCTTCTGACACCAATGAAACATGCGAGCTACGGCTCGAGTAGATAAAACGATATTCTGTGAAATTTCTTTCTTTATTTTCTAGTCTATAGAACAATTCAAGTTCACACTATACTATTCTTCGCAAATTCTTTTCTTACAAGGTCTCTTTCCTCTCAAATCACTTTATCTCCTTTCAATTACTTAATTCACAAATCCAAACTAATTACTTTTTCTTGTTCACTCTCAACTTTCAATTTATCACCAAATTACAACTTCGCCCATTATCACTTTTCCAATCTCTTCGCCACGGTTCTAAACCAACTGTGTCTTTTTTGATCGCCATCTGTCCTTATATAGCAGAAGTTTCTGATAGCCAGAAACTTCTAGCAAATTCTTCGACCACTGGAACAAGAGAAATAATTCTTGCAGTTATAATTCCCTTTTATCCCTAATATTATTCGTCTCTTTCGTTGACATGAGCTGTGGAGACTTCGTCCCAGACATGAACCTCGAATGAAAGGACAGTTTGAACCAAAATTCTGCCAGAATGGAAAGTCACTTCGGAATTTGCTGCATAGACATAGGAGCGTAGTTATTATTATGCTACAGTATCTTTATATAGAAGAATTTAATCGTTCGAGAAAGGACGCTTTTCGCATCTACTTTCTCCGAAGTTATAAAACAACTTATAATATTTACAAAACGCACCAAATAATAATATGGAAAGAAAATAACCCTCTTCCTAATTACTTACCTTAATAACATAAATCAGCTTCAAATCTACACTGCACGCACTACATAATTTTGTAACCAGGACCAATCACCACCAGCAGTACTTATACATTTGTTAAGTGCATCACATGAGAATCGAAAAGCATATACTTACTGATTCTCATGAATATGAGTAAGGTACTTACTTAAAGGTATGTGAATCAAGAAAATACGCCTACTTCACGATTCTCACAACTTTGAATGACCTTGAGCTTTCAGATTTTCATTTACCTAAATATTTATACTTCCAAGTTGCATTTCAGTATGGTTAGCATGGTTGGGTGGACGGTCAGGTGTGGGAGGTGGGTAGGGGTACAATACAGGGCATTTTGTAGCTTTGTTTGTAGTAAAGACTCTAAATATTTGTTTAGGAGGTATTAATAACTATTTTCAATGATTTATGGCCACCAAAAAAATACGATACCAGTTTTTTTCGAACACCTCTGGAATATTTAGATGTTAAACACTACTCTATCGGTATTTCCACACACATTTTGATTTAACGACATGGGAGTCAAGTGTTGCTTGACTTGTTGACAATATTTCTATGTCACAGTTATTGTATCTTTTTCGAGATCGATGTGTCCCTCTATCTATAGCATGTATTTCGGTTCTGAGTGTTTTTTTCTTGGCCCAAATACACCTGCCCCTGCTCCTTCTTCAGTTCTCGAGCTGTCTGTATACGATTTTATTGTGTGGTTACTCAGTCCGTATACGAGTATTATGGATTCGTCGCTGCAATCCTTCTTATTACTTAACCTCGTACGAAATTTGTTATGAAAGTAGAATCTTCAGATACAATCGTCCTGGTTCTTAAAAAGTATTCTCTCGAACTGATGCATTTCTACCTCCTGGTACCCTCTTTTGCCATCCTTAGGATCGCCCGCTTTGCGCTTTACTCAACCACGTTGTGAAAAGGAGTTAGTTCCAGGAATACTTCTATGGCTGCAGTTGGACATGCTCTCATGGCCCCAGCAAGAAAGTCTTTGCACTTTAGTGAGTGTCTCCCTCGTTGCGGCTAGACTAGTTCTTTTTGCCCACGCTATCGCTGCATATGTGATCATTGGTCAAACAATGGCGATGTACATCCATCTTAGAATGCTCGGGCTAAGTCCCCAAGACTTACGCGCTACACTCCTACATATCATGAGAGAATCGGTGGCCTTTTTGAATAACTCTTCTGTGTGGTTTTTCCACATGAGCTTACTGTCCAGATGCAATCCTAGATATTTCACTTCTTTTATTGGTGTCAGTTCCATACCCGACAACCGGATTAGCTTCAGTTCAAAATTTCCCTTGTAAATGGTACTCTTGTAGCTTTATGTTGAGCCCAGCTGCACGGCACCATTCTTGAATTGCTATTAGACCCCTTTGTATGATGCCACAAAGGGTTTCTTCAAACTTATCTCTGGCAATCAATACTATGTCATCTCCTTGACAGTTGATTCCGATGTTGGTTAACTTTTCAAGTAGTTCATCCACAACTAGACTCCACATTAAAGGAGATTGCAATCCTCCTTGTAGGCATCCTCTCGTTGTGTTGACCTTAATAATTCTACGCGACATGTGAGTCAACTTAGATACTGTTCTGCTGACTCCTTTTATATCCAGAGCTCGTTTAATGTCTGCATGCGAAGAGTTATCGCATACCCTCTCGATGTCTAGGAAGACGCAGATCTCAACAATCTCTTTCGTTTCAAGAGCTTTCTGTATGGATTAAGTGGATTCGCCCGCTCTATATGCATATTGATGATAATGAAGTGGGGACGTGCTTAGTACGTCCTCTCTTACGTAGTTATCCACAGCTTTTTCCATTGTTTTGAGGAGGAAGGTTGATTGTTCTGTATGACGTCTCCACTGCTTTCGAATGTACTCCAATGCGAGGCTACTTTTTATTATTCTAACTAGGGGCAGTAGTCTTTCTAGCACCTCTTCATTCACACCTGGTGATTTGAATGGCTGAAAAGAGCTGATTGTCCATTCAATTGTCCTCTGGAGCAGATAGCACCTTCTATTTCCAAATCTTCTTTCCGAGGTATTGACATATTGGTCATACTCTCTTCATATGTATTTTCCACAAACTAAGTTTCTGTTCTTCGTCCTTAGTGCAACTCCCGTTGATTTTTTAAAACCGTTTGCATTCGAACCGATTTTGTCTATGATTTAGGCAGTTTTGCTGCAGCAGGAGTGCCCAAAATCTCCTGAACCTTTCCTTTTTGAAGCGAACCTATATTCACTTCTATTAGCATTGTGTCAAAAAGTTAATTGTTTCCTTATTATTATTTGCAATTTCAAGAAACTAAACCTAATGAATGCACAGGATCACATAAGTGATTTCATTCGTTATAAAAAAAACCCGTCTCTCAAGGGACAACTAACGAGGTATAACAGAAACTATTCTCGTTGCCATAAACATATGGGGGCCGAAATCGAACCACATGATCTTAATTTTGCATTTACGATAGCTAGGTAACGCGAAACATTAAACATAATAAGGCCCATGGGTTTACAACTTTAAAGGACTACACTGTCGAACAAAATAAATTGCAAAACTTAACTTAGAAGCATTTTCTGTTTATTTTTTAACTCATTTTAATTTATAAAAACATTCTAGAAGCAGAAGAAGCTAAAATTGTCCCTGATAATGTTGACGTAAGTTGGACCTTTCATTTTGGTATCGATTCTGACCAGATTTCCAACGCCTCTAAAGGAGAAACATCCCCAGACCATTACTGACTCTCTTCCGTGTTTTATAGTTTTCTGTATGCACCTTTAGCTCAGTCTTTCAGAGGCTGTGGACCAAATTCGCTTTATGGTTTTGGGATTTTTTGGCTCGAATTTTGACTCATTGGACCAAATTATACTTTGCCAGAAGGTTTGCGGCTTTAATAAATAATTTTATGTGAAGGCTGGGGGTTCTCGTATGTTGACTGTATGAATCATAGGCTTTTTCTTTGGAAAACAATTTTTTAATCCGCTTTCTTGGAGTCGGCTTTGCACTGTTCTTGGTGTTATACTTAATTGTAAATCTTCTTTAATACTCCTTGCCGAAGAAAAGGGGTTTTCCTGGCCTTAATTTTGTTACTTCGGTCTTCGGTTGCTGTGGTCTTCCGCAAGAACTCTTAAAACTGGCAACTGTCCCTCGTTTTTCAAAGTTAAGGTAGATCTTCCTTACCCCAGAAATTGACAAAAATTCGGCATATTTTTGTGCCAGTTTTTGAAATGTCAATTCACTTTGACGATCCAAAACTTGCAGTTTCTTCTCCTCGGGTGGTAGCATTTTCATACCAAAGCCTTAACAGAATAAAACAAAACTTAGCATCGACAATAAAATTCAAAATCCAATTTTGTTTTAAAGCTTGTATCTCTTATTTTTTTTATCAATAGTAAATATCTGTTCTGAAAATTATAAAATTATGATAGGGCCTTATTGCGAGAGTCTATTCGACTTTTGTCGATTCTATTATACTTAAAATTGGTATTGCGAGATGCAGTAGAATTTCTGTAATAGAATCTACTTTCTGAAATAGAAAAGAAAAAGCTCTTACATGGAGCTTTCTACTGAAATGACAAATCTCTGTCTGTTTTGTTTGTGTTTACAAAAAAACTCTCTCTATATTATTGTTGATTACAAAAGAAAAATTGTTTTAGGAAAAATAATGAGTTTTATTTATTTTGGTACTTTTGAGGATGAATTAGAGGATGTACGACGAGCTGAAATTGTGACAACACTTCGATACAGAAGAAAATTAAGAGTGATCTCCAATCCTCTAGACATGGATGACAATATGTATGTAAAATATGTATTTTCCATTCCGTTGCATTTTAATAATTAGTGTTTTTTTTTTTAGCTATTAAGTTCCATAGCAAATTTTCCCTATCGCTCGTTTGCCTCTTGCTTTTTGCAAATCCCTTTTGCCAAAAGCTCTTTTTTTTTCCGTTAGGCACCATCTGCCGTTTATTTGTAAATTTTTTCCTTATTTTTGTAAAAAAAAAAAAACAAATCAATTTATATAAAAATATATTTTAACTTGAATATAATTCTAAATATACTTATTTATTTTCCCTGTCATCCATTTTTTTCTTTGTTTGCTCTACTTTCAAACGGAAGTCTACCACTAATTTCCGATAGAATTGACATTTCTATAAAATAGAAAATCATCCATACCAATCGAAATTTGCAATACCGATAATAGACTTTAATTCTATTCGACTTTAAGTCTATCGCAAATAGACTCTCGGAATAAGGCCCATATTTACAATATCCTAGCGCGTCGCACACAAAATAGAAAATTAACTTTATTTTGTCGCGTCTAAAGTATAACTGCTGCAGAATTACTTCAACTGATAGTAAATTGACAAATGAAATTAACGGTTAATTTTTACAAAACGATGGACACATGTGTAGGTGACGTCAGCACAAAAGAATTGAGCAATAATTGCTTTTTGCTTTTAATTAACTGGACTTTAAAAATGAATTAACTGCCTTTGCACTTTATTTTGCCCGACAGTGTACATCCTAATTAGCGCAGAACATAAGAAAAACCTAACGTTTTCTTTCAAATGCGTATGTTTCACTGCACTAATAATCACTTATTTGGGTAACCGATTATTTAGCAGCCATTAACCAGATAATAATCGATTCTTAACGAGTTACCTACTCGTATTTTTTATTAACTGCACATATCTAACGCATATAGAAGAAGAAATAATTTGAACCATAACTGTAAAGACTTGCAAAAAAAAACTTACACTAAATTTTTAATTTTATTTATTTGCTTTAATATTTTCAATTTTTATCCGCAATATGTAATTTAATTAAATTGGTTAGTATTATTTCAAGGTTTCTTTTAAAAGTGTCCTATATAGTAATATGTTTCCATCTATTATTAAATTAAATATAATAAAAATACGTAAATACATTCAGAAATTTATTTTATACAGAAAACTATTTTACAAAAAAAAAAAAAAAAAAATATTCGAGAATAAAATATTTCACTGCTTAAACTAAATTGCAATTAAATTATTTACAAACTTTCATTTTTACACAGTTCAAAATATATATGTATGTATTTATGAATGGTATATAAACAAATGTGTCACTGTTTTAACAATTATTACTTTGTATATATTTTATTAATTTTAATATCGTATATGTAAGTAAATTTTTTTTTTAATTTTTTAAATATAAATTCTACTATGTATTTAGTTTTGTTCAAGAAATCTGGTGAGATTTAAAATTTTATTTGTGTATACATGAGTTTTAGGTATTTTTCTTTTAAATTTAATTTATGCCAAAAATGCATATTTTTCGTATAATCTTGTTTCTGTATTGTATTTTATTTTTCCAATTAAATATGTTTTTTTTTTTTTTTTTTGTTTAATTTTATTTATATGTAGAAAAAAAAGTGTTCGCGTTAGATATTTCTTTATATGAGTATTTAAAAGATTATTGAAAAATGGTACTATTTTTCTTGTTTTTAAATTTAAATATCACCTTTGGTATTTTGGTAAGTTAATGGGAATTTTACTATTTCGGTATGCCTACTATTTTTGTTTTTTAGTATTGAACTTGATTTTTTTTTTTTTTTTTTTTTTAATATTAACAATCGAAAATATATTTACAGTATTTAATTTTTGCTTTAATTTTACAATGATATGTTAAAAATATGTTTAAGATTGTTCTTTTCAAATATGTATGTGCCTTCTTTGTACCGAATATTTTTTTTTATTTAACTTTAAAGATTTTGCTAAGTGCAGTATTGTATTGTTTCGTATACAAACATTTTAATTAATTTAATTATAAACTATCTACTTAGATGAGAAGGAAACAGCATTATGCGATGTGTTTTCTCTGCAAATTTTGTAATGGCATTCTGCCTTTGTTTTGATAATGTGAGTGTGAAGTGTTTGATATGAATTAAATCACATTAACAAATATGATATATGTATGTATGTATGTAGGGATATGTATGTACATCAATATGAGAATCGGTCTTGTTTCCAGTAAAATATTTTGTAATATTGCACTCATTTCGCCCCCTTTGAGCCATCCACAGTCCAATATATGCGTTATACCTCAGTTATTGCGTTGAAAGGGAAATCCCTTTTAACTTTTTAGTAGTAATATTATTTGGATGAAGTGACAAGCTGACTCGTACTATATCCTTGAGTGTTACAGGTGGGCAGTGCAAATGGATTAAAGCCTAAGCCGCCAACTCCTAAAAAAGGAGGAACATTTTTATTTAAAGTTGTATAAGGTTTTACATATAAGCAATTATAAGTGAAAAAAAAAAAATAATAATAATAAATAAACACAGTCAAATAAAAACAATGATTAAGAGGAAGGAGTACCTACAAGGGTTAAATGTTTAGTTGTCACCTGATTGGAAACCGGACCTAAAATTTGTGCGCTGTCTGAAACTAGCGTTAAGGCACCAATCCCATACCATGAATAAACTTATATTTCAACCAATTGGACTAGTAACTAGGTATTTATCTCAGTATGGGAAGACTGGTCCTTCAGCCTTCTATTCGCCATTGCAATAACCTTTCATCGCACTATGCTACCTGCATTTATTTTACAAGTATGTCTAGTATACTTCTAGTTAATTTCAATCTAACCTGATGAAAAGTGAAGATGAGGTCGAAGATAGGGCATACTTGCACAGAAGCACTATGCTATAAAAGCTAGCATTCAAAATCAAACGGCCTTGATTCGCTCTCATGACAGATTCTCTGGCAGTAGTGCACCACAGATATTTGTTCAGATCTTTTTTATTTAAGTGTTCTAAACCACTTAGAACTGAACATCACTGAAGTTTGTAAAACCCAGTAATACGAGCCAAAGAGTAAACCGAGGAGAGTGAGGTAGCAATGAGCATTCATTTTAAATCTTTCCAAATTGAAAGTTTTTAGAAATACTGAGAAAGGCAAGTCATTCTACATTCGTGAAAAACTGTTTACTCCTTTTGAGGAATCCTAGGCATCTAGCAACACCTTTTGCAGCATCAGCATTCTGCTGGCTCCACCGAAAGTCCAGGCTAACATATGGCGAATGCCAAACATTGACAAACTATTAGATACCTCAATATCAACTCCACTCATTCTGAGCTTGACCACGTTATTATTATCCCTCATAGATATGTGGCTAAATGTATGTATACATACGAGTAGTGGCATATCAGTGTCACAATCCTTGCTTTTTTCACGTCTGAGATCAGCACAGTTCTGTTGAACTGCATGTTTTGCTGCTATATTGGTAACATGCGCACAAAAACATGCTTAACAGAAATAATAAGCTATCACCTTACATCATTTTAAAAACTACAGTCACTTCAGCCGTTCCCTAACTTGTCAGTGCGGTATCTGTACTTACTGCAGTTGTCTCTTGCCCTCTTTCAGATGCCTTGTTGCGGCAGGAAGGCTTAAGAATCAAGGATCCTAAGGGTCTGAAAAGATCCCATGTAAGACATCGAACTAAGGGCTGAAACTATCTTAACTTTGACGTTAAATAAGTTTTCCCAGCATATCGGCACAACCTAAGATTATATTACTCCAGGCAGTAAATAACGAAAATCTACCCGTGGTCCGCTCGGCCGCGGCTGGGGTACGGTTTATGGAGGCCCCAACTAACATACTTCAACCGCACGTTTGCTTAGGTGTTGACACAGGAGCTGCGAGAAGTCAGCTTCCGAGGAGCCCTGTAGCTCTCTCTCCGACACGTTCATTAGACTGTGCTGGAAGGATTGAGAAAGACTAGATGGAGGGACAGGCAGCTCATCGAAGCGCTGCTGCTGATGGAATGATTCGGGAAGCCGAAAAGGTTAACCGGGCTTTAGAAGCGGCACACTCCGATACGCTTTTGACTAAGAGCCAGTGGATGACAAGAAGAAGAGCGGCAATCGTTGAAGTCGTTGAAGGCGCAAGTGTTTGTTTACAGTTGTCTTCCTTTGGTGGCGGCGGAGAGACCCAACGCTGCCTCATTTTCTGATAACTCGAACCGAAGAAATCACAGGGAAAAAGCGTCGAGCACCTTTGCCGGCGGAAGTGTGTGCGTACCCGCTGAGCGCCCAACCGTTAAAATATGTTGTCTGCGCACAAAGCCTGAATGAAACGGGTGTTGACAGAAATTGACTGTTGCGGAAAAATTCATCGATTTAATTCCGCTCTTAACCATCCAATGAGTGCGAATTTAGGACGGATACGACAGTATCTATCCATGATCTTGTCAGACTTTACATATATATTTCATAGAAAATCCCGCATAACATCCATGAGCCATGGGTGCGAAATAAGCTCGTCTGTGGTTTTGGGGCTGTTCGTGGCATTACGGTACTCTATAACGCGCGGTCCGAAAAACTTAGAACATGTCTTATCATACCGAATTTCCTCTCAGTGACAAAGCTTGAACAATTCTGTAGTCAAGATTTGGTTGCTGCAGCTGTAAACTACGAAACGAATGGAGATTGAAAAACCTTCATCGTTAAGCCAGTTTACTTCCACTATGATTCACAAACTCCCCCAGGCAATAACTGAACTCATAGAGTATTATGACAGGAGAAAGATGGAATTAAGTGTGGTGCTAATGCTCAGAACACGTTCTGGGGCAGCAGCAAATGCAACATATGAGGAAACCATCTCCTGGATTTCATACTCGTACTATCGTCTGGCATAACAATTTACAATGTTGTCTCCCAACTGACTTTTGTTACGGCAAGGCGACAGGATATGATTGACTTGACCCTGTCGAACAGGTTTTTTTTTTTTTTTTTTTTTTTCTAATTTGCACGTGTGAAAGGGGTAATGAATACCCTTATACTAATTTTTAGGACACAGGCGTTTTTGAGGAAAGGGGAAGAGACAGAGAGAAAGACAGATTGGTGTAGTTGGTTTGAAACTCAGCTGGTATTAAGTTTCAGTGAACTCCAAGGGTGGCTGTCCAGATAACTGGGGAGCTTGTTTGTTTTTGCTTTTGTCGTTGCTCATGATTCACAGTATTTTTTTTTCGTCCTCCTGATGTCATCATCACGATCAAGTTGCATTTTAGCCATATGACGGCCATACTGCCAGTGTTATGCCTTCGCAGTAGAGTTGACATAAACTTCCGCAATTGATCGACTTTTTTTATTTATTTCATGCGAAATAAATAGATGATTATTGACATCAGGATTCGAACCGTGAACCTTTAGCGTGACAAACGATGATGTTACCACTACACCACGGCCACCCTCGGTACTTTAAATCCATTTCTAACTGAAGGGTATAGCTACTTCGACTTCTAAATCAAATGTGTAGCCATACCTTTAAAGAAGAAAATAAATCCGAGAAAATCAAACTGGATACGTTTTAGGGAGGAGCTTCATTTTAAGCAAAAAATAAACACAACTTGTCCTTCTAAATGCCGGCATGAACTAACCAGATAGAGCAAAATTGTGTTCCTTCATTTTAAGGATATGGACCAAGCAAATTTTTTTTTGTATCAAAATTAAAACTTTACAAAATTAAAAAAAAATTATTTTTGCTTTCATACATTTTTTAGAAAACCCAACCGTTTAAGACATGTCGAAGAACGACAGACTCTGACTTGTCCTTACGCTCCCTACGATTTTTGTCATAAGCGTTTTTCCAACCGTTCCAAAATATATGAGATACCATTTAAAAAAAAATCAAACCTTAAAACGGTTAAGTTTATGAAAAAAGAAAAATATCTGCATGTAAGAGTTAATTATTTGTCTATTCTCTCTTGATTGGCTCTCTCAAAATGACCCATTTAAAATAAAGTGCACGACTGGGTCGCATGTCCTCGTTTCATATGTGCTATTCGTTTCCAAATTGTTCGTATTTCAAATTTTGGTAAAAAACGATAGAAATCGATGAAATTGGAGCTTTAGTAACATTTATTATAAAAGGTGGTTAAATTTTAAGGGCCGATGTTGAATGTGAACCACACCTAAACGTCAAGTTTTTTTCTGCATTTCATTTGACATTTCTCAATTTCAGACTAACTCAATTTGAACCATGGAAAGATACACAATCGAGCAACGCGTTAAAGTTATTCAAGTTTATTATGAAAATAGGCGTTCAAATCAAAATGCATATCGTGCATTTCGTGATTCTTACGGTCAATTTAATCGTCCAAATGTGCGTACAATCGGAAAAATCGTGCAAAAATTTGTGCAAACCGGGTCTGTAGGAGATGTGAAAACACCAGTGCATGCTCGTACAGCTCGTACTGCAGAAAATATTGTTGCTGTTCGCGATAGTGTGGCTGAAGAGCCGTCCACCTCAACTCGTCGTCGTGCCCAACAATTGCACCTCTCACGCTCGTCGTTGATGAACATTATGCATAAAGACTTGCATTTACGCGCTTACAAGGTGCAATTGACTCAAGAACTAAAGCCTCTTGACCATTTCAAGCGTCGTCAATGGTCACAATGGTGGCAAGAAATGGCAACAGTGGATGATCAATTTTCGAAGAAAATCATCTTCAGTGATGAGGCACATTTTCACCTCAGTGGATTCGTTAATAAGCAGAATTGCCGCATTTGGGCGAATGATAATCCAAGAGTGATTGTCGAAAAACTAATGCACCCACAAAGAGTGACTGTTTGGTGCGGTGGACGGATGTGGACGATATGTGGTTTCAACAGGATGGTGCCACTTGCCACACAGCTAACGAAACAATGGCTCTTTTGCGCGACAAATTCAATGGCCGTGTTATCTCACGTGGTGGCGATGTCAATTGGCCGCCAAGATCATGTGATTTGACACCGTTGGACTTCTTTCTTTGGGGTTATTTGAAAGAAAAGGTGTACGTCGATAAGCCAGCAACAATTTAAGAGCTACCTCAATTATGCCTCAGCGTCATCGAAAATTTGGACCATCGGATGGAGGTGTGCCGCCGAGGTCGCAGCGGCCATTTGGCCGATATTTTGTTCCATACATAATTGAACCATACCAATATTATCATAATAAAAAGAAATGACAGTAATTTCCTAAATAATTTGTGTTTTATTCAAAATCAACATCGGCCCTTAAAACTTAACCACCCTTTATATGCATACGAGTACATATTTCCAAAAATTAAGTCGAAAATAACTTAGATATAAATTTGGAGTAAGATGTTCTTAGACATATCAAAAATATCGCCAATTTAGCATGTCCTGTAGTACATACATCAAGTACCGTTATTCGAATTTGTGGCCAAAAACTGAGTACGAAATTCTATTGCATACTTCTATATTACGAGTACCTCAGATATTAATTTTAATCAAAATCGTATACAATAGTATTCGAGAAAATTGTACTTTTTTGAAATTGGTTTTAAGTAAAATACCGTTAATTTTGAGGTTGTAATACAAATTTCGATTTCGGCTGGGAGCATGGACCCACTGACCAAAGATATGAAGTTTGAAGTAAATCCGCTCCGCCAGTTAGGCCCACTTTTTATGAGTTATAACGGTTTTCATATATTTTTTTTAAAAAATTACTTTCTTATTTAAGCTGTATCTTTACCAACTCCGCACCTATTGCAATAATTTTTTCCTATCAAACAGGAATTATTCAGTGCTTAAAACTTAATACATATATTATAAAAGCATCGGAAGGGTTTTTTTTTGCAAAACTTTCAAGCTATTTGTTAAGAAAAAGTGCATAATAAAATTGCAAATTTGTATCCATAGCCTTATTAAGAATGAAAAATATAACAAGTTTCATTAACCTAATATTATTTTTAATATTACCTAATATTATTCATAATCTAATTTTTTCAAATGCTTTAAAAGTTAAACTCAACTTCAAAAGCTCAGCAAAAATTCTTTCGCTTATACCCATATTCCTGTACGATTAAAATTCATTTCGTTCAGAGGTTTCGTAATATCTGTTAGCTAAATTAATTAGAAAATTAGGGGATATGTATGCAAAGAACAAGTATTGCTTTTGACCTCTCCGATGATAATACCTCCGTCGAGATGGCTAGCAGACTGTGCCAACTAAACGAACACATTTTTTGATCGGCTGATCTGTGATCGAATCCCTTCGGGGTATGAATATTTTATCAGTTTTGTATTCATTTTTATTCAGTTAATAATTATTATATTGACATATGTACCTATATACATGTGTATTAGCCGTAGAAGCTCTTTTAATTTAGTTTTTGCTCGAATGAAATATTTGTTGAAGAATTGCATGAAGAAGAAAAGCATGGTACACATGCAGAGACTGAACTTGCGATAGACTTGGCTTTAACCACCACTATTTGTTTCTGTTGCTTGTTGTTAAGAACGATTCACCATGGTTATTTTTAAAGCTATTATTGTAAACCGCATCACATAGAAAGTCACACTTGCACCACTACTACATTTGAAAACCATCAACCATTCATGCCCAAATTTACTCAAACATACAAGAATATATAAAATTCACTAGGAATAAACTAAATAAGGTAAAAAATAAAAACAAAAAAAAAAAAAAAATTTTACAAAAACTGAGGACAAAAGAAAAATTTGTAAATACCATTTTAAGCTGTGCCCTCTGCCGCCCCAGCCTGTGGGGGAATGTGTTCATATATTATAGTGTTCAATGTAAAGTGCGTGTGTAGCAAGGACTTTTATCGGCGGGGGGGTGGGGGGACACATTGCACATACAGCACAATGTCCTATCACTATCCTTAAGTTTATCTCTTTTTTTTAAACAGCTGCTGTCGCTGATACCGTTGTCGGATTATGCCACGGCTGATGTGGATGATGCGAATGGTGATGGTGCGGATGCGGATGCGAGTGATGATGGTGATGATGTTGAACGAGTGCTTGATGCCATGGGGACGACACTGTTGAGATTAATGGCGAAAAGGCACTAGCTGAGCGGATTGTTTTATTTTTCGTTTTTTTTTTTTTATTGTTTTGTTGTTTTGATGTTGGTGCAGATGCAAATAACAAAATACGACAAAATAACCATGCAAAAGAAAAATAAAGAAATAAAAAAAATAAACCCAAAGAAGGAAAACGAAAGAAGAAATGAAAACAAAATAAATGGAGGAAGTCATCCTCAATCTACTCACTCGATGTAGAATTAAATACACTGCCTGGCGACGATGACAACGCTCCCATGTTCGGTGCCGGGCCATAGCCGTTCGCAGTGGCCCCATAGGATCCACCCGACGAGTGTGGCGTCGATGCACTGCTGCAGTAGCCGCCGCGTGGACTCACACTACTACTCTGCGCTCGCTGGTATTCATCTTCGGTCCATTGACCGGTTCCATCCTGAACACTGACGGCCAATTGGCCAGCATATGAATTGAATCCAGTCGTACCTCCGGGAGATCTGTGTTCGAGTTCATTAAAAGTTTAGTCCAAAGGTTATATATAGTAGTTCCTTACCTCGGCATTGAGTAGAGAGCTTCAACCAAATCGGCGGCACGTTTAAGGATAATTTCCTTTTGTAGTTTTTCCGGATCACCTGGATGGCGGGGAATCAGCTTTTGTAGTCGCTGGAAGCCATAGTCTATCGTCGGTTCATTAAGAGCTGCTTGAAACAAACATAAGTTATTAAATTTGTATACCAATTTTTTTTTTACGCCGAAAATTGACCTAGATCATAGAGTACTTACAAACATAAACAAATCGTCCCGGAGAACCCTTGCAAAATTGTTTACTCTTGTACGAGAGTGTCACCTCTACTACACCGGGTATGTGCCGCGGAGGTGTCTGAACGCGTATGGCATGCGATGTAATCAACTCACTCCAAACCAACATGGTGCCGAAAACAACTTGAAGGCCGTCAAAGAAGTTGTCACCGACAATGATGACAGTGGCCCCGCCAGTGGTCCAACCTTCGCTGGGGGATATCGCCTTTATGCAGGGTGTTGCTACTGGTAGAGGGGGATAGAGTCCTGCTGAAAGCAAAGAGTTTTTTTTTAGTGGACGAATTTTTATTTTTCGGGTAGACTTAGTTTTTCAAAGGACTGGATTTTGTCTTTAAGGATCATGCAGTTTGATTACTACTCGTGGGTACAAAAACACAATCACAATCTATTTCAAAAATTATAATCAAAGATTTTAATAGGGATTTTTGGGGGTAATTTGTTTTCTTCTGTAGTTATGTCCTTGACAGAGATTTTCATATCTACCCTATGTATTGAATTTTCTATTACATATAATCCAGGTACGGCTTTTTATCTTTTTATTTTTCTTCCTGTGTTGCTTGACGGTCGCTTGTGCTTTTTTTGTTGTTGTTGTTATTAGATGTAGGGTGGCAATATCAAGAAATTATAATAAGTTGAGTAACCTTGTTGGTGGTTACTCTGTAGCGTGGTCTTTAAAAGAGGGTGAAAGGTAAAATGATAACTAATGTTAAGAGTCGAAAGACGACTATGGTAGAAGACCGCATTGTTATTCTATTTGAGCCTCCTCGAGAAGGTTGAAGTGCATTAGTTAGTACCGTTTTTCAACTGCATCTCAATTGGTCTTTCTCAGCAATTCGCAGAAAAAGAGAAAGGTCAGGCCAACAAATACTTTTTGTTACAATACTGCCAATATGTTTGTCCTCACATGTATGTATTTGTATTCACGTATGTATATAAAAATATCCTAATACGTAGGTCATTTCGTCAAAAAAAAAGAAGTCGAAATCGGCCCAAATATGAGTGGAATGTGGGGGCGGAGTTGCAAAAATCTTTAAAACATCTTTGTTAGCCGACTTAACCAACAACTTTTTTTTTTGAATTTTGTGTCCAAGAAACTTTATCAAAAAAAAAAAAAAATTGTTTATATTTTTTGACTCCTTGGAAGATCAGCTTTAATTTGATACTCGTATTTCGTATGATGGGGTTTAATTTTTGCCCCCAAAAAGACCCCGTACGAAAAAAAAAATTACATTTTTTTAAAACTATTTTTGGATTATTTTGTGTAAAATCAGCCCTCTAGTTCAAACGGTTCAGAAGTTACAAACTTGTGACAGACACACGGAAAGGCAGACACCGTGTTGAATCCATTGTGTTCCACTTATTACATTCTGGTACGGAACACAGAGTGGAAGTACCATTTTGCCTTGAATGTATAAATAGGTACCTTAGTCTAATGTGGTCGACTTTAAGCTTCAAACTAATAAGCATTCAGGTAACAACATAATTTCATCATTGCGGCGTGGTCAAGGGACTACTTTGAGACCTACATAATGTAACTTGCATAGGATACGAATGCAAATTAGCGTTTCAACGTTCACTGAGATATGATATTAGGCAATGAATGAATTGAACTCGTCTTCATCATGTTCAAGCGGATAATCAAAATATCGGTATGGAAAATCTTATTGATTTAAAAAAAAAAACCATCGCATCAGTGAACGGCAATATGTTTCACGCACAAGTGTAGACTGAAGATTTAATGACCCACTAATTTGGCTGCAATGGTGAATGCAGATTATTGTCTTATATAGCTTTAAATCTTTTGGCAGACATAACGCCTTCGTAAACGAGCTTGAAGCTTATGGTGTCGGTAATGTATTGCGAGCTTTCTAAGTAATCGATCAAATTGTATTGAATGAATGTACTTCTACGCTACTCTCCACTAATGCTTGGTATCCCAGGTCTCTGTTATCTCTTTGACACTTTTGTTGATGTACATTATATCAATGACCATAGGATTTTCCATTCGCAGCAACTTGGCTACGATATATCAAGCTTAGGCTAGGTAGACCAGAATTGAGCTTCGTGGCTAAGTGGTTAAGTGCGCGATCACTGAGCGAGAGGTTCAAAGTTCGAATCCAAGAAAAAACAAAGGGTGCCACCTCTCGCGAATGTCTGACAAACATCCGAGAGTAAAACTGTTATGAGAAGCTCTGTTAATCGAAATATTGCGCTTCGGAAACGGCATAAAACTGTAGGTCCCAATCATTCGTGAGGCGCACAGCGCGAGTGGCTGCGAGGAGCTAGGCCAGGCCCTGCATTGGATAGACCAACCGTTGGGTCCATTGTGCACATTACTGTAGGCATACCCTGGAAACTTGAAAACAAAAATCCCTGAAACCCTGAGTTAGCCACTCGGACACAGACATGAACCACAGGAGGTTCCGCAACTCAACGCTACGAACATATCTTCCAGCTCATCGAAGAAATGACTGTCAGATTGAGCACTCTATTTCTTCTTCGTTCCTGCAGCTGCTGCAGTAGTCATTGCGTATTTTTGTTTTGTTAAAAAAAAAAGGAAATTTCCAAATCCCGGAGCACTCAGACTCCATTCTACTGTGTCCATTGTACTACCAGGCAGAAACTCCTTTTTGGTGTAGTGGTTGGAGAAACTTAGATTTTATTTTAAGGTCGGGTGGCTGTGATTGCTGTTCCCCGTCCGGGCTCGAACCTGCACAGTTCGGGTCACAAGGGAACACACTATCCACTACACCGCGGCCACCTCTAGTCATTGCGTATTACATCTAATCGAAAACTGCCCAGGGGTGCGATTTTATAAAACGATAGTTGAGCCGCGATTCTGTACAACGACAACACACTAAAAGGATATCACTAGTGATAGTTTTCCTTTTTGTAAGTGATGAACGGTAGCAAATTATATGTAAAAAGAGTGAAGATAAGTGACAGAGAGAGCAAAGCGATAGTTCAGATAGCAACAAGCTTGTAGATTGATAGGTGATCGGTCTAATTCTTTTCCTTGAACACAGCGTTAATGTTAAACGAGGATGCTTTGCACTCATATATCGGTAGTACTACCACTATCAGTCTATAGTTGTGTCCGTCAAATCTATCTGCTTAATTATAATATACGCGTAGCGTTTTCTCCAGATCCATATACTCGTATGTACGTACATCTTTAGAGTCTGTTTTCGGTCGTACAGTGAAATTAAGAAGCTCTTCTTTAGTCTTCAACTCGAATGAAGACCGTATTGCCTCCTTCAATATTTCTGAAGTGAATTTAGAAAATCGATTTATATATATGTAGTTAAGTATTGATTTCAACGGGGCATACTAGCGGCCCATTCTAGAAAGCTATACCAAAATTATGCTTTCTGAAGAAGCTCAAATGCGAGAAATGATTCTCTTTACTTTTTTTCTATCGGAATGTGTGTTCCAGCACCGCCTCAATATATTTTGATGACATTTTTTGCGCAGGTAAATATTTTTCGAATTTGGAAAGTGTCACTCTTTATGTGGGGCTTCGCCCATAGAGGTCCCCCCGGAGAGCACCATTTTTGTTTGCTCATATATAGGTCGCTCTCTAATACCATTTTAAAGGGCGTTATCCGTTGATTCCAAACGTAAACATTCGTTAAGGTCTAGCAAGGCTCAAAGATATGCTTAAAATACACAGCGTAGTAGGTGGCTCGCCAGTCATCATTTAGATAAATCTGTTGAGTAGTTTTCTGTTTGAATGTTTGTTTCAGCAAAATGGGTCGAGTTGGGTACCACTTTAATGGGCATAATTTTCTGATTCCAAATGTAGATCTACATGTACATACCTATATATAACGTACGACTTATAAAACAAGCTGATATCTACCTGTTCAGTTAAAAGACTTTTATTTTAATATTCCTCTTAAAAATATTAAAGAGATGATTTGTGGGTATGCTTGCGGACCGATTCTAGCGACTTTTATGCGTAGGTACTGTTTACGTGAAAATGCTAACCTCGAAATTCAATTACCTCAAAAACAGTGTGTCCCACACTTCCGCCGGGCGATAATTCCTTGGATCGAAATAATGGCTGGGTCGGTTTCCCCCTCTGTCCCATGTAATAGTACCCTAAGCAGTTCTAGATCACTTTTGAAACTTTCACCAACGAAATTAACACGTGTAAATTTCCATCTTAGGATTTATACGACTGCTACGGGATTCCTGGCATATTACATATTGGTTAAACTCTCATTCTGGTTTAACGAAAATATAACAAATCAACATATAATGGAAACAATTTCTAACACCATTGTTAATTGCCTGGAAAACAAAATCACTCCATGTTTTGCCATCATTTTGAAGGATTTTTGTTTTTATTTTTTCAACTTTTACCGCCAAAATTATAGAAAAGCTGTGTATAGGTATGTATATATATATGCTTTATGTATATAGATATGTTTTATTTCTCACTTTGGAAATTGTGCTACGGTGCCAGTCTATATTTTAAAGCTTGATAGGAAAACATTGTAATGTTATATTTAAATATTTTTTCTGGTAGGTATGGTATAAAATTACAAGCACTGATTTTGAAAATGTTTTCATAGCTTCTGGGTTCGAGCCACCAACGAAAAGTACTTTGTCCAAAATCTGATCATTAGACAACGTTTGGATGTCGGACTTTCAGATAAAAGCGGAAATGTTGAGAAATGCTCAATTTTGGTGAGATTTTTATTTACTTCATAGTTTATTCCTTAAAGAAACTCCTGAAATATAAAAATGTTCCTACAAAAATGTACCTCGACCACGTGGGTCGACCACATAACGTGTAGCAATTCGGAAAATAATTGCTATGGATGCCTAAACTCTATGTGTATCAAAATGATGTGAACAAATCTGCGTTCTAAAGCCAAATTAGTAGATAACTTACAATCAGCATTTTAAGTTTTCTTAAATAACTTTTGTCGTTACCATGAAGTGGATTGCATTACATACCATTAAATGCATTGCATTACTATGAAATGAACGTGAAGTTCAAAACAAGACGCATTAAATATGAGACTTCCATTGCTCTACTTAGCAAATAATTTTTTCTTAAATATTTCCAAAGTCTTATTAAACAGGGACGGCATTCCCTTGACTAGAAAAATAAATTTCCCAAATGGACCCAAACACTTGTCCCTGCGTTTATGGGGAGACGTTATAATGATTTTTTTTTTCTGGTTCGATATCAGTTTTGTTATTGATATCCACTGGTCACTGGCAGAGTGTACACCCATCTGTAGGTATGCACATAAGTATGTGTGCATGCGTTGTGAGTCGGTTTTTTTCTATTCTCTTTATATACATTTTATGGCAAAAGGGTGGTTCACTGAAGGATATTCGTATTTTTAGGTGTTTATGTGTGTGTTTTAGATATGAAGAAGTTAATGTTGTCCTTTTCAGCAGGGGTGTTTGCTGCTGCCTTATTTGTTTTTTGTGCGGTGATCTAATCCAAAAAGGGGAGCTTAAGCTATAAAAAAACTACCCACCCCCGTCCTTGGTGCCGCGACAATGGTCAACATAGAGGATAATATCGCATTAAGATAAAAATACCAAACATTATATGTGGGATTGTTGATATATAATACGAGAAAATATTAAATAAATAAAGGATATGCGGTTTAAGAGGGGTTTGAGGTAAGGATAGTAGTCTATATGTGTGGGTTGTTTTTTTTAATAACAGGACGTATTCGTAGGAATGATATGCGATGAGCGGGAATTTGGATATGTTCTTGTTTATCCTCCTGCCCTGACAAGCTTCAAAATTTGTTTTAAATTTGATTTCAATAGAAATTTTTAAATTAAACAAATAACGAATCACTATTTTTACAAAATAATACGAAAACCATTCAAATTTTTTTCAAACAAATTCAAACAAAAAGCAAACACAAATTTGCTACAGACCATCATAGGTACTGTCAGGCGCAAGGGGGTGACCCGAAATGGACAGGGGAGAATTTCCTGTACCTTCCGTGGCGTCCATCCGTTTTGCACGACGACCATGTTTGGAATTATTATGCACAAACATGTTATCAGAAATGGCTAAGAGTGGCCCGTCAACGGTCACTTGTGTTGATATCACAACCTGAAATGAAAAAAAAAAAAAAAAAATTAAATTTATTTTTAAACTTTTACCTATTATTATTTATCGTAAAAGAAAATTTTTTTTTACAAACTTTTTTCAGGAAAGGCGAACCTATAACCCGATTTCTTCACGATTACTTCACGCAGCCTATAGCAAGATGTGGCGGTATCTCAGAGGGCAACAAGATGATGGGTCCCGGTCTAACCTGTGTGTGCAGCCGCCAGTGTGTCGCACATTGCGTGACAGGCGCACCTGAATTTAACCTTCAGTTTTGCCTTTGAACTGTGACCTTACTACATAGGGAAGACCTACCAGGCGCCGCGGTCCCGGACAAACTTGCTCATAGCTTCATTCAGGTGACTTCCTCTGGATAGAGCTATTCTTTGGGGGTTATCCAACCAACAAAAAAGATTCTGGAGTAATGGCAAAAAGTCAATATGGAGCTAAGTTTCTAGTGCACAATGAAACTTTAGTACTATCATTGCATATCTCTTACCTACTCGTACATTGCAATTCAACTTTAAGAAAACTGTACTTTTACGTGAGATAGGTCTGACCATAGGTATATACAGTGGTGGTCATTGAAATAGAGCCATTCTATGTTACCCATAACATTATATAAAAGCAATTGTTTAGGAGACTGAATGAAAAAAAAACCTATTTGAGTAAATCTTAAACATAATATAGTTTATTAATTCCTAAAAAAACATTAACTCGTAGAGGAATAAAAATGGTCCAAAAATAAGCAAAGAAAAAATTATGAATAAACTCTTGGTCAATGAAATAGAGCCAGCCAACTTTTTTGCCAGTAAATTGAACTTCGTAAAGAATAATATTCAGACTAAAATTTAACTGAACGACCTGCATTAGTACTTGGTTGCTAAACCTTTGTTTTTGAACACAGCTTCACAACGTCTGTGCATGGAGTCAACTAACGATTGACACCGTTCTATGCATATGGACGACCATTCTTTTTGCACAACTTCCCACAATTCTTGTGTGTTTTTAACGTGATGCTTGCTTACGTATGTCTTGAGTTCCTTCCATAAGTTTTCTATCGGATTTAAGTCCGGTGATTAAGCTGGCCAAGACAGAACTGCAAAGTTGTGATCCTCAAAGAACTTTTTTGCCTCTCTCGATGTATGCTTTGGATCATTATCCTGCTGAAATGTTCATGTCAAAGGCATGTTATCCTCAGTATAAGGCAGCATCACATTCTCAAGGATATTGACATATTCGTGTTGATCTATGTTTTGCTTAATTTAATATATTGGACCAAGCCCATACCAGGAAAATGATGCAAGTTTAACATTGCCACCTTCATGTTTTACACATTTTTGTGTGTATTTGGGCTGGAATTCTTCATTTGGAGGATGTCTCGCACTCTTTTTGCCATAAGACCCAATTAGGCTAATCTTTCTTTCGTCAGCCCATAAAATATTTATCAATTTTTTAATTCCTTCTGTGCCTGTCCATTGGAGGTGGTCATTTGCAAACTGCAAACGTGCCTTTATATGCCATTTACTTTAGAGTGGAACCTTTCTCGCAATTTTCCCATGAAGATTTGACTCCTGCAATCTTCGTCGAATTGTTCGTTCACTTATTCGAAGGTTACTTCCATTTTAATATTATGCGAAGACTTAAAAGGGTCTGACTTCACGGCACGAACAATTCTTCGATAGATTTTGTGTGAAGTTTTTCGTTTTGCCCCTCGATTTTCTACATTTTCCTTTGCTTTCAAAACATTTTCCACCATCTTCTTCAATCGTCCCATCATTTCAGTAATTTTCCGTTGCGATTTGCCTTCATTTCGCAAGGGCAGGATCTATACTCGCTCAGTACAAGTGCAATGAATTCCTTGACCCATAGCTACTAAAAATGTTTATGCAATTAAAGCAAGTTTAAATTGCTGAAGTAAATTTTATAGCTACCTTTTGATATAACTCGATATGATATTTTTTTAAAACACTCCGCGCTAAGAAAAGATGTTAAATCACTACTGCCTCTATTATTCTGACCAGGGAAAACACACACTTCGACTTGAAAATTAATTTGTTTTGATAATTGAAAGATAGTCTAACAGCAATTTCTTGTGCAAGCCCTTGCGAACAATATAAGGATTCTCTCCGATAGATAACGACATCATAAACTAAAGCGAAATTCGGAAAATATTGGCTTTTCCTAGGAGCAGAGAGGTGGCTCTATTTCAATGACCACCACTGTATAAGAAACAAAAGTTTATAAATGTATTTATACGTCGTGTATCCGGCTTAACAAATGTGTGAAAGCTCTTATCAAATTCTATCCGAGGCGGATATCCGATGACGGATATGTATCAAACGGAGCCAAAACTCTCTTTTTTTTATACGTATTGACTGCTTGCATTTTTTATATCTGTTGTTCGCGTATAAGAAATACCTTGCTTTACACACTCAGCCTGCACAATCCTACCTACAGACGGTCGGAGTACGGTCTGATCAAAGTCTAGTCTATCGAGACCGTATTTAAATGCAGATCCACACCAACATTTTTGCCCGGATGCGGTCTGTGGTCATGACACGTTTGTCCGTAAAGAGGTGTATGTATAAGATTTCTTTCTAGTTGTTTAGCAAAATAAAATTAAATATATTTTAGACAATTTTCCGTTTCACATTAAGGAAGAAATCAAGGGAATTTATTTTGTTTCTCAATTTCCTGGATTATTTTATTGTGGGCGCCATGCCTCAGTGGTTATGTACGCGATTACTGAGCTGAGAAAAAGCCGTGGCCCTTCATAGACAATTTAAGGAAGGAACTTAAGATGTTATAACTTAAAATGCAAAATATAGTCTTATCTATGTATTTGATAGTTTTATGTTTTTAACTTCCTCCTATAGAAGCAAAAGAAGCAGGAATTGTTTTCGTGAAAATTTTCGATTTCGAGATTTTGATTAATAAGGAACTCCAAAAAGTGGGTCTCGTAATTCTGTCTGTCTATCTGTACGTCAACCTGCAGCCTATGTGGCTAGACGGATATTCTTCCAACTTCAAGCCTGGGGTCTGTGGAAAGGTACAATGGTACAATCTCGAAAACGATTTCGATAAAAATTCATATCTGATATACATAACATGGATGTTTGCAATAAGACTAAAAGGTTCGAATAACCATACTTTACTTAATAACGGACTTGCGAGAATTAACTATTTTACGGATATGGCATAAACGTCATTTTGGACATGACATGAGACTAAAATTTTCGAAGTATACTCAAAAGATTTTCGATTTTTCCTAAATTTTAAATTTGAAAACCTTACAATCGAAAAACGATTGAGGGCAAGTTCAAGACCCAGTCGCCCTACCTACATAATCTCTCAGAAGACGGACACAATGCAAAAACAAAAATACTGACAATAAAAATACTGTTAGAAAAAAAAAAAAAAAAAACATAAATGCCGAAAACCAAAATTTATGAAAATTCCGGAAACCAAAAATCTTGAAGTCCCGCAAGGCCAAAATCCAGAATTATATAAGCGCTGACAAACTTGGCAAATACACGCGCTTGTTTTTCGAACATGTAATATAATTTGGAGAACAATGTTACAAAATTGCGTAAATTTTCAAATCCAACTAAGGAGACTCTATATAAGTCCTTAATCATCCTAAACCTGGTATATGGCGTTCAAAAATCGACTTTATCGGAGGCGGATGAAGATATCCTTGGCCGTTTTGAGTGGAAAATTCTTCGTAAGATATTCAACTATGAACTAGACGAGCTGTAACGCAACATTGCCTTGGCCAGAAAGATTCGAACTCATAGCTTTAGATGTTTAGGACATGTAGAGCGAAATGGACATCAATGCTCCGGCCCACAGAATCTTCGAATCCAACGCGGAGGAACTATGCAGTAGAAGATGGCCTCATCTTACTTAGGTGGCACGCGCAAGCAGAAGGTGACCTTATCCAACTTGGAGGTAGTTAGCTGATGACCGGACTGACTAGAGAGTCTTGTTGGTCTACAACCTACAGAACGATTCATTCAAATCTCTTATCGCATTTTTCTAAAACCAATAATCTGATTACTATCAGAATCAACATATCTTGAGTTCTAGTTCAACTTAATAGTTTGCAAAAAGAATAATTCAAATCGGTGGATGTTTACACAAGTAATCGCGAATTAAAATAAAGTTCACGACTGGGTAGCTTGCACCTACATATAAATATATCAAGACAATTTTCCAAAACTAGGCTTTGCATATGTCAAATATTGGTCAGGTATTGATTTTGAACAAAATCTCTTGAGTCATATTCGAGAATGAGTTAATTTTCAAAATCCGGTCAATAAGTAGGATACCGTTAAACGTACGTCATTGTATAGCAAATACCCACCTTTACTATACTCAAATATGAAACGGTAAGATTCGTTTTTTCAGAAAATCGATTTTTTTCAAAATTGACCATTAATAACGTTAATTTTAGAGTTAGAATAAAAATTCGAATTGTGACACTACAAATCTCACATGAAGTTTCAAGAAAATCTACTCATGCAGTTCGTCGTACATACAGACAAACAGAATTGAGAGACACACTCTTTTAAGTAAAGTTTAACCAAAACCTTGAAATCGAATATTTTCAGGACACATTTGTCCTTTTAGGTGCAAGTAAACATTGTTACTGAGATTAGACAAATGTTGATGATGTTTTCAAAACTGTTAATCCGATTGACATCAAGACAAACGAATCTACAGAAGTTATCGTAAACGTAAGAGATGAAAGGCAATGTCAAAGGAAGACACACAAAAACTGCAAAACCATTTTTACTTGAGACAAATACAAAATAAACTTGATTAATTCAAGGAAACAACAAGGAGCTTACAAAATTTCACTCAAGCTTACTACCTCGGACAATTTTTTATGCAGTCTCTTACTATGGATATACAAATTTGAAGAGCTTCAAACCGAAGGCAAAACTGCTTTAAAGACCTCTCTGCTCTGGAATCTGCATAGAACAGTTTTGCCCAAACACAAGAAAAAATACATCAAGACAGTTTTGTCCTACGGCTAGGTGTGCCGGTGTACTGCCTCTATAGTATAGGGATCTAAAGAAAAATCTGTCTTAAGACAAAAAAAAGTTTTCGATTTAGCCATCGTAGCTTTCAAGTTTTTGGCATAAACAGCGGGCAGAGAAACTTATAGACCTTCGAATTTATAAATAATGTCTTTCGAATTTAAAAGTGTTAATATTAGCAAACTGCTGATCTGAATCATGGACCACTCGCAAGCAGTATGAATTGTGTACAAGCATGAAATATTTCAGTGCAGATTTTACAAAAGCAGGATCTAAATTTTTACTTGACTTTTGTTAATTTTTTTTAGGCGAATTATGTATTTTTGTTAGCATTGTCTCAGAGGCGATT
This sequence comes from Pocota personata, assembly GCA_963082735.1. Lineage (NCBI taxonomy): Eukaryota > Metazoa > Arthropoda > Insecta > Diptera > Syrphidae > Pocota > Pocota personata. Next base: position 40,766,893 of record OY720432.1, on the reverse strand, counting down.
ATCCAATTTAAAGCTTTTTATTAATATTATCTACCAACGAAATATTTGTCAACTACGAGTATGTGTGTACTACGCCCAACATAACCAAAATAGAACACGAACTAATTGAAGCACGGTGCAGTGCAAAGTTTAATTTATGTAATTTAAAATTATAAAGAAAACTCTTAAAAAAACATGATTCATTTTACACAATCATTAAAATTGGTACAAATTTGGTAAATTTAGATCCAAGAGATGGTAGCAAAACATGCAAAACCCGGACCATTAAAACTCTTTTGCTTAAAATGACTTCAAGGGGCGACCGTGCTAACGTCATCGGTACTCACACTGAAGGTTCACGGTTCAAATCCTGATGACAAGAATCATCTCTTTATTATGTTATTTGAAAATAAAGTGCACAATTGGGTCACACATACTTGCACCTACATATATGTTGTTTAATTACAAATCACTCAGATTTAAAATTTAAACAAAATCGTTTTTTTTTTAATTCTCCAAAACTTGGAATGCCATAAGTTTGTGTAATGTCAAATATTGTTCAAATACTGATTTCGAGCAAAATCGATCGAGTCATAGACGAGAAAAAGTAAATTTTCAGAAATCGGTTAACAAAGCAAAGTACCGTTAAACGTATTTTTTAGGGAAAGCCTGGTACGCCATCTGATAGCATATATCCACCATAACTCAAATATAAAATTTGATTAAAATCGTACATATTTTTCAAAATCGGCCATTAGTAAAGTATCGTTAGTTTTTGGGGTTCAAATTAAAATTCCGACTTCGCCTCGAATTGTGAGCCTAATGATCCCAGATATGAATTTTGTAGAAAATCCGTTCCGCAGCTGAGGCTGCAGTTACAGTACCGACAAACAGACAGAATTGAGAGACCCACTTTATTGAGTTTCTTTATCATAGTAACGTCAAAATTGATCAAAATCTCGAGATCGAAAAATGTCAGGACACCAATACTTGCCCTTGTAGGTGCAAGAACGGGTCGCGGGTGGCCGTGGTGTAGTGGTAACATCATCGCTTGTCACGGTGTTGAATCACGGTTCGAATCCTGATGTCAAGAATCATCTATTTATTTCGCATGAAATAAATAAAAAAGTCGACCACTTGCGAAAGCTAAGTCAACTCTACTGTGAAGGCAAAACACTGGCAGTAGGGTGGTCATATGGCTAAAATGCAACTTGATCGTGATGATGACATCAGGAGGATGGAAAAAAATACTGTGAATCATAAGCAATGACAATAATAGCGAAAACAAACAAAATACTCCCCAGTTATCTGGACAGCCACCCTTGGAGTTTACAGAATCTTAATACCACCTGAGTTTCAAACTACACCACTCTGTCTTTCTCTCTGTCTCTTCCCCTTTCCACAAAATGCACGTGTTCTAAAAATTATTATAAGGGTATTCATATCCCATTTAACACGTGCAAATTATAAAAAAAAAAAAATCGATCAATTTTGGTTAACTCTGACGCAGACACATAACACTGGCATTATTGTGGTCATATGGCTGGAAATGCAACTTGATCATAATGATATCAGGACGGATTAAAATGCTGTGAATCATAAACATCGACAATAACAGCAACAAAAATGCTCCCCTATGTATCTGGACACCACCCTCCAAGTTTACTTAATACCACCTAAGTTTCAAACCACTACATCAATCTTTATTTCTCTTTCTGTCTATCTTTCCAGCCTACGTCGTGCTTTCAATAACCCAATTAATTGCATTTAAGGACGTAACGTAATATTTAAACAAAATTTGTTTAAAACTACAGTATGGTTTCAATTTCCCCTCTCGCATTCTACAAACATCCTACTCGTATATCTAAAAAGAATATTAAAAATGTATTTAGAAAAATAATATCTCACCTGAAATCGCCTCATATCCCTTGGATTTCCAGCGTTCTTTAAGCAATTTTGATTGCATTTTAAGAAAAATTTTAAGAAAAATCTGTGAAATAAAAAGAGTTTTTCCAAATTTATTACAATAATTTTCCACATAAGATCGATATAAGTATCTATGATAGATTTAATAAAAACTCATCAAATTAAAATTCTTCACATATCCTTTACCACACGCAACTTTAACGATACAATCAGTAATCGGGTGCTCGCAAAACACCGTACACACTGTGATTTTATGTCCTCGTTTTCCTTTTACCATAGCATAAAACACTTGTCTTTTATGCTCCTTCAAGGATGATGATTTTTAATATTAAAAATCTCCTCCTTCAATAAGCGGTTCTTGTGCGCAGCATAGTTGCAGAATACTCATATATGGGTACGAGTATGTAGGTACTCGTACTGTCGATTTTTACTGTGCTGATATTTAACACATCATAAAAATTATTATGAGCGTTAAAGTTAATTTTTTTTTCTTATACGTATATAGGTATACATCCCTATTTGGTAGGACCATGTCTATGTATACAGGACTGTGCGTTTTCTGTTTTATTATTCCTTTGTGGACGAGGACAGGAAGGAAATTGCAGTCAGCAGAAAAGATGAATTCAGGCTGAGCTGGCATGATCTTCTGTTTGTCGATTCTTGTTGACATCCTTTTGCCTCCCAGCTGTGGACCATGAATCTGCTCAACACCGAAACCCCTCATCTTTTATCAACTTTCATATCTGGGAATCGTATTTAACTCAAATGTGTGTCATCACAGATTAAAATTTTCCGACCATAGAGAAGAGAGGGTGGCAAGTGTTCTGAGTTATTTCACCTCGAAAAGTTCTTGTAATTTATACCTCTGTCGGATGAGCGACTAGAAATAGGCACGAGACTCCCTAATTTGTGTAAAATCACAGCATATATAGTAAACACTATAAATATGCTGCCGGAAATTTATTTGGTGATTTAGAAAATTACGACTGTCACATGCCCATCTGTGCTGTTGATGGCGGCAGATCCTGCGTATCTGTTGTGTGCGTGAAATTAAAAATCGATTTGGAAGATTCAAAATATTGACACATTCCTTTTTCGGTGACAATGTATGTTGTCATGTTGTGGAGGGGAGAACTCAAAATGATTTGTTGGAGGAATGAGAGGTGTTGATTTAAATTAGTTGCAGGAATTTCCAGCAATTAAACCACTGTGAATGATAACAGCTATGATGAGATCGATTTATGACGATTTGATTGTGTATCTGTGCCTAAATAGGGGGTAAACCTGATCTACGTTCTTTGGAGTGAAGTGATGAGTCCGTATATGGAATAAGGCTGTAAGTGGCGGATTCTGTAGATTCTCAAATCTAATAGGATTCTGATATATAAAAGTTCTAAAGTCCTCGTCCTGAAGTCTTCTCCCCTTAGAAAATTAAAAAAATTGAAGTGAACATGGAGAGGAAATATCCCCCTCTCTATCTGGTAGGCTTTCAGACAGCTTACTTTGTTGCGAGTCAGTTCCCTAGAATATGGTCCAGAGTCTATTGCACTTCACTACAGTTTCTATTGAGATGCTTTTTAAATTTATAGAGTCCTGAAAATGTACATTTAAGATACAAGCAGCATTTAATGTTCCAATATATCTGCGTGCGTACTAATACCGGACACTTAAGTAGCATTTGTGGCGAAGTGTTTTTGCTGCCAGGCAGCAAGCGGCTGCATTTTTCGAATATTCGACGGGTTAATTTCAGTGCCTTATCCTAACTTCTTCTTCTTCTTCTTCTTACGGCAAAGTTATGATCCGGAGTAGAAGGATCACAACCTTCCCACTTTACTGCATCCCTACTGGTTCGCTTGTGGGGTTTGCCGTGCCTTATCCTAACATATGTTCAAAATGACTCAGGTATCAATTTTGAGTGGGCACCGTGGCTGAATAGTTAAGTGCGAGATAGCTGAGGGCGAGGTTCAGTGTTCGAATCCAAGAAAACAAAAAAAAAATTTCTCACGATCCTACTATCCCGCGAATGTCTGACAAACATCCGAGAGCAAAAGTTCTCACGAGAAGCTTCTCTGAATCGAAAAAATTGCTCTTCGGAAACGGCATAAAACTGAAGGTCCCAACCATTCGGGCGAGGCACAGCACGAGTGGCTGCGAGAAGCCAGGCCAGGCGCTGTAATGGGCTATTAGCGCCAACATATTTATTTATTTTTCAATTTTGAATAAAATTGTTTTAGAGACATAGCCAATTTTAGCAAGGAAGCCTATTGTAAAAGCCCACACTGTCTCAGATATGAGTTTTGATCAAAATCGTTAGACCCGTTTTCGAGAAAATTTTTTAAGTTCCGATTCGATCCGATTTCGACTCGGGGTATAAGTTCACAGACTATGAAGTTTGAAGAAAATCCATCCAACCGATTAGGAGCCACAAACAGACAGACTGACGTAGAAAATTACGAGATTACGAGATTTTTTGAGTTTCTCTATAATAACAATACGAAGATTGATCAAAATTTCGGCCGGTGTACCGCAAGGAAACGTTCTTGGGCCACTTCTCTATCTGTTATATACTCGAGATATACCGAAAGAAGATGGCATTATCCTGGCTACGTTTGCCGATGACACCGCTATCCTAGCCGTAGGTAAAACAATCGAAGAAACGACTGCAAAACTGCAAAACGCACTGAATAAAGTAAATGAATGGACGAGGGACTGGCGAATCGCCCTCAATGAATCTAAATCTGTTCACGTGAATTTCACTTATAAGAAAATTAATGTCTTACCAATTTCCCTAAACTTGGCCCGAATACCTTTTGCAAACGAGGCCAAATACCTTGGAATGACACTCGACGCAAAACTGAAATGGAATTCTCATGTGAAAATGAAACGTAAAGAACTAGAAATCAAATATGTATAGAGAAATGAACTGGTTGCTCGGAAAACACTCCCAGATCAGTACTGAGAACAAACTGCTTTTATACAAGCAAGTGCTAAAGCCGGTCTGGACTTACGGTATACAACTTTGGGGCTGTACCAAGAAAACAAACGCCAATATTTTACAAACTTTTCAAAATAAAGTGCTAAGAGAAATTGTCCACGCACCGTGGTATACTAGAAACGATGATATCCACAGGGATCTCGGAATTCCGACAATCGAAGCTGAAATTAGAAGCTTCGCGAGAAAGCATAGAAACCGACTAATCGGACATGTCAACAATACAATCCTTCAAATTCTTATTGCGCCGACTACAAAGGACGAAACCTTTCGGCTTGACGAGATAGGAATCAACCGCGCCTAGATTGCGGAACATGCAGGATCTTTCAGTGGAAAGTAACCTGCCAAACGTGTCTTTTTTTTCATGATAGAAAAATTGCTTGATAAGGTCCTTCTTAGTTGCAATATATAACAAATTAAATCGCAGGATGGTGTTTTTTTTAGTCAGTAAGAATTTGGCACTACTATGAGCACGCGCTTGTTATCCTCATAGTGTCTATGGAAGATTTTTCACCAACCCTCGGGGAAAAAAAAAAAAAAAAAAAATTTCACAAAAACAATACTCGTACTTGCTCTATAGAACAGCAAGTCAAAATAATCACACATAGCTATGGAAGCTGGATTTTTTTTTTTACTTAAACCAGGATTTGTCGAGTGATATACTTTTAAAAAGTCTGCTCATACCGTTTTATAGAATACTGTTTATAACAGCTACAGGACTTTAAAGATAATTTTTCACAGATTTTTGAAGAATTGTTCACATTTTAAATATATTCTCGAAATTTTGCATGAAATGATGACCAAATTCTCCATCCCAAAGAAACCATGCATCTTCTTGGCGTCACAGTCAACTCTGATGTAACATGGCACGACCACATATCCAATATTATAAAATTGGCATGCATTAAATTGAACTACCTATTTAAAGCAAAGAGATACCTTACAGCGCAATAGATCCTTCTCCTGTACAAAGCACAAGTTAGACCATGACTTGAGTACTGTTGTTACGGTTGGAGTTCAGCCTCAAAACATTCTCTTCATCTGCTCGACAACATATAGAGACGAACAGTTTGCCTAACTTCCAATTTTCAACCCTTAGCTCATCGAAGGCGGGTAGCAGACCTATGTCTATACTATAGATATTATCAAGGCACATGTTCCGAAGACCTCAATGGAATGGTCCTAGAAATGCGATATTTGAGCGTTCTACAAAGCAAACAACCGGGGTAACCGCGCGGACACCACCTTTTATTAACACTCCTTCTGCACAAACTTTGGAATTCACTCCCAGGAGACATATTTCCAGAAGCTTACAATTTCCAGCAATTCAACAGCAGAATCAACATTCATCTAGAAGCATCTTGGGGCACTGGCTCAGCGTTATAGGTTCGTCTCTCCTGAGAGAAGAATATAAAAAAAGAAAAGGGCCAAGCTCTGTACAAGTATATTTATTTATTTTTTTAGGCCTAAGTTTGCAACTTACTTTCGAAACGCATCTTTATACGAGTAGGTAGGTCGAATCTCACAAATTCAAATATGGTGTCAACCAAAAACTGTTATTTTTGAGTTGTGACGTTATTGTAGCCGACGCGACGTGCGATATACTATTTCACATTAAAGTATAAACGCAGCATAATGATCTCCAAATTTTGGCTGAATTGAAGTTGTCAGCTGAATTTTGTATATTCTTCAGCTGTCAACTATAAATATCCATCAATTTACAATCTACATAATAATGCAGACAACAAAAACTTAGGTGGCACCCAAAGGACATCCACGCATATGTAAATAAATTCAACTCAACACCTAACTCTAAACACATTTAAAAAAAGGGAAACCCCAATCGGATGCTCATAAGTCAAGCATTTCCTTTTAACACTGGGCATGCACATTTCCCCTTTTGCATTTTAAGAATGACTTGTCCGTATTGGACAATTATGGAAGTATCCGCTTCCTTTTAACTGATTTATTTGTGACCCTTGAGAAAGATAAAAGCTATCACACTAAATAATAAGCGTAACTAACTACCAAAAATAAAAGTTTACACAAAGCTGAAATATCATAACATAAGGACACCCCGCGGTGCAATGTTTATCTTTGAAGGGTGAGTGCGCGCAAAAAATGGGAATACAACGCCCAGAGTTGGTACTGCAGCAAACATCCACTGCCTTAGGCGAAACATCTGTTCTAAAGGCAAAAATGTTGAAACTAATCCAACCACATGCACGAGATTATTATTGACATCTCGATTTACAAATTTGCTCAAGTCTGCTCTGGCAATGGTAGAGTGGACCCTTGAATTTATGTTTCTTCTGGAAAGGGGGCAAGCCAATTAGGGGTTAAATGATGAAGCTTCGGCGAGAGCAATAGTAAGTGGGCGTAATGTAAATAATCAAATTCAATTTGTTCGCACACTTTGACTATTAGATGAACAATGTCTCGATGACAGTGCTAGTCAATTCAGTACACGCGGACCGGGAGTTATCGATATCGATTAGAATAAGAAAATGTATGCATATTTCTTTTGTAAGCGATAAACTAGTGCGTTGACTGCAAGAGTATATAATTCATTAGGCACAGGTCAATGATGATGAGCACCAACTGTCAAGTTATGTATGTTTTTATTTTTTTATGAAAAGCTTTTTATGTCATGAAAATTTACTTGAATCTCCTGCTCAGTACTACAACGAACTGACCACTGAGCCACGGTGGTGCCCACATCATTTTAAGCAATGGAGAATTTTTTTTTTTGATTTAATAGGAATCATTCAAATCGTTACAGATTTGTTGATTATAAGGTACATACCTACAAAACCAAATCAAGACGATGTTAGCAATAATTTGTTATAACCATGGTGTAGTGGTAACATCATCACTTGTCACGCTGCAGGTTCACGGTTCGTATCCTGATGTCAAGAATCATCTATTTATTTCGCATGAAATACATAAAAAAATCGATCAATTGCGAAAGCTTAGTCAACTCTACCCTACTGGCAGTAGGGTGGTCATATGGCTAAAATGCAACTTGATCGTGATGATGACATCAGGAGGACGGAAAAAAATATTGTGAATCATAAGCAACGACAATAAAAAAAATACTCCAAATACTGCTTAGAACTTTTTGTTAACCTTGATGAGAGAAATATCACTACACATAAATAGCCCAACCCTTTTCAAACAAAACTGCCATTTCACCTAACAGCTATTGATTTAACTGTTTTAACACTTTAATTTGAGACTTCTTCATTCATTCATTAGGCACAGGTCCATGATGATGATGAACTGTCAAGTTATGTATGTTTTTATTTTTTTATGAAAAGCTTTTTATGTCAAGAAAATTTACTTGAATCTCCTGCTCAGTACTACAACGAACTGACCACTGAGCCCACATCATTTTAAGCAATGAACATTTTTTTTCGATTTACAGATTTATTGATTACAGATTTGATGATTTTTAAGGTACATACTCGTACCTATAAAACCAAATCAAGACGATGTTAGCAATAATTTGTTATAACCATGGTGTAGCGGTAACATCATCACTTGTCAGGCTGCAGGTTCACGGTTCGAATCCTGATGTCAAGAATCATCTATTTATTTCATCGCATGAAATAAATAAAAAAGTCGATCAATTGCGAAAGCTTAGTCAACTCTACTCCGAAGGCATAACACTGGCAGTAGGCTGGTCATATGGCTAAAATGCAACTTGATCGTGATGACATCAGGAGGACGGAAAAAAATACTGTGAATCATAAGCAACGACAATAAAAAAATACTCCAAATACTGCTTAGAATTTTTTGTTAACCTTGATGAGAGTAATATCACTACACGTAACCAGCCCAACCCTTTTCAAACAAAACCGCCATTTCACCTAACAGCTATTGGTTTAACTGTTTTAACTCTTTAATTTAAGAAGCCGATATGATATGTAAGGAAATGATAGCAAAAAACCGTGACAGTCAGGCTGCTCTGGAGACTCTCGATCTCAATGCTCCCACAAATCACTCGAAAATTATTTAGATATTTACAAACAGACTAAAGATTGCCAACTGAAGCAAGTTTGTTAGATATTCCGGTTACAAGGAATTTCGGGCAAACGAAATTTCTGACGAAATAGCGGAATGCCATGGATAGAAATCACTGATGAAGCACTTCTCTTGCGAGTGTCCTGAATCTGCACAAATTAAATTACGGGTTTTGGGCATCAATGTAATTAGAATGGATTCAGTTCGTCCTTGACTTTATTTTATCTTACTTAACAATACGGCTATGGGAGCGCAAGCACACATATGTACACACATAGGCAATATGTAAAAAATATGAGGAATTCTGCGAAAGCAGACCTGAAGGCTATCAGACGTGTGCACGGGTTGTGGAGAACGGTAGATATAAAGGTAAGGAGTGACTAAGTATGTGTTTACAAATAATTAGTCCCAAACAAGCGCCTTAAAATAAATATCAAGACAACGTTTACCTCCGAAGCGTCTAACCCAAAACAGGGAGACTGCGAATATTGTCTATTTTTTCAGATTAGGAGCGGCTGAAATGACAAACTCGTCAACATGCAGGGGGCTAGTGCGGCTTTTTTAATTTGTCCAAAATCTATCTTTTCCTTTTGATTCTCTTCTATATCCTTTCCTCTCTCTCTATTACTGGATTAACAAATTTTGAGCGACATAGTCTTAGATGATGCAGGATATTAAAAGAAAAAATATTGCAAAAAAGTTCAGGATATCGACTCCCTGTATTGATTTTACAATGCAACTTCTCAAACTATTTTGTTCAGATTCCTTATTGTAGTTAGTTTACGCATAAATGTAGACAGCGAACAATTCAGCCGTGCCCTTTATTCCTTTTTAGTTTCGGATAAGTTAAAAGATAAATTAAGGACATTCTATTATACATGTGTAGGTGCATAAGCGATAATTAGCATTCTCTGTGTCGATCAAATTAAATACTGTAAGTAACTCCGAGGGGGCCCGCGACTCTCACTAAATGTTGAGAATCCCTGCAACCATCCAACCGAACCATAATCAATCGATATCACAAGATGAACTTTCAAAAATTTGCGTAATATTTAATGGACTCATTACAAACAATATTGTGCTTATCAGTTTCACACCAATTGACCAGATGGCCCAACAACAACAGCAACACATCAACACTTCACATGCCTCTCCGCATTTAAGTGGAAAACACTTATCGAATATTTCACTAATATCTGTGTTGTCACTTTTTAAGTATCATATTACAAGCAATAGTATCTGCACTGCGCTTGCGATGACAAATGGTTTTGGGAAATGTAGAACCTATTTTAGATCTCATTCCGTCATTACCAGGGATCATCATTAGGTAACAAATTACAAAATTAGTTTTTCCTTCGAGCACTTCACTTACTCGTACATCGGTCTTGTGTGTTTTGAAAACATCTTGACAGGATATTACAAAGACTTTTTTTTATGTTTTTGTCTCATTTTATGGATCACTTACAACTGGCGCTGACAACACGGCACTTGTAATAAAGCGTTGAAATTTATTAGAATCTCTCGCCAATGAGAGATGTTAAAATTGCTGCATTGAGATACATCTCAATTTACAGTCAAGAAAATTCTTTAAATTTATTTATTTTTTTCAAATTGTCACTTTTTTATGTGTATAAAAAAAATGTACCGAATCCTTAAAGAAAAATATCCCTAACAAGTAAGAGAAATTATAAATTCAATCCACGTGACCCTAATAAATCTTCCACCACCACGAAATGTAAAATCTTTTTCATTTCGTCGTCGAATGAACACCAAATATAGCCTCAGCTTCAGCAGGAAAAAAGTTGTGTCCTTAAAAACCATCCCAAATTTCTACCAATGGAAATATAGATATAGAGCCAAAAAAAAACTTCATTATCCCTACGAAAGAATGTCCTTTTTTTCGCTCCAACTAAGTAACCAAAGACGCACTCACTTAAAGGGAGAAGGTATGAAAAAATCAATGAACTGCATAATTGGCCATTTAAATCCGCTTAAACTTGTTACCCACAAATCTTGTACCAAACAAAACAAGGCGAAGGATGTTGTATTTTTTTTTTTCTTTTATTTGAAGGATGAAAAAAAAAATCAAAGAACGAAAATTCTTGATGCTGGTAGAATCTTCTTAATGTGAATCTGGGAAAATTCATTTAAAATTCGGTCACCGATGATGTAAAAGCTAAGGACAACGTAAGTCACGCTAAGGACTAAAGATTTTATTTTTTTTTTATGAAATAGGAGTGAGATTTTGAGAAATTTGGCGTGGCTTCTAAAGAAAGTATTGGATTATTGTAATGACTAAATACAGGTATTTGAGGATGTGCATAATTACGACCTAATAAGGCTTGAGACGCTAACGCCTGTCAGATTCAATGACATACGGATATGTATTAAAGCTTGTCTAATACGTACAAATATTAATAAAAAAAAAACATGCGGAAAGGTTGCAATTGGTCTGGGTTACTCGACACTTCAAATAGCTTTTAGTATGACGAGGCACAGGAGTTGGATGGTGAGCATTGCTTTGTTGTCTCTGAGGAGGACGGTGGAGAGTTGAGGGCCATTTTTATTTTTATTTTTTAATCAACGAGAAGCGATTGCAATTTGTACAGAAGAGCGAATTGTTTCCTTGGAGAAAAACTATACAGCAACCTATAACTATACAGATATGAATGCCGAATAAACTCAAGAAGCTTAAGCAAAATATTGCAGGGGTTATTCCGTCTAAAGTCCTTCCATCTTGGCTCATGCAAACTATCGAAATGGTTAACCTTATGAAAGTTGAATTTATCCTTCTCCCAGAACCACACGATATTGTACTCAATGTTTATACCGAAAGCTTCAGTAAACTACTGGCTATCTACCAATAAAAAGGAATCATAGGTTTCTAACCGACAGAAGTAGTAAACAGGGACTCATCTTCCTGTCGCCCGGTGGAATACCACCACATCTACTTAGCTACAGGCTCCGTAAAGTAGTCATGATTAACTTTCGGAGCTTGGTAGATGGGCTGATATTACAGGCATCTCGGATAGCTGTCACAGCGTTATAAGTTTACCAATTCTGAGAAAAGGTTATAAAAACACAGGGTGATACATAATAAAGCAACGTTATACGATGTTTGATAACGATTTTCTACACCATCCAGTAGCAAATGTTAGAGCTGTTTTCGAAAAAATCGAATTTTCTTCAACACCGATAACTAGTAAAGCATCGTAAAGCCATACATGCTGCAGTCGTGTTTGCATAGGACAGACGGTCAGATAGACCGACAAAATTTAAATCGTCTTTAATTTCTATCTGAGACCACCACTGTTTAAGATAATTTCGAAATACTAGAGCAAGGTCCATAATTCTTTCAATATGGCAGAGTTATTGATCAGGACTTTTACTATGCTTTTCAAAAGGAAATAGCAACAAGCCTATGAACAGATAAAGAACACTCATGTGCCGTACGTAGATACTTGCTCCATATATGATGTTTGTTCGTAAATTGTTCAGCAAGTATAAATTAGTTCATCTACGTTTTTATAATCTTAAAAAAGTTGATTTATTTTTGCTTGATAATCAAAAAACCTCAAGGGACGCCAAAGAAGCTGCCTGTATGGAATTTTGTGTTTTGTCTACTTGGTCTTATGCTTTTTGTACTCTGGACTTTTGATATATTGTTGAGGAAGGCTAATAAAAAAAAATTAAAAAGTTATACAAAAGTAGATTTTATTTTTTTAAACAAATATTGGTTTGCCTTTATGGTTTCTCGTTACTAACCTCCTAACTTTGCTGACGAAAAACACTAAACGGCAGTCCTGTTATACATAATGCTCGGTTATTATGCACAACTAATGACGGGGCAAGGTACATACATATAATGCCTAAATTAACATACGAGTATACAGGGTATCCCAGCAACCAAAATCTAAACCATAAGGAATAAAGCTTACTCAGTTTAATCAACAAAGTCCTCTTCACCGCAATCTAGAATATTTATAATAATACTAGCTGACCCGGCGAACTTCGTTCCGCCTAAAATTTATTAAATTATAAATGTCCCTTTCGAAAGGCGAGTCTCTCTATTGAAAGAATGAAACTCTTTTGAAATTAAATTGAATTCAATACATTCTATTTACACGGAAAATGGATTTCATACATTTCAGGTCGCTGCAACGCTTTGTAATAAGCAACGTTGTTTGTTTTGTTGTCCGGTGCGTAAACAAACAATGCAGGCAGCTTTCCAATACGCGAACACGCCACGTACAATTGTCCGTGCGAAAAGCAAGGAAATTCGAGATTAAGACCACACACAATGCAACGATTGGCCTTGCGATTTGTTGATTGTCATGGCGAATGCGAGTCGAACGGGAAACTGAATGCGCTTAAACTCGAACGGCAAGACGGTCGGTATCATCGGAATTCTTGGAATGAGAACTTCCTCGCCTTTGAACTTGCCTTTGATTATGGTGGCTTGGTTGACGTTGTTCACGAGTTTCTTCACCGTCAACCTAATTCCATTGCACAGTTTCGGTTGGTTGAGATTACGCAGCATTATGATGACAAAGCCGACTTTGAGTTGCAAATTGTGCGGTGGTAGACCGGGCACATCCAATGAATTCAAAAATTCAATTGGATAGTTTGTTGCTTCGTCATCATTTGTTACGCGATCAACCGATTTGAACGAATGCAGTGTAGCTGCTATTTGATTTTGAATAATGAAATTCAAATCATCGACGCCCTTATTCTTTGCAGCTAATATCGCGCGATGTCGATGTTTCACCAGGCGCATCCAGGAAGAATATGCCGCCGTTTCCGTCGTCAACCGCCTTCATCAATGTGACTTACACGTTGTTTTGCTGTGGATTCGGCAGTGGGACATTTGTGCGAACTGTTTCTGTCAGACCGTCACGATCGAAATCTCGCTCGTGCTGCAATTCTCAATTGAATGCATCGTTCATCGAGCGATTGTGAGCTGGCATTCCCAATTTACTCAACAGACTGCCGCATATGATCAGACACATGTCTTCGATCAATATCAGCGCCTCGTTGCGGATCTCATCGTTAATTTGAAGTTCGGGATTCGATGTCGTTCTTCGAACTCGATGCAAAATATCGTCAGCCATGTCATGCTTATATTTGTCCCACAAATTGAGCGCGTTCCAATGTTTGATCGTCGTATCGGCGGCATTATTACACTAACATAGAAAAGTCCCAACCGTCAATCAATTACATTAAACACGAAAATTCAACACCAATCCTTTATTCACTTGCTTGATCACAGAACAAAATACTTTCGTCGATTTAAATGTAAAAAAACAGCAATACGAGTAATTTGCGCACTATATCGAGACACAACCGCTTCGTATCAATCGTCAATGTGGAAAGATCGAATATACTACTCAGCTGTCAAACGTGAGTCTGAGAGCGTAACGCCATCTGTAGGTGATCACATTTTCGTGAGAAAAGCTGAGTTTTTTGTGGTGTAAAGGATAGGCCAAGACCATCGTCAATTTTTTTTTTTTTTATCACAGAATCCATATGTTTACTCCAAGTAAGAGTTTGGTTAAAAATTAATCCTAAATTCGCACTGCTTTAACAAAAGGAATAAACACAGTTCACACATACGAGTATATGTATGATAGATGGAAAGCAAGTACGAGTAGTATCCAAAAGATATTTGTTTACTATTAAACATTTCATTTCGTTTGTATATAATGGAAGTTTGTTTTCCATAAATCAGATATTTATTGTATTTAAATCCTGGTTAATGCGAAAGATCCTATCTTTAGATAGTCTAATAGGTCGATATATGTAAATAACATACTAATTATCTTATCCATTTTCAATCCATTTTCACTTCCGGATACCAGCGTGGTTTGGATAATATTTACTGGGAGACACTATATAAACACATACATATGCTTTATAGAGAGTGTTTTCAATATTTCTCTATGGTGCAATATCAAAATTACTACTGGATAAGCTGTCGATGACAGGCGATTAAAGTTTCAGTAGTAATGATGCAACTTGCTACTTTTCAATATGGTCCTGAGGTGCTTGACTGTAGTGAGATTCCTGTGCCTCTCACTCCTAGGGACTCTGCAGTCCACCGAAAGACAGAATTTAGTAGACACCTTTATTTTAGCAAATTATATATTTTGGTTACTTTGCAACACTGTGTATTTCGAAAATTAGAAGTCGAGGTCGGTATTGAATCTCTATTTGGGTTGTACTATAAGTGTGCAAAAAGTCAGCTTCCTAGGTTATCCAAAGGGTGTCCGTAGACCACGGAAAGACAAAATTTAGGATGTTATTTATTAGCAAATTATATATTGTGGGCGCGATAAAATCACATCGAACTTAAGATTGGCCAGAAATGTTCCAACCTTGAGTCCAAACTGAAAATGGTAAGGAAGTTGAAACCTCAGTTTCAAAAACGAAGTGATTATAGACGCCTATGGAACAGTGACTTTTAGAGGCTAAATAAAGAAGTTTGACCAATTTTCAATGTTCTTGTACGAGTACTTACAAAGAAAAGAAAATGTAAGAACCGAACCCTTATGGTGAGAGCCAGTTGTCTGTCCGTCAATCTTTCACTGTTTCATAACTTTTGAACGTAGAGGGTTGAAATTTGAATTAAAGTTTAGTTTTACTAACCAGCAGACAGTTGTAAAGTAACATTTTGGAAGAGAATAGAGAGAATAGTTTCAATCTGGATAGTATATAGGGTATAGTTTCGTTATTTTCACTAAGGTTTTGAGAAAATAAATAAATATACATGTACATATATGATACATGTAGGCAATTACAAGTACTCATGGACCCACGCGAGCCGTAGTTCGTGAAGGTAATGAAACCACAACAACTTAGTAGTAGTAGTATAACTCTAAACAATATCAGTTAATCATTATTTGTTTTACATCTAGAGACGGAAACCTCGGCACTGAAGCACATTCATGCTTGACTACCTTTTAATATCAGGTTGTTACATATTAAATGTCCGTTTTACTATCCATTTTGCCTGAAACAAGCGACAACATCTGTATATTTCTTTTAAGAGTTGTTTTTGTTGTCAAACCGCCAAACATCTATACATGTCTTTTTCCAGAGATACTTATTGGCATACTAGACTGGGTTTCCTTTTCGAATTTAAAAGACAACTATAAGCAGCGACAGCAGCTCGGGAAATTCAATCAGAAGTTGGCGTTGGCTTACCAAAAAACTTGATAGATGTGTACCCCACGAATGGGCTGAAGTCAGTAAATTGCGAAGACTGCAGGTTATCAGTAGCTTAGTCAATCGTAACAGAATTGAGTCATTTTTAAATCGAATTGTTACGTATGATGAAAAGTGGATTTTGTATGACAACAGTAGACAATAAAGACAGCAGCTCGACCTCGGTGAAGCCCCAAAGCAACATGGTAACCGTATGGTGGACTAACGACGGGGTAATTCACTACTCTTTTTTGCAACCCAGTGAAACTATCACACCAGTCATATTGCAGAGAAATTGAGATTATGCATGAAAAAATTAAGCCAATTACAGACGGCTCTTGTCAATAGACGTGGACCAATTCTACTGGACGACAATTCAAGACCATATACGTCGCAACGATCCATGCATACTCACTTGACCTTCCTATAGGTTACCACTTTTTTCGGAATGCATGCTGATCGAGACGCAGTAATTTCGGCCTTCATAGGCTTTATTCGCCTCAAAAACAAAGGTCATAGCAAAAATGGAATTTTCTTACTGCAAGAGCGTTGGTAACGTACAATCCTTTCATTTATCGCTTATGAAATCACACATTTCATTTGATGTACATATAGGTACCTAATATAATTGATCTTATTAAATTTGCAAAACTTTTCATTGTAAATAAGTCCTTATGAAGGCATAAATATATGTATGTAAGGTAAAATCTGCTGGTGAAACGAATCTAACGAATTACCTATAAGTAACAATTTAATGTTGCGTACCTTTGTGTATGTATATTTTTTCAAGAAACTGTTACAGCAAACAATAAACCCCGAAAATGCGATACATTTTAAAAGAACATTGTCTCTTAAAAGGGCCAAAGAAATTGTTAATGATTTTGCTAAGAAATATTGTAATTAAAGTGCCAACAGAGGTGACATTGACATTCATTTTATTAGGTAATTTGTTTGGGGTTGCCTGCTTACAAAACTTCAAGCCAATAAATCAAATCAAATATTTTATGTCCTACAAATTCATTTCGCAACTGGTCACCCTTCAAAGTGAATGTCTTCCACTGCCATTTCTTGTATGTATTTGAAAGCAGGTGCCGCACATGGTCATGAAAATTCTTGATGGGCATTTTATTTATTTATTTTTGTTATTTGTATCTTTATCCCTCTCATTTATATTCGTGTCGAATGAATAGAATGGCCCATGAAACGATTGAACTTTTCAACTTTTTATCCAATACGAGTATTTGCAAACTTTTTATTTGAACTTTCTGGCGTATCCGTTAAATGATGCGGAACTCATAACACAGATTTTAAAGAATTCTCCTCTTTAAGACCCTTTCTCTATAAAATTGTCTGCCTACGCATACTCTCAACTGCCACGGAATAATGTGCCAAGCAATTAGCAATTAATTAATTTCTTTATCACAAGAATCAGTTCGTGTTTGGTTTACACCAGACTCTCCGTCACCGGTTAAAACAAAGGATTAAAATGGCAACAAGAACCATTCAACGACATCATCAACCACGTATTAAATAATATCATCTACCTACTAAGGCATATAATGCCAAAGGACATTTCACACACCAACAATAATCGCAAAGTTCATACTACCTCCACCTTCTCTTATAAAGCCTAAGCAACCATCATCTTATGTAGCTCTCAATGTCATTGCGTATCCGCTCCTGTATCCTTGTATCCTTTATTATACCATATAATCCCAAACACATCGGCCAGAAGCCATCTTATACTCAGGGAGCTCAAGCAAAGGATGCGTACACCTACAACTACAACAACACTATGATGAAGGGGGTTATGGGTGACTGCTAGCATTATCCTTTTTTTACTCCAGCCATCCTTTGCTTTATCCTAGACGCCATTCTTGATTTCTTGTGTGTGATACCACCATTTTCTTTTCGGGCGATTTTTAGCAGTTTCGCAGGATCTGAATACTTTCTTTGTAATCCTTGCGGCGTTCACTACGATGAAGGTTTCTTTCTTGAGGGGTTGGAAAACTCAACAGAACGAAATAGGAAGATGGCTTGAAGGAGCTTTTCTCACCACACTTTCACTCTCCAACATCACAGATTCAGAGAGACATTTGAGGAAGTTTAAGAGAAAGTGAAAGTGTCTACCTTGAGAGTTCTTGAGAGTAAAAGTTTCCCGCATTTTCTCATCCCTTTGACTTCTTGCCGAATCCTTAAGCTGAATTGCTGGGTTTTTTACACAAACTAAAGGAAGAATGGCAGGACGTGTCGGAGAGGAAGAATTTTATCATCCGTGTAAATGCTACCGTCGTCGTGCGCCAAGGATTCGTAGCGGGTCGAAAGTTTTGTTTTCATGAATGGCTGGCTGGATGGTGGCGGCTACCCGTTTGTATCCCTTTTTCCACAAGGATACAGGGAGAGCTACAGCAAGTCATTGTACTCTGTTTACATATAGATGAATGCGTGTACCGCCATTTATTTATGGCCTTTCTCTTTTAGGGGTTTTATATGTAATACATAACAACAATAAAACAGGGGATGTTTCCCTGTTTTCTTCGCTGCTTTTTTGCGTGTGTATTTTTGCGGTGTTCATGGGGTGCGGGTGGTTGTTGCTTGGGGATTCAAGCCATGCTGCTGGGACCAGGGAAAGCCTTTTTGCCGTCTACACATAGTAAAAAATTTATTTCTTCTTCGGGTTTTTTTTTCTATTTGTTCTGGCAATGGATGTCGTCTGTTGTTTACGTTGGATTCTCTTTACGTTCCACCAGGATATCATTTTATGCTGCGTATCTTTAGATAGCGTATAAGTGGGGGTGAGTTTGGGTAGGTGGACACTTATGTACAGGATAATTTAAATGCGTTTTAGATTTAACATTTAACTCATTGAAATATGCTCACTATTTTTGGGGGACACACAAAAAACGTTGACTTCTGAAGGATAGTTTAGTCCTTGATGGTTAGATACCTATATCAACACTTAGCTGTCAATTGTGCATAAAGTTAAAATACCCATTTTGAAAATATCACGACATATGTACGTGTGTGTGATATGGAAAGCGTATCCGTCCTGCAGATAAGAAAGGGCTGTATAAGTGGTATTAATTAGTTTTCAGCTTTATTTGGGACGATTTGTTGGGTATACTTACGGGTATGTGGATGTTTGTAATGGCGTCTTATCACGAGATAATGTGATAAGTTAATTGATTGTTAATTATTAATTTCAAAGGATGTGTGGGGAAATTTCTGTAGATACATGTCAGTTCTTCTTCACTTTATGTACATTGAGTTGAACTTAATTTATATTAAAATAAAATTGGTGAATTTTTAACTAAAGCATTATAAATCTAAGGATGTTTAGATGTTTAATTATGAAAGGAAATGAAACAGAATATTGTATTCTAGCACGCCATATTGAGTGTAGAAGACAAAGGTTATTAGTTCTATATCTAAATAGTTATTTACATATAGTGACTTAGATGTCACAATTATGTTTCTACTCTGTTTATCACAAAAATAAAAGTAGCTTAACTTTTTCGCATGAAGTAGTAATGCTTTCTTTCTTTATTTGAGCTAAACGTAGTACAAGAAAATCGAGTTCAAAAGCAGGAAAACAAACAAAGGTATTGGGCTAATATTGGATGGCTTAATAACCTCACTCAATTCGATGCTATGTACATATGTACCTACATACAGTGCTGGCACGCTAATTAGCACACCCTCATAAAAGAATAAACTTGTGCCTTATTTCATAATACAACATAATTTATAAATTATTATATGTCCATATTACATATTTAACAATCTCTAATCACATTTTGAAATGTTCAAATTTTGAAATTTCAGTAGGCTTTTTTTTCGCATTGGCATTTTAATTAGCACACCCAAACAAAAAATTTCGTTTCATTTAAAGCCGTTATTTTTCATTCATCCTATTGTTGTGGTGAGTTATAAAGTATTATTTTGAAGTGTTTAAGTGCATTTAGAAATAGTTATGGGATTAAACAAGAGTTCTACGCCGGAGGAGAGGAGGTTAATATGGCAAATGTTCCAGAAGGAGCAAAACGTCAGTAAAATTGCACGGAACATAGATTGTTCGCGAAAAAAAGTGCAAAACGCTTTGAAGCATTATGAAACCCATGGAACATTTGCGGATAAAAGAAAATGCAGACCTAGAAAAACAACGAAAAGAGAGGATTCCATTATAGTCCGACATGCTCTTAGAGATCCTTTTGCCACTTCTTCTGAAATTAGAGCGCGCATGGAGCAAGAATATGGTGTAAACATCGCGGCTATAACGATGCGACAACGGCTTTTGGAGAACAACCTTCGAGGATGCCAGAGTCTTAAGAAACCGAAGGTAACAGATGGTAATAGGAAGAAGCGAATTGCATTCGCAAGAGGCCATTTGGATTCTCCTTCATCTTTATGGAATTCAGTGATATAGAGCGATGAATCCAAATTTAATATCTGTGGTTCTGATGGAAGAACTTTTGTACAACGACCTCCAAACAAGCAACTAGATCCCAAGTACACCAAAAAGACGGTAAAGTTTGGTGGAGGAAGCGTAATGGTATGGGGTTGTTTTAGCTCTCATGGTGTTGGACCTCTAGTCCTTATAAAAGGTAAATTAGATGCTCTAGCATATAAGACTATGTTATCGAACCACCTCATACCATATCTTGAAAGTTTACCGTTATCATTGTACCGGGAAGCTGTTTTCCAGCAGGACAATGCGCCTTGCCATAAGGCCAGGTCTGTAAAAGAGTGGTTTGAAGAACACCAAATATCGGTAACGGATTGGCCCCCTCAGAGCCCAGACCTAAGCCCAATCGAAAATTTGTGGGCTATTATTAAGAGACGTGTCATGGCTTTAAAACCGAGAAATGTGAAGGAGTTATGGGACACAATCCATCAAGAATGGTTTAAGATACCAAAGGAAGAGTGCGCACGCCTCACGTGCTCCTTGAATAAACGATGTGCCGCTGTAATTACCCAAAAAAGGGTACCCAACTAAGTACAAGGTAATTTTTTTTTTTTTTTTTAATTTTAATTTTTTAATTTTAATTTAAGTTAAGTAAGTTTACATAAGTTAATTTTAATTTTAACTTGTTATTATTTAATTTTTTATATTTTCAGATGTCTTTGACGAGACTCCGGCGTGTTACGAAAACACATATTTTTTTATTTTTTATTTTTTTATTTTTTTTTTTATTGTTTTTTTTATAAATTAATTAAGTATTAATATCAATAAAAGCAAACATTGAAGATCCTTATTAAATTGTTTTACTTTAACATTCGTTTTATCTTATCATAACTTTGTATGATAGGGTGTGCTAATTAGCGTGCCAGCACTGTATATTCCAGAGGCATACGCAAGTTAAGAGATCCATGTACGAGTAACTGATACCATCATTGGTTTTTAGCGGAATCAACTTAGTAAAGAAGCTTAGTTCAAAAATTCTAGGTTGAATGGAAGCTGCAAAATTCAATAAAAAGAAAAAAACACACATTTGAAGGAGGAAATGGAATTCAAGCAGTCAACGGATTTTTTAGTAAAAAACTTTACAGATGACTAGTTCTTAGATGTTAAGGACTAGTTTGCCTTATATTTCGTTTACTAGAAGATCCGTTGAGTGCTTGAAAATTCCACTTCCTTTGGCCTCCTTCAAATTTGTGTTTTTTGTTTGTTTGTCGGATTTTATAAGAGAAAGCGCTTTTATTGAAGAATAGCCTTCAAGCCTTCAACAAGTATGGCACGGAGGTTTGAATTATAAGTTAAGGCAGGTTCTTCCAGAGCAGTTATAAAGGGTGCCCACAATTCATGCAAGATTTGAATTTTGCTCCATTTGTGCGGTAAAGTGTTGCCAACGAAAAAAAAAAAAAGCGTGGCAGCTGACAGTTCAGGGTTATTAAAAATGGAGTGCTACACGAAAGAACAAAGCGGTTTTATTATTGAGCAATATTTTAAAACTAATGAAAGTTTGGTAGTACAGTTCGCAATTTTCGTACAAAATATGGTCGGAACAGTGATTTAATTTCATCAACTGTAAAGATGTTAATTCAAAAATTCAGGGAAACTGGATCAATTAGTGTTCTTAGACACTCTGACCGTGCTTCAACAAGTTGTTCAACACAAAACATCGAAGCAGTTCGTGAGAGTGTTGTTGAGAGTCCAGTCAAGAATTGGACATTTCGAGAAGCTCTCTACAGCGTATTCTCACGAAAGATTTGCATCTTCATGCATACAAAGTGCAATTGACTCAAGGACTGAAGCCTACTCACCACGCACAGTGAAGAGAGTTCGTTGAATGGATTATGGAACAACAACACGTGGATGCTGACTTTTCATCTTGATGGCTTTGTTAATCTTCAAAATTATCGAATTCGGGGTTCAGAAAATCCACGAGGGATTGTTGAGAAACAAATTTAACGTCGTTGGGCTTTTTTCTTTGGGGTTTTTGAAGTCCAAGGTTTATGCCAACAAGTCCACGACCACCATCGCCTTGAAGGAGCAAATTGAGCACTGTATCAACGAAATTCAGCCACATTTATGCAAAACTGTCATGGGAAATTTTGGACAAAAGATTGCGTATATGCCAGCAAAGCCGTAGAGGTCATTTACCCGATATGCTATTCTATACATAACCCTATACTGTATGCTTTATGAATTAATGAAATATTTAAAAATTTTAATTCAAACCTGTGTTTTCTATAAAAATTACTTCTTGCGTGTATTTAGGGACACCCTTTACAAGATTTCAGAAACATACCTTCCGAACAGACTTTTCCGTGAATTTAAGGAAATCGCTGCCGTAGGTCCACAAAGAAGTGTTCTTGGTTCGGTCTTATTCTTATACTACACTCGAGAGATACTTCAAGAAGACAGCACCGTTATGGCAATGAAAAGTTCTTAAAGAGACAAAATCAATGCAAGTTAGGTTTACTTACAGAAAAATGAACAGCATTCCCATTTTCATTAACTCGGTACAAATACTGTATGCAAAACAGTAACACTGACACTAGACGTGAAACTTAAAAGGAAGCCGCACGTTAGAAAGAAACGCCAAGAGATCGAAAATGTATTAGCTACTTTAGCTACTTCACAGTGGTCCATAAAAAGTATATGGTCACGCCTCCGTCTTAAACAAATTAAATATCTTACCTGAAGACACTGACTACACTATGGTGTAGTTTTGACGAAAACTTCCAAAGTAACCATCCCTTCCAGAACATTCTGGGAAGGTGGTTTTACGGAAGATAAGTCGGTACATTTCTATACGGACGGTTCAAAAACTAACGACGGGGTGGGTGGTGGTGTCTTTTCTGATAGGCTTAATTTAAACATCTCTTTTCGTCTCACAAACCACTGTAGCGTGTTCCAGGCAGAGATAATGGCAATAACGGAAGTCTTGTATCGGCTAAAAAAAACGTGATATCGTCCATTTATATCCGTATATTTTCAGACAGACAAGCCGCAATCAAATTCTTGGAATCATCCTCAATAAATTCTTTAACAGCTCTAGACTGCCGATCGTCTCTTCGGGGAGCAGTTCAATATTCACCTAATTTGGGTGCCCGGGCATAAGGATATTCCAGGGAATTGTAAGGCTGACGAACTTACCAGACATGGAACAACAATACCCATCCTTCCAAGCAAAAGTTTACTGGGTATGCCTATTGCTACATGCAAACTCAAATCAAAGCTGGATGCTATCGTAAAGACAAATTCTAGGTGGACAAGGGGTTTGTCTAGCGACAAAACAGATTTGGCCTATGCTGGATCTGAAACGCTCTAGGAATTTGATTTCTCTAAACAGAAAGCATATTAGCGCTGTTATAGGTGTCATAACTGGACACTGTCTAATAGGCAAGCATGCAACAAGGCTTGGCGTCTTCTGTAACGATTTCTGCAGAAGCTGCATGGACGAGGAGGAGGAAGAGACTATTCTTCACATTCTTTGCATCTGCCCAGCTCACTCCCAAAGAAGAAAACTCCACTTAGGAGCCTTCTGTATCAATAACCTAATTGATCTGAATAATATTGACGTTAGGGACCTTCTACGCTTTATCAGAAGCTCCAAATGTTTCAACGAGTAGGCTAGAGGCTGCGTCTCAAACCCATGTGGTATCACAATGGACCTATTATTGGTCTAAGTGTGTTGGCTTCTTTTTTTTCGCTGATAGCCACTCAACCTAACCTAACCTATTGGCTACTTGGAAGACATTCCAAATTGTATAAAAAGTGCTAAAACCTACATGAACGTATGGTATAAAACTTTGTGGTTATATTAAACTAAGTAATATACGAGTATGTAACTATACTACACTCTTTCCAAAAAGATTGGACCATCTGTTAGTTTCTTTCTAAAATTGCTATAAAAAAATCCATTTAATACTTTTCAAGTTGTTTGCTTTATGAAAGGGAGTACAAATGACTGCCGCGGCTGGCTTGGCAGTAGCCCATCCTGTCAACCCAATTTAGCTTGATCAATATTGTGCTTAAATGCCTGAATCATTTCTGGATTGTTAGCATAACATAGATTTTTAACGGCACACCATATTGAACTAAGTGTGCAAAAGATTGATTGTTGGACGGCTTGTCCTCAGTTTCTGGCCAAAAAAAAATCGGGTATGTAGCGCTTTCCATTGAATGTAAAGTTGTTGCCATCTTCATCTTCGAAGAAAAATGGGCCAAAATGACGTCATTCCACAAACCACACCAAACAGCTAAACGCTGAGGATGCGTTCACTGAGCGCACAGGACGAACATGAGGATAACTTGTATTATCTGAAACTTGCATACAGCAGGCAGGCATGGTTGGTGTATTATTTCGACCGAAATTTCTTTCTAAAATTTGCACTATTTCGGCAACACAGCAGTCACTTTGGAAATAAGTTCTCAATATATCCGAACATTGTACAACCGTAAATTGATTCATTTCGCACCGCGAAGATATGATACTGTGTTTCTGTCAAATATTTTCGACACGAAAGAGCTGTCAGTGTCAAAATAACATGTACGAGTAATTTAAAAAGAAACCAGCAGATGGCCCACTCGTTAAAAACAAAAAAAAAAAAATATATATTAATTTACGCTAGAAAAACATAATAAAATTCTATTCACAAAAGTTTGACACAGTACTTACAAAATTCGGCTTAAACTGGTTTTATCACCCCACTTTGGATTTTTACTTGCAAGTGTTATTATTATAGAGCAAGCCTTGTTTTCGTGAAAAAGTTCGATCTCGAGATTTTAATTAATCTTGACATAACAACTCAAAAAAGTGGGTCTCGCTGCAGCCTAATCGGCTGGACGGACTTTATTTAAACTTCATATCTAGGGTGCTAATGCCCAGAAGTTAAATCTGAATTTTCATTCTAGCTTCAAAATTAAAGGTACATTTTTAAACAAATTGAATTTTCTCAAAAACCGCTCTAATGTTTTCGGTAAAAATTCATATCTGGGGTAATATGGACGTTTGCAATATGACCTAGGTTTTCGCTAAAAACTCGAATAACGGTACTTTACTTATTAGCAGGATTGCGAAAATTGGCTATCGGGGTAATTTTTGAAATGTGTGAGTACATGGCATTCAAATTTTTGACATATGATCGAAAAAGTTGTTCAGTTTTTTAACCCATTTTACGAGACAGCCATTTTTTGTTGTTTCTTATCTACTTGGCTTAAATTTGAAATTTAAACAAATTTCAGATGAAAAGCACATATAAAGCAAATATGTGGGACCAAGTCGCGCCATTATATAACGTATTTTTTGTCACTGATATGTAAATTAAAATTTTTGGAAACAAAATCAACTTAACAACAGATAATTACGTGGTTAAGCCGATATCGATATGCTATTTTTGAAAGCATCATAAAATTAGCTTCGGCGCTAAACTGCATTCTTTAAAGGTAATGAAGGAATTCTAAATTGTTGTGAAACTTAAATTAGAGTGAAATCTATCCTCGACTTACAGAGCTTACAATACTCGTACATTATATACTCGTAGGCTTAAATCGCACATACTATATATTTATGATAAAAGTATGAAAGTAGGTATACCTACAAACCCACAACACATTTTTTTCCATGTTCAGAATTGCACAGACATATTGTAGTTAATTTCATGTTTACCCATTTTTGGACATTTAATAGACACGTAACAACATCACAACAAACAAAATCGCTCCTTTGAACAAAAGCCGCGTACACAAAACTTTCAGATCAATCAAACTGGGAAGCACTTATCCGTCCGTACATTGATTGTCATCCCTAAGTTGTGCACACACTTTTTGTTCTCCGAATCATTACGACTGTGATCATTATCTTCGTGTTAATAAATATTTTTTCGGCTTGAAGAATCGTTTTGATTGGAAATCCAATTCTTTTTCGCCCGTAACAGTTACCGTGATCTCGATATTTATGATTATTGATTCATGTTTCGCTAGCTACCGCCGGCCGCCACCACTACTACAGAAGTCACAAGATAACAAGGTAAACGGGTTTTAACGAGTGAACATTACCAAAATGGTTAATCCGTCTCATCATAGGAACTCCCTGACGAAGCGACAGTAGAGCATTGTAGTCCAACTGAATTGGAATAAGGTAGTTCGGAGGATAGCGAACAATGCGAGCTCTGAAATACAATCAAGCCGCGTTGAATTCATCATGAAAATTGCTCATGTGGCGGTCTATCCGGTGCTGCGCATGCTCTCGTGCACTTTTACCTTAGAATAATTGATGGTCCAAAAATGTTTACGCGCGCGCGCGCGTACTGTAAGTGACGCATAGTCGCACGGCGAGCGGCGGCGGCAAGCATTTCGCACAACAAACAACAATGATGATGACGAGGCGGCATACATCAATCTGTGCTCTGCACTCTGAAAAGGCGGCCAACTATTGCCGAGCGCACAGAGAATACCTTCTCAACTATCGTGGAGGTCCTTGTCATCAAATCACTCTACGCCGTGGTGCGGCACAATTGGCCAACAGATCACTGGGACGCGCACCATCATCGCTTTGGGCCGATCGCTGCAACGCGACGGATGATGCTGATGATCATGTTTGACGATGTGATCGCCCATCCATCGATCGGGCGAGGATTTTGTAATTCAGAAGTTTTGTCGTATTTTTGATGGTGATGATTCCGATCTGAATGCATTTTTACGTTTCATTTCGTACAAATGTGCGTGTGTGGCTTTGTAGTGGTTTAGAACAATGTGTCATGTTTTATTGATGAACTTGGCAATCATAGCCGGACACTCTCTCTCCCTTTTAAGCCAAAAATTAAAAATGTATGTATGACAACGAATTTTTGATACATGACAACCGCCCGCTATGGGAATGTGTGCGAATCTGAAAGGAAGGGTTTCATTTTTTTGTAAAACAGTTCAATCATTCAATTTTGTTTTTTTTTTTTGTCCTAAAAATGCTGCGTGTGAGTCCAGGAATTAAGTGAATTTTGTCACAAGGCATGTATGTATGCATGTATGTAGTGTTTTGATTGTGGAACACATTGGACTACATACTTAAGGATATATGCTTCCGAAATGTGTTGACAGTTTTTTTTTTTTTTTTTTTCTTTTTTTGTTAGAAGTGAAACAAGAAGCATTGAATATTCTTTCAACTCGGACACGGTGTGATTTCGGACTTTATGGCCTGCCATGTGGGAATATTGTGGTTCCGGTTATGTTCTTATAGAGGTTAAACGAACTTCAAGTTAAATTTAGGCAATAAAATCGATCAAGAAAGTTGTTAAGGCAGGTAGGACCTTCATAGTACTTCACAGATGAGGAGTGATGGAAAAAAATCGGATGATGGTAAGAAAAGTGGTAAGGGTTTTTTTTTTTTTAATGATAGCAGTGGATAAAAACAGACACAATGCAATTAAGCGGTTAAATCCAAGATGCGAGGCTTTAGAGTAATTCTCACATCCAGTTTTTACTTCCACCATACTTCGGAATGTATGGTGTAGGGCAGAAAAAAGTAATATATACTTAGGAGTGAAGGGTTTGATAATAAGAAGCGTAAGTGTTTAAGAAGAATTGGAATTTTATAAAAAATTGGTCAAGTGCGAGTCGAGTCTCACGTGATTAGAGTTCCGTACAATTATCGTAACTGCATCCTAATTTGGCTTCTTCGTTAATCCGGATAAAATGAGTGTATATGATTGTATTTTTTAGGGTCAGGTCAAAATAAGATCTTTTTTGTTTCATGTCTACCATGTCTGGTTTTGCTAAAACGATAGCAGATCAGAGGAGCATCATCGGTGTCCTGACGGTGCACTGTCCTATCGGTCTACACGCTAAAAGGCTGAACCCCTTTTCAAATGATTACTACAGAAGCTGCAGAGACAAGGAGGAGGGGGAAGAAACGATCCTCCATTTTCTTTGTACCTGTCCTGTCCCGTCTGTATATTTAGTTTCGTTAAAGATATTGTCAAAAGTATAAAAGTTTAAATTATATTTATTGACCGCCTAACTCAAGAATATCTTAATCGCCTTTGCCTTGCCTTTTAAGCCTTTTTTTTAAACAGACTTTATCCAAAGAAATATTTCTTTAATAGTCGAATTTTTTGAAACTCTGGCTTTCATTCGATATGTCGCATGTTGGGGTGAACAAATATTTTTTTCTGCGGTATATTATGTCCCCAAAAGCCATACTTCTTTTTGTTCAGCTCTTTGAGTCTAACCGTTCAAAAGTTACGAGCGTGTGACATACTAACAGACATACAGACACTGTGTTGAATCCATTAGTGTTCCGTTTTATACTATTTTAGTACGGAATACTATAATAATAAGTTTCAAAATATAATTGAGGGAGCCGTGGCTCAGTGGTTAAGTGAGCGATCGCTGAGCGAGAGGTTCAAGGTTCGAATCCAAGAAAACACAAAAATAAAAAGTTTTCTCACGGTCCCACCTATCCCGAACGTCTGACAAACATCCGAGAGTAAAATTGTCATGAAAAGCTTCTCTAAATCGAAAAAATTGCCTTCAGAAACGGCATAAAAGTGTAGGTCCCAACCATTCGTGAGGCGTATAACACGAGTGGCTGCGAGTAGCTAAGCCAGGCCCTGCAATTGGGCTGTTGGGCGCCAAAATATTTATTTTTTACAAAATATAATAAAGGGTTTTTCATTAAGCGCTTTCTATCTTTAAATTTAAATGAAGCAAAGTTTGTGTGAGATATCATCGAAATTTTTTATTCGTTTGAAAGGCCTATCGATGCCATCATGTATGGAATATAACATCATTCAAATGTCCGCTGCGGCTTGTCCAATTTTCCATGACTCTGGCGCATAAATCAGGCTGAATTTGACCGATGGCATGGGTTATGTTGGCTTTGAGGGCCGCTGTGGTTTGTGGCTTATTCGCATAGACCTGCGACTTCAGAAAACCCCACAAGAAAAAGTCTAACGGTGTCAAATCGCACGATCTCGGTGGCCAGTTCACATCACCTCCACGTTAGATGACTATGCCCTCGAATCGCTCGTGCAGAATTTCCAATGTGGCGTGAGATGTGTGGCACGTAGCGCCGTCCTGTTGAAACCACATGTCGTTGGTGTCCATATGATCCAATTCAGGCCAAAAGAATTTGGTAATCATCGACCTACAAGTATAGCGGTCGCCGTTGATGGTGACAGCCTGGCCAACGTCGTTCTCAAAGAAATATGGACCGATGACGCCGCCAGCCCAAAATCCACACCAAACAGTGACTTTTTCGGGATGTATTGGACGGTCTTGTATCTCATGTGGATTGGTATCGTCCCAAATTCGACAATTTTGTTCGTTTACGTACCCATTCATCCAGAAATGGGCCTCATCCCTGAAGATGACTTTTCGATGAAAATTAGGGTCAGTTTCCAACTGCTCTGCTATGGTCGTTTACCTTCAGCTCCTGGGTCAGTTGAATTTTGTACGGGTGCAGGCCCAAGTCACGACGCAAAATTCGCCAAGTTGTTGTCTGCGAAAGGCCGAGTTCTTGTGAGCGACGCGAAATCGACTGCCTCGGATTCTCCTGCACACTCTTACGGACAGCGGCGATGTTTTTGACAGATCTTGCGTTTTGTCGACATACGGATGTTCATTGATCGTTTACTGAACCAGTGGACTCAAATTTATCCACCACACTGCGAATAGTCCTCTCGGAAGGACGATTATGGCGACCGTAAAATGGGCGAAGCGCGCGGAATGTTGCCCGAACAGAACACCCATTTTGATAAAACAATTTTATTATTTGCACGTGTTGTTGAACGCTATATTCGTCCATGGTGATTTGGCAAAAGAGACTGAATAAATGACGGCCAATATGACAGATGTAGCTTCAACAATATGGCCGCTATCAACTGTCAAAGTTAGGAAGTCCCTATTGGAAGACTCTGTATATTTAACTGCAGCAAGTGAAGTGAAAACACTGTGTGGAGTATACCATAACTGGAGAAAGTAACGAACAGCCTATACCAAGTGTATTGCATCTGATTTAGTTGGTACAGGAGTACCTCATTTTCTTCATTTTCGTCTTCCGTTTCAATCAATAACACGAAGCTATAATAGCATCATCATCTAAAACTTCCACACTTCCCAGGTTGTCATCAACTGGCATCAAATTTGTCCACACTCTTGATGAATCCACCATGTAAAAAGCAATTAGCAATTTTTTTTTTTTGTTACTTGCTGTCATGCCATAGTATGTAGTAAATTGATTGCATCCAATAGAAGTGGTCTTCACCTTCGCCGAGAGAAGGTTTTCTTTCGCTGAAACAAATGATGGTAGTTGCTTTTTAAACTGTATACCTATGACGTCCTGGTCCATACTCGTACGGTGCAGTTTTGAGCTTGTGTTGAGAGACATAAACACAAATTTAATGAACTTCAAGTCCTTCACATCTGGGTGGGCAAGGTATTTGTCTACTGATAACGGAAGTTTTCGCTTTAACTCACTTGTAAAAATCTCCAGGCTCTTTTATTAAATTTGTATACCGGTAATTGTTTGAAGTTTTTGAAGCACTTGCAATTTTTGGGTTTTCCGATGACTAAGAATTTTCTTTTCTGTGTTCCCAATAAATTTAAAAATAACTACAACCATGTGAATTCTGAGCTAATCAAAATAGTAGGTGGTGGACCAAAAATCAGGGAATCAAATTTGAAAAAATTATATTTTTATTCCACATCATATGACATCAAATTAAAGATGAATTTCCAAGGAGTCCAAAAATATAAAAAAAATATTTTTTTTGAGTAAAGTTTCTTAACCAAAAAATTCTAAAAACCACGGCATAGGTGATGCCTAGTTCTTGGAAAAATATTGGAATACGTAGGGTCTCCATCTGATTTTGATGATTTTCAGAAAAAATATGTCTACACTTTCGGCGTAACTCAAAACCTAATTTTCAGTCTAAGTGGCAGTCTAAGTCTGCAAGCTAAATTTCATTGAAATCCATGCAAGAGTTCTTGAGTTAGGTGGCTAATAAATGTGTTTTAAAAAGATTTTTAAATAAACACATTTACTTTCAAGGAAGTCCCGAAGTTATGGGGAAGTCCCAAAGTAAAGTCGAATGAAAATACAGCACAAAAGCAAGTGTTAGTGCACTTAGTGTACAGTCGGCCGGTCCAGTTGGTTAAAGCGCTCCAATATTTCTCAAGCAATTTAAGCGATTGCTCACTGAACACTATTTTTTATTCATCGCTTAATGAATTTTGAAGCGAAGACAAAATATGCTTCATTGAAGCGGTGAGCATTTTCCATCGGTCATACTAAGAGTATTTTTTGATCTCAGATTAATAGTGCAGTGATGGCACTTCATTTCTGTAAACAAATAATTAATGTTTATCAAAGAAAACTTAGAAAAATGATTCGCGCGAAATGGACAATAAAATGATTGCTATACCTGTTTAGTTGGTTGTTAAGCCAATAGTGCCTTAGCGATGCAATTCATCGTAGTGTTTAGGCCAACCTAACTGTCCCAGTGACTGAAAATATGTAGTAAAATAGATTTGTAATGGAATAAGTATTGATATTTCGCTATTGCCACAAGGTTGGGTACGAACTGCTGTCTGCAGCACTTTTAATACACTGAACAAAAAAAAAAGTTGGACAGGAAGAAGATTCAATTATAAAATTGAATAAAATCGCAACCCGCAATGCTATTAAAATCAATGAAAATGCAAATAAAACATAATTTTTTAAGTTTTCCAAATAGTTTCATTCTTTTCTAAAATTTATTTTTCTTTAAATTGAACATACAAAAAGAAAAAAAAGTAGTTTTCAAAACAAAAAAAAAAAAACTTGGACACTTAAGAAATTCATTATAAAAAACTGAAAACATAAAAAAAGTAAACATTTTAATATATAGTATGGTGGCCCTTGGCTTCCAAAACGGCTTGTAGCCTTCTATTCATAGAATTAAAAAAATTTTTGGTAACATCGGGTTGTATATTGGCCCATATATCCTGAAGAGCGCTTTTCAAGTAATTTTTGCTGCGTATTCGCCTTTCCCTCAATTTTTTCTCCATGTGCGCCCACAGGTGCTCTATGGGGTTCAAATGGGGAAGAACTTTTTTCACGTTATAGAGCAACCATTCCCGTTCAATAAAGGACGCATGCTTAGGGTCGTTATCATGGCCAAAGCAATAACTATTGCTTATGCCTAACTTAGTAGCCGTTGCTGGCAATTTGTTTTGAGGATGTTAAGGTAGTCTATTTTGTTCATGTTACCCTCAACAAACACCATGCTTCCTACTCCATTGGATCCCATTGCACCCCACACCATCACGCTGCCTCCACCATGCTTAACAGTGGCTCTCGTGAAAGAAAAGATCGAAAGACTTAAATGCGAATACTCCGCTGGTCCGGATGGTACAACAGCTGTAGTTTTAAAAAAGCTTTTCTACTTGGTGTAATAAAAACCTTCTTGAATTGAATGTCAATAAATGCCAAGCTATTACTTATTCCAGGAAGCGTCTTCCGACAGCTCCTAGAACGTACGTGATTTGCGATGAGCCTGTTCCCACTGTCACCTTTCTGCGTGATTTGGGTGTCATTTGCGACAGTGAGCTTAATTTTAGTAGTCATATTGACAATATTATTAGCAGAGCAAATTCTGCGCTAGATTATGTGAAACGTTGGTCCAAGGAATTCTCAAATCCTTACGTCACGAAATCTCTGTACTTCACATTTGTAAGACCAATTCTAGAATATGCCTGCCAAGTTCGGTCTCCCTATCTCGATACACATTCGTATCGAATTGAGTGTGTCCAACGGAGGTTCATCCGTTTTGCTCTACGTGAACTCCCGTGGCCTGACAGATTCAGCCTACCTCCTTACGAGCATCGCTTGAACTTGCTGAACATGCAATCGCTTGAAAAGCGTAGAAAAGTTGCCGATATACTACAATATTTGTACATCAGTTATTAGCAGGCAACATTGATTGTCCTATGCTGCTCCAAACCATCTCACTCAGCACCAATCCGCGTATTCTGAGGTCAGTACCACTCTTCCGTCTCAAGTTTCACCGTACGAATTACGGATGTAATGAGCCTGTGTCTCGAATGCTACGCATGGCTAATGACTGCCATAACCTTTTTGATTTTCAGTGCAGCAAAAACTCACTTAGAAACTCCCTTTATTCCCCTTCCTCACTCAGGTCTTGATTTAAATTTATGTATACTAGCTATTGAGTAAACATTGTAAATAATAATTTATAAGTCTCTTTACCGCTTGTATTAAGCTAATTGAAAAAATATATCGAGAAAACAGTGGCATTAACATTTGCCGGATTTAAGGCTGTACCTCCACATAAAGCGACGTCCATCAGAACCAAATATGTTAAATTTAGATTCATCGGAAAAAATTACCGGGTTCTAGAAGTCTAAAGGTTGGCGAACATAAATTTGGGCATATTCTAGGCGTTTCTTAAGGTTTTTCGCAGATAAAAGAGGCTTGTTTCGGTGTGTGTAGCCTCTTAAATCCCTTGAATGTAAAAAATTTCTAACAGTCTGTGGGTGCACATCAATAATTGCGTTTTCCTGGAGGTCCTTAGGTCTTTACCGCAGAAATTTTGGGATCGTTTACGACCAATCGAACAATTTTTCTTTCTGTTTGAGAAGTCGCAATTTTTTTGGGTCGTCCACTACCACTGGGTCTCTGCAAAATTCCATTTTTTTTAAACACTTGGCTGACATAATGCACTGTAAATTTAGGTTTTTTCACAATTTCAGGAATTTCTCTCACACTTTTGTTTTCTTTCCACAACTTTATAATTAGTTCCTTCATGTCAATAGATGTTTGCTTTTTCTCCATTTTTTTAAACAATCGGTATCACTACAAATGGAAAGATTAATCTGCGACTCTTAAAAGGACATACAAAAACAAGTTAAAACAGGAAAAAGCGGCAATTTGTAAGTTGAAATCTGTCCAAGTTTTATTTTTGGGTCTACAACATTGCATTTTCGGTTAAATATTTGTTTTAAAATAAAAATTAATTATCTAGAAAACGGGAATTAAATTATATAAAATATTTGAAGAATTAAGTTTCATTTTTACATATTGCAAAAATATTCAAGTTGCTGTCCAACTTTTTTTTTGGTTCACTGTATGTTTACTTGGTCTGTTAAATTTTTTAAATTTTGTATGCAAATACGGTTTGTTATATCCGAAAGATCGCTTTAACTAGGTTCAGTATGAACGGAAAAGAATCATTCAGTTCTCTTAGAAATCTGATCCGTTCGTTTGAAATTTGTTCGTTGTGACTGAAAGTTCGCTTTACCCGGTATCGTTGTATGCGAAATCTACTGTATGTAGTTTTTTTAAATGATAAAAATAACTTTTCAAGTTCTATGTGCAACCCTTCTTCTTTTATAAAATTTTTATAAAAATTTAAAATACAAATTTGAGGATATAATAACATACTCGTAGTAGATTCGATTTATCTTTGGAATTTGTGATATACGTACACAAGCTCTGGAGTATACGATGAGACAGATGCAGAGGATGAGGTCAATCTCTCGATAGACCAAAATTATTTACACTCTTTTAGGTCTTAGCAATATTAATTCGTGTCTTACTTTTTGATCTCTTAGAAATTTAGCACTTATAAGATGACATTCACCCCTGTGCTGAATTTGTTTCGAATATGAAATCGAAGCGTTTTGAAACCTTCGAATTGATGAACTCCTGAAAAGCAACGCAATTTAAAAACGCAAAGATATTGGCATGTTCAATTCGAAGACATATTATTGCCGAAAAATAAATGAACGTGAAATTTTGTATATGTATATTTGTGTCAACCGAATTTTTTTAAATGGAAAATTCTTGAAGTTAAATTAATTTTTTCTCGAGTTCTCTTATTCTGCACTCTTATGCGTTTTATTCTTCAGCAGTTAGAAGCGATAAAATAGAAAAAAAAAACAAATTTTTAAAGCTTTTGCAAAACAAATTTCAAAAGTTTTCTCCCTTGGAGAACTCTTAACAAGGACAATAGTCTTTATCGAAAATGCATATGTAAGGTTTTTGCACACGGCTTCATATTTTGGTCCATGGAATTGAGGATAATGCTAAGCGAGCAGTTTCGGAACAGTGCCAATGATTACTGGAGGTAAACCGTGGAGAATATATTGAAGTCTGATGCCAGGGACATGTTTCCCAAAATTAATCAGATCTTCAAGCCTGGTAACGCTGTCAAAATTTCGAAACTGAAAATCCCACTGTCTTCACAGTCTCTTCTCCCAGACGGAGATAAACAGCCAACACTGCCCCAAAATCGATAATTATTTCGTTATAGATAGTGGGGCGGATAAGCTAAATTTCATCGGTTCCCATTTTGAAGCAATTCATGCTAGAGAACTCCCTAGCTGCAGAGCTGGCGAAGTAAATGACGAATTGTCGAAGCTTCGCAGTAGCGATGCACCAACTTTTCAATTGAAAGTTCAACAGACATTCAATTACTTTAAATTAGGCGAACTGACGCACATATTCAGGCAACTGAACAACAAAAAGTCTAGTGGTTTAGATAACATTCCTAACATCATTCTAAAGAATATACCGGACGAAATCCTTCTGATTCTTCTAACTGTAATCCTATCAGTCTCCTGCCCAATATTGGGAAGGTTTTTGAAATAGTAATTTTGTGACGTATGCAAACAAAAGGAGATTATCCGCGAAACCAATTTGGGTTCAAAATAAATGACTTGGCGGTGTATGGTGTATTAAAATTGATTTCAAACATTAATTGGAATCTAAACGTCAAATGGCCTATTTAGTGCATATTGGAAAAGCATTTGACTTGGTAAGGATCAACGGGCTATTATATAAACTTTTTATATATGAATTTTTATATCATCTTGTAAAAATGATTACATCTATGGTGTACGAGAAGAAATTCGTGGTAACAGACAATATGATGTAATATAATAATGGTCTTCCACAGGGCACAGTTACAGCACCGCTACTCTACTGGGTAATTCGTTAGCGTTTGCTGACGACATTATTCTGTATGTAAGTAGTTCGAAAATACAGGACATTCGAAAAGGAGCTTTAAAACAATTTTAATAGGCTCCAGGAATTCTGCTCAGAATGGAAGCTCAAGATAACCCCAATAAGATGGGGTAATTCGGATTTGAGACCAAGCTTTCTTTCGTCCAATTCTGACTTATGCGCATCCAGTATGGTGGAACATATGTAGGCCCCTCGTATATAGAGAAGCTTAGGATATATTAGAAAGAAAATGTCTTCGAGCCTGCATGCGGATGTACAGGAGCGCACCTTCCGATTATCTCTAATCCGAGACTACTCGTATTGGATGCTTCCGGTGTGTCCAGAATAGATAATGTCATTCTGGATCTTGTGAGGAATCATTTCGAGCGGTCAGCTAACGTTACGGAGAACGAATTTATATCAGGTTTATTTCACCCTAACGCTGGGAGATTGGTTATATCCCACCAGAGGCATTTTTGCATTTGAATGAACATGGTTATCTATCAGACTCGAAGAACGTACCTATTATATACCATCTTGCTAGAAGGGCAAGGCCCCATCCGCTCAGGCGGTCGAAATACTGATTTGAGATACTGCGTCAGCATACCTGAAAGACAGGTTAAATCGACAGAAGGCAGAAATACTGGTGGCTCGACTGAGTTGAGGCCCAAACGGGAAGTGGTTAAATTAAATATACCATTATCATTCACTGGACTTTGGTAACGATGGACTGTAAATCACATGTCAGGGCCCAGCCCTTGCCCTAGGTTAAGTTAGATTAATTTAGTTGTTTTAGTTGCTAGTTTTTAAGACAAAATAATAAGTATTTGTTAAAGGTTTTGCTTTAAAACACTTTTTGTGTATATGTAGAAAGTTTGAATGCAATGACCTTACATATGTATGTATATCAGAAATAACTTAGATATCTATTTTGAATAAAATCGCCCTAGCCATATCCGATCAATTTCAATAGAAATTAGAGTACCTGCCGATATTTGAATTTTTAGCAAAGACATAGAGTTTGAAGAACACTCATCTCGCCGCTTAGGTTGCAGCCCCAGGTCCGGACTGAATTTCGACGTCCTTCTTCTTTGGATTCCTTTATTATAGTAATATCAAGACTGATCAAAATCTTGAGATAGAACATTTTCACAAAAACAATACTCGCACTATAAGCTGAGTGGGTGTACCATGCTATCTCGAAAAACAAAGGAGACAGAATCTCGAAAAATAATCTAAAAAAACAAAATCCCGAATGTTAAAAGTCTTGAAAACAAAAAATATAGAATAACATCAACAGTTGTGTTATCTCTCCGCCTTCACAACACCGTTAAATGCTTCTGCCAAGTGCCTATTATTTATAAATAATGCCTGTATGCAGTAAATATTGCAAAATATTGTAATTGATGAATTTTCGTAGATTTTGTTATAATTTAGTTGAAAATAATTATCCCACAATGGTTTATAATTTTTTTTTGTTTATAATTTTTTCAATTGCTATATTTTTTACATTAAACATTTTCTTTTTAAATCTTGAATTCAAAATTTGCTTTGTCACTTTCAAAATTTTTAAAATTGATTTCCGAATTTATCATAATTCCAAGCTGGGAGTGCCACGATATTACGAAAAATAAAATCTAGAAAGTCTTAAAAAGAAAAATCTCAGATTAATATTCATTTTGTGACAATGTTTACAATCTGCGCGAATTAGAACCATTTACGCTTTAACATATGTATTCAACGGAAGACGGACAGAATCCCGAAAAACATAATCCCGAAAATCCAAAGTCCCGTAAACCCAAAATTCCGAAAATCCACAATCCCGAAAGGCCAAATTTCCGAAAATGAGAGTGAACACCTCGCGCCCACTCCAAATCCTACAGTGACCTCAAGCAGGGGGGTTGCAGGAGGGCAGCATGGCCCCCACATACATATTCTACTGTTTATGCATTGTGGATATAATATATATATATTTGGACATTTGACAAATTTTTAATTTTATATAATTTGTCGGGATTTTTTTCGGGATTTTGGCCTTTCAGGATTTTGGTTTTTCGAGATTTTGGATTTTCGGGATTTCAGTTTTCGGGATTTTGACCCTAACCCGTATTCAACATATCAAACAATTTCATTGAATGAGTTCATATTTTGTGTATGGGAGATATAGCTCTAACCTATACACTCAAAATAGCACGATGGAGAAGAGCGAAAAAAGTTTGGCGTTTGTTCTTGATGACTCACGAACAAAAAAAAAGAAGAAAACTCCCATTTTGAAAAACTGTTCGGTCATTTTGTATTTTCTTGGACTTAGCCAGTATTTTAGGAGTGTGCTCTTGATATCATTTAGGGTCCTCTAGAGGCTGTACAAAACTACGAAGACACTTTAGAAAACTGTTTTTTTGAAAGGTGCTTTTGAAATACCTCTTGTTTCAAAAATCTAAATTTCGAAATTTTCCAAAGTATTCATTTAGTATAGTTAGTTTATTATTCAAAATCTGTATATAAGACCTACGTAAAATGAATCATTTACTTTTGTATCACGCTGTACTTACTAGCTTTGGTAGAATATATGAGTAATAGTAATACCAAAGGAAAGCCGCCTTCCAAAAAGCCCCCAGAAACCTCAACTCAAAAATAAGAAAAGAGAAAACATGAAAAATAAAAGTAAAGAAAAAACATTGTTTTTTATGTACATTCTCCTTGTTACCCGAATCTCATTCGTTTATGAGATATCTTTCTAGTAGTTCAAAGAATTTTCCAGTAGCACGAGAATTTTTGCATACGCATTTACATACCCGAAACCAAAGGGGGTGCCTTTCACTCCCATTTAAAGACAATTCTTCAGGAATAAAACTCTGCAGGATGTGAAGGGACGTCTTTGTTGAAAATAATGATGTTTAAAGCAGAATTTCCGAAAGGTGTAGATTTAGGCATTCTTTGGTAGTGCGTTCATCTATAATCCATTTTGTTTATGTAAATATCTATTGTGTTGTAGAATTTTTCGTAGATGATGAAAGGGAAAAATCTTTGATATTTTCAATTGAAATTTTTGAATCTTGGCTTGGTTCGTTTAATGATTGAACCAGCTAATGGTTGATGGTGGCTTTAAATTGTAAATGCTAAGTGTATGAAAAAGAATGAAATTGAATACTTTCTAACCAAGCCACTCAGCATAACAATCCAATTCATCCCTCGTCCTTGTGTCGCTAAATTATCATGTTGATTCCACTTTTTTCGATTACTTGCCTGACAATTTTCCAACACAGACTTTTCCTTCTACTGGTTTTGTTCATGAAGTATCCACACCGAATCATCACACAAACCAAACAGTGTTTAGCCCATATGTCCTGCAATTTTGTTTCATTCTCCTTTCTGTTTACTTTTTTCTTTCCTCGGTATATATGTATGTACATATATCCTTGATCCGCTGAAAAAAGCTCAAACATCTAAACTACAATTTCTATTGCTCTACATGTTACCAGAGAGATGGGTATCGACGTGACACGCAAACGGATAGTAAAATTAATAACCACTTACCGTAATGGCTAGTCCTGAACGAAGCAGTGGTGGTAGAATGGTGGAATAGATGGATATTCATATTTCAGGTAAAACGCTGTGCTCATACCCATATTGAAGAGCATACGACACACAACTGTATTTGGGATATAATCCATATTCCTAATAAAAGGACTTTGAATAATTTTTTAGAGTACCCTCGGCAATGTGGTTGAGCGGTGGTAGAAAACAACATGATTGGTATTATCAGACAGGATGAGTAGAGATACTCGTACATCCATGTAAAGTGCAATTTAGCTGACTAGCTTGGTATTGTATTTTCAATGGAATTCTCATTTCAATTGAAAGGACAATTAAAAAATTATCCATAGAGCGCTTCTGCTGCTACTGTTACTCACTCCTTATCGCGTCCTATGTAATTCACCTGCAAGATAATTAAGCGTAGTAACTCATGATAGTCCTGCGGGTGGCTTTTGTAGGTCAAAGCGTAAGGGGAAAAACGGCTGTTTGTTGAGTCTTATTTGATGTCGAGTAGGTAATAAATCAACGAGCTTAATTGGCCGGTTAAGATGATTTTTCTGTTCCTGTTGTAATTATCATTTTTAGGGTGAGTTTCTGATGGAGATATACGTACGAGTATGTTGATATGATGACGAACAATAATTACAGCTTACACGCTCATATAATTCTGTGTGTATGTATCGTTTGTGTGGGTGGAGAGTGCAAGTCAATTAGAGTGGATTTATTAATATACTTCGTTTTTTATTGTAGAACTTTTGATCAAGGAGAAATTAATAAAAGAAAAGGAAGCCTCATTTTCTTTTGCAAAAATGTTCGGAAGGATATTATTGCAAATAGGTATGTACCGTCAAATGCCTACAGACGATAACATTTTTTTCACGATAGGTGACACGGACACCCATGTACATATATCTCTCCACACCCAGCTAGAGCAACAGAACTACTGTTGAAGTAGTTGTCTTCGTTTTTTTTGGTATTCCATGATCTGGTATAGGTCAAATACGCGTATATCATAGTTTGGATATCGATTTTGAACAAAAGCCATATCTGAGAATTAGTTTATTGTCAAAAACCTGTCAATAAGTGAAGCACCTAAAGGGTACTGTTATTAATTTTTTTTCCAAAAACCTGATACGATATCCGATAGCACACGTGTACTATCCCACCCACTTTTTGAGTTTCTCAATTATATACATTTTAGCTGTAATTTTTTTTTCGAGAATTTTATTTATTTTTATTATTTTTATTTGGACCTGGAATTTTGTTCTATTAAGTACTGAAGATGCTATCGTAAATGTTGGCCTCCACCGTTTATGCAAATTTGAGCGCTTTTTATGTCATTTCCCACCACTCTATTTGTTGTCTAATGTAGTCTATCAGGGCTGAGAGAGTCTGTGGCTTGTTCACATAGACCAATGACTTCAAATAAGGCCAAAGAAAGAAGCCTGAAATGGTCAGATCGGGTGATCTTGCGGCCCCAATCCAAATCATCAAAATGGGAGATAACACCGCCAGGAAAAGTGTCCTTCATTAAGTCCATTGTGTCGTCTGCTGTGAGTGCATTGGCACCGTCTTGTTGAAACCACTTGTACCCCATTCCCAATTCATCCAATTCAGGTATCAAAAAGACACGTAACATGCTCTGTTGCACTCAGCAGTGACAGTTATATAAAAGTAGGATCCAATAACCCCTCCAGCACAGACGCCGCATCACACAGTTACTTTCAGTGGATTTAAAAGTAATTCTTGAATAATAAGCGGGTTTTCAGTGCCCCAAAAGCGAGTATTCTGCTTGTTGACATGTCCAGAGAGATAGAAATGTGCTCATGATTCATTTTGAAGGAAAATCGTCCTCTTCATGGTTGAGACTTATGATACGGTGGCTGTATACCTCTTAAAACAGAGACGAAGTACTTGGGCATTCATTTGCAAAATAGATTTGCGTTTAACAAACATGCAAGGGAAGTTTTAAATAAAGCTAAAGCAGCTACGTCCATGTTGAAGCAATTGCTTTCTTCCAAACATCTGTCTAAACTGTTGCTATATAAAACTCTAATTAGACCGATCATAACATACGGCTTTAGCTCTTGGTTTATCATATCGCCTACGGTAGAGCTTTTGAAAATCAAATGTTAAGATTTTGTAGTGGTAAATTCCGAAAACCAAATAAAAAATGGTTCTCTAACAAGTTTTTGTACAATATAACAAGGGTAGTGCCGCTCACTCATATGGCTTACATGACCAACATGTTGCAGAAAAGACTGCAAGGCGCTGTTTCCACCATAGTCGGCTCATTAAAACGTTGTGGGATGCAAATACGAATGAAAGTGTATGTATACGATCATTATTACCTATCGCCCTTAAATCTGATGGATACTAGGTCGAGCTCTATGTTCGAATTAGAGTCTAATACTAGATTAACCTTACCTTTCTATGAGAAGCTTCATTACCTAACTTAAGAGGATAATTGTTTAGTAAGAACAACATTTTATAATAGCTTGTGCTGGTTTTATATGACTTGTTCCTATATGAAACGCTATATAATGAAACTAAGTCAGAATATAAAACTTATGCATCGCTCTTTCCACCTAGATTTAAGTAAAAGTAGTTATACTTTGTTGTTTAGTTCTAGTCATTAATTTTAAGTCGACACATAAGAGCCAAATTGATAATATACAACTCACCTCAGAGTAAAATATATTAATTTTTATAATTGAAATTTTTTTTTTTAGATAAAATGTATCTAAACTACGAGTATAGTTAAAACCAATTGCTGGGCCAGATAAAATTAAATAGGTCGGCTTTATGAAAATTAGTGTTATCAAAACAAAAAAAAAAAAACTGTAATTTTATGTCTTAATAAAATAAATTGAATTGAATACGCTGGCTGTATTTCAGACGGACTTGGCCCTGTATTATCTGCATTTTATACGGACACATCTTCAAGTCTTTCCCCAAAATACGCAGTAGAGACCGCCTGGAAATCCCCAATTGCGTGGCATTTGGGGATTTCCATTCCATTGTTCATCGTCGTGTTTCTCGCATCTTTTATACTACACAACTGTCAATATCATAATGACAGGAGAGCCATTTGTAAAACTTTTGCCCCATCTTGTAGTACGTACGTAATACCAAAAATTATAGAAATCTCTAGTAGATCGAATGTTTTCACGAAATCAATACTTGCCTTATAGGGGCAAGTACAAATGCTGTCGTGGCTCAATTTATACCTCGCCAAAGAGTTTACAGTCGATTTTGAAATTAAATTTGTATCAATTTTAATGTTATGCAATATATATAGATATACATGTAGGTATGTACTTAAGTAATATGTATATCTATTAAGAATATGCTTTCAAATGTGGGCCATTATTTCCTCTGTTGTTTTAAAAATGATGACAGGCGTATAATACCTACCTAAGTACCTGCATACGCATGTGTATCTATTATTGAAATTCGGAGTTCCATTGCAGCATATGAATGTGGCCGTGGTGTAGTGGTAACATCATCGCTTGTCACGGTGTTGAATCACGGTTCGAATCCTGATGTCAAGAATCATCTATTTATTTCGCATGAAATAAATAAAAAAGTTGATCAATTACGAAAGCTTGAGTCAACTCCACTGCGAAGGCATAACACTGGCATTAGGGTGGTCATATGGCTAAAATAATGACATCAGGAGGACGGACAAAAAAAAAGTACTGTGATTCATAAGCAACGACAATAACAGCAAAACAAAAATACTCCCCAGTTAACTGGACGCCACCCTTGGAGTTCACTGAAACTTAATACCATCGAAGTTTCAACCCACTACACTAAATCTTTCTATCTCTCTCTCTCTCCTTCACAAACGCTCGTGTCCTGTAATAGTATTAGAGTATTCATATCCTCTTTGGCGAGCGCAAATTTAAAAAAAAAAAATATTATTTGAAAAGTAGTAGCATGCGATTAAAAACTAAAAGAAATAATAATTATAAAAATAATCCAATCTCGACATATTTAGAAAGATCCGTAGGACTATATATATATTCCATAAAAAAAACGCAGACAGGCTATTCTGGCGGTCATTTCCGTATGCATATAAACGTACATACATACATCCATATATAAATGCACATAACTTCCGAACAATTGAATATTGAATATATTTTCTTTTTTTTACAAAAAAGTTATTTTACATAACTTACGAAAAGTCATTAATTATTGTATTTGAAGTTTACCAGCAACAGGGTAACAGAAGATAGGCAGATAGAAACAAACGGGGGCGGGAACAAGTTTAATAAAAGTCGAAATTATTCCAGAGATAATATGCAGTAGGTATCTATCCAATATCTAATATGGAAGCGATTGAAAATAAAATCATTTCATAATTCCAATCTGCAACCGTACTCATTATTTGGTTTAAAGAATTCCTCTAAATTAGATACATACGAGTAGTACATACTCTCAAAACGTTCATTCCCCGAACTGTAAATCAGCAAAAATCGTCATATCCTTACCTGAATTCCCTCTTTTAAAATACTTAAAATAATCTGCTGCCGCCCCGCATATAAAATCGCAACCAATCCAAGTCAGTGGCTCTACATATTGATCACAATTCCTCAATAAAAAACCTCATGAGAATAAAAACCCCACCCAACCCCAAACAAGGTTCGAACTATCTTAATTTGCCCATTCTCATTTAATTCTCGCCGTTAATGTGCA
The DNA here is from genome assembly GCA_963082735.1 of Pocota personata. Classification (NCBI taxonomy): domain Eukaryota; kingdom Metazoa; phylum Arthropoda; class Insecta; order Diptera; family Syrphidae; genus Pocota; species Pocota personata. The sequence continues at coordinate 40,722,073 of OY720432.1, read as the reverse complement.
TGGAGTTCACAATTGTAAACAGTCAGTTTCCCCACAACCCCAATCACTGGTAGGTATTTTGCATTTTCTTTTACCAACTTTATCTAATTTAAAATTCATTACAGTCGCCACCATTATCATCTCCTTTTCCAGGTGCTTGTTTTAAACCTACGAAAAAAACTCGAAAAGTGAAGTGAAAAAAACAGTCCTTCCATCCATCCATCTCACACGAAGACCACCCAAGTGTCTTAATTTGTTCCGCCAACTATGGCAATCAAAAGCTGCCTAAAGTTGGTCATTCTAACCAATGAGATACAGCACCACAGCACAGCACCAGCAAACGAGAGGATAATTAAAATTCAGTGCGCACAGTTTCGGAATATTTTCTGCTCACTCGCGCGCTCCTTAGAACGCGCAGCACACGCAGATGTAAACAGAGAGAAAATGCCGCCATCAAAAAAAACTAAACAAAAAAAAAAAATAAATAGCATCTATGAAAAACTGAAATGGTCAAGAAAATAACATATGAGATGGAAGGAAAAACCCCTCGGAGCAATCAGTGAAAATCAGCGAGAAAAATTCTGTTCGTTTATCCAAATGGGCAATGCAGAGGTTCGATGCCGCTCACAGTTGATATATCCGTACGCGTATCTATGATACTTATACACAATAGGTGTGCATGTGCGGACATCGGACATTTTTTGTTTGTCCGATTCCGACAGAGCGACACATTCTAGATACAGTAAAAAGAGAAGAGCCAAGTGTGCTGCCAAATTTGGGCAAAGCGTAGAAATGCAGTCTTCATCTCTCCCTCTCTCTCAGTTTGAGTAGTTGTACTTTAGCATCGAACTGTACAGAAAAAAAAACTCGAAAAAACCTCAAAAAACCACAACTCAGCGTCGCAAAATTGATGGACAATGTAGCTGCGCGAACAAAACCTCAGATAGTCACATGATGTATCAAACGACTTGAGAAGGAGGATTTGTGTTGTGTGCGCGTGCGGTTTACTATCAATCCTTTTGGGCCCTTTTCACAACTATTTATGATCGTTTTCAATATCAATCAATAAAGTTTTTGTTGCTACTGCTGCAGTCGGTCAAATTTAATTGGACCGGTGACTGCTTGCCTAGAGCCGGATGGAGAGGAAGCGAAGAACGGAGATAGTTTTGAACAATCGATGCTAATTGGATTGGACTTATAGTGAAACTTGAACAGTGGATCTGTAGGCATCTACCACTGTATGATCGGCGCATTGAATGTTTTTCTCGATTCTGTCATTTTTATTGTCAAACTTGGCACGTGATACGAATCGTTGATCTACGTCAGTTCTCTGTGCAAAGAAGCGTTCTTCAGATGGAAAACTTCTGCAGCAAAAAAAAAGTGCTGTGCAGTATGGGATGTCGATCAATTTAACTTCGTCTTTTGTGTCCAATTTGTAGTGGTTGTATTTATTTGTTAGTATGCTTTGCTAGGGATTTCCGTAATTGTGAAAGAAAATTACTTGGAAATTAATGTGTTGCTGGGTCAAATAAAGTGTCAATTCAAGTCGAGTGAAGTGCAATTATTGCCCAAAGTTCAAAGTTCTAAAACTATTGACTATTAGATATCAAGGTTAGTTTGCTCAAAAATACAAAGAGGAGCCAACTTTATTTAAATTATCGTGGGTAATTATCTAAAATATTGACAATTAAAAAAAATAAATTTAGTAAGACTAAGTGATTCGATGATTTCGGAGTTCTTTTACTATGTTCAGAAACCGACAGATAGCTGTTATTCGATGTGAAACTATAGTTCTAAGAAAACTTTATTGTGCCCCGAATACCGTCACAACAGGTTAAAACTAGGGGATAGATTCATAAACAGAATAATATGTAAAAATTTGTTTGAGGTAGTCTTCCGGGTACCCGAAAGTATAAGTCAAGTATCTAGCATTCTAAATTATCCGAGGGCTTCTGGAGGCATGTGTAAATCCACAAACACATTGAGAAATGGCATTTAAAGGAAAAGAATTCATTTCCCAAAGGTTTTTTCTCGTATGTTACAAGTATGAGTGTACAAAGATTTTTATATCATTCGTGCTTTGAAATCCGTGCGAAAAGAGACATTAATATTTTGAAATTTAATAAATGTTAGAAGAAATTTTGTTTAGCACCACCCTGTATATTCTTCTTAGCCTGTTCATAAAAAAGTCTAGCTTTGTTGCGCCCCTTTAGCGAGAAAATAGGCAATTAAAAAAAAGGAAGTTGACCGTTTTGGCATAATAAAGAATAAAGAATCATCGACTCTTAAGACCCGAAAGAGAAGCGGGTCTTAAGAGTCAATTTGTTGATGCCCTCCAAATAATACGATTTCTCGAACCCCTCAAAATAAGCGTTTGTTTCAGCGATGACCTCTTCATTCGACCCAAATCTCTTACCTCCGAGCCATTTCTTCATGTTTGGAAACAAGAAATTGTCGCAGGGGCTAAATCTGGGGAATATGCTGGATGAGGGAGGTGTTCGTAGCCTAACTCATGTAATTTTGCCATTGCGACTGCGGACTTGTGCGCCGGTGCGTTGTCCTGGTGAAAAAAAACTTTTTTCTTCGCCAAATGCGGCCCTTTTCGTTTCAAATCGGCTTGGAATCGATCCAGCATCTCTGCGTAATATGCGTCGGTGATCGTTTTACCCTTTTCAAGGTAATCGATGTGAATAACACCGCGCGCATCCCAAAAAACCGTCGCCATGACCTTGTTTGCTGACAAACCCGAATTGGCCTTCTTTGGCTTCGATTCACCAGGAGAAGTCCATTTTTTTGACTGTTACTTTTTTTATTTTTTATAATTTGCGCGCGCCAAATGGGATATGAATACCATTAAATTATTTGAGGGCACGGGCGTTTGCAGAAATTGAGAGAGAGAGAAAGAAAGATTGGTGTAGTGGGTTTGAAACTTAGGTGGTATTAAGTTTCAGTAAACTCCAAGGGTGGCGTCCAGATAACTGGGGAGCTTGTTTGTTTTGCTTTTTTGTCGTTGCTCATGATTCACAGTATTTTTTTCCCTCCACCTGATGTCATCATCACGATCAAGTTGCATTTAAGCCATATGACCACTCTACTGCCAGTGTTATGACTTCGCAGTAGAGTTGACTAAGCTTTCGCAATTGATCGACTTTTTTATTTTATTTCAAACGAAATAAATAGATGATTGAGATCAGGATTTGAACTGTGAACCAAGAGCGTGACAAGCGTTGATGTTACCACTACACCACGGCCACCCTCTACTTGGTTTCTGGTGTGTTCTGGTGCATCCAGGTTTCATCCACGGTTTTTCTGGAATATCGCCAAACACACCTTTGAAGTTGTCAAACGAATGCGTTTGTTGTCGATTGTGAGCAAACACGGCACCCATCTTGCGGAAAGCTTTTTCATGTCCAAATATTTATGTAAAATCGAAATCACTGAGCCATGCCTCTTCAAGCTCGCGCACTTTCACGCGCCGATCGACCATTATCAAACCATGGATTTTGTCGACCATTTCTGGTGTGGTGACCTCAATTGGGTGATCAGAACGTTCGGCGTCACTTGTGCTTGAACGACCGCACCGAAATTGAGAAAAAATTAAATTTAAGGTGACGACACAATTGACCCACCCTCGTATTTACAATAAATTTTGATTATTAAAATGAAAAAGGCAAAGAGTTTTATATCAATTTCTCTGACAGAATGTATTGTCCGGAAACTTATGGACGGCAGTGTGAACACATGCTTGCGTACACTTGACCCTTTGTGTGCCAACACAAACGGTCGTTGTTTTTATCTGTGTTTGTTTTCTTTCCGCATTTTAATTCGTAAAAGATTAACGGTAAAAATATTGACTTTTTATTGCACTATGTTATCGTAGATAGCTAGCTTTTCCACAAATTCATTCAAAATTCAGACGTCCCAAACTACTACATGAAGTATATTCACTGTCCGGCGTGCAAATTAAAAAATTGTGGGCTGTGTTGGCTCAATATAAGAGATCACCGGGGTCCAGCATTTATTACTTGTGCACAATCCAAAGTTTAAATGACAATTATGTCCTTTCAAAATGCTTTTCTCATTCCTTATGCTGATTATTTGTTGAGCTCATCGCGGGTTGAAGTAAAATTGAAAGATAAATTTCATAAATTAACTTTGAAGGCTTCAAGCATTTTAATAACATTAAGTCGCACCCAATACTCCTCAAACTTTTAATTAACCAAAAAATTAAAACGAAAATCCTCTGAGAATTTCCATCGTTTATCCTTAACAAGGCAACACTTAACTGCAGTACTTAGGAGTCAACCAATTAAAATTGCATTAAAAACATATTTTTCTTAACGTAATTACATCCCCACTACAACTAGAGCCTAATTGCAGTCAATCACACTGAACTAATTCAATAGGGCGCGTGTCAAGTTATGACAGTCGCTGCGTACATTTAAAATTAGAAGCACATCCTAACACAAAACGCAATTCATCTTTCCGCCCGATAGACATAATGTATGGCAACCGCAACAAAGTTTTCAATTCAATTATCCTTGGAACCCACTACAATGGCAACCAAACTAAAATCATCCTCCTTACCGGCCCTAACGACAAAAGTGTTGTTAACAAATTATGACTGTTGCACGCACAATAAAACTCCTCCTCATGTGTTGGCCACATCATGTTACATTTATGTGTCCCCTCCGACACCGGTAGCACCAGCAGCGGCATGACCAACAACCAGGATCATTAATTGAATCGAATTGACGCGGCAAACAGCCCACGAAAATATTATTTTTTCAAAATTGCTGGATGCAGACAAGCATCCTAGCAGAATATATTTGCACTTTCCTTGCAACTCAATTAGCCAAACATAAAATGGTTGCTTGTGGGGGAGAGAGTGTAGATTTTAATGGCATAAGCTTGGTTGGGAGTGGGATGCATGCAATTAACATAATTTGTTTGACACGTGACTGGATGCTGGATGCAGGATCAAATGGGTGGTGCTGTTTGCTGGTGGGCGCGCATGCATAACAAAGTACAATCTATTTGTCGCGACTTAGGAAAGATGATTGATGGTATCCGTAACATTGTAGCGATATTGTAAAAATATATCGAGTTACTCGTGCATGGATGCATTCTAAGAAGCTTTTCCTCTTAACATGGCGGGTATATTAAATAGAATATAGTGTTCAATGAAAAGTCATATTCTCATTCTCCATCCTTCAAAAGTGCATTATTGGCTGTGAAATCAATAACATCCGCTAACAATAGACGGCCAAGTAAGGAAAGATGAACGGAAAAGAAAATAACTTAATAATAAGGAGCTTAAAATGTCATGTAACTTACCGATCAATGATGACAGGATCTGAAGGAGTCTCGTTTCGGTTACCACAGCTCTTTTTATCACAACAACGACTGTAAAGACAACAATTTAATAGAATGAATGATAGTTGAACAAATTATGGATTTTTATTGGTTTGGCAATAAATGTTAGTTAGTTCGCTAGACAACTTAAAGCGTGTGCACTGGTTACAATTTTAATAAAATCTTTCAACTTTCGGAGAATCAATAAAAAAGCGCAGTTTTTCCAACTTTAAAATATTTATGACAGCTAGCGACTTACTTTGGGTGATCATATTACTACAGCCGTCTGCATAAATACTCGACTTTACATTTGAGCATTTCATTTTGTTTGACAGCTTGCCTCCAGGTCAGAGACAATTTTGATGATTACGTTGTGGGGGTGGTTTCCGAACAGTGCATTTACCTTAATGAATGATTCTGCTTTATGTCATAGTCAAAATGGGCAGAAAGTTTCTAAAGAGCAGGAAATTCAAGTTCTCGACAGACCTGAAACTTTTCCGGAGATCAACCCAGTTGAGAACCCCGACACCACATAAACAAAGGAACTAGTCACCGAAATATAACAATTTATCAAGCCTTGGTACATGTTTATTATAGGAATGAACGTATACACATAAAGTGGTCAAAATGAATGTGGAAATTATGCCTAAACGAACAGAGAGTATACGTAGCTATAGCAAAGATGTCATTACCGTGCAGATATTTTTTTTTTTTTTTTTGGATTGCGCCAGGGATGTGTAATCTTCATAGATACTAATAGCCCGAATGCTACTAGCATGCACTATTCGCAAATCTGAGTAATCGATGCCAGGAATACGCCTACGTACTAAACACACGCCCTACACACTTCAACCACTCTTCCCGCGGGACTGCCGTTAGGTATTACTTCACGGGGCTGGTTAGCAGTTTATGCTATGCTTCTTGTGTCAGCTTCTTCCGCTGCTTCAGTTGCTTTTCTTAGCTTTTCTATTCTCCGCAGGTCTTTTAGTAGAGTTGTTACGAAGGAACATATTGCCATCGAATTCTCTTTCGACCGTAACATATGGTCGAGGAGTAATGACGGACTTGGTAGAGTAATTCTCCATGCCGTGAAACGTGTGCAGTAAAACACTGCGTGCTCCGTATCTTCATCTTCACCTGGGCATTCCGGGCAGGATGGTGAGTTGTCGTGTCCAAATCGGTGTAGATATTTGCGGTAGCCACCGTGGTCAGACAGGAACTGCGTTAGATGGTAGTTGCAGTCTCCATGCTTTCGACTTATCCAGTCTTGGATTGTCGGTATAAGTTTGTATGTCCATCTGCCTTTTGTTGTATTAGCCCAACAAGCTTGCCACATAGCTGCTGACGCTTTCTTCAATTTTTATCACCTTGATACCAGTGGCGTCGTGATGACTCAATGCTCCTCAGCATTTCATCTGCGAGAATATCGATGGGGACCATTTCAGCTATAACAAATACAGCTTCGTCAGAGATGGTTCGAAAGCCGCTGATTGTCCGTAGCACACAGAGTCTATATGATGACCATAGTCTCCTTTTGGTCTCCTTCGTCCTCAGTGCGTCCGCCCAGACTGGGGCGGCATATAACAGAACTGAGGTGATAACTCTAGAGAGTAGAATCCTTCTAGCGTATCCAGGTCCACCGTTGTTAGGCATGATACGCGAGAGAGCTCCCTGCATTTGCGATGCTTTTTTGGTAACAAAATCAACATGCGTTTTAAACCGTAAGCTGTGGTCCAGCATCACTGCTCCTTTCGACCTGATGGTTTGGTTACCAACCTGAAAGTTGGCAAATTCGACGGTTTTCCGGCTGGTTATAAGAACAGCTTCTGTTTTATGGTCAGCTAGTTCTAGTCCGGCGGATATTAGCCAATCTTTTATCCGGGCAATTGCTTCATTTGTAGCTGATTCTACTGCACGGATCTGTTTAGCTACTGTCACGACTGCAATGTCAATTATCGTTACTCCCCCAGGTAGCGCTAATTGTAGGACTCCGTTGTACATGATGTTCCACAATAGTGGCCTTAAAAGCGATCCCTGTGGAACTCCCGCAGTTACGTTGTAGTATTTTACCCCTTCATCGGTATTGTACCTCAGCTTCCTGTTCTTGAAGTAGTTCGTCACTATCCGTAGCAGGTAATATGGCGTATCCATCCTGGCAAGTGACCTTCTAATAAATGACCAGTTCGCAGAAATTCGTTTTTAACGTCCAGCGTTACTACTGCACAATACTCCTTTGTGCCGTAGAGCCATCTTTCTCCTGCGATGGCACCTTTGGCGACATCAACTACCGCATCAACAGTAGATCGTGCTCTTCTGAAGCCAAATTGGTGATCTGAGAGGGCTCCTTTCGCTTCTGCAACTGCGAGTAATCTATTTTAGATTATCTTCTCGCGGATCTTTCCTCGTATATTGAGCGATAGGATGATGGTTTTCCTGGGGGCTTCTTTCCATTTAGCAGTATGACCAAATGCTGCGTTTTCCATTTTTCGGGAAAGGTTCCTTCTTCATGCACATGTATGTATGTATTTGTTTATACATTTTTATTATACGTATGGAAGTAGAAATCTTTGATTTCCAAATTTAATTTCTAGATAAAGAAAAATTTGTTTCTTCGAGTGGTATGTACATATGTATGGTATTTTCAAATAGTTAATAATATTTTTGATTATATTTTATTGATCTTATGTTTTATTCGTTCCCCAAAAATGTTTCATAAAAGTTCCAATGTAGCTCGAGCAGTGTGGTAAGATAGAGTTCCTCGTTCAACCGATTGTATCGTATCTGTGAGTATTTTTTCCCAGTCTTTGGAAAATTTGAATGGACGCACAGTAATACAAAAATTTAGTAAAATTGGGGGTTATACTCGTGTTGCATTCAAAAGCTCTTTTTTTAACAGATAGAGAAACAAGCAAGTCTATTACAATAGTTTTGTGCGTTGCAGTCGCCTGAGAGAAATAGGTACGTTGAGGGCTGCTTTTCATTAACGTGCTCTTGTAGCTTCTTTACCTAAGCAGTTGCCTTCGAACTTCAAGAACGGTAACGGCTCCTTAAGTCTTGATGAAGGTTGCTGCTTCTGAAGGAAGACGGGGCTTTTATAATGTTCTTGAGGGCTTTGTTGTGGAAACGTTGAATTAATCCAATGTTGCTTTGACTGGCACATCCCCATAGTTGAGCGCCATAATTCCACACCGGTTCCAGGATCTGGCTATATAAAAGGATTTTGTTATGCGTTGATAGCACAAACTTCCAAACTATAAACCATTTCATTTTGCGCCGCTTCATGTCTAACTCTGATTTATCGGTTCCAGTTATTATGTGAACTTGTTCTATTGTGAAGTGCTTACTTCAGAATCCAAACTGGTAACTCGGAACGAGGTTTGTTGATTCCTATTTAGAAAACAGTCTTTCGAATAACTTTGAAGCCAAGGGTACCAAAGAGATTGGTCTATATGAGGACACCTCGTGAGCTTGGAACGTATTTGAGATGAATTGTTGCATTAATCAAAAGTCAAAGTTTAAGTAAACCTTTCTTTGTTCAGTAGCTCTTTCATTACTTCTGCAGTAATTAGGTCAAAACCCGTAGCCTTTTGTCTTTTAAGCACGCACTCGTTCTTTAACTCCAATTTGCACTGTAGTTTAACATTTCACCATGAACTGCGTGACTCGGCTTGTAAGTGTTTGGTAGGTGGTCTGCAAATTTAGTGGCTTTTTAATCATTTTTAGCCCACTGTCCGTGGCTGCATCTAATTCTTGGAATGTGATCGGTTGATCGCTTGAGATATTTCTTACACTTCCAGAGGGAATAGTCTGTGGCTTTATCGGCTGATAGTCCTAAGAGATATTTTTTGATTGATTCATTTCCGATTAAATTTATTTTAAGTTTAAGATCTTAAGTTGCTTTGTTTAGCTTTGCTTTATCAGAAGGAGATCTACTTTGCTTCCACCTGTGACTGAGTTTTCTCTTTGTTCTTATGAGTGCTTTTTCTTCTTTTGGATAATTACTACCATTTGTTTTCTTTTTGATAGAGGAGTGCAGTTCCAAGCCGCATGTTGGATTTGTTGTCACTATAGGAATCGGAGTCTTCTTAAAATTAGCTCAATGAGTGAGCTTGTTTAATAGTATCACTGAGTGTTAACTATGTTGGGGAACGATCAGAGTTGAGATCCAATCCCTGTTTTGATAAAATTAATTTTGAATTTGTTTATCACAAATAAGTCAATCAAGTTTTTTGTTTTATTGATATCCGACGGCCAATATAGATATAAATTCGCACCGCGCTTCCTATCTTTAAATTTAAATAAAACAAAGTGTGTGTGAGATATCATCGGAATTTTCTATTCGTTTGAAAGGCCTATCGATGCCATCATGTATGGAATATAATATCATTCAAATGTCCGCTGCGGCTTGTCCAATTTTCCATGACTCTGGCGCATAAATCAGGCTGAATTTGACCGATGGCATGGGTTATATTGGCTTTGAGGGCCGCTGTGGTTTGTGGCTTATTCGCATAGACCTGCGACTTCAGAAAACCCCACAAGAAAAAGTCTAACGGGGTCAAATCGCACGATCTCGGTGGCCAGTTCACATCACCTCCACGTGAGATGACAATGCCCTCGAATCGCTCGTGCAAAATTTCCAATGTGGCGTGAACTGCGTGGCACGTAGCACCGTCCTGTTGAAACCACATGTCGTTGGTGTCCATATGATCCAATTCAGGCCAAAAGAAGTTGGCAATCATCGACCTATAGTGCCTGGCCAACGTGCGTCGTTCTCAAAGAAATATGGATGACGCCGCCAGCCCAAAATCCACACCAAACAGTGACTGTTTTGGGATGCACTGGACGCTCTTGTATCTCATGTGGATTGGTATCGTCCCAAATTCGACAATTTTGTTCGTTGACGTACCCATTAATCCAGAAATGGGCCTCATCGCTGAAGATGATTTTTCGATGAAAATTAGGGTTCATTATCCAACTGCTTCAGAGCCCATTTAGCGAACACACGTCATTGTCTATGGTCGTTTACCTTCAGCTCCTGGGCCAGTTGAGTTTTATACGGGTGCAGGCCCAAGTCATGATGCAAAATTCGCCAAGTTGTTGTCTGCGAAAGGCCGAGTTCTTGTGAGCGACGCGAAATCGACTGCCTCGGATTCTCCTGCACACTCTCACGGACAGCGGCGATGTTTTCGGCAGATCTTGCGTTTCGTCGACGTACGGGTGTTGTTCCAAATTGATACTCATAACCTTTTCATCGATTTTAAATTCGCCTACGGAGACGGGGTATTCAGAACCATTTCTAGTTTTGGCATCCCTGCCAAATTTGTATGTCTGTGGAGTATGACGATGGAGAATAAACGCTGCTCCATCAAGGTCGGTAACAACATCACCGAGGCTTTTGATGTCACAAAAGGACTACGACATGGTGACGCGCTGTGATGTGATTTCTTTAACACCATACTTGAAAGGTATTCACAAAAATCCCAAGCTAGCATTAGGGGTACGATCTTTCAAAAGTCTGTACAACTCAAGTACGCCGTCGACATTCACATAATTAGAAGGACGCAGCGGGCTGTCAGTGGTGCTTTCGTGAGCATTGAAAAAAAAGCGGCGAAAATGCATTTAGCGGTTAACGAGGGCAAAGCAAAATATATGCTGCCATCAAAAAAGAATAGTGAACATCGGGGACTTAGACAGAACGTCTCGATAAACAGCTACAATTTTAATGTAGTTAAGGACATTGTCTACCTAGGCTCCGCTGTAAATTCAAACAATTATCAAATGAAAACACATTTGATTGTTTTAAAAGAAAAATTCTTCGACCCGTGTGTATCAATGGGGAATGGAGGAGAAGATATACCGGTTGTACAGCGACATCGACTTAGTCAGACATCAAAGCTTAGGCCCGGAGAGTCTTCGAACCCGTCGTGGAAGGACGAAGCGGTAAAGGAAGACCGTACCTAAGGTGGCGCACAAAGGGTGGCCATGGTGTAGTGTTTAGTGTTTTTGCAGTGCAGTTTCGAGCTCGGAACGGGAACAGCAAAACAACAGCCACCCGAACAAAGAACCCGAACAAATAAAGTCCAAGTTTCTGCAACCTCTACACCAAAAAGGGGTTTCTGTCTGGCAGTACAATGGACCGAAATAGAGTCTGAATGGACTGAGATTTCTCCTTTTTTATGAAAAAAAAGGGGTACAAGCAAGTGAAAAGGGACCTCAACTAACTTCGCTTGCAAAACTGCAGGTGGCTAGCACAAGATCAAGCTGACTGGAGACGTGTGTTGGTTCAGGTCAGGTCCACCCCGGACTATAGCTCCATCTATAGTTAAAGTAAAAGTAAGCAGTGCCGAAATGCTTTAAGGTGAACGACAAGAGCTAAAGCTTCAGTATTCCGGTGTAATTCACTTGTGCGTGAGATGAGAACCGACACGTTAAACTTACAGCTTAATTCACCAACCTAAAGCACCATGAAAAGAAAAAAAATAATGAACCTAGGGCAATCCCCTTAATCAAGGAGTACAGGGAGACAAATTGAGAAGTTCAAAAAAGAAATGTAAATTTAAGATCTTGATCATGCCCAGTGGCTGACATTGCGACCTAAAAGGCATCTATTTATTATTAACATAGAGAATTCTGCAACCAATAAAACAAAAAATGTAATACTAAACTTATTCAATTTATAAAGTGTTAAATGCTCCGATAATTGTAGGAAATATATGCTCTACATCTCCAATTTTCGTGTATTGATTAACACAGACAATTAAATAATTCTATCGCTAGTCGCGGGATCAACATTGGTAACATCTTTGGTTCATTGTTGCAAGTTTTTTCCCTCATGATGGATTTCAAACATCTCTGAAAAATTCGATTGAACAAAATGACGTTTCTAGTGGTCATCTTAACATGTAGACGCGGATTTTGGGGACCCACTTTTATCAAATGAAATAATTGAAGATGAAAAATTTAAGATAAAAAAAATCCAAAATTTGAACAAAAGCCTGCGGGAATTGTAGTCCGCCCCCTTTGCAGTATTTCCGCGCATAAATAGACCTCTGCAAAGTTTAAAATTTTATTTGAAAAGGTATTCGAACCAGTTGAACTTGACATTTTTATATCTCACTCATTGCTGACAACAAGATTTTTGAACTAGAAAACTTGTCCGGTTTTTTGCATTGTTCTTGGTGAGATATCAAATAAATTAAGTGACAAAAACAGACCATCGAAATACAATCGCCAGGTAATACCAGGTTCTTGAGTCATTTTTACAACAAACCTATTCCCATAGGTTTTGAACTAATTAACTAATTACTAGTGAGTTATGTTTTCAATTGAAATTAAGCATGTAAACGATTTTAGAATCTACTTATCAATGCCTTTAAAATGATATGCTGCATGATGATATGTCGCAAAAATTAGCAAATGGCATGGCCCCTGCCCAACTTTGTACTTGTATGGCAAAAGTAACTATGTGATTTAAACAATTTTTAACTTCTTTGTTTGCGAATATTCCATCTTTTTTTTACAGATTAAACTCGGAACATATTAAAAGGGGAACGCTACACAATTGTGCAAAGAACTAAGATTGTTTTTCTATTCCTTGAGAATAATCGTTCAATAATTAATACTCAACTTGCATATGAAGAAGCATAATGAACTTAATGAGAATATGCAAGTTACAACAATAAGTATTTGTTTAAAAGGGAAAGAGTTCAAGGTAGCAGCAATTTACTGCCCACCCAAGCGCTCCCCAACTGAAGAAGACTATACAGAACTTCTAAATTTGCTGTGACATCACTTTCTTGTTGGTGGTGACTTCAATGCTAAACATACCCACTGGGGATCTAGGTTACCAACAACAAAATGAAAAAGGCTTTATCAAGCAAGTAGCAAATACAGCTGCGAATTCTTTTCATCTGGATCGCCTACATACTGGCCATCTGATCCCAACAAAATACCACACCTAGTTGACTTTTTGTAGCAAAAGGTATTAAGCGAAATCATATAAGTGTTGAAGGTAATTATGACCTATCGTCAGATCATACTCCGGTGATCTTGTCACTAAGTGAAACGGAAGTGCAAGAAAAAAGTTATCCTAAGCTTGTAAACAAAAGAAAGAATTGGATTGAATTCAGAGAAAAGTTAGAAAGTTTTAGAAACCTAAGATCTCCTATGGAAAAAAAGAGAGCAAATTGATCATGAAGTGGAACAATTCATTGCTGATGTACAACAGGCGGCAGAGGAAAGCACTCCAGCTAATTTGAATATGAGGCAACCTGAAACAAAATACCCCGCCGTGATAAGGGAGCTGATATTAGAAAAAGAAGGGCTCGTAGAAAATGGCAAACCACGAAGTTCCCAGGCGATAAGGCTGTGTTCAACCGTCTTAACAATGATCTTAAAAAACGAATCTACGAATTCAAAAATGAGTCACTTAGTAGATTTCTACAAAGCTTAACGTCGGATGCGTCAACCGACTACTCCTTGTGGAAAGCAGCTAAGCGTCTAAAAAGACCTCAGTTTCAAAACCCGCCCTTGAAAGCATCAGACGGTAAATGGATCGGAAACCCGAAACAAAAAGCTGATCTGTTCGCGGGACATCTATCGAACGTTTTCAAACCATTCTCGTCAAGTACAGCTAATGAAAATCTATAGTTTGTTGATAAAAGGGACGAAGCTGAAATCCCCCTTGTCACACTCAGAGAAGTAAGAAGTATGTGTCAACACCAGTTGTCAAATAAAAAAGCACCAGGCTATGATTTAATAACTGTCCAGGTCTTGAAAGAAATGCCATTAATAGCCTTAAAAAAACTCCAATTTATAATAAACGCATGTCTAATGACCCGAAATGTCCCACATCATTGGAAAATTGCTGAAGTAATTGTAATACCAAAGCAAGGAAAACCACCAACAGTAGTAACTTCTTATAGACCTATATCCCTTATACCAATTATGGCAAAGGTTTTCGAAAAATTACTCCTGAAAAGGCTTAGCAAAATCATCGAAGAAAGAAGTCTAATCCCGAATCATCAGTTTGGATTTAAAAAATAAGCATTCCACGATAGACCAAGTACACCGAATTACGGATATAGTGGAAAAAGCACTGGAAAAAAACAAGTCTGTTCGTCACTATTTTTAGATGTTGCTCAAGCCTTCGACAAGGTTTGGCATGAGGGCCTTGAGTATAAACTGCATAGGGATTTACCTAGACAGTATTACGAAATACTGAAATCCCATATTTCAGATCTTCCGAGTACGATACGAACAAGAATATTCGGAACTAAAGAAAATTGAAGCAGGTGTTCCACAGGGAAGTGTCTTAGGACCAACCCTATATCTCTTGTATACCAGGGATATTCCTGTGGATGGCTCCTTTTGCAGATGACACTGCAATATTCGCACGTGATAAATGCACTGTGAAGGCGACAGAGAAACTGCAGAGCGCAGTCAATAGAGTAAGTGATTGGACGCAACAATGGCGTATCAAACTCAATCAGACAAAGTCAACTCACATAAACTTCACAAATAAAAAGATAAATAATCTTCCGATATTCATTAACAATAAAATTGTACCCTATGCCAATACAGCAAAGTACCTTGGAATGACTTTGGACGTAAAGCTATAATGGAAAGAGTACATTAAAAAGAAAAGAGAAGGACTTAACTTTAAATATAGAAAAATGTACTGGTTATTAGGAAGAAACTCAGATATGTCAATCCAGAACAAAATCTTGCTTTATAAGCAAGTATTGAAGTCTATCTGGGCGTACGGCATCCAATTATGGGGCTGCCCAAAGAAAACAAATATTCAAACTATACAGACATTCCAAAACAAAGTCCTTCGTGGAATAATAAATGCCCCTTGGTATATAAGAAATAGCGATTTGCTAAAGCACGCTGTGTTAGAAAGCACGCTGTGTCCCACAATCAGCGACTGCAAAATCACATCAACGAGACAATATCCGGAGATTGAGAAGAACCAAGCCTCACGAGCTAATGGTTATTTTTTTTTTATTTTTTCTTTTTAGTGGCGTTAGGGTCCCACAATATTTGGTAACCGTGAACTACCAAGTTTCTTTCGAGATTTTTCACCTCCTTTACACCAGCCGAGCCTAACTCACGGTTTTTACTGGGGTAGGTAACGCCGAACAACTGGCGTGTGTAATTAGATATATAAAAAAAAACTTGCATGCAGTAGATTTTATGGCAAAAGAACTGCTCCAACGGGTCCAACCATTCGTTCGTTGGCAGATAATTTTTCTGAATTTGGGACTGTTGGAGATTCAAGGCGTTTGGCTACACCTCGAACTGGCAGATCTGTCGAAAATATTGATGTTGTCTTCTCAACGAGAAGACGATTTGTGCAGTTGCGGCCTTCTGACCGCACTCTTCGGCAGATTTTGAAAGAGGATTTCCCGTACAAAATCCAGATAGTTTAAAAAATCCTGGGGACTTCGCATTGCGCTTGAAGTACGGAAGAGCAGTTTAAAATTGATGAAAACCACCACGGTCGACTGATTTGATTGCTCCAATTTTTTTTCTTGTGGGACTATCTCAAGGGAAAAGTGTATGTGAATAAACCCCAAACCTCGCAACAAAAGCAAAACATTCACGAAGTAATTGGTCTAGGTACACCGCAGGAAACGCTACACAAAATTATGGAAAATACCATAAAAAGAGCAAATGTTTGCGTTCGAGAAAATGGTTCTTATTTAACTGATATTATTTTTCATACATAGTATAAAAAAATAGCATAAAATAAACTTACTTTTAAAATTTAAACTTTTGTTTTTTTTTTGCATTCCTTTCAATATTTATTTAAAAAACAAATCTGCCGCACCCTGTACAATCCCTGTACGAAATTTCTTTTTGGAAACAATTTTTAACAGTTAATTGTGGTCACCTCATCAATTATCTGTATCCCAAGCACTACCTCTATACTAATTTTCAAGACTAGAAGTAATTTGTAGGTTTTAACAGTTCATATCATATGGTCACATACTTGTCCCACCCGTTTCTAGAAAACCATGTCGGAAAGTCCAATTTTCTTAATTTGTTTCCTTTTTCTGCAATTCGAGTTCTACCTCCGTTCTATGTTCACGGGAAATACTCTATAGCTTTTGATGATCAGTGAGTGATTAATCCCAAAATAAGCGATTTTTGAAGTCCTATATCTCAGCAATTGTCAGAAGCTTCAACTTGGTGTCAGACTAGGATTCCCAATATGACACATCCTAACATAGTGTACAATTTGCATGGTCCTATCATTGGAGGCGAGTTAAATGGGATGTAAAAGTGGTCTAAGATGTTTCGGGTAAAGAAGGTGAATAGTTGCTGGAGAACTTGGCGGTACATCTTGTAAATCCTTAAGCCCTATGTTAACTATTGAAAGACATATAACCGATACTAAGATACTCTAAGAAGTTTCCAAATAAGTACGAGTTTAAAAAGTTCGTTCAATATAAACAAAAAATTTTCGTAATTGTTATCCATAAGATCATAAAAGTATTTTCACCAACTTCGCCCACTAATCATCTACGGTACACAAAATTATCTACAAAATCCTTAAAAATCTGAATAAAAACAAAATAAAACCATAACAAAAAATTAACGCCATCCTTCTTATAGCTTTAATCGGTTATTTGTACAGATAACAATCCTGGCGGGCTCCTTCTCTGCTTACAAACAAAATACTCAGGTAAATAAGTGAAAGTCCTCTCGAATGGGACAATACCTTTATCCTCTTGCTTTTTTTCCGGTATCTTTCCATTTCTGTTCTTTTGAGAAAAGGAAATCCAAACGCAAACAAAAAACAACTCAAATAAACTGAAGAAAAGAACAGAAAAATCCCTTTTTGTACGGATTTTAACTTTACTGGACTTTCTTCTTCTAACGAAATACGGAAAAAAAGAACAAAATATCACCCACGCATAATCAATTTAAAGGACAAACGTCAAAAATGAATGGATAGGTGAATATTCCATGTCGAACTATGCCCAAGCCAAACTCTCCATATTCACACTCGTCATCCATTTTGTTGTTATTGTTTGGAGAGTAGTCCTGAGTGTCCATATTTTCATGGCCACTAAAACAGGCAAAGGGAAAAACAACTGGAGGATCAATCGTCCACCTTCTTATACAAGAGCATCCCATCCCCACTCTCGTTGTCCTCCTACATACACCAGGGATGATTGCGGAAGCAATGAACCTGCACCAACCGATTCTACGCCAAGAACCGGATGGGGGTGGTAGACGACATTGTTCGCGATAGCCAGCCAATTTTTTTCTTATTTAAACCAACAACCAAAAATGATACAACAAACGAGAAGCGAACCTCGAAACGGGATAACAAGGACGGGTAGCAAAAAAAAATTCGATGAGTGAATGATGATGAAAATGAAGGGGTTGCCGAGAGTCGCCCATTTTCTGCTGCGTTGGGGGGGTGATGGTGGAAGTCCATTGAATTTTCGCATTTTGTAGGCGCAAAAGAGAGCGACGCTACGCAGAAATAAAAAACAAACACTGTAGAAAAAGAAAGGAGACCGACGCGAAGAAGAACAGGAAGAAAAAGGAAAAAGAGTGGAAATTTATTTCGATATCTCTGGGGAATTCACCCTCTTGAGAAATGTGAAAGCGCTGGGGAATATTGACTTTTCTCCCCCAAAATCAACCCTCTTCGGCCGCACCGATGGACCGGGTTGAATGTGCACGGCACACAATTCGTTTGTTCCTCTCTCTAGGATTCGTAAATAAAGCACACACACGTTTATTTACAAAGAGATACTCTACTACATACATAGATACATATAATATTTTTATCTGGGTGTTTGTCTTTCTTCTCTTTTATTGTCTATCTCAACGATGTAGTTGACGATGCGGAAAAGAAATTATTTTTATTCTAAATAGGCATACGCGCGGGAATTAAGATATGTTTTCGAAAATTCTTTACAACCATTTCTAGTGGGTGTTGCATTTGAGGTGAATGGTGTGTATTTTTAGATGCAATCCATGGACATTTGGTATAGGTAATTGAATTTTGTATTTCAGTGGATTCCCAAGGCACCAGTGTTTTTGTAAATTCCTGCACAAAAAAAAAACACACATGTTCTTCTAAACAGATGATACCGATGACATCAACTATTTAAATTTAATATAACATATTATAGGTAATTTGTAGGAGGTAGGTATGTACGTCGTTGTAGGTGATATAAATTGATAATTCAAATGTCAAAACAAGATAAAGTAATACCTGCTAATCGGGACACTATACTTGGACGACGTTCTAATCGAACTGCACTTTTTGGAATACTTACAATTCGAACATTGGAGTACCTACTACTCTCCATTCAATCAGACCATTAGGTGCTTTCTTCCTATTTTTCTTGATTGGGGGATTCACCGAAATATTTTAGATAGGGTAAGTCGGAAAGAATTAATTTTAAGGACAAAATATAGTATCATTTTTTAGAGCGGTCATTTTTCTTCAACCTCAATAATAAAAATGTGATAAACTTCAAAAAGTGGCAACTTACCCACAGGTACGAGGAAGATCCCATACGCATGCAGTAATTTGCTACATACGTGTGTAAGTACGTGCCAACAGGCTTAACTTGTGAATAGGTACTACCACTGATTCGGACTAATTGCTTGAGAAGCTTCCTTTTGGCCTAAAATAAGTTATTAAAGAAATTTCAGCGACTCAAAATGTTATCAATAATTGAGCAATAAACAATCAGGGTACTGAAACGCGCGTTAAAATTATAGGTGATAGAACTATTTTATAGCTTTTTTTTATAAAAAAAATGTTCCAGCGAAATAGCCAGTTTTCAACAGCATTCCTCCCCCAATATGTGTCATGCTTCGAATGCACATCAATTCACCCTTAAGTCCAATTACGGTCGTACTGTCAAATATGGGGATTCGTTTATACGTCCAACGATACGAATGTGGAATAATCTACCAGGCTCAGTATTTCCCCATCACTACAAACGCCCGTGTCCCGAAGCAAATGAGCAAATTATAAAAAAATATGAAGGGTAGGTACTAATACCTAAATATTGGAGTCTTCAAAATTTTCTACTATATCATATTAGGCTTAAAGAAAAATTGTTGCAAAGTTTCAGCGAAATCGGGTATAAAAAGAAGAAATATCCTTTTACCAATCTGACTAATATTCGTACCACGAAATTCCCAACTTCACTCTAAATTTTTTATTTGAAATTGGGAAGAAGCGAAAATCATAACACATACGAGTACGAGTACATTCAACCAGCATCGTGTCCCCGATTAATAAAAGAAAATACTTTGCTAACAGCCGGCGTCCACTACATGGCACTATTTGGAAAAATCTTAGATGTGTGGATAAAGTTTTTACTTAGCAATTTATTGTTTTAACGCCAATGAGGTTGACTAACGAATTATGCTTCCGCTTTCGCGCCATTTTGCGAAATTTTAAAGACACGCACTTTTGGTTAAAATCAACTATTACTAGTGCATCACAAATATTTTGACTACGGTATCACTAATAATTCACATAATAGCACGCTACTAGCATAAAACTACAGGCCTGCTTTTTTTAGCGCTACTCGTATCAGGTTCTGCAATAGGAGTATGTTCAAATCGTGCAGTACATACCTAGAGAGATAGCCATTGCAAATAAATCGCAACCAAACTGGGCCATCACTTAGTGCAGGTGTTAGTTGTAAGTAGTTATAAACAATGAGTGACTGATGCTCAATCGAATCAAATATTTTTAAAGAGCATAATAGACATCATTCTTTAATACAGTATGACCTCAATAAAAGCAACCCTCGATACGTGCAGCTCCTTGATAAAAGCAACACCTGAAATCTTACCATTCTTGACTCAGTAACTGCAACTTTAAAAAAAAATTTCTTGAATTCTTATTTCGTTCCGTATTTGTATTTCTTCCTTCTTGTTTAGTTTTGCTATGGCTGGGCAGTTATCTTACAGCTATTTTTCGGAATCATAACACACATGTTTGTTCATGATGCGTGCTTTTCTTTCATTGCATAAGAATTTAGTTAACATTTTCTCGGTGGTTGGTAGTGTTCGGCTTGCATTGTTGTTTGTCAGTTTTGTGAAAAAAAGTTCCTATACTTTCTACAAAACAAAAAGTTGAAATTTTGGATAAATTGATTAAGGGTGTATCGGCGAAATCGCTTTCCGAAACATAGAAAGCGAACAAGTGAAACATAAGCAGAATTAAGAGGAAAGAAAGTGCGCTAACAAAATTCTAGCGCACTTTCTAGCGTGTGACTTTAAGAGCATGTGAGTTTCCACGTATATAAATAGCATTGTATGGATAGTTTCTAAGGAAGCGAAAACTAAATTTTCATCGAAGTCCTAAAAACAGGCATGCAAACTGCACAACACAATAAAAGAAGAATCAGGCTCTTTCAATGCCCGCAATGGCTGGTTTTCAAATTTGATTAGAAAACCTGTCAAATAAGCCGAAACTTGTTGAACCACTTTTGATAAAGTTCGAAAATAAAATTAAAGAGCTTGGTTTATTACCAGACCAAATTTACACGCCTATTTTTTAAGAACTTCATAACTTTAAAGAAACAGCAAAGAGAGAATAAGGTTTCTTGTTTGCATTAATTCTTCTGGTATGCACAAAGTAAAATTGTTCGTCATCGGAAAAGCTGTGAATCCCAGAGCGTTTAAAAATTTCAAAATTTTTTTTTTATAAAATTGGTTCCACTCAACATTTGTGCCAGGTAAAATATTTTTAATGAAAATGATTTCGGCTTTTATAATTTTTTTCTGTTTTTTGTTTCCTTTTTTCTTGGTTAAGGTAAACAAATTTCTTGGTTCAACAAATCCAAATGATGTCGAGATAAAAAGTGATGACGGAATGATAATCACCATGTGCTTACCAGCACTACTATTCTCCAGCCAATGGATCAAAATGTGATCAACATTTATTATAAAAAAAAGTCTATTGACACATTTAGACGGAACCAATGTCTACGACAGTACTTAATGTCTCCAAGCAGCGATTACGCTGAAGACGATGAGCTACCTTTGAGTGTCAAATTTGAGAGAGTCAGCCGAGGAGAAGAATTTTCGATCCAAAAAGTCTCAATCAAAAATTTCACAATTTAAATAAATAAATAAAAATATATGTACTATCAGTTTTCTTTTGTTTAACAGAAATGTTTTTCTGTTATTGTTGGACCAAGGTTAGGTTAGGTTTGATGGGTTGACGTAGAGGTTGAAAGACCTACTACGCAACACTTAGATCAATGCAGATTCATTGTGATGCGTATTGCCAACAACACGAGGTGTTCCAAGCGGTCCTCCATCTAAAAACTAACCGCGCCCGACGATGCTTGATTTCGGTGATCCGACGAGAACCGATAATGTCATCGTGGCATGGTCGTTGACTTGTTGGACCAAAGTATTTAACTTGTTGGTCCACAGACCAACCATTCGCAACTGCCCGAATTTCTATTAGTTGTCTTTATTGAGGTCGCACTGTACTCATATTGAATATTCTGTTTTGATTTAGCATTAGTGAATATTAACATCAGCGAGCATTTGCTCAGGTACCCGATCTTTTTTTTACAGGTCATAGGGCAAGTATTGTTTCCCTGAAAACCGGTCTGGAAATTTTTATCAATCAAACTGAAAAGAATGGGTATCGCAAATCTGTCTGTGTGTATCTCGTTTAACAATTTTCTTCAAACTTCATATCTGGGGTCTGTTGGGTAACACCCAGAAAATACTTGTACGGATGTGTGTATATCTAAAAGAAATTCTAACTGTGATTCTATTTACACGTACAGATAGTCAGCGTAAATTTTAAAATTGTATCTTTTATTTGAACAATAATGGTCCAATGCTTGGAACTATAGAGCACTTGTTCCTAACACATGGGCAGATTGAGAAATTTTCCTGTGTCAGTTTTACTCTCGGATGTTTCTCAGACGTTCGCGAGAGATGGGACCGTAAAAAACTTGTTGGTGGTTCTGGCGAAACTCTAAATTGATTTCTCTCGCTTCCCTTTGATCCACGGCGTCCATAAAGTCTAACTTGCGAGTAGGCCTAACTGAACGCAAAATTGACTAAGAATGGAAACTTTCAGTATTCGAGGGACTAACTAGTCAGTCGGCTCTGATCCGAAAGACCTCGATTTGACTGCAAAACTAGTGAGCTTTTTGTGAGGTAGTGGATTGGATTCTTAGTCAAAAAATTCTCCCTAAATTTCTATTCAGCTTCATAAATGTCAAAATCAATTGGTTATGAAAAATATTTTTGTATACGAGTACCTATATGTACATAGACTAGACTCCTTCGTCGTTTCCTCATAATCCAGGGTAGCCTGTTTGATGTTCAAGGTTGGCTGTACATTGCCCATGGCCGACTTACATAGTTTAGGTTTAGGTAGATTGTAGATAATAATAAAAAAAAAAACAAAAATAAAAAAAAAAAAAAAAAAAAAATTGTACGTAGAGAATTACGTAAGGTAGAATAAGATAGGTTAAGGTAGAATAAGGTAGGTTAAGATTTATTTTAAGGTAGCTTTGTAAGTTTTATATATGTATAAGAACAATCAAAATAAGTTCGTTTACTAAGTTTTTTTCACTTAATTAAAATTTTTTCTTAGTAATAAACAATAAAAAAAATAATAAAATAAATAAAGAACTAAAGTAAGTTACGTCGAAAGACATAGTTTTAAGTATTAGGTTTAGCTTAGAGCGCCCGCATAGGGCCAGCAAGTTAGAATAGAATAACATACATAGTTAAGCTAGTTTTAAGCATTTTTTTTTGTCTAGCACGTAAGGGGTATATTGAATTGAAAAATAAAAAAATGCATCAAAAATGAATGAATGAATGAACTAGTGAAAATCATTATTTCCCTTCAGAAGTTATGTTTATAATTATTTTGACGGTAGATGCTCACTAATAGAAATCATTCCAGCGCAAAAACGTATATCAGGATGAAGCGGAAAGATCAAAAAAGTTCCCTTTTATAGAGTTTACTAAATTCGTAGTCACTTAGCGTTCAATATGTTAGCCTTTGACTAACATTTTAGTCCCTAAAATGATGAACGTGCTCAATATGTCAACTTCGTAAATGTAAAAATGCAGCTCTTTCTCACAGATAATAAACTACTATATTTACGGTCTGTGCCTTTCCCTTGCTAATTTATCATGCTATTTGTTTGTGCCCTAAACGCGTTTCCATTAATGTTTAAATACAATCAAAATCAAAAACTAGTTGTAGCATAAAATTCAAAAGTGAAATAATGATTTTCAAAAGATCCCAAAGAAATATACGCAAACATTTTTTGTAGATGGTGAGAGACCATTTTTACAGTGATTTTGGGTTCCGATGTCTAAAAAGTTAAGAACCACTGCTATAGATCCATATGAAAGCTTTCAAATGTAAGTTTCACTGCACATTGGATATAAACATATTGTATTATATATGTAGCTTCTTTGTTTTTTATTTATTTTCATTTCAGTTTTTGATAAGAAAGTTTTTGATAAGAAAGGCGGTATTCGAATTGGTTTAGATTGTATCTTGAGGCTAAATTCGGCGACTATCGTGGTGAATAGACATGTATATTAAATATCTATAAAACGTAAAAATTTAACTAGGCCTGGGAGCAAGTTAAATTTTATTCGCTGGATAAAATCCGACGTTTACTTCTATTTCGTGTTTGTAATAAAAAATATGAAAAAAGGAAACAAAAAAGTATATTACTGAACCATATAATAAATGTAGAAATTAGATATATAAAAAAGTACTCATTCATTACTTTGTGCCTGTGTATATCTACTCGTTACCCCTGAAGTATTTGCGTATTTAAAAAATATTCAAAGACATACCAACCAAGCAACAAACAAGAAGATAGAACACATCTGAGATACAACAACATTCAACAAATAAAGTAATACAGATATACTCGTAAATATGTATAACATGTCACACGTAACATATCTGATACCAAAAGGTACTCAAGTATTTTCTACACAAAAACCAAGCAGCAAATATCCGTTCCAAAAGTCTCGCATCCTGAGAAGATTAGAGTACTCATTCAATAAGTACCAAGCAACAAATTAGAGAATAAGCAATTCCCTAAAATTAATCTTAAGAAAGAGATTCGAGTTTAGGATTGTTTAGCAAAAACTTAATTTCTCGATTTTCATATAATTCTCTCACGAAACACGTAAACCAAAAGTTTAGGGATAATTATGTGCTTTCGGCGTACGCAGGTAAGTACCAGTATGCAGCAGGATAGAAATTTGTCCATCCTGCTAAAACGCATAGTATGATACGAGTATGTATGTATATTCCCATGCTAAGGAAAGGGAGAGTGCACAAAGTTCCGGTTATATGTGAGGTATTCTGTTAATTGGTCAGTACTTCGCAAGCAAACTGCGCGTTGTTCCTCTTTTTTCTCCTTTAATAAATAACTAAGAAAATCTTCCTAATTAACAGAGGGTACAATTTCAAGTTAAAACTAAAAGCAGTAGCAATTGCTCTTCCTCCGCGAATATACGAGTATATGTATGTAGATATATGGGAACAAAAAACTTGCTGTCAACAATTCAATTTGTTTATTTAGCAATAATTGGCTATTATTTTAATTAACCTAATCGGCATCAATGGGAACGTGTAGAGAAAGAACTGAAGACGGGATATTGCTAAATTTATTGTCATCCAGAAGGAGATTAATAGTACTACGATGAATATTACTTGTTAACAGTGATGTCCAGGTTCAAATTCGGCTAACCTCTTTTGAGATTCTTTGCGAGTTTTTCAACATCAACCTCGCAGTTATCGTTTTGAGTAATATACTCCAATATTCGAAAGATCTCAAATGTCTGCTTAGCCGACATTTCCTTTTGTTAACTCAAGTTCAATGTTACTATGAATGGTTGTAGGTTTCTATCTACTCTAAAATTCTCCATTAAGCACTACCTCACACTCCAATTTTGTAATTTTTTTTTCTGCATGTTATTTGTACCAAAATCTGTGTGCGAATCAAATAGTACAATATAAATTTAGACTGAGTAATATTAAAACCACCAAAGCAGATTGCAGCATGCAAGGTACTGCAATAAATCTTTCCACTTTTTAAAATAATGATGCTAGAACGTGATAAATGGAACAACGGGGGTACACCTCCCCTGAACTACCCTCACTCAACATGGTACACCAATGGATCAAAGATGGAACACAGAGTACGTGCGGGAGTGTTCGGCCCTAATTTCCAATTGGCAGTCCATTTGGGACATTCTACTTCGATTATCTAAGCCGAAATCTATGTATTAGGTGCAAGTTCCGTAAATCCAATATTAACATTCTGTCTGACAGTCAAGCGGCTATTAAAGCTCTATACTCTTTCTATGATACTTTAGATCTAAGTAGCTAGCTGCTCACAATAACATCACAATCATTTAGGTTCCTGGCCACAGGGGTATACGCGGCGCAGTACTACCATACACAGGACCATTACCTTTCTTATTAGCCACCTGAAACTGGTACTGAACTCCTGGGTAAAACTTGTATCAATATCTAAATTGAACGCAACACAGGGCCTTCGACAGGCCAAGAAATTAATTGATTTTTAAAAAAAGATGCCAAAATCTTAACAGATTATATTGCGGGTCACAGCTCGCTCAACTATCATCTCCACAAATTAGGTAGAGCTGCCTCAGATCTCTGCCGTCTATGCCTGGAAGATCAGAAAACATCAGAACATATTCTACGGGAATGACCAGCCGTGGCTCGCAGTAGACACAGACTACTCGGAAGGAGATTCATCTCCCCCTCCGAAATTCAAAACTTACCTGCAAAAAGTATATTCAGGTTCCTTCAGGAACTGAACCTTTTGCAGGATCAAAATGCTATGCAACAAAACCTTAGGCCCAAGGGGATAAAAGATCTTTTCTCTTCGAAGTGTGAGGACTCTAAATGTCTACTAATAATAATAATAAATCTTTCCACCAAATTCGATGTGAATGTTTAGACGCATATCCAGATCGCTTGAGTTGATGATTCAGTGCGTATAAAGCAAGTAAAAAGTTGGTGAAAGCGACAAATTTAAAGGGCGACAAGAAATATTGGATTTTGTACAAAAACAGCTTGATTTTGTACGGCTTTCTCATCTTGTCGGAAAGGTACAAAATTAGGCCACAGTATTATCTTATTTTGTGCTCTAACATGATGGCAAGAACAAGAAAACACCAAATTTTTTCAAAACCTTCCGGAATTATTGTAAGAATACTTTTTTAAAAGATATGATTGCCCCTACAAACACTATATAAACACCGAACGCACAAATTAGCAATTGAGCACTATTTGACCACGGCACAACTTTAACAACTGTCATCATAGTGCAAGGTGATTCCTGACAAAAAATTTCCTCGGATAGCAATTTAGAAGTACGAGAATGCCGATTGGGCCAATCTCAATGCGTTATTTAGGGCTTTTAACTTGCCTCTATGCTTCCTCGATAGGGGCGTAAATGATGCAGCTGATATTATTACAGACCTAATATTACCTGGAATGCACCATTTCATTCCAAATAAATCAGTTAGTCTTAAAAAAAACAAGAACTATGGTTTAGTTCGATTTGCGCAACTGCTACCCTGAAGAAAAAAAGAGGTTTTCACGTTAAGGCGTCGCACTCCATCTGAGGGCCAAATTCCAGCGAGATTAAAAAGTGAGGCAAAACATACTGGGATGTAAAGACAGTACATATTTTTGGTCTTTCGTGAACAGAATAGAAGGTTCTGCTTCTACAATGATAAGACTATTTGCAGCAAATTTCACATTGCCCGATTGCTCTCTCTCCATGCTGAATTCGGTTCAATATTTTTTGGGACCAATATTTTTCGAACGCGCTCAGGAGATCAAGCCTTAAAATATCTCAAAAGTAAGAAGTCTTCAGGCCAGATAGAATTTCTCCCTTATCTTATAGAGATGGAAACTTACGTACAGTGAAATTCCGAAAAAGGGGTATAAAACGTCCTTTTCTAACTACCGACAAATAGCTTTGGCGTCAGTGCTGTCGAAGGTCTTGGAGAACATTGTCAACCACCTCCTTGTGAGTGTGGCATAATGCCCTTGTTAACAAGCTTGAACCTCATGGTGTCGGTAATATTTTCATAAAGTGGACCACTTAAAAAAATAAGATTGCATTAGATGGATATACTTCTACACTATTCTCGACTAATGCCTGTGTATCCCATGGCTCAAATACTCTTTCCGTCCCTTTTTCTGATTTACATCAATAATCTCCTTCCAGTTACTTGTGATCTGCTTCATTCCATCGTGAATGATAGCTCTTGACTTTGCCTATTCGCTAACGACACCACAGCAAGCGCCTCAAATCTACTGAACTCAACTCTGACATTGATTCAAATGGGTGGAGTTGATCTTAAGGAATATAATGACCTGTCAATGTTTGGCATGTATGTTAGCCCAGAACAGATCACTGATGCTCCAAAAGGTGGTACTATGTATATGCCTAAAATTTGTTAAAAGGTGTAAACGGGTTTTCACCCCTGCGGACTTGGTCACAACAGCTTATGTCTGTGCGAAACTTGAATAACTCACATGTTTGTGAGGGTGCTCCCAGCAGAAAGTAGACTGATCGGTCACCAGTGTATACTCAGCCAAATTCCTTCGCTCGAACTCCGCCAGAATATTGGATGCCGACGAAATAAATAGTTGTGTCCGTCTGTTTAATCGCAATACACGTGTAGCTGGGTGGTCTTGTTGACAGGTTGTTAACAGCTCACTTAGACCAATTAGAGTCCATTGTGCCCAATATTTAGAACCCTGAGAATCTAGAGATAATCTTCGACCGCTAGGCTAAACCACCCAGATAATTTTATGAATCTCAGGAGTTTCTTAGCTCAATGCTACCTAGCTCATCCAGCTCTGAAAAGTAGTATATGCCAAAAGCACGGTTTCTTTTGATGGCCAGAGTTCGACAATCACACAGGGGATACGAACGGATTCTACTTCCTCTTAGTCCCTGCCGCTTCTACAGTAGTCGTCATAAGGTAACCCTAGCCATGCTGCGTGATTACCTATCACACAGTGTCCTGTCACGACACCAATCTCTTGGTCTTACATAGTTCTATAAGATTGATAGAACTCTTTTTGTCGTAGACTGTCCATAATGATTTGGCTGTAGCGCATGTATCTAATCGACACCAGCGTTCATTAGCGTCCTCATTAGACTCGATGTTTATCTCCTTGTATAGGGTGCTAAGCGGTACACTAGCCTCGGAAAGGGTCTGCGAAGGGCTTAAAAGTGATCCTTCTCTGGCTAGTTCGTCCGCTTTTTCGTTACCGGAGATATACATGTGGCCCGGTACCCAGCACAGGGTCACCATGTTGGTGGCTGAGATAACATCCAGTTTTTTTTTTTTGCAAATTTTTACGAGTTTCTATGCATGTACTATAAAGCCTGCACCGATCACCGTGGGGCATCGTTTTTATTCAATTACAGTTGTAATGGTTAAAGATTAAATAGCGTTTATAAAAAAATCATTGTCGAATTGCACTTACACTTCCTTTGTATGCACTGCACTTTTAATGTCAGCAGTAACGTAACCAGTAACTTTTATCATAATTGCTTCCAAACCCTTGGCATAAGCAGTACTTTCTTTCTTGGCAGTCTTTAATTTTTGTCGAGGAACTAATATTATATCCACGAGTTGGGCAGATGTATACATTCATACATATATCTCGCTACAGTCTTCCTCTACTACCTTGGAGTTAGGGTATTGACAACTTGGTTTTCGATCCGCATTGAAGCTACCTGACATAGTTCGTGCATGTAACTCCGCTCAACCTCTTCAACCGACGTCAAGGTGACTAACGTGCTTAATTGTATTCCAATTTTAATTGAAATTTAATAGATGAGATGCAGTATGCTTTTTGGAAGTGTAAACAACGGATATATACGAGTATTTAAAAATTTGTTAAACTCACCTGCACATAACTTCGTGCGTTAGTAGAACTCGGCACATTTCCGGATTCTTATCTTGCCCCTCGTATACAATTGCCTAAAAAAGAATGAAAAAAGAAAAATAAATATACACAAATGGCAATATATGTACGTGTACTACACCGCATTTACAAATTTACGAAAACAGTCAAGGACTTTGCCCGAAAAGGGAAAAATTATACTTCCTCGCTTATATCCTTCAATATTTACATGAAGCTCTATAATTCCTTATTTGTTTATCCACCCATTATTCTACTATTTGCTCGTTTACCCGAGATTAATATCTTTGACCCAAAAAAAAAAAAAACAAAAGCGTAGGTACGTTAAAGCTTCTTAGCCGGTGGTGTATCCTTCCACCTGCACACACACCGGCTAAATGTGTAAACAATAGACAAATAGTGCCTTTTTAGTCCGTCTGTTATTTACACAGTATGCCGAATTAAGGTTATTATTAGGCACGTATTTTCTTTGATTCATACATAAATCTAAAGCATACAGTCATACTGGGTATGTACAATACTTGCTGGACATTTTGGCGTAGTTCAACATTTACTTAGTAAAGAGTGGAAAGGAAAAAATATCACAAATGCACGGAGACACTGATACCATCTGTTTATCGATATGTAGAGTTTTCATTCCAAGGTTGTTGCTCAATTGCATTTCAAATTTACCGGTCACGAGGTTCAAATTTAATTTCCCGCGTTAATCCAAAGGATTTACCATTTTAGGTGAAACCTCTTACCTATTGCTCTACAGACGTTTAACGCAGATCCTTTGTTTGCTCTAGTGCACTGGATCTTAACCGGTGGTGCGAGGTGTGAGGTAGTATTTTTCTGGGGTGCAAGACAGCGACATATTTAAAAAAATAAAAAATCGACATAAAATTGTGGGCCTTATTGCGAGAGTCTATTTGCGATAGACTTAAAGTCGAATAGAATTAAAGTCTATTACCGGTATTGCGAGTCTCTATTGGCGTTGATATTTTTCTATTTTATAGAAATGTCAATTCTATCGGAATTTCTATTGGTATGGATGATTTTCTATTTGATAGAAATGTCAAAAGCTCAGTAGAATTAAAGTCGATTATCGGTATTGCGAGTCTCTATTGGCGTTGATATTTGTCTACTTTATAGAAATGTCAATTCTATCGGAAATTAGTGGTAGACTTTCGTTTGAAAGTAGAGCAAACAAAGAAAAAAATGGATGACGGGGAAAATAAATAAGTATATTTAGAATTATATTCAAGTTAAAATATATTCTTATAAATTGGTTTATTTTTTTTTTACAAAAATAAGGAAAAAATTTACAAATAAACGGCAGATGGAGAAATTGATGGTGCCTAATGGAAAAAAAATCAGCTTTTGGCGAAAGGGATTTGCAAAAAGCAAGAGGAAAACGAGCAATGCGGAAAATTTGCTATGGAACTTAATAGCTAAAAAAAAAAAAAAAAAAAATAATTATTAAAAGTGTTGTCACAATTTCAGCTCGTCGTTCATCCTCTAATTCATCCTCAAAAGTATCAAAATAAATAAAATTCATTATTTTTCCTAAAACAATTTTTCTTTTGTAATCAACAATAATATAGACAGAGTTTTTTGTAAACACAAACAAAACAGACGGAGATTTGACATTTCAGTTGAAAGTTCCATGTAAGAGCTTTTTCGTTTCTATTTCAGAAAGTCGATTCTATTACAGAAATTCTACTGCACCTCGCAAAAGTACAATAGAATCGACAAAAGTCGAATAGACTTTAATCGAATAGACTCTCGCAATAAGGCCCTGTGTTTCGATTTTTAATTAATTTCGAGAATGTTTCATCTAAATCAGCTTTTCATCTAAATAAGCTTTGCTGCTAAAGTACAAATCACAGAAAGCAATTTATTTTTACTAAAATCCAGTCAAATATCTGAACTACTCGTACTAGCGTTACAGTTAATTCGGGGTCTCTCGACCGATCAGCGACGACTGACTACTGCCGGGGCTACTATTTCATTTGATTTACTATTGAAGTCAGTGGCCCCAGAAGATTTTAATCGAGGAATGAATAATTCCGGACACGTATTGCATATATTTATAACTATCGATCATAAATGATAGTTTATTAAAATATCCATTGCTCTAAAATTGCATTCAAAGATTGCTAATTATTGCTAAGATGGCGTTAGATGTTCAGTTCTTCTGCTTCTTTTATGTGAACTGAAGTTTTTGACCCTTGCTTACATACGAACAACGGCTAGAAATCACCGAAAAGAAATTTCCTATATTTGGAATAAAGATAGACGCAAAAGAGGCACTCAAAATAGTGTTCATGTTTTCAAGTACAATAAATGTGTGAAATTCTGAGTTCTACTAGTAAAGCTACTTGTTTTATTTTTACATTTATGCAGATACAGGTTATTTTTTGGGACTGTGGCTGATTTGAAATTGGCCCCATTTTTCACAGAGATGGTTTTATTATGTGAAAGTTGGCGGTAGTGTTCAGCTGTCAATGCTATTTCATCATGGAGAGCTTGACGCCACAACAACGTGTTTTAGTGATTAAAATATTTTATCAAAATGGTTCGCAAATTACGTGATTTGTTTGGTCGACGTGGATTGCCTGTAAAGAATTATCCACAATTCCAAGAACCTTTACACAGTAAGTGATTTAGCGAAGCCTCGATCACGTCATACAGCACATACACAACAAAACATTAATGCAATGAGGAACGATAGAAACTTCAATTCGTCGTCGTGCTCAACAAATTGGGATATCTCCAACGTCTATGTTGAAAATTATGCCTCGCGACCTGCATGCATTTCTTTCCACACAAAATTCAAGTGACTCAATAACTCAAGAACTTAAGAACAAGAACGAGCATGAACGACCTCTACATACTCTAGAGTGACTGTTTGGTATGCGATTTGGACTGGTGGGATAATTGAACTATTTTTTTTTTTTTTTTTGAAAAAACCCATGTACTTAAATTAATAATTTTTTTTGGGGGTGTGAGATCATTTTCAAAGTAGTGGTGACGGCATATAAAACCACTTGTCAAGTGTGTAGATAAGCGTTTTTCAAACTTTTGCACATCGACCCGCGATAAGACAGGAAAAGGCAGTGAGTGTTCGAGTAAGTCTATAGACTCTGCTATATTTCCTTTATAGCTTCCGTACCAGAATGGTATAAAACGGAAATGGATTCAACACGGTGGTTCTGTCTGTCCGTTAGTATGACACACGTAACTTGTAGCTTTTGAACCAATCTATAGACCTACTTTTTTTTGGTTAAAAGTTGTTTAACAAAAAATCAAAATATCAATGCTGAAATATCAAAGCTACATATAATACATACATATGTATGTATGTTAATAAAGTTGAGAAGACATGTTTGTCTGCTTATTCCATTATCAAGTCTAAGACACTCGAAATAGGTTTATGGAATTTTCAATACATACGAGTATTCCTTAATGCCTTAGCCGTAAGACAGGATAAACAATGTGACGGTAAAAATGCAAATTGGTAAAGATATTTTTTTCCATCTCTCTTAATGATTTTCTCACCATAAATTCTGTACACGTAAGGATGAATATTGATCTATCTTCGTCTAGACTTCGAAAAAGTCTTCCAACACCAACTAATCACAGATAAAACCCTTAATAAGCGTACCATTCTTAAAATTCTGCGAGGTCGAGCAAGGAACGCTTAAGGCTATAGTTAACAATGTTCACCCACTTTATAAAAACATTCGGCCAATGCTCAACTTTTCGACCAGATCTCCGGACGATTCAGAAAATCGAACAGAAACGGCTGCCGCACTTTCAATGTCTCCTCTTAACGATTTTGGCTACATTTGCAATCTGATAAAAGCATAAATAAACAGCATTATGATTCGAATGCAACTTTACGCTTTAAAGTAGACGAAGATTACCTGTTTATTGAAATATACACATATGTACGTACTAAAAATATATTCATGCATATGTATACATTTAAACAATTTTTTTTTTTTAGTTTAAAAACAGCTTGGTGCCTCCTGCGTTGCACACATTTTTTTTCAAATTAATAAGTCCTACGTATACTGCAAACAGTAAGCAATCCATCACTCTCGAAAAAATCTTCACATATGTGAAAAACAAGAGGAACTAAAAATTTGCCAGAATTATAATCCATAACCACAAGAGTCCTGTGTAACTCCCTCCTCAACAACAGACACCAAAAGCCACTCAGTAGTATCCTTAACAGAATTTGCTCATCCTCTTCCACCCCAATTTGAATGTAATTATTATACCCGAAGTCTAACATAGGTAATCCCATACTCTCATCTGTAATTACAATGACAGGATCTGTACAGAAGGTAAGCACCCCTCCTTGTCCTGTGCTCTCAAAAATAACTACAAATATTTTTATGAATAGATAATTTTCCAAAATGTAATGTTGACCGAGGACTATTTTTCTCTCTTTCTCGCAGTTTGTCCTTAATACAATTAGATTGTCGTTAAGCTTGAGTCTAAACGAAGAAGGAAAAAAAGTAGACACTGATTTTTTTGAGGGCGCATATGACGTAAAGGATGGTGTACTGAGCTGGTGCATGGTGAATGATAGTGCACCCATATGTACATTATTATCCTGCCATCCTTTCCAACAATAGAAATAGATAATCGCAAATTAATTTTTAAGCCATGAGTAGCAGTAGTAGCAATAGTAGCTACCCTCGCAAAAGGGATCAGTTTACATCGAAAGGAAACTACTCAACGTTGATGATGCATTACAGGACATCCAGTCACATCCACCCCTCTAACAATCATTCATCTCTTGCGTTAAATCCTAGCGGGTGTGTTTGTTATGTTTTATTTTGTAAGGATGTTAATAATATCTGTTAAAGTTGAGCTATTTTTGTAGTTAGGAAGAACTATTGGCGTATGTGGTTTTGACCTGAAATGTCAGTAAAAAAATATACCTAGTTTTTTAAGTACACAATCGACCCGTTTTTTTTTTTTTTATTTCGGACAGTTTAGGACTAATGGATTTTTTGTGTTTTATTTAAAACGTAAATGTACTTTGCCAACAAATTCGATTTTTCCGAAATATATAAGCAGGCATTTCCTTTTTCTTAGAAAAGTTTATGGAAATTATCAATTGACTGTGAGTGGCACGTGTCCTTCTAATAACGAATTATAATTGTCTTACGACATTTTTCGTGGCCCTATGTCATGTCACATACTCTGATTTAAGGACAACAACAAAATTGTATCCCCGACCTTTTCTTACAATTATCATGTGGCACTCATAATTAGAACAAATATTTCGAATAACTCTAGTAAATATACTTACTCGTATAGATCGCAATACCTACATACATTTCCTT
The DNA here is from genome assembly GCA_963082735.1 of Pocota personata. NCBI lineage: Eukaryota > Metazoa > Arthropoda > Insecta > Diptera > Syrphidae > Pocota > Pocota personata. The sequence continues at coordinate 40,687,390 of OY720432.1, read as the reverse complement.
TAAATATTTTATTTAATAGCAGAGGTTTATAGACGAACAATGTAAGGGAATATCACTTAAAGTCGAGTAAGCGGAGTAAACGGTCGGCGTAATAACAACAAATACAAGTTCGTAAACACTTATATTAGTACACTTCTTAAAGTGTATAGAATTAATTTATATACCTACACACAATAGTATATTAATCTGAAACTAATTATTTGACTATGAATATTTAGACAAGCTTCCATGACTTCTACAGGTTAGGTTAGGTTAGGTTAGGGTGGCTGTCTGTACCTGTACATAGACCAAAGGAGGTTCATTGTAATAACATGGGATCTATTGCTATTCTAAGTACCTAAGGGCTAGTTGAATCAGTCTCTTATGAAGCGGGGAATGCTTCTGACGTCAATATTCGCCAGCTCGTCGAGGTCGTCGAAGGATGGAGCCCCTAGATGGAGCAGTCTTATTTTGGACAGGACTGGACAGGTACAAAGGAAATGAAGGATCGTTTCCTCCCCCTCCTTATTTCTGCAGTAACGATTTGAAAAGAGGCCCAGTCTTTTAGCGTGTAGACCGATAAGACATTGCCCCGTGAGGACACCGATGACGGTGCTGATCTGACATCGTTTTAGCAAAACCAATCCATCAGAGCGGTTTTTGTCTAGCTTGGGGCAGATTTATCTAGAGACTCTACAAGTAGTAAGAGTTTCCTATCTGTGATTGGCATGTTTGATTACATCCAGCATGAGTAAATGTTTACACGTATCGAGAGGAATACCTAAACCTTAACTTTCCGGTATAATTCTGAGGGTTCTGCCTTTTCTAGCAAGCTCGTCAGCCTTGCAGTTACCCGGTATGTCTCTGTGGCCTAGCATCCACCGTAGGTGAATATTGAATTGTCATCCGTTAATCTTGAGCAACTTTTGAAGAGAACCGTGTACCGGATTTCGGAAAGGAGATGCGCTATCATGTGATTTCTTCAATCTAGTGCTGGAACACATACGGGTAGTGCGCAGGGCAGACATCAATACGGAAGGCACTATCTTCAACAAATCCGTCCAGCTGCTGGGATACGCAGACGACATCGGTATCATCGGTCGCTTCCAGCGTGCTGTCATAGAAGCTTTTACGACAATTGAAGAGCAGGCGAAACGAGCTGGCCTTGAAGTAAACGAGGACAAAGCCAAGTATATGTTATCAACAAACAAAGCATTATCTGTTCACCGCTTATGACAAAACGTCACTATTAACAATAGTAACTTCGAAGTGGTTAAAGAGTTTACCTAACTCGGAGTAAACATCAACTTCACGAACGACACCTTAGTGGAGTTTTGACGAAGACTAACCGTAGGTAACCGCTGCTACTTCGGTTTGGCGAAACAACTGTGTTCAAATATACTCGGAAAATGAAATGCGTGCTCTACAAAACTTTGATACTGCCAGTCCTCCTCTATGGTGCCGAATGATGGACGACAAGCAGGAAAACAGAGCAGATTTTGAATACTTTCGAGAAAAATATTCTTCGTCGATTATTCGGTCCCATATGCGAGGAGGGCGAATAGAGAAGAAGATACAACCGCGAACACTGTGAGCTTTATCAAGATGTGGATGTAGTAGTCCGAAAAGCCAAAACACGCTGACTACACTGGCTCGGCCACATCGAGCAAATGGACAATAATTCCCCAGCTAAGAGGATCTTCAAATCCCAGCCCCCAGGTTCGAGAAGACAAGGAAGACTGAGCCTCCGTTTTAAGGACCAAGATATTGTGGATGCCAGAGCGCTTGGTCTGAAAAACTGGAAGCAGCGTGCTCAGGATCGGAGACGATGGATGGCTGCTATATCTCAGGCAGGGACCCTTCATGGGTTGGGAGACCCTTAAATCAGCCTTTGAAGTGAGTGAGCATGATACCAAGTAGTTTATTGCCGCTTGGTTATCCGTGAAAATGTTAATATCCCGAATAGATACCACATAACACTTTATTATATCCGCCTAAAATACAAACAGATTATGTAGCATGGAAGTTATGCTACATAATCTGTTTGTTTTGTTTAAATCAAGGTTGATATTAAAAATTCCGGTAGAATTTCACAGAACTGCTAGGTGGTAGGTTAATTTTGGGGTTAGAATGAAAAATAAAATTTTGCCTCCAATTGTGACCCCAGATATGAAGGCAGGCAGACAGACCGCATTGGTATTCTCACTTGTTTGGGTCACACGAACTTGCGACCCAGTCGTGTTATTTATTTGCAAATATATCTCAGCTTGAAATTTAAACAAAGTCGTTAAGTTAAGAGAATGATAGTTCGTATACTAGTCAGCATTCCTCCTTTCGCTCCAATACATATATACATATGTATGTTGTTTAAAGTCGAGGTAACCGAATGAAATAAATCTCACGACTGTGAAAGAATTTGGTGTTTTCGATAAAAGTTAAAAGACTAATAATTTGGATGCCAGTCCACCCGTTTGGTTATAGTCCAAGGTCCAGGCGGACAGAATTGCGAGACCCACTTTACGAGTTCTCTATTATACTAACACCAATATTGATTAAAATCTCGAACTCGAAATTTTTCACGAAAATAATATCTGCCCTTTATAAGAGCAAGTTAGTCAATTCTACATCAAAAATAAATATAAGTATGTGCACACGATGTACTCGTACACATATTTCTTTGAAAATATGATTCATGCCTAATAATATTGGAATGTGCATAATATTCTATCCGCTCGCTATCACTACAAAGAAATTGTTAAAGTAGGCGCGGGCTCCTGTACATATCCATCCACAATAAAGCCTGAACTTTTGTTCAGTCAACCCTTCAGTTCTTCAATAAATGTGGCCTGGCGTGCAAGTGACTCAGTAAGAACTTTTAACAGCGTATTTTCAAACTCATGGATGACAAAATTCATGAGAAATAATAAGCTTCAGACTGCGTTATGAAAATGTTACAATCATGCAATCATAATCTATCTAATTATCTAAATCATTTATTTGCAACACCTATCGCTATGCGACTTCTCTCACCCCGTGCATAATTCTCTTCGAATACATATAGCAAGCAGAACAGCAATAAAACTCTTTGAAAGCAAGGGTTGATATAATCACTACTGTTTTGCATAATAAATTTTATCACAGCAAAAAAAGAAAAATGTATCCTCTTACAACCTTTGAGGGAAAGAATTTTCAAAGGCGCACCAAAAATAACCTGTAACCTCTATGATCAGAGAACCCCTCACCTATCTGAATACAGAGGGATACGACCACCAACTGCCAACCTAATCTGATTCCTGGATCGATTGTCCTTTTTTGCAGCGGCCGGAGTGCGCTGCAGAACGCCGCACTTTGGTTTTGAAAGGAATAGCACTCACTAGCCCATTTAGTGTGTAGTGTTAGCGTGTGAGTGTGCGTTAACATCCCTTCGAGTCATTCGAGTGCGTCGAGTGGCTCTTTTGTGTTGTACAAGTTATTGTAGCAGCTCAGAAACAACAATACATAATGTCATTTTGATATCAAGGAGCTAACATAGTCAGAAGGGGGAACAACGGGAAAGAATAACATAATAAATGATGAAAAAGGCTTCGCAGGATAACATCATTTGCTGGTGTCGTCCCCCTTTCTTACTGCACTTGGTAGCTGGGCGCATTGCTTATGATTTTTGACAGTTTTTAGATCCGTTTTCATCTAAAATCCTTGCTGAAACAATTAAACTGCGGAGGCAATTTTATTGCAGGTTTCCTGTTACAAGGATAGAGTGTAGAACGATGATGGGATTAGGTTTGGGCTGGTCGTTGTCGTGTGTCTGAGGTTATCTGAGATGATGCACATGCCTGATAAGGTGAATAAATTGAGTAGATATTCGTGGGGTTGTAGAAAAAATTTCACGTGATAAAAGGATTCCGAGTTTTTGAGAAAAATATGAGCGACGAAATTATTTGCATTGTAGGGTTATGTGTACTTAGGTGGTTTTTGTAGAGGAAATTTTCGGTTACTAACAGCCTTTATATGTAAGACTTCTTCAGCCGTTGATAAAACCTACATACATATTTATAAGTAAAGGGTCTTTCATTAAGCGCTTTCTATCTTTAAATTTAAATGAAACAAAGTTTGTGTGAGATATCATCGAAATTTGTTATTCGTTTGAAAGGCCTATCGATGTCATCATGTATGGAATATAACATCGTTCAAATGTCCGCCGCGGCTTCTCCGAAATGTCCAATTTTCCATGACTCTGCCGCATAAATCAGGCTGAATTTGACCGATGGGATGGGTTATGTTGGCTTTGAGGGCCGCTGTGGTTTGTGGCTTATTCGCATAGACCTGCGACTTCAGAAAACCCCACAAGAAAAAGTCTAACGGGTCAAATCGCCCGATCTAGGTGGCCAGTTAACATCACCTCCACGTGAGATGACAATGCCCTCGAATCGCAGAATTTCCCACGTGGCGTGAGCTGTGTGGCACGTAGCGCCGTCCTGTTGAAACCACATGTCGTTGCTGTCCATATGATTCAATTCAGGCCAAAATAAGTTGGTAATCATCGACCTATAGCGCTCGTCGTTGACGGTGATAGCCTGGCCAACGTCGTTCTCAAATAAATATAGACCGATGACGCCGCCAGCCCAAAATCCACACGAAACAGTGACTTTTTCGGGATGCATTGGACGCTCTTGGATCCAGAAATGGGCCTCATCCCTGAAGATGACTTTTCGATGAAAATTAGAATCAGTTTCCAACTGCTCCAGAGCCCATTCAGCGAACACACGTCGTTGTCTATGGTCGCCTACCTTCAGCTCCTGGCTCTGTTGAATTTTGTACGGGTGCAGGCCCAAGTCACGACGCAAAATTCGCCAAGTTGTGGTCTGCGAAAGGCTGAGTTCTTGTGAGCGACGCGAAATCGACTGCACACTCTCACGGACAGCGGCGATGTTTTCGGCAGATCTTGCGTTTCGTCGAAGTACGTGTCAATACACGTATGATCGTTTACTGAACCAGTGGACTCAAATTTATCCACCACACTGCGAATAGTCTTCTCGGAAGGACGATTATGGCGACCGTAAAATAGGCGAAGCGCGCGGAACGTTGCCCGAACAGAACACTCACTTTGATAAAACAATTTTATTACTTGCACGTGTTGTTGAACGCTATATCCGTCCATGGTGGTTTGGCAAACAGACTGAATAAATGACAGCCGATTTGACAGATGTAGCAATATGGCCGCTATCAACTGTCAAAGTTCGGAAGTCCCTATTGGAAGACCCTGTATATACAAGGTGTCCGCGTTAAGGTGTGTCAAAATGTCAGTTGTGATTGGTGAATCTATGGACAATTATGTATATTTTTGAGTTGGGGCTTAGTTTCGGAGATGTTGCCGATTGAAAAACACATGGTTTTTGAGGTACTCTTAGTCGGTTTTCTGAATTTTTCTCTGAAAGTCTACATTGGATTTATCTTGGTATACAAATGAAAGATAATAATTAATGTACCTAGAATAGAACAATTAATTTCAGTAAATGGAGATTAGACCACGAATGGCATACGATCCTCGGTCTCGTTTATTTTCATTTGGGTAGTACATATATTCTGGGGCCAGTTTGTTTTTTATTTGCTGGATCCAAATACTTTATCAAGCTAACTCACTCTCTTACTGATAGCAGCCTCCGATTCGAATGCTTTTACTCTTAGTACATTAAGAGAATCCTCCCTCGATAAGTTCTATAGAATAATGTATCATATTCATACATATGTAAGTATGTTTTCCTTATGGTAATTATTCCCTACCTACTTCTAATTCTTTCCGACTACGTAACGTCGTATGTACTTTTTTGTTGAAAATCCCGTATACCGTATACGTATATCAACTTTTTTTTACTTGCTTGTTCGGTCTCGAGATTTTAATATATTCTCATATTACTATAAGAAAGGAACTCAAAAAAAAAATGGGTCTGGCAATTCTGTCTGTCTGTCCGTCTGTCTGTACCTCGCGCTGTAGCCTAAACGGCTGGACGGATTTTCTTCAAACTTCACATCGGGGGTCTGTGATGCCTCAACATTAACGGTATTTTACTATCAAATACATAGTTAACGTGTAACACTGGAACGTACATTTTTTTAAACTGCATTTATTAATATTGAAGTCCACGAGGTTTGAGTTTATATTATTATATATAAGTTGTTCATGCGACTAATTGGCTCATGCATGCCATAATTAACTCTAAACTACGTAGGATGTAAGACCCCCCACGAAAGTTAAATCCAACTAAAGATAACAAATCAGGCGCATCAATTAAGCCCGAAATGAGTTGCTGTTAACTTTATTTACCCGTCTGTGAGATTTGTAAAAGTTTTATGCGATGCGTATATGGTGGAAGGTTAAATGAAATCGGATACAGTTTCGCTGATCCTCGATGAACTTCATAAAAGGGAGTCCAGACTTGTGAAGTATAATCAAGATGGGGACGGACGAAACAGTTATATAGAGACAGAGTAACATATGGGGGTTTGAAACTCTTTTGAGCATCTTTTTATAAAACTCAACATAGAATTGGACTTAACAATGAAGTTAATATGCTTCACGAAGTCAAGCTTAGGCTTAAAATAAACCTATGTCCCTAAAACACTTGTCACGACAAAGAGTATGTAACCAGACCGTTTTTAACAAAATTGTTAATATCGGATTGAAGAAAGTATCGGTCCTTTAGGTTTATTAATGCTCTTAAAGATTTTCATATCGTCAGCATAAATGAGAATATCGCTATAATACATGATCTAACATCATTGATAGCGAGAATAAAAAAATATAGCACCTAAGTGGAGGAACACCAGATTGGGAAACATCAGATTGGGCTGTAAAGAAGTTGGAAAGTAAACCTCTTAATTTGACCTGATAGGACCTTGTGCTAAGGTATGAACTAGCTTTGTAGGGGGAAAACCAGGTACCTTAAGTTTATATTGAATTATAGTGTGGGAAAGTTGATCAAAGGCCTTGGAAAGTCTATGTAGATACAATCGACCTCTTCTTATTCACTTTCTAAAAAACCTTAATAAGTTAGTAACAGAAGACTTCATTCTGAGAAAACCATGTCGCTATTAAGTGCCGAAACTCTGAAAACAAGTCAAACGTGCAAACACAAACTTTTTAGTGAATAAAGCTAAACAAAGATTTATCCAAGTAATAAAAGCTTGACTAATCCACGGACACGCTCAACCGGGCTATCTACTACGAACCTGCAGTTAAAGAAATAGAGACGGGGGGATTAAATAGTTCAATGAAAAAATAATAAAACACACGGAGTATACAAAGCCAACAAACACTATCTCTCTACTGGTTGGGGACTATGATCGCCGATACGATATTAGAGGAATACAAAAAAGATTGACGTATGATTTAAGGATTTAATAGTTGACGTCGACGCCCATCCGAGATTAACACAATTTCTAGATATAAGTGAATATAAAGATACAAGAGAAGCTCAACACTCCCTTGCTTTGATACACAATTATTATTGGTTATTCGGTTTGTTTGTACTACACCAAATTCTTAATGCGCTTCCACAATTTTTAAATACTACTCGTACCTTCTATCACCACACTGCACAAATTCTGTCATAATGAATACTCGAATATGTGTGGATGGTGTTAAAATATTTTTAAATAATTGCTTACGACATAGTGCCAACGATAATTAAGCGATAAAATTAATTCACTTCAACACCGTGCCCCATACATGTGGAGAATTTATGATCGTTGGTGGCCGCGACCACCCCTACAACCCCATATTTCTGCTAGGCCTATGGCTTTTATCGGTGCTTGAGTGTGAGGTTTGTATCTGATGGATGCTGGATTCATTCGCTTAATGAATGCATTTATAATGATTTTGTTTGTTGTTGTTTTTTTTTCCAGTTTTTTATGTTTTCCATATTATTGGTTGGAAAAAAATTAAAGGATCATTGTGTGGTCCTTTTGCTGATGGTAATGGTGACATGTGGCGTTAATTGCAAAGTTTTCCCTCTGGGTGATTTATTATTGTTTTTCATCGAATGTTATTTTTCTGTTCTGCTTGTATGTATCTCAAATGATTGACTCTTCTCTCAGCTTTAATTTATATCTCTAATACTTGAAAATACAAAAAATATCCAACACGCAAACTCTGTACTACCGCGAAAGGATAACAATACATACCAGTGCGCAAACAATGGTTTTTGGTCGGGATAATAATAATGATAATTTTAATAGCTAACGATAAATAATCATCGCCTATCAATGATGTGGATGATGATGGTGTTCGGCGATAATTTTTTTTAGCCCGAATGTCCTTTCAACATTGGCTGCTGCAACTGACTACCAACCGATGCGATGGTGCTGCTTCGTTGTTGGTGGGATGGGTATTTTATGAGTCGCGTGTATCGCGAGTGGTCTCTTATTGGCCTAGAACTATGCTTTGTGATTAGTTGAGAGTATCGCGCGGATTGTTATCTGTAGATACATACATTATACAGATAGGCCTGCTCATTTTGCCTGGTTTTTAGCCGGCTGAAAATGAACTTAAGCTCATTTAGGCTGTACTTGTATTCAGATTTTGAAACATGAGAAGCGTTGGGCATATAGCACATTTCAGATGAGAATTACCATGAGCAGGGGTTGTGTTGAGTTTTATTTTTGTGTTAGACTACCCGACGATGTGTTTGTTATCTGATAAAGTCTAATTATGATAGGCATAATCGAAAAGGATAGTGAGGAGTTGGATTGCGAAAAGAACGAGGACATGAAATGGAGGGATGAATTGTGTTGTTGTCATAACTTTGAACGGACCCTTTCAAAGTGTGCCGTACCTATACAAACGATCATATAGTTTTTATTATTTACTGATTTAAATGTGGGAGCATATCCCGTGACTTATCAGTATTTCGTAAATAAGAATCTTCCGTTCAAGTCAATCTTTTACAAATCTTTTAAGATATTCTTCAACAAATTCAAACAGGTAACAGAGATGTACCTAGAACTTTAACGAGCTTTCTGCAATTTTACCGATTTAAATATAAATAAATAAATATTTTGACGCTAGCCCAACCAACTTTGAATGGTAGGGACCTACAGTTTAATGCCGTTTCCAAAGGACAATTTCGAAAGATTGAGAGAAGCTTCTCATAACAATTTTGTTCTCGGATGTTTGTGAGAGGTGAGTCCGTGAAAAAACGTTTTAGTGTTTTCTAGGACTTGAATCTTAAGTCTCCCGCACAGTGATCACTCGCTTTACCACTGAGCTTCGGGGGGACCGGTTTTATCAATTTATTTGGTATTAACTTCCTTTAAGAACGATGACTGGTAAGGTCCGTTCTGTACCTACTTATGTGCATATGTACATTAGGACTCGAAAAATCAGTGCGTGGAACAACTAGCAACTTAAGATCAAATTAACTGTTATTGCAATAAAACAGGGTTAAAGAAAGTACATAGTGAGGATTTTTAGAAGCAAATAAGTACATACATATGTATGCCTCACTTTTTTTGTATATCTATCATATATATCTTTACCGCAAAATTACATCGGCATAAATCTATCTTCAACCCTTAGAAACGTACCTATTCTATTGCTTTGGTATGAAACACATTTTATAAAAGGCAGAATTGAGTGAAGTCTCGGATGTACCGTTCACTCGAATATCGGGATACAATTATAATACTTATGTCAGGTACAACAACTTACGAATAAGAATATACATAGGTGTGCTCTTAAGATAAAGCATGGCATGAAATTGCCCTTTGGCTGCACTGAAAAATGTGGCTTGCTAAAAAATATAACCACTGTGACTGTTAATAAGGGACGAAGCTATTTACATACATAGTGTTTCTGTTATTTAATGTGGAATTTCTAAAAAGTACTAATAGCAGAGGCTTACAGTAAGAAAATAGGAATTAAGAACTGCAAATATTGCCATCCGCCCACTACAGTTTACAAATTTAATAGCCAAATCGTATTCGATTATTTCCATTTCACATGTATTGAATGGCTATTTTTCATACCAAGTTCTGCTATTTGTAATACATATGCTGCTTTAAACCTTTCAGTAGATGTTATTTAAGAATACCAGTTGCATCTATGATTTATATGTAGGTATACAGTAATTTTCCCTATATCTTAGGAGTAACTACGTAGTGAAAATTAAATTTGTGGTCCGATCACATTAATTATTGCCGTTGTTTTATTGCTGCCGTGGTTCAGTGATCAGTGCTTTGGACTACCAAGTGAGAGGTTCAGGTTTCAAACCACATAAAGCACCAAGAAGTTTTTCAAGGTGTTTCTCCTCTCGCGAATGTCTGATAAGTACCTAAAACAGTTATTTAACAATATCATAAATGGTTCTTTTTCACAGCCAATTATTAATATACATTAAACAGGAATCGCAATAATGGCTATTTTACAAAGCTAATTCTCCTATAAATAAAAACTTAAGGAAGCTGTTCAAGACAAGTGACAAGCCTTGTCATTTTGTTGGTGTATTTGTAGTATATATTCTTACAGTTCTTACCAGATTACTGTAATAAAATAAATGGCACATTCCTCTATATTGCAGCAGTTTGCGATGCTAAATGCTGTAGCAATGTTAAAGAAGGATGGAACTCTGACAGGGTGGAACATAGGGGAAATTTTTCAGTGTATCTTTCTTGCGACCCCCGAAAATATTTGTCTAGTCGCATGGTTTCCCGGCATTTTGAGGAACTAGTTCGTAACAATTTGCCTAATGTCTAATAGTATACCCGACATATCAAATTTAATGGAACAGGCAAATCATTTTCTCGCGACTTGTGGAATACATTTCTTTAGTGTTCAGCTTCTTGATGTCAATCCATCCCAGAAAAATGTTCTATAGGAGAAAGGAAACTACACTGAAATCGGCTCAGCTGTTCTAAAGCTATGTATATCGTATGAAAGCAAACTGAAAGTTAAAACACTGAAAATATGTAATGTTTCGCAGAATCGAATAGATCTTTCTGAACTCTAAAAGTCTCTTATACGCCGTTTCCACATACCGTTTACAGGTTACCCGTCATATCAAATTGAATGCACCGCACTGAAGATTTTTACCCGACTTCATGTTGATACTGGACGGAATTGGCCTAGTAAGTGGTATGAAAAAGTTCCACTCTACTGAAGAAAACGGCATCAAAATTAGTTGAGTGGTCCTTGAGTTATAAACGGTCAGAGAGAGAAACATTTTCAATTTTATAATACTTATATGTAGAGATTTGTAAAATGCCCTACAACTGTACAAAGAAAAACGAAATATTTACAAAAACAAAAATGCAAATTCATTACCTTATAAAAGGGGCTCATCTGCCTTGTATGGAAAACGAATTTAAATTACCTCCAAAGAGCTGATGCATCAAGTTTGTAAAGTAATATTGACGTCTGCAGTAAAATGAATATGACACATAGCTACTATTCTGGAAACCGTCATGGAGAAGCTAAGGGTGGATAGGGGTGCTTTGATTACCCTAATAATTAAAATTACGAATAGCTTGGCACAAAACCCAAGTATGAATATGCGATTTCGATTTATAAGAAAATAGCCTACATATCAATGGTCTTCTACAGAGGTCGGCATCACTAACAAATCGAAATTTCTTAAATTCTCCTTCCTATGAAACACGAAACTGAAGACATGGCCCCCCTCAAAATCTTAGAATAAATAATAATTTTTCTCCAATTCTTGAAATTGCACGTTAGCTACAATAACTCGATAAATGCCCATTTTGAGTTAGTGTGTTGGATTCAGCAGGCTCGAATCTTTGTATATTTGTGCAATGTGACGTTCCTTTAGTTACAAAACTCGTGCCTAGAGAACGAAGGCTTTGCTTCCTTAAGGAGTCAATGTTTTTGGTTTTCTTATTTTGCTCTTACTGACAAATTAGGTTTTTTTTTAGTCGTGACGCTATCGTAGCCGACATGCGAAATTATAAATAGCTTGGCACAAAAACCTAATGACGAATATGTGATTTATTTTGATTAGTACTTACAAATCAGGCCTCGAACCAAAATTGATCTAACGCTAAAAGAAAGTTAAGCTAGCCTCAAATCTTACCAGTAGACCATCCTAGTCAACATTGGCACGTTAAAGTAAGAAGTCCGTTTTCAAAGATTAGTTGAAGCACCACTATAAGAATTCTGCTTGTCATATTTGTACAAAATGTAGACGAAAATGCAAACATTCAAGATGATGGTGATATTCTTTATTTAACAGTTTTGTGGTAATTATTTGTTTCCTTGTTCATGTTCTTCATAGTATCCAAAAAAGAAAAGTGTCCCGCGGAACACCCCTGGCCGTATAAGTTAGCGACAAATACGCTTAGCTCGTATAAGTGCAGTCGCTGCATTTTCCACGTTACCGATCATTAGTGGAAAACGTGTAAGATGCACACGACACTAATAATCGCAACATTCACAAATATTCATCCGCCGGTAACCCGATGCAACTTCCCGGAATCACCTGTCTGCGCACCGTTGTTGTTCCCGGAATTCATCGTAGCAGCTAGCGTATGCATAGGCGATAAGGTTAAGTTGTTAGTTTGTAAGTTCGAGTTTTGTTTCTACCGTTGCACAATAAAGAGCTCTTGCTCGTAAAAAAATATTTTTTTCGGCTTTTAAACATAAAGAAGCTTAATTGGCGCCCGAGCAATCCTTGAACCAGTAGTGAGAAGTGTACAATAGTGAATAAAAAATCACATAGTGATATAATTATTGATACTCTCCGCTAAGTCCGAGCAATCCTTGAACCAGTAGTGAGAAGTGTACAATAGTGAATAAAAAATCACATAGTGATATAATTATTGATACTCTCCGCTAAGACCGAGCAGCCTTCATCTACAGTATAAATAACAAGTAGTGAAGTGAACCAGTAGCGAAAAGTGACAACAATAAAAAATTCCATAGTGAAGTGATCGTCGAAATTTTCTGCTATTAAGGAAGAACAACTCCCCTGGAATCCGGCCCCCGAGTACCGAAAGGAAAAAGGGAAGCAGTGTTCAACAGCCAGCCGCTCCAGCGATCAGTGTGCCATAAGCAGAAGATGTGGTACTTTATGTAAGCTAGTAATTAAGACTAAATTCATTTTTTTCTATTCTTAACTGATAACAATTTGAAATAATAGAATTTAAGAGAGTAATCAGATAATTTCAAATAATATAATTTAGAAAAAGTGATTAGACAATTTAAAATAATAAAATTTAAGAAAGTAATTGGACAACTTATAATAATAGAATTTAAGAACGTAGTTAAAGTAGATTAGTCATTGTCGCGGATAGAAATTAATTTAACCAAATTTATAAGATTTATTGATTCCTCGTCACATACTTTCTTTTCTCTTTCTCTCTCCTTTTGCTTTTGTGAGTGCGGAATAAATAAAAATGGCAAACCCGAATAACCTCATTCGACCACCCGTGCTTAATATCCCACCAGTTGAAAATCATCCTCAACCAGACCCTCTACAACCTCAGGCCCAAGCACGCCCTATCATTCCGTCTGCCCAATTAATTAATACGATCGTCCAATCAATACTTCACCCCAATCTCGATCCCCTCATTGCCCAGGACCAGCGTATAGAGCCTGAACACGGTAATGATCTCTCAGAACTAGATAAAATTCCGGACGTGGTAAGAAGCCTTCGCGAGTTCACAGGGAAACCTGGTGAATTCAGTTCCTGGAGAAAAAGCGTAGATCGCGTCCTCCAAATATATCAACCCCTTCAGGGAACCCCCAGATATTACGGCATTATAAGTACGATCAGGAATAAAATTATCGGTGAGGCTGACGCCGTGTTGGAATCATACAACACTCCGTTAAATTGGAAAGCTATTTCCAAGTGCCTAATGTTACATTACGCGGACCAAAGAGATCTCAACACTTTGGAGTACCAAATGATGTCCCTAGTACAAGGTAACTCTTCAGTGCAGGATTTCTATCAATCGGTCTACACGCACCTATCCCTCATACTTAATAAAGTACAGTGCATGGACGTAGGGAACGAGTCAATTTCTCTACTTACCCGTAACTATAGAGATAAGGCACTCGACACGTTTATACGTGGCCTTAACGGCGACCTTCCAAAATTACTAGGCATTCGAGAACCAACGGACCTTCCGCAAGCCCTTAATCTATGTCTGAAGCTTGAGAATCAAGGATTCAGATCGAATTATGCAAACAATAAAAACTCTTTTACGCATAGATTCAATCAAACCGCTCCCCACCCACCGGCACGAAATCATGGACAGCAGTACAACACTCGACGAGAACCCTTTTTCCCACAAGTGGCCTACTTGCCGCAAGTTCACCCACACCAAAACCTTCCGCAGGCTTATCCACAACAAAATATTCGTTATCCAAATTATCCACAATACAGTTACCCTCACTACAATTCTTATCCTAACCCCAACCCACCCCCCCGTCCTTCGGCTCCTAAGCCTAAGCATGGATACCTCGTCTATAATGACGAAAGCGGTTAACTACCAAAACAGGCCACCGCAATTTAAATACGCAGACAAGCGTCCACCAGGACCTTCGATGCAGGCCAATATCCCAAACAAATATCAGAGAAACTTTCACATTGACGTCGGATCAACTCCACCAGACCCACCGGAGTTCTACATAGAACCAACAGGTTACGTCTGTCCAACTGACCTTTACGCATTTTACGGTCAAAACGACATAAGGGAAGTAGAACACGACCCTGATCTCAGGAACTACGTGATCAGCCAGGCTGAACAATTCTCACAAGAAGACAATCTAGCTCAATGTGACCAAGAATCCCAGGAATTCAGTGACATTAATTTTTTAGGTTAGCCGACTCTTCGCTGTCCTATATCCAGTGCAAGACGAAGAGTGGACAAATACTTAACTTCCTAATAGATACAGGTTCGAGTAAGAACTATATCCAACCCAGTTTAATAACAAACCCCCTCCCAAATAATCAACACTTTTTCGCCAAGTCTATCGCAGGAGACGTCAAAGTAACCCAACACACGTTTTTGAATCTTTTTGGCCAACCAGTAAAGCTTAAATTTTTCCTTCTACCAACGCTAAAGTCATTCCATGGAATAATTGGAAATGATAGTCTTAAACAACTATCAGCTGTCATTCATACAAAAGACAATTTCATGACGATTCTTGATAAAGTTAAAGTTAAAATCAAACAACGCGAATCACAAACAATAAATTCTCTGACCGTTAAAATAAACAGCATGCCTGAATCGCAAAGACGAGCCATAAATGCTATCGTACACAAATTTCGCCCCTTGTTCTCAGAACCAAACGAAAAACTCACCTACACAACAAAAGTTACAGGCGAAATACGTACACAGTCCGACTCCCCGGTATACTCTAAATACTACCCGTATCCCGCATCGCTCAGAGATGAGGTAGATAAACAGGTCCAAAAGTTGTTAGAAGACAACATAATCAAACCATCCCGCTCTCCATACAATTCCCCAGTGTGGATTGTTCCTAAGAAAACCGACTCAAACGGGAATAAGCAATTTAGACTCGTAATTGATTATAGGAAATTAAATTCCGTAACAATCTCAGACCGCTACCCAATACCTGAGATTAATGAAGTCTTATCACAATTAGGACAAAGCAAATTCTTCACAGTCCTAGACCTGAAAAGTGGGTTTCACCAGATTCCACTCAAGGAATCGGATATGGAAAAAACCGCATTCTCGATCAACAATGGGAAGTTCGAGTTCACACGACTCCCATTCGGCTTAAAGAACGCACCATCCATCTTTCAGCGTGCGCTTGACGATATTCTGCGATCTTACATCGGGAAATTCTGCTACGTCTACATTGATGATATCATCATCTTTAGCAAAGACGAAAGCGATCATGTGAGACACGTAGAAGAAATATTCAGAACGTTAAGCGAAGCCAATATGAAGGTACAATTAGACAAATGCGACTTCTTTAAAGAAGAAGTCGAATTTTTGGGCTTCATTGTATCGTCTAAAGGACTATCGACAAACCCCGCAAAAGTTCAAGAAATAGTCAATTTTCCCGTTCCAAAAACTCTTAAAGAGCTAAGATCATTCTTAGGCCTATCAGGTTATTACCGTAGATTCGTGAAAGACTACGCAAAACTAGCCAAACCTTTAACAACTTTACTAAGAGGTGAAGAAGGGAGAATATCAAAAAACAAATCCGCAAGAGTCCCAATAACACTCACACCAGATGCGATCTCAGCCTTTCAAAAAATTAAGAGCTCATTGGTCTCCAGAGACCTAGTTCTTGTCTATCCAGACTACAAAAAAAGTTTCGAGCTAACCACTGACGCCTCTAATTTTGCTCTTGGCGCAGTACTATCGCAAGGTGATAGACCCATTATGTTCATTTCTAGATCGTTGAGCAAAACCGAAGAAGCCTATGCGGCTAACGAGAAGGAGATGCTCGCTATCATATGGGCTTTGAATACATTAAGAAACTATTTGTATGGTACTGCACACGTCAAGATATTCACAGACCACCAACCCCTTACATACGCCCTGAGTAGTAAGAACAATAATTCCAAGATGAAACGCTGGAAAGCGATTTTGGAGGAATATAACTACGAGCTGAATTATAAGCCAGGAAAAAGTAATGTTGTAGCTGACGCACTATCTCGCTTACCGAAAAATTCCGAAGTCAACTCATTGACTATGACACAACATAGTGACGAAAGCTCGTCGCACGATTTAATACCAGCCGTCGAAAGCCCAATAAATGTATTTAAAAACCAATTAATGCTTCTTATCGGTAACAATGAAAACTATGAGTTCAAAATCCCCTTTCCAACATACCATAGGCACACCTTTACACAAAAAGAGTATACTGACGAAGACTTAACGTCTATCCTGAAACGATACCTCAACCCAAGTGTGATTAATGGAATCTTTACAACAGAACCTATTATGGGGAGAATCCAAGAAATTTACCCCTTTCATTTCAGATTATACAAAGCTAGATTCACACAAACTCAGGTTACGGACCTAACAGACGCAAACGAACAAGAAAACAGAATCCTTCAAGAACATAAGCGAGCCCACAGAAATAGCCAAGAAAACAAAAAGCAGTTACTAGAAAAATTTTACTTCCCACGGATGAAAGCTAAGATTCATAAATTGGTAGAACAATGCAAAACATGTAAAGAACAAAAATATGAACGCCATCCTAACAAGCCCGAATTACAAGCAACCCCGCTACCCCGATTTCCAGGCGAAATAGTACATTTTGATATTTACTCTACAGACAGAAACCTTGTATTAACGGCCGTAGACAAGTTTTCCAAGTACGCCATGGTGCGTATTATCAAGTCAAAGGCTATCGAGGATATTAGAGAACCTCTAAGGCAACTTTTGTTCGCCTTCGGAGTACCAAAAATGGTAGTTTTCGATAATGAGAAATCATTCAATTCTGCTTCGATCTGCTTTATGATGCAGGATCAATTAAATATCGAAATTTATAAAACCCCACCATACACCAGCGCAGTGAATGGTCAAGTGGAAAGATTCCACTCCACTCTTTCGGAGATCATGCGTTGCCTGAAGTCAGAACGCAATCACAGATCCTTTACGGAACTTTTAGACCGTGCTGTCTACGAGTACAACTACTCGATACATTCTACAATAAATAAAAAACCGATCGAAGTATTTTTTGGAAGAACGGTAAGTACCGACCCAAAAGTGTACGAGGAAACTAGAAATGAAAACATTGAAAAACTTAGGAAAAAGCAGAATCAAGATATGATAACACACAATAAAAATAGGAAACCTATAAAAAACTACGCACAAGGAGAAACTATTTATGTAAAGACTAACAAACATATAGGAACAAAGCTGTCTGCCAGATTTAGAAAAGAAATAGTGAAGCAAAATAATTCAACCACCGTATTAACTAATTCAGGAAAAATAGTCCACAAATCAAATATCCGAAATTAATCCATTTCAGATTTTTTATACCCTCGGTCTGGACAGAAGTTCAAATATTAGACTATTCAAATTCGAAATTGGTATCCATTAACACAGGATTGGCCAAAATACAAACAGGTTCATTTAAAATTGTTCATGTTATTGACCTACAAGCTTACGAGAATGTAATCGAGGATCTCCAGTCAAGAATAACGAACCACACAGATAATGCTAACCCCAACATCCTTTTCATATCCCATCAAGTAACAGAACTCCGCAATCTAATAAGCCATCTGAAACCTATATTCAGGAAACGCAGATCATTAAATTTCCTTGGAAGTACTTGGAAGTGGATCGCTGGCAGCCCCGACCACGATGACTTCCAACTCATAAAAGCAAAAATGCACAACCTTTTGGAAAACAATAATAAGCAAATTATAATCAATAAATCTTCTATTGACAGGATAAATGAAATCACGAATGTAACCGGTCATATAATGAAACTTATCAAATCTGACGAAAATATTAAAAATAACTATATCTTAGATGTAAAATACAAAATAGACCTTATAAAGGAGGAGATAAAAAATGTACAGTATGCTTTACTTTGGGCAAAAGCCAAGATTGTTAACTCTTTTATATTGTCAATGTCAGAGATACAAATAATCCAAAATGTTTTTGAAAATGATAACCTACCTTGCATCAAATGCATCAACAATCCTCTATATAATCAATATACCCACTACCGAAATAGAAACATGTAATAATCTTTTTATCAAAGCTATAAGAAAATCAAGCACTGTAATAAAAATTCCTTATGAATATGTTTTAAATTGTAAAGATAATATTTATGGTATAAGACGAAATTGTCAAACTTATAATAAGCTAACAATATGTAAAAGAAATTGTATCGAAAGTCTAACAAGATGAATGCATACCAAATTTGTTAAGAAGCCGACCGTCCAATTGCCCTGAAACAAATAATCAGCACGTCCCCGTCATCGAGCAAATACTCCCTGGAACCCTATTTCTGAACCAGTTCAATGGATCGATACTCGTCCAAAGAGAAACAATCAACCTTACTGGAACCTTCATCATACAGTACCACAACGACTCCGTCTACGTGAATGGTCAAAATTATAGCTCAAACGAAATCTCTATAACTAAACCCCTTCCGGCCATAGTTCAACCCGATTCGCCTATGAAAACATACGAGGAAGTTTTAACTCTCGAGATGATGAAGGAGCTTCACATCAATAACACTAAACACATAGAACAACTACAAGAAGATCAACAAACATACCAGATAGCAAACTACAGTCTGATAACATTGGTATTGATAGCATCCATTATTATCGCAGTAAATCTAATCATAACCAAGCAAAAGAACAGGACTAGCATCCCCGCTGAAAAAATAGAAGCATCAACGACTGCACCGGAAACCAGTAAAAATGTACCAGTCCTTTACATGGTCACGAGCGAGGACGCTCGAGTCTAAGAAGGGAGGAGTTAGCGACAAATACGCTTAGCTCGTATAAGTGCAGTCGCTGCATTTCCCACGTTACCGATCATTAGTGGAAAACGTGTAAGATGCATACGACACTAATAATCGCAACATTCACAAATATTCATCCGCCGGTAACCCGATGCAACTTCCCGGAATCACCTGTCTGCGCACCGTTGTTGTTCCCGGAATTCATCGTAGCAGCTAGCGTATGCATAGGCGATAAGGTTAAGTTGTTAGTTTGTAAGTTCGAGTTTTGCTTCTACCGTTGCACAATAAAGAGCTCTTGCTCGTAAAAAAATATTTTTTTCGGCTTTTAAACATAAAGAAGCTTAATTTATAGCCCAGGACATTTGCCTCGCCTTTCTTACGCCCCTGTAGGTATTCAATGCATACCTACCTAATGTCATTATTCTTCAAACGCTAAATTTTTTTTATAATGTGCGCGCGCTAAAGGGGATATGAATACCCTTATACTATTACAGGGCACGGGCGTTGTATAGATAGACAGAGAGAGAGAGAAAGAAGAAAAGATTTGGTGTAGTGGTTTGAAACTCAGATGGTATTAAGATTCTGTAAACTCCAGGGGTAGTGTGCACATAACTGGGGAGCTTGTTTGATTTTGCTTTTATCGTTTCTCATGATTCACAGTATTTTTTTCTGCCCTCCTGGTGTCATCATCACAATCAAGTTGCATTTTCAGGCATATGACCACTCTACTGCCAGTGTTATGCCTTCGCAGTAGAGTTGACTTAGCTTTCACAATTGATCGACTTTTTTATTCATTTCATGCGAAATATGTAAATTGATGATTCTTGAGATCAGGATTTGAACCGTGTACCAACAGCGTGACAAGCGATGATGTTACCACTACACCACGGCCACCCTTATCTTGAAAAATTCTGATGATAATTCTGGGTTTTCAACATGTAGAGTCGGCTCTGTGGAAAACAATGGGGGATAAAGGACAGAAATAGACCAAGAGTTTGCTTGATTATTTTGTAAGTGGCGGGAGAAGGTAGACAACAGGATAAGGATGATGTCGATAATACGTTTACAAAAAGCCCAAATTGATTCTGCTGCTAATTTCCATTTCCAGTAACTATCCAATATTTACCAATATAACAACAAAATATAACGAGCTAAAAAATAACAATATACAAACAAATTCAATATCCTTGTTAGCTAAAAACTTGTGCCATCAATCAACTCGTTCTGTATACATATGTACATATGTATGTGCTGCTGTTGCTGCACTTGCAAATGGATTGATGACACAAACTAGACAATCATCAGTTGACCAATTTACCAATTGTATTCAAGGATAAGGATTCTATGCTTGTTTTTTTATGGAATTTTGTTTTTTGCTCAGGACAGCAGTAGCAACAGAAGGAATAGTGAGAATTTTACCTAAAACGCCGATTTATCATTTTATCGTTAGCACTTGCTACACAAGCAGTTAATGCAACGAGAAGAACAAAGCAAGGACGAAGGACTGCAAATCGTTGTAAAAAAAAATATATAAAAGCTCCGACCAAAATGGATTGCCGGACACTAAGCGCTTGCAAGGACATTTCGTATGGAAGTGTATTGTGTATTTTGTTATTTCTTTTTTTCTGTTCCTCTATACCACGTTGAATATGGAGTGTGGTGATCCTTTCGAGGACCAAATCTGATAGAGTTGCCGAGCGGGACATGACTGTAGGAGTAAATGGATGACAGGACGAGAACAAAAAAAAAAAGTACAAAAATAAAATTGCAGATAAACTCTTTTCAAAGTCAAACAATTTGTTTTGTTAATTGTTAAACAATGCAACAGGATGAACAGAACGATGATGGTGGTAGTGTTTTATCCTTGAAATAGAAAGTTTTGGCTTCAGTCCTTGTATTATTCTGTGCTCAAGTGAAAGGAATGATTCAGTAAAGGCTACTTAATAGAAGCCGGGGAATGTGGTCAGTACACTGCTAAAAAAAAGGATTTGATTCCGGTTTTGCCATGATTTCTATCATCTTTTAGAGATAGACAATTTAGAGAACTAAGTATTTTCGAATAGAATGATAGTGAAATATATGTTCACTTCAAAACAATTTACAAAAAAAATAAAAAAAATCATGATTTTTCAATCATATTTGCTTTTGAAGAAAAGGTCCCCAAAAGTGGGCGTACATACATACGAGTATTTTGTACAAGAAATATTGGTAATTTCTAATAAATCAGATAATTTTTAGTAAAGTAGGTGTGGTTAGGGGCGAATCACAAACAAACTTCGATCTAGGAAGTAGCGTATGCCCTTCTTGCTATTAGATGCATTTCTGCAGTTCTCAGATCCATTAGCAGTCTTCTCACCTTCTCAAAAAACCTGTGGGGAACGACCGAAAAATATCTTAATCTGGTTATTTTTTTTTTACCAAGTGGTATTAAGTTTCAGTGAACTCCAAGGGTGGCTGTCCAGATAACTGGGGAGCTTGTTTGTTTTTGCTTTTGTCGTTGCTCTACTGTTCACAGTATTTTTTTCCGTCCTCCTGATGTCATCATCACGATCAAGCTGCATTTTAGTCCTACTGCCAGTGTTATCCCTTTGCAGTAGAGTTGACATAAGCTTTCGCAATTGATCGACTTTTTATTTATTTCATGCGAAATAAATAGATGATTATTGAGATCAGGATTCGAACCGTGAACCTGTAGCGTGACAAGCGATGATGATACCACTACACCACGGCCACCCTCTTCGGCTTTAGCCAGAAGTCTGCATGGCACTCGTATTAAAATGCCAGGGCCTTAAGGTGTTCGTAAATTATGCTCAAAATGTACTGAGTGCTTTTTAAGACATTGGTCAGTATGTTTGTACCCTTCTTCAACTAATGCCGGTGAGTAAGTGTTTAAATGTACACAAAAGTGTATTGTACATACATCTTGTACCTACCTCGAGCCTATCTTCGTGGAGTTTGAAGACATTTTCACTTGAGTTACTCAGTAGGTTCACCTACAGCTTCGAAGGTGTTTTTTTTTTTGAATTTGTTGTACCCTGTGATGAAGCTGTTTAACATCCGCAGCTGTATAAATTGTATAAAGCTGATCGTATTCATCTTTTCTAGGGTATTTAATTTATCTGAGCTGATAGCGTAAGATTTCAATACACTAACGGCAACTTGGCCTTTTGCGGTCGTTAATTGCACTTTCCCATCGTGTGCATTTCCGTTTGAAAAAACCTAGAAAATCTGGCTATAGGCTGCCATTATTTTGTTCTTAGCACTATGTATGTACAAGTACTTATGCTGTCACAGTCAGGTTTTAATGATAGTTTCACCCCCAGGGATTTTAAAATGATGAGCATCTTTGAATAATGCACCTGACCGAACCCATTTCTCTTTCCCTATGTACTGTCTCGCCAGGTGTACAAGTGCAAGGTCTTGGACAACCTCTATATACTGCGACTGCATCCACAGGTTCTTCGCCTTAAGTATTTGCCCGCCATGAGGATTTTTTTTATTATTTTCTCTTAGGAGAGGCGAACCTATAACGCTGGAAAAGCGCCCCGAGATGTTTGTAAATATCTGATAATTCTGGTGTTGAAAAGCTGGATATTAAAAGCTTCTAGAAATGTGACGGAAGTGAATTTCAGTGAATGAGAATATGCCGCTACTACTCTTGCCATTACTGGGTCCTGCAATTTTGTCTACTCAATATTCCTGCAGCCAATGCAGAGGAATAAATTTTGTTAAAAATATATTTTTTTACTTTTTTTTTTTCTAATATTCTACATCTTTGTCTTTTAAAGTTTATTAATCCAGTGATGGAGAGATCGAAAAGGATATAGAGGGAATTTAAAAATACGTACGCACGTACTATGTATGTATGTATCTCTTTGCATTCATAGTACGTAGATAGCTAGCCTATTTTTGGAAAATGCCGTAACTTGCATAAAGGTTCTATCTAAATTTAAAATTTGTTTGAATCATCATACAAGGTGTTTTTGGGACTACGGACGATTTTAAATTGGCGCCATTTCTCACAGAAATAGTTTCATTATGTGAAAGTTGGCAGTAGTGCTCATCTGTCAATGCCATTTCATCATGAAGAATTTGACGCCACAACAATGTGTTTTAGTGATTAAAACATTTTATCAAAAGGGTTCATCAATTATTGCAACACAAAGTAAATTATGTGATTTTTTTTGGTCGACGTGGAGTGCCTGTAAAGACCATTATTCAAAATATTATCCACAATTTCGATAACCTTTACACAGTAAGTGATTTACCAAAACCTGGACCATGTAGTACAGCGCAATTGACGTAGTGAGGGACAATTTGAGTGAAAGTTCGGAAACTTCGATTCGTCGTTAAGATCAAAAAATTGGGATTTCACCTACGTTGATGTGAAAAATGATGTACAGAATTCAAGTGACTCAAGAACTTCAAGAAAATGATCACCAGGGATGTTAGGACTGGAGTTCAAAAATTTACCAATTCAATAGAGATAACGCTGAATTTTTTCAAAAATTTATTATGAGTGACGAGGCGTACAAACAAACGCCGGTTATAGGGAGGGAAAACTCACGATAGTAGAATAATTGGACCTTTTTTTTTTTTTTTGATTCCAACTTAAAATCAACCGCAGTCCCAAAAACACTCTGTATATCTACATATATTTTTAAACTTTTGATTACATATTCATAATTCTTAAGATTCGAACCTACACTATACCTTTTTTTGAATTCTTTTATAATTATGTTGGTATTGAAAAAATAATGTTTTGTTCATGTCCCAAAAATTCATGAAATGTAGAATTGAACGAAATGACGTTTTTTTGACGAATATTGAGAAAAATTGAAAATTTAATATTTTGAGATGTAGATAGTATGTTTTATGTTAAGGCTCTTTAACCAAATGAGGCCTGGCACCTATTAAGGCCGAACTTTTAAAAGTCCCACTGAACGTTTGCAAACAAATAAAAGTCAAACGAATAGCAATCTTTAATCGGTCGCGGACTTGTCTGTTCTTATAGCCACAAAATGTCTGCGGAGGTGGACAATTTTTTTAAACTGCAGCGAAAAAAAAGATTTTTCCTCTTTTTATTTGCAGATGCTCATCTCTTTATGTTATTATTGACTATTTAGCTATGGTAGTACAGTAGTCTTTCTTATGTATATGTGGACTGCAAAGTATGGCGTGTAGGTATGTTTTTTTTTTTTTTTTTAAATCCAGTCTATGAAAGTCGTTAAGTTAAGTTAAGCTGAAAACTACTCGATTTTAAAATTCGTTGTTCCAGACACTGTAGATTCGATTAGTTTATTTTGTTATTTCTATTTAACTTTTGTTGATTTATGTTAAAATTATTATTTTAACCAGCATAGTTTTTTTTAAAAAAATACATATGGGGCTATAAGGACCTGATATTCAGAACCCGGCCCAGAGCATAAGTTTCAAAATTTAATAAAAAATAAAAATATAACTTCCCATAGTTTAATAAATAAGTTTAGGATGTAAAAAAAAAAAAATAAAGTAACTTATTTCACTAAATATGCAAATTATCTAAGATTTAAAATAATATGGACCTAATTTTGGTAACGTACTTAACTCTAATAATATGTAATCATACACCATTAGTCTCAGCAATCCCAAATTAAAATCAATTTGTTAAATCAAGAAGCAACCATCAGTTACAGTTTTGTACAGTGTATAACTCAACACACCTAACCGCCTTTGTCTTAAGTTCCCTGACAATGTGCTTACAGTGCACACTGTTTCCACTAGCGATAAGCTCTTAAACGATGTCACCATTTAAGGTAGGTGCCATTATTTATGTCCCTAGTCCACCAGTACCACCGTCAATATCATCTTCTCAGGTACACTCAGCAGCCCTAAACGCATTCATATGCAACTACACAGCTATAAATCTGATCAGAATGTGCTCTACACCGAAGTTGGACACTCCATTTACAAAAAAAAAAAAAAAATGCAGTACCACATTCACCGGTACAGGATAAGGAAGGATTCTAGAAGGCAAACACAAAAAAAAAAAGCTGGAAAACCCGTTCAAAATAAACCAAAAACAACTCCCGGATAAAAATTGTTATAAATAACCCGCGAGAATTATCTCATCCGGAAAAGTGGAGCCTTTTTGATTTATTTACTCATTCATTTGTCAGTTGTGTGCTAGTAGAACTGAGCAATTACTATGTAGGTACTATGCTTCTCTGCCTCTCTCCGCCTTTACATCCTGAGAAGGAATGAATGGACTAGTTGGTGTGTTGTAGATGTCCTGTGTTCAGGAACAGGAAATGTATAAAACAAAAAAAAATTTTCGCGAAAAACACAGAACAAAGTTCAGGATTTTTTACTGCGTTAGCGGATGTTAACAGCGGAGGTGAAAAACATCGCAGAATGACAATATATGAATGGATAGTTGAAAGAGGAAAATCTCTTTAAAATGTGAACTAATTTTCGGGATGATTATCAAAATGCCTCAAAGCATTCGAAATGCTGAATTTATATTAGCATACGAGTAGCAGGACTGTATTTTATGATTGGTATACCTCGTATACTTAGGTACTTAATAGAAATTCAAACAGTTGTTTTCAATCCGATCATCGAAGATCGTATTTCATACATATATATGTATGGACATACATATATATCAAATTATTCGATAAATTCTTTAGCAAATCGATCAAATTTCCATCGATGTGCATTTCGTCAACGGAAGGGTGCCCCAGGATAATAAGGATAAAATTACAAATGCGACACATCCCATTATTCACCCCAAACAGACGAATTGTCGCCCTTTTTTCTACAACTTTCTGTGAGCAAAATCGAAAAGCAATAATAAGTCACGTTAAAAATTAATTACCCATGAAAATGACCTTACAAAAGGACATATGGCATGTATGTACGTACATACAAAGCACCCACTACAAAGCAAATAACAAGGAAAATAAAACCAAGAATCCTTCCACATCTTTCAAATATCAACACCCCTTTGACTGACCTCCTGTGTTCTTTCTTTCCTCGTTTTGTGTCACATCCCAAAACAGTAGTTATTCAAACCTACCGACAACTTAATTTTCGCCTTACAACACGGAGCAGAATAACTCACTCGAGTTAATTAAGTGTGGCAATCAATTTTCTATGGAACTTATGCTCCTGATATTATCAATGTAATGCACCCCAAGGATAACTAAACTGCAGTGCAAGTATATCACGCCCATTTTTCGATTTTATTTGTGTCTTCTGGAATTTTGCAAAAATTGCATTGATAGCTTACCTGCTTAGTCACCGAATCGATGAGTCGCACGAAAATATCCTGCTCCTGTCGGGCACCTAAAAAGGATATGAAAATCGCAAAATTAGCAAAAAAAATTATCCTTTTCATTTCATTGTCATTTGAAACTTACCATTCGCATATAAGAGTTGCAATCGATATTGGATGCCATTGTTTGTCTTCGTCGTATCCGACTCCGAATCCTTTTCGATGAAACCGATGAATGCTGTCCTTTCGATTTCAATTGGTTGACCGGCCCGATCATAAAGCGCAATCACAAAGTGAAAGAAGTTTGACTTACGCAGGTTACTTGGGGGCTGTTTTTCGAAGTGGGCCCGACCGATACCAAGGCTACAAGAAAAGCAAAATCATCGGTAAGTATCTTAAGTAGAAAATTGTGTTCTTTAATAAATATTTAGCCCTAAAATTAATGTCCTTTCCACATATGTATGTATGAACACACACTCGGCAGCCCTATAATTAATCTATACGCATGGAGTGGAATTGTAAATTTTCATATTTGGATGTCATTATGAGCTTCGTTGCTGCTCGTAAGGAGCTAAAATGCCTGTGTAAAATGTGAAATGTCAACAACTCGTTGCTGGTAATGATAGTGAATGACGCAAAGGATATCATGTTGGCGATACATTCGGGTATGTACATATAGTGGATGAATGAGGATGGAATGAGGAATGTGCTGGTGTTGTAAGGTAACAATTTAATTTAGAAAATGTTGATTTTATCAGATTTAATTATGCAATTATATGTGTGAGTGTATTATGCGAAAGGTCAAAATACATATATATATGTTTTATGGAGGAATAATTGGTGATTGAAACTATGGGGATATTGTGTAGTTGTTAAAAGGTTTTTAAAGGAGCGTCCATTTGGGTTAAGTGATTTTAAAAATATTTGTTTTGCATAGAAATCGGGAATTGGTGAACTTCAGATTAACTAAGATTTTACAGAAAAATTTGCTTTGCTTTACGTTAGTAACTTATACTTATAGGTACGGTATGGATAAGTAGGAATAAATGCGATGACCTACGAACTGCTTTCGTATTCGAATAGCGCTTCTCCGCAGAGTGATTCGGTTTCCAAGTGCGGGTAGAAATAACACATTGGCCCTTAGAAATTAAACAGTTTAGAGACGACTTTTAACTAAAAATTGACACTATCTCTACAAATGTCTACTCTAATTCAGGAAATAGTTAGAGTCGATCAATCGGCATTTAAGTTGAAAATAAGAGCATAAAGCTGCCGTAGTCAAACAATTAAACCGAGTGGCACAACCGTGGAAATAGAAAAATTACTAACAATTATGATGAAGATTTGACTTAATAGTTTATTACATAGAGTCAACTAACAAAAGCCTATTTCAGAGCCGACTTTTAAAATTTCTATTTCCAAAGGCCTTCTTCTTCTTCTTACGGCGAAGTGATTATCCGGAGTAGAAGGATCACAACCTTCCCACTTTACTGCATCCCTACTGGTCCGCTTGTGGGGTTTGCTATTTTCAAAGGCCATTGTCTCTAATAGTACATACTGAACCGATTTTAATGAAACATTTACCGAAGTGTTTGTAATTTCTTAATGTACTTGATAGCTATGGTAAACAATTTGAGTTTTGTGGCAAAATTAAATAAAACATACAGGATAGCTACAATTCATGTAAAATAGATCGTTTAATACACTATACCTTATCCTCTAACCCATCCGTAATACAGTGGGCGTGACTGATAACACGTATAACTAAAATTCCCGTATTCTACTGGAGTTTTCAGAATAAGACTTATCCATTGCCGTAAATAGTTTTTAAAAAAGTAAAATTCGTTTATTTTTTTTTAAGAAAACTCCCTCAAAGAAGGGGCATGGTTCTACGAAATGCATGGACGAATAGTAACAGCTATCAACATCTAACTTAAACTCTAAAATATTTCCCTCAGGAAACTGTTGATCTGGCGGTGCAATTCGCTGGTACATCAAGTGAGGAACGTCCCGAGTATCCGGCGCAGTGCACTGTCACTGTGGGAATCAGCAATGATTCGCTATTACGCTTATACGGCGTGACCTGCGTGAGCCATTTTAATTAGGCCCTTTCGTACTGATTTTCTGATTCAACGACCTGAAAGACACTTTTGCTGCCTTAACTACTTCGAAAGTTAATGAGGAAATTGAATTTGTTTAAATTTTGTTTACATTTGTTTTACCTTGTAAGTATCGGGACCCTGAAAATGGCAAAAGCAGCTGGATTTTAGGATGTTCAAAACATTTTATTGGTTTAGGTACTCGTATACAAATATTTTGTGGGTAACTGCACTGCTGCTGTAACAGTAAAGTTACAACTCGAAATGGATCATATGAAACCCCATCCCTCATCTTTTGAACCATCACTAATAAAGCGGCGTGGCGTTGTGAAATTTGTGTGTACTTCAAATGTAATGATACCGTTTTTTAAAGTATTGTTCAGCAATTTTTCAGAGACATTATCGGAAAAACTGCTTTTACGACTTCTTTTCAAGAGAAAGTGGACGTAAGTAACAGGACAAACAGGAAAACAAAATATGTCTTTTTGGAAGAAACGCTCTTAAAAAGAAGGCATGGCTATAAACATCATATGAATTGTAGAGAAAGTTAATGTCTATATAATTTTCAGTTCAGTTTCATGTAAATGTGATGACACTTTTGGAAAAATAGGCGTTTTTGTGGATGATTTAAAAAATGTTCATACTTTCTCTGTTTCTGATTCCAAAGAGCTTATTTTATTTATTTTATTGTATCTTCCTCGATCAAAATTTATTCGATATGCTGATGCTGTTTTTATGTGGATACATACATACGTACATATCTTCTGGAGTTCAATATTTGTTTAGATTTACGACATCTAAAACGGATTATGGATCGTATGGTAACAAACACAATTAAATGCATTTGTAAGTTAATGAGATTGTGCGTTGTGATTTTAAATTTGAAGTTCAAGTTCACCAAACAAATTTCCAATAAAATTCGTATAGCTTTTATTATGAATGTTTCCTGCTGCCTCTAACCATTTCCAAGCAAAACGTAATGAACTTATAAAAGAAACTAAGCCCCATTTACAATGTTGGCCACTCAGTAACTTTTTTTCTTAAATCACCCTCTAAACTTACACACTACTCTATTGAAAATTTGCGCCACCGAGTTTCTATGAAAATTTTTGCCCTTGGTGGAAAATCCTTTATTCTTTATTCAAGTTAATCAGAATCGCATCTTTTTGGCAGATTTTACATTAAACTCCTGCAGCGTTCGATTATTCCATGATTCATTTAAATTCTTTCGATTTTATCTTTCAATTTGACGTTCAATTTTATTCCATAAATTGTCAATCGGATTAAGCCGGCCATTGTAAAACCCTAACATCCACGAACTATCGCTTTACTAAACGAGAGGTGTGTTTTGGATCAAGCGACAAATTTTCTTCGGCGTTTAGTGTCGTATGGTTTTCTAGCAAATTTAAATAAATTTGTGTGTCGGAAAACTACGATTTGTTATACGTTTTTCAAACGCTCTTAAGTTGCACTCTGGATTTCAGATTTTTTTTCCCCGTCTGTGGTATTCACGATGACTTCTACGAATTTACACCGATTTGAATGATTTCTTTCGCAGAGTGTTAGCCTGAAATACTACTCGAGATCTGTTGATATTCGTGACAATCATGCATTTTTTTCGTTCACGAAAACTTCATTTCGACAATACTTCTTGCGTGGTGTTTGGCTTAGTGAGAACCTGAGCCCTATTTTTTTTGGTGTCAATCGGTTTAGAAAATACGATTCATATTGTGTAATTTTTTCAGGTTTTTTCGTTCACTATGCCTTCTGCAAAACTGCACCGATTTCAATGATTCTTCTTTGATACTGTTACTTTGAAATAGGACTAAAGACCCGTTAATGTATTCCATTTCTTTGGTTCATGGTAACTTATGGAAAAATGCTTACTAATTTCAAAATCAGTAGGCACCCACTAAAAAAGAATTTTTCGAAATTCAACCCCTATATAAGTTTGTATAGGAATAAATATTTTTTCGGTCGGATTTACTTGAAATTTAGCATAGCTCCTTTACAACACGAATAATGAAACACGTATTTCAACATTTCCCAAAATTCAACCCCTAAAACGTTTATAAACGAAAAATACAAAATCCACGCGAGTGAAGCCGCGGGCTTCAGCTAGTTAATTTATAAGCGAACAGACAGATTTATAATATTCTATGTGCAGAGTGAAATGTGCTAATTACATATATGTCCACCACTGCAGGTTTCCTGTTTAGACGAACACTTCATTTATTCATCAAACCTTAAAGTATGGAAATTCATACACAATACTCATAAACTAATGTGAGTGGTTGCAATAATCCAACACTTACAGTTAGTGTTTTACCCAGGAGAAACGTTCTTATCGCTTGCTCTGGCTCTTGCCAAAGCTTACACAGTCAATGCGTTAAAAGAGGCTAGCCAGCGGCTTTTAGTGATGTTTTTTTCAAGAAATTTAAAACTGACTCTGATGAAATTTGATTGGTGGTTAAAAAATCATGCTTAATCATGTATGTAACATGTCTCAGCTCAAGAGTTTTATGAAATTTGGTTTGGCGTGTTTAGATAGTACCACCTAAAATCAATACGTAATAGTAAATTACTAAATATCGTATATTGGATTAAATTTCACAGACGCCTTTTTATTAAAAAAAATGTTCGCATTTAAAGATCGCAAAGTTTTCTTAAATCGTAAAACGAGCAATAAAGCGGCACCAGTTTACTCGTACTTTACAACATAAACAAGACATGCCATTCTTTACTAATACTTTACAGATCGTGCTAAATAAATATTAACTGCTAGTAAATAAATCTAAAGCATGTGTTGACGACCTCGTTTTCAGATTTTCAAAGAACACACATAACAACTTGTTTTATGTCACAATAAAAACGAAAACCAATAAATTTTATTTTAAAGAACCATCGTGGATAATCAGGTGAGGATATAAAATTAATTTATTTGATTTATTGCTTTTCAGTCGTTTTGCTTTGATGTAAAATATTATTTCAATATTAAAATCGCCTCATAAGCTTATTAAGTTTATGCAAAAATAAAAATTTCAAAAGAGCATAGAGTTGTATAAATTTCCTAATCGGTACTAAACCGCTCTCTAACAAGCAGCTAATCGCTTCACGCGCTCGATAACGAACTTCCACACTGTGCAGTGTGAATAAATTTTGTTCCACCCTCTAAAATGTTATCCCAAAAATAAATTCAATTTATCAGTTCATTTTTTTGCCATCGGTTGCAGGAAAAAGCATTTTTCCTCCTCTACTAGGAATTATAATGGAAAAAAGAGTAAAGGTATACCTCCATAGATACATATACATATTTTATACCGGCATTATCTGAGAATAGAAAAAATGAACTATTGCAATAAATTGATAGTTTCCAATCCCATTCCATTTCCATTTCCATTTCCATTTTTTTTTTTTGTGAACAACCATACATTCAAGTGAATTTGATCTCTTTTTCGGCACCTGCACCGAGTTTTTCAGTTAATAGAGCCAACTAAATGGCGGAATACAAAATGCAAAAACAAAAAAAAAATATTTTGTAATATCCGTGGGATGGATGATTCACAGTTATAGAATAAAAATACAGGATAGAAATCTAGGAAATAAAATAAATTTTGAATGTAACCACAATTTTACGTTTCACTTTTTTAGGGCGAATTTCGTTAGCCCGTTTAGATTTTACCACAGAAGTACAAAATTATATTAAACGTGTTTTGTGAAAAATGTATGCCATTAAGAACATATCTTAATATTGGAATTGTAGTAGATCGTAAACTGTAACGAATCACACAGAAATAACTTAGAGCAATTATTATGTAGTAGGTAGGTATGCACCTCATAACTTAGAATGGCAAATCTAAATATTTTTATTGTTTTGATAGCAATGTCCCTAAAGCTAATACACTGTTCGGGTTAGTATGATTCAATTACATTCAACCCTTTATATACATATGTAGAGTGAACACGAATTAAAGATCTTAGATACTTATGTAGCTACCGCTGCAGTGCATGTTGGACATACGAGTAATCCTTAATCACCAAGCTTGTGAGGTTCCGTTCCACTAGCGCAAACCATCCCTCGAAGATGAAGTTCCTCAGTTAGTTGCTCATCAGGTTGAAGGCGTTGTACAGCCCCCCAAGAATACTCCGAAGTCACTCTGACTTTGGTCAAATCCACACCAATGCCAGGTCAAAGGGAACGAGGGATTTATGCAGAAGCTATTTGGTTTCTTTGATGTCAAAGAATTACCAGTAAACTCTGGAACTATTAGCATATACGTATATGTACGTATTTACATTTGTCCTCGTTTACATCCAGATCCATCTTCGTTGCTTCTGATTCGATTCACTCTGACTCGAGAGTTTCGAAAAAAGGAGTATCATACAACTTTCAAGAAGCTGCATCATATTGAGTTACTTTGCTTTAAATCTCTTATAGCACTAAAGGCATCGGTGGAGTCTTTTCCGATCTTGTTGGAGCAGGGAATGTTCTCTATTGTTATTCTGCATAACAGAATTATGGCACGTCTTTCACGTGCCATACACAACTTGTGCAAACACCTTAGTACTAAGACATTTACAGGATGGCTGACATGAACTGTTACTAATTCAAATAGCTGTATTTTTTTTAATTGTGAATATTTTTTATTGAATCAAATTCAAGGATTTAATTAAAATTTTCGATATGGCCACCTTTGGCACGAACAATTTCTTTGAGACGGTCAATAAATTTATCGCACGCTGCACGCAAGTGTGTCTGTGGAATGCGCTTCCATTCCCGGTGAAGCACTAACTTGAGCGCGTCCGTTGTTTGGTATTTTTTAGTGCCAACCTTGGCCTTCAAAATGCCCAGACAGAAAAGTCTAATGGATTCGCATCGGGAAAATTTCGCTAGCCATTGTGCACATATTGATTTGTAATGCTGCCTGATTCGATGTAACGCTATATGGTGCGATACACAAACATTTTGTTCACTTTCAAATGTTTCAGCTCACGAACAATAGCTGGTTGTGATTTCCCAGCCAAAAAAAGGGCAATAACACTATTACGTTTGAATTCCATTGTCGATAGAACAAAAACTTAACACGCGATAAAAAAAAAAACTTTACACACGCTTGTCAACAATGAAATGAATTAACAAATGTCAAATTTTCAGCTCGCTGTCATTCGTAGTTTGACAGACACAGAGACGTGAAGTTAGTAACAGTTTGTGTCAACCACCCTGTAGTAATGCTAGGCTTAAGCTAGGTTCTAGCTGTTTTAATTTGGGTGTGATCGAGTAGTAGAAAATTTTGGGCGTTGTCCAGATTAAGACGATCAGGGAGAGATCATAAAAGTGTGTTATTGGTCTTATGTTTTTTAGGGACCTGGGTCGAACTAAAGTGAGTTCTCCATGCCATGTTTTATTACCTATAAGTTTCCCGGAATAGTTATTATTACCTCCGGATTATATCGTACACATATGTATATAAAACCAACAATACCAAATTTTAGATTTGAGGAAGATATTGG
This sequence comes from Pocota personata, assembly GCA_963082735.1. Lineage (NCBI taxonomy): Eukaryota > Metazoa > Arthropoda > Insecta > Diptera > Syrphidae > Pocota > Pocota personata. The sequence continues at coordinate 40,653,117 of OY720432.1, read as the reverse complement.
CTTCCGAAAGTGTGGAGTGTGCCGTTGATTTTTAAAAGTACATATGTATATGCATATTAATATCATAATGTTTAAAAGAGTGCACATAAATAAAGATAATACGGGAGTAATTGTGGGTTTATCTGAGCAGGATGTGCCGCTTTGTAAAATACAAATAAATTACAAAATATCACCCTGATCACACTGTGGAGATAAAAATAGGCACAGGATTGAAAAGGAAAGACCTAGTACAACTTTATTGAACTGGATAAGAAGCGGATAGTTTGCCGTAGAAAATAGGAGCATTCTTGTTTCTTAACTATTTTCTTCTATAAATATTAAAAGTACTACCTGCAGCTAGTTTTCAGACGCGCGGGGTGTACTTTTCTTCAAATAAACCAAACCCTCTGAATAAAGTCATTTGTAGTTAAATATTGCATCTATCTGCGGTCATCAGAAAACTCATGGATTGCCCATAGGAAATGTTGTTCTCATTCAATAATATTACATAAATATTACGCGCAAACAGCCCAAAGAAGGCCTAGGACTTACATTAAAACAAAATAAGTCAAAAGATTTGACTACATCAAAAAAAAATTATTATTGTTTTTTTCAGTTTATCTACCTACCTGCACATATAGTGTGAGAAGCTAGGCCTCTATGGGTTGTTAGTGAAAAAATATATATCTGTCTATGCATCCATTCGTATTTCATAAAATGGAAATTAATTCTCAAAGTTGCCAAAAAAAAACCTCTTTCCATAGCGATACTTTAACGTAAAACATACAATTTTGGATGATTGCTATGAGTATTATATTAATGCCCGAGTTAAGAACAAAATCGACTAATTTGTATTATTTTATTGGAAACACTGGGTACGAAGTCTGTTGTAAAAATGGGCTTTTCGGATCTTGAATTACCACACAACCTGTTAGAGGGAATCCGCTAGTTCTTGAAAGTCTCTGAAGAAAAAGTATCCCAAAATTATAGACCAGGCATTTAAGATATTTCAGAAAAAATTCATATAAGCAAGGTAAATTTGTACACGTAAATATTCTCCCCAGCATTCTCATTTTGGCTACTTGTTTCTACAGGATGATATTGATAAAGACTTAAATGAGAATCAACCACTCATTAGAGGGAACATCACATCGTCCAGAGAGTACTTTCGTTCAACGACTCAGGAGTTTTATTTGTTCAAAAGATTGATTTTATTTACGAGTAACATACGAGTACTGACAGCATTACAAGCGAAGCCATACTCCTAGCACATAAAACAGAAAAACCCTAAGTAGTCGATTTGTATGAAGCAATGGAGAGCGCTACCGAAGCATGATAACCGATTTTGCCAGAAATTGAGGAAATAACTTGCCTACATACAAGCCGTCCAACAATCGATCTTTTGCGCACTAAAAATAATTTCAATTTCCCTTTAAAAGTGGGTGTGGGAGTATGCCATGGTCATACGAGTGCGGACTTTTAGTATATGTACGCTTCTTGACATAAATCTACAGATTTTTATGTAAAGTCCGAATTTCATTTATAGGTTTTCTAGAATCCGAAGCAGTACAAGTGAAAACATTTTTTAAATCAGCCCATAGACTCTCCCAGTAAAAAAAATAAAATCGTTTTTCTCAACACTTTTCCAAAAAACTGGAAAATATCGTCCAGATAAAATATGTAGACGCTGGCATTCTCTACATTTCATCTATATATTGTACATGTCCACTCCCACTTTTTGAGTTATATGTCTTTAGGAACGGTTCTCAAGCAATAGTTCTAACCTTCTGATTGATAGGCTAGCTACTACCTGAAAAATTCCCGCTTCAAAGGCCATCTGGGCTTCGAAAGTTTCTTATTTGGATAGCGATGCAATGCTATCGTACTGAACTTGAGTCTCTAATGTTTAATGAATTATTGTTGAATTCACCCAAGTTCAACAAAGTCTTGCAAATACCTATACAAATTCATTGTTATGAAATTTAGAAACTGGGACTCTAAACTTCAATAAACAAGCATGGTACCTACATGCTGTAGGTTTATATAAATACCTACCATTATAAAGTCATCATCTATAAACCACATAAGTGATACTTGTATTAAAGTCAGTAGCTTCTATTAGTTGTTTGCCAAATACCAAAACAAAACCATCAAAGCACGTGATATAGACGCCACCACACAAAAAAGTAGGTAGGTACATAACTGCTTATAAAAAATAAAGGATGTTAGCTCCTGGCAGGAAACAATCCTTCTCTATGACTTTCATTTTGTTTGGCAACAAATAAACCCGAATGGCAATACTCGAGACCACATTTAAATATTTTTCGTACTGAGGCCATAAAAAAAGGATATGAAAAGGATTCATGGCCTTTAACGCTAAATCGCCTCACGTAATAGACACCACCAATAGACTACACACATTTCAGAAACGAAGCGGCAAAAAAAAAAAGATTAAAACCATCGTTCGATTGAACACACCACTTTGCAGAGCAATGGCTGAGCGCGAAATCGAAATCATCACGGTATCATGCTCTGTTACCGCATCCAATGATCCTCGATATATCCTTGTGAATATAAAACATTGACTGTACACAAATAATAACGGTATTTTTTTCTCGCTCTGCTACTGGCATCTGAATAAAAAAAAAAACAAAAAAAAAAAATAAATCCTCCACACGGAAGGGTGCCCAAGCCGACTCACTCCATCGGGCCGGACCATCACCTTTGGAGTGCTACTTTACCATTGAGAACCATTTAATTGGGGGTGATACCCTGGCTGACTATGATCTGTGTGTGGGTGTGCATTTCCAGCAATTGACTTCAACATCGTCATGCGGTGGTAGAAGCCAAACACAGTTAGTCCGCCTGCATGTAATAACAATCGGCTTTTATCAAATTTAACAAGCATCACAGAGAGAATGATGGTAAAATGGTAAAAAGGACGAAACGCGTTGTTAAAATCGGAGAGGGCGCTGTGGATAGGTAGTCGGTGGAGCTACCGTTGTAGGATGGAATGAATAAATTTTTTTTGAAGTGGATTTCGAGGTCGATTGGGAAATGTATTGTATAAGTGACTTCTGAACTTAAATACTCGTAGAAGCAAAGTTACCGGATCAAGGATTCGATGAACCCCAATGACGAATACATAGATGATTTTGAATACGCAATTTTTAGGCAAATGTAACAAAATTTAACATATTTTTAGCTCATTAGCAAATCTTCTAAAAATAGATGACCCTCCTAATTGTCATAAGCTTAGTCAATTACATCCAAGGAATATATGGGGTACGGACGAATTTTTCCCGGGCCTTTAAACCTTTACATCTCCAAAATTTCTATCACCACACCAATTCCTTCTCCTCAGGAGGAAGGTAACATTTTAGAGCATTTAAAAAAAAATATTGGGTATTCTTGGAGCGGAGTCGGGGACGACCCAAAAAAGATCCCCCAAATAAAGATCATACTAATGAGTAACATAGCTTGGAAATAAACGTTGACCTCTTTAAAAAAAAAATTGTATTTATTCTTCAGTTGTAAGCGATCAGACAGGTAGATCGACGGATAGAAATATTCAAGAAGTTAAGTTAAGAAGAACTTTGCAAGTGATATTTACAAGATCATTGCGAATTAAATCAATTTTTCTTACAATGTTAATGTTGGGGGCGTCCATATTGGTAACGACATCGTTTTTCACGCTGAAGGTTCACGGTTCAAATCCTGATGTCAATATTTATTTATTTCGCGTGAAATAAATAAAAAGTCGATTAATTGCGAAATCTGTGTCAACTCTAATGCCAAGGCTGGAAATGAAAGTTGATCGTTATGACGACATCAGACGGACGGAAAAAAATACTGTGAATCATAAAGCAACGGCAATAAAAACAAAAAATGCTCCCCATTTCTGGATGTCAACCTCGGAATTAACTGAAACTAAATACCACCTGAGTTTCAAACGGCTACGCCAATCGTTTTCTCTTGCTCTTTGTCTGTCTTTCCACGTCGTACAATTAATAACCCAATTAATTGCTTTCAAGGGATTGTTCTCTGGGCGTAAGCTTATATTTTAATAAAAAAAAAAATGTAGCAATTGTATTCTTAGGACAAACGAACACATTTTGTATTATTTATACAAGGTGGCGCAGAAGTAATGACCCTATGTCAATTGTCTATGATTTTTGCAAATGGTAAACAGATGCGAAAAACACGACGATGAACAATGGAACGCTATACTCCTCAAGAACGTGGAATAATTGAACACATCCAACACATAAGAACACAACGTGAAATCGCAGAATTCAACGTAAAGTAAGATTGATTCAACATGAGATAGGGCAAGGGCTAACAGAGCAAGAACAGGCCTCTCGGTTCAGAATATTGACGCAGTGCGAGAGTGTCCAAAAACATCAATGAGACGATGGGCCACGCAATTGGGCATTTTCAGGCAGTCTCTGCAGCGTATTTTGGTGAAAGACTTGAAGATGTTTCAAGATGGTGCATCAGCGTCCGGAATACAGCCAGAGAATCATCAGCTTCAACGATTAATCATGAGGGACCAAGCACATTTCTATCTCTCCGGGCATATAACAAGCAGAATACTCCCTTTTGGGGTACTGAAAACTCGCGTATTATTCAAAAATAACCTTTACATCCACTGAAATTAACTGTGTGATGCGACGTCTGTGCTAAAAGGGTGATAGGGCCCTACTTTTTCGAAGACGCTGCTGGCAACGTTATAACCGTCACTGGCGAGCGCCACACAACCATGTTACGTGATTTTTTTGATACCCGAATTGGATGAATTGGGGATGGGGCACATGTGGTTTCAACAAGACCGTGCCAATGCACTCACAACGGACGACACAATAGATTTAGCGAAGGACATTTTTCCATGCCGTGTTATCTCTCGTTTTGGCGATCTGCATTGGCTCGCAAGACCACCGGATCTCACCATTCCAGGCTTCTTTCTTTGGCATTATTTGAAGCCATTGGTCTATGTGAAGAAGCCACGGACTCTCGCAGCCCTGAAAGACAACATTGTGGTGGAAAATGCCATAAGAAGGGCTCAAATTTGCATAAACGCTGGAGGATAGAACAAAATTCAAGCTCCGAATAAAAATAATAAAAAAATAAAATCATCGTTTTTTTTTAATTTTGAAAAAAGTTATAGCTACATCAAATAGGGTCATTACTTTTGCGCTACCTTGCATGTATGATACATTCATAAGAATCAATTTGAACATGAAGCCTGTTCAAGATTATTTGGGTGTAAGCTTTGTTGAAAGTTTATGGGCGGGTTACGCCTCTCCTGAACGTTTTTGCTTACTTCTTTTTCTACCACCATCACAATAGCCGTAAAAAAAAACAAGTTAAACAGAACTGAAATGTGTACCTATACCTACATACATATTTGTTCTTGTTGCTTTCTTGTTATTGCAGAGAAGGATTACAGAGATGATACTTTTCCGGGTCACGTGAAATATTGTTTCAAAACGGGCACACCACTGGCCTAATTTAATTAAAGTCGAAATCGCTTGAACCATCACTTCTATGTAAGTACTTAACTAACTTCTCAAACAGTTTATATATATATTCGTACATACGTATGTCCATTAATATCGAATAGAGTGCGGTAACCTTTGATGATGGGGTTCCGAAAAAGTATTGCCCATATTTAAAAGACTTAGCCGTTTTATCACTTTGCAGATGTACGGATTTCTTCTCCAATCAAAAACTGAATACATACCTAACATACGTAGTTATGTGTGTGAATCTCTTAGCCCCACTACACGGCATTTAAACAAAAAGAAAAAACAAAAATGCTACCCTCGTTGCATTCATCGCGCACTTTATGTACCTTCATACCTATATTCATGCTAGACACGAATTTACATAGATGGTTTTATAATCCTTTATCTTAATCTATTCACATCACCTGGTGTCATTACACTCGATCCATACATTACTTTGTTTAACAAGTTGCTGCCTTCGTCTGCTAACCATTTGCTGCCACAAAACCGCATACTCAAAACAATCACATTTATTTGCTTTTATGCTAACTGCACAGGCGAAAAACCGCTGCATTCCGCTTTTTAATTTTCTAATTGATTGCAAAACGACAAAGGACAGCGACAAGAAAAAAAACCGCATAACAAAAATTTACAAATAAAAGGGTTAAAGGAGCAAAAAAAAAAAAAAAAACGGATGTCACCCTTTGCCATCACTTGCGTGACACCGTATATTGCGTGTCCCAGACGTTTTGTCATCCAGTGAAGTGCAAAATATCCTTCAGAATAAAGTTTTTTTTTTCCACTCAACTCTTTTCAATTTTTTCAATGAATTAAAGATTTTTTCACGCAGATTAAAAATTTGATACTTTGATTATTATCATATTGCCCAAAGTAATTAAAGTTTGGTTACATTGATCGTGAGGTGGAGTATCTCGAAGTTAAGCAATTCGTAAATTGTCCCTTTAGGTAGGAATAATGTAATAAATTGACCGATATTGATTGCAAAATGAATGTAATAATAACAATCGGAGGTTAGACTGCAACTATAGGTAGAACTGGGAGTCCTTTTGTCTATAGAATTGTGTTGCCCTTGCAAGTTTTCAGTTGGCTTTATTGGTCGATATGAACATTGTCTTTCGCATGTGTAATGTTCTTATCAACATGATAAATAGAGTTTTGAGGAAGTCTCAGTGCTTGTTGTAAGCAAGGTTTTCTTGCAGCTGGGGACAAGGGAAAGAAGGTAATAAATCAGAAATAGCATTGAATTCATTTTACGAGTAATGTGATACGAACTCGTATACCGTTTTGAATGTATGGCAAAACGTTTTGAATTTTGTATTCTTCTCAGACGAGAACCAACCATAAGATACATAATAGGTAATAACTAACGAATGATTAACCATAAGATATGTATATAGGTGGAGGTTTGTGAGATTTTTCTAGACACAATCTTATCTGTACTTTTCATTTCTTGTTTCCCATCTAGCCGCATACTAAAGGAAGACTCATATTGAATTCTAAGAATCATTAATACTCGTATGTCAAAGGATAGGTAAGCCAGCAATACAGGATTATGTATATTAAAAAAGTGTAGTAGTGTTATATGCAGGTTAACTATTGATTTCAAATAGAAAAATAGTAGCTACCATTGTAGGCCTGATTGAAATGTTCTACCCAGTGGTTTATTGGATTTAAAAGTTGTGCGTTTTGGGTGCAGTTGCAAAATGACTGCGTTTTCTAATAGAGATATAAAAACTCAAATGAGTTTTCCATGTTTTATATGTAGGTATGTACATAACACCGATGAACTAATATTTAACGTAAGTGTTTCATCCACCTTTGTGGCTGTTCTAAGAGCTCTTATTAATAGGATTTGCACATTAGTAATAAGTACTCCTTTTGTGTTGGATCCGATCCTGAACCACGAGATCCCCAAGCGAGTACCGAGCTTCGCCAACCACTTTCTGATAGAAATACTACGTACAAATATTGCCTCCTGATGCTCACAATTCCTTGGCACCACTGATGTAGAAGATCTCTGTTACACTAGAATCCGGGCTATTTCTACTATTAAGCACTTTCCTTTCAACATATTCGCGAAAACTGCAGGTACATACTCGTACATTTTGTGACTACTATTATCGTAACGAAGCTCTAGAGGAGTAGTGTTATGTAGGTACATATATCTATAAATATGTGTAGTAGGGTCGAGTAAAAACACATTCTTCGGTCGCACATAATCAGCCCTATGTATGTACAATATATACAAAAAGTTTTGCTTATACGTACATTTACCAGTGCAAAATTTAAGCTTGATTGATTAAAATTTTTTAAATTATTCTTATTAGCCGAATAACTCAAAAACTAATAAACGGTTTTGGACGAAATTTGTAACATACTCGTATACTTAGACTGATAAGTTAGTAGTTCCACTTGAAATTGATCGAAATCAAATATGGGGAGGGGTTTAAAACATTTTCGAATCATCTTTCTTACACGTCTTACTTAAAAACCATCCAACGGATTTCGATGAATCTTGGGTTTTGAATCAGACAGTTAGATACGACTAGAGATCATTAAAAATGGATGAAGGCAGGGTAAGATACGGTAGGGTGCTTCTGGATCCAACGTATTCCGACATTTTTCTAGAACTATTTGTTATACCTCTTCTATCTCCGAAACATTAATAGTTTCGGAGATAGAAGAGGGAGACATCCCCAATGCCGGAGTTTTCGAGTTTTTTTGTTCAAAAAAATGTATCACAAAGAAAAATATTAAATATTTTTGGACTTCTTGGAAGTTCAGCTTTAATTTGATATGTCGCATGATGGGGTTTAAATTTTTTTTTTTTTTTTGGTACCTACATTATGTCTAAAATCTTTCTTATACATTTTTTTCCCCGATTCCTTTTGGTCCACCAGGTATTTTTGTTAAAAATTTCAGCTCTCTAGGTCAAATAGTTCAAACGTGTGACAGACACACGGATAGACGGTCAGACAGACACCATGTTGAATCCATTAGTGTTCCGTTTATACCATTCTGGTGCGGAATATTAAAAAAAATAAATATTTTACTATTTATTTAAAACTATCAGATTCATATTGGATGCATTTACGATATCCCTGTGAGTTACAGAAAAGTCAGAAACAAATGACATAGCCGCCATTTTAGGTTTTTCAATTTAGTTGTTGTAAATGTAGTCATCGATAAAAAAAGCAGCCGTACATTACTTTTTGTGCGATTAATTTAAATTGTGTGTGATAATAAAAATTATTCAGCGATAATTGAGGATATGTACGATAAACTCATATTTTTGCTTTTTATTTCTATTATGCGATTAATATTTAATTGTGCGTTAAATTTATATCTACACCCGTTTTAAAAAGTGGTGTTGAATTTAACGGCGAATCGTGTAATAATAATAATAGCCGATGCAATAATGAATGAAAATATTTGATTAGTTAAATGTCTCAACGTTTTTTGTAATCATATTTGCGACAGCAACATAATAAAAAGAGGATTATTTTTAGAAATGTGCTACACACACTTGTGGTCAAAAAAATAAGTACAGTTTAGTGAACCACCATTAGGTCCACTTTTTATGGCGATGAGTGTATTTAGACGCAGTACTGTACATACACTGTCGACTGGTCATTTTTGACCGGTATTCAGATGGAGAAGATCGCTGCACAAATTATGATATGCGTTTTTGTGTAGACAATAAAATAAAGACATTTTCAATTGCAATCAGACAAATAAGTATAAAAGCTTTTTCCGAAAATAGTTCAAGTGAAATTTATTAAGTAAGGAATAGAGGTTTTCTTTATTAACAAAATATTACAGTAAACTCAAATTTTAGTACACGAAATGGGTCATATAAAAAGGTTAGTTAAGGTTAGACTCTAACTGCACTATACTCAAATGTTTTCGCTTTTTCGGGAACTTTTGAAAAAAATTTACCGATTTGAATGATTTTTGTTCCGTCCCAAGATAAATATGAAATGTTTCTAAAGTAAAATTGTATGCTGATTTCAAATGTTTTTGAGTTATAACAGAAGTTTTTCTACCAAATTTTGCCTTTTTAGACATTTTGCTAACGGTCCCTGTTAAACACATTCATGTCTTTTTTTTTTGTACGGGGAAACCCCTTTCACTATCGAGTAATTAGAATTCTTATTAGTTGTACTTTTTTTTTCATGTTTCCTTGTTTTTGAAGTCATCTAGGTTTTTTAATTGTTTTTTGACTGTGAAATGAAAAGTGTGCAATGAGCAGGAGACAGTTAATAAAATTTGAAAAGGGTTAAATCGTGTAGGAAGGTGAATCGATGAGAGCACTTTATCGTCGATTAGGATTCAATGAGTCCATAAGTAGATTTTTAAAAAAATACCAATAAAGTGGTGTTTTAGAGTGAAAAAGTAAAAGCGGTGATGCCGTACTCTTAGAATCGATCACCATATAAAGAGAACAACGTTAAGGAACCGGTTTGTTACTGCACCACATAAGTAAGAAGAGATATTATGGAAACCACCGGAATAGACATCTTTGTGACAAAAGTTCAAAGACGTCTTAACGAAGCAGGTTTATTTGCCTACCGGAAGGCAAAAAAAAAGTCTAGAATGGGCACGTGAAAAGCTGAATTGGACCCGAGATGCCTGGTAAAAGGCCATATTTGCAGATGAGTCCAAATTCAATGTGGAATTTTCACAGTTTGACATCGCCCTGGAGAACGGTTAAAGGAAGAATGTGTAGCAGTCCAAAAAGGTCTAAAGGTGTCATGGTTTGGAGAATCATAACTGCCGGTGGAGTTGGCACTCTTTTAATAGTGGATGGATCCATGAATTCTGTAAAATAGAAAGAGGTCATAGAAAATGGAGTAGTTCCCACTGGAGAAGAAGTGAGTCAGTACTACATGGGAGTTGTGTTTCAGGACATTCCCGTATGTTGCCATCGTGCTAAGACCGTAAATAAACCATGAACTTTCCACTGTTATTTTGATAATTTTATCAATCTTATGGTGTTTTTAATCGAGTTTATCCGATTATTTTTCTATGTTGAAAGTTACGAAGAAAAATTGGCCCGGAATCAGTCCGGACATGAATCCTATTGAGCAGGTTTAGCGTCGAATGGGTGTAAAATTAAGGAACACAAACCCAAGAAATTTGCAGGAATTAGGAAGCCACATCGAAGAAATAGACACCTGCTACATTGCGAGCCTTTACGATTTCATGCCAAAAAGGGTTGAAGCCCTTATAATAGACAAAGGCGGCCACAAGCTATATTAGAAAGGGATTGTTTTTTTTGTAATTTCTACAAAACCAACAAATTAATATTAAGTCTACATATTTTGTTATTAAGTTATTAAACAATAAAACACACAGACAATAAATCAAATTTTAAAGGGTTGGTTTTTCTAGTTAAATCGGCCTACCTGTTATAAATAAAAATGAGATACCTCCACCCTTTCAATACCACAGTGAACAGAGCAATCGAAATTTTCTGTTTTACTCGAGTGCTGCTTTGATGGCATCCTAGTGTGTATATTTCTGTGAATACATTTCTGATGTAAGATTTTATGATGAATATATATTGTAAGCAACACTTTCTTACCACTTTTTAGTTACAGTGTTTTTTGAGAAATTATGTATGCTTCTCTAACCGATATTTAGCTAAATGAAAACGTAATATCAACCAGACAGCGGAGCATCAATCAAATCCTTGGAATCGTCCTCTCTAAATTCTAAAACATCTCTAGATTGTCGATCGCCTCTTATAGAGATGACGGAGCAGTTCAATATTCACCAATGTTGGGTACCGGGGCGCAGGGATATTCCATGGTATTGTCAGGCCGACTAACTTGCCAGGTATGAAACAACAATACCCATTCTACTAGACAAAAGTTCACTAGATATACCGATCGCTACATGAAAACTCAAATTAAAGCTGTTTGCTATGAGAAGACAAATTCTAGGTGGACAAGTGGTTCAACATGTCTAGCAACAAAACAGATTTGGCCTAAACTGGATCTCAAACGCTCTGAGAATTCGGTTTTTCTCAATAGATTGCATATCAGCGCTGTATTTGATGTCATCGCCGGGCACTGTCTAATAGGCATGCAATAAGGCTTGGTGTATTATCGAATTATTTTTGTAGAACCTGCACGAACGAGGAGGAGGAAGAAACTATTCTTTGAAGGTGAAGAAACTCCACTTAGGAGCCCTCGCCTTCAACGACCTTAACAATCCGAGTAAGGTAGATATTAAAAAACTACTACGCTTCATCAGTCAAGTAACCGTTTTCCCAAATTCATGTGGTATCACAATGGACCTAATATTGGCCTAAGTGTGTCGGCTTTCAGTTGTCAGCCACTTCTACCTAACCTATTTTAAAAATGTTATTGATATTGTTACTAACGGGTGTTACATAAGTGGATATACTTGGTTTAAAATACTTACAAATGTAAATTTTTGCCAGTTATTTGCACTTCTAATGGTTAACAATTTTTCAAACGATGGCCTAGTTTTATTTTGTATCTGAAAATATTTCTCTCCCCCAGTTTACTCTATAATCAAGGGATAGCTATTTTTTGACTTTTACTTTGGCATCATTGTCCGAAAGTTACTTATGTGAAGTCCGTAATGTATAAGACGATGTGCCGTGTACTTGTTTTTGGTCCTTCTATAAAAATACGAGTACACATTTACTTTTTAACTTTATTTTCAACTGATAAGAATAAGGTCCGGCTTCCGACTGAGGTGGTGTTCCTTATTCTCTTATATTGACTCTTTTATATACGCCTGTGAATAGTCAAGTACGACTTGTAGCCTGGATAACTGAAGTCTAACCCTTTTTTACTTCAACATAAGTTTTATACCTCAAATAAAACCTTTTTTTTTTTGTTTGTGTTCATCAGCAGAGCTTAAAAAACACAAATTTTGACGCGCATCCCTACTAAAGTGAACGTGACATTGTCAACTTTTTAAATTAAATGCAATGATATCTTTCTACACAGAAGAGGAAAACTTTTTGGAAGAAAGTGTTACCATTTGTAACCGAAGTTCACGTATTCTGATGATGATATTCACAATAAGGTTGAAATGATAAATAACTTTGAGAAAGTAAAACATGTTTTTTTGAAGGAATATATAGAAGTGAAACTCTGTATGTATGTTCCCTATGGATTGCTAAACCCTTCAACCGATTATCATGAAATTTTAACCACGTATTATTTATGTCGAAAGCACTGTTTTGGCAATTCGCTAGTAAGTTATAAAAATCCACACTGCAATTTCTCACGCACACTATAAAAGCTGTTAAGTTGATGAGCTAAAAACTACTTGCATTTGGGCTTTGTAAGTATCCGGTGTTTCAAACAACGTTCATCGAGACATATGTTGGTTTCACAATTTATTTGTAAAAAAAAGTAAGGATATCTGTGTTTTTTTGGTTTTATAAAATAGTTTTAGTTAATATGCAAATTATCTACGAGTAAGATTACAAATAAGGTGAGAATTATTTGGGTCAGGTAAGTAGGTTCCTTACAAATTATTTTGTATTAACAAGCAAATTCGATAAAAAAAAACCCACATACTCGTAGGTACAGTAAGTCACAGTGAAAATCATACACCCTCTATGTCCCTTTCAGATTAAATAAAAAGAAATTGCCATTTTTTTGTCCTTTTATAAAGGAAATAGGTCATACCCTAGAGATAAGTAAAAATTAAGATCCATACGAAATTAAAGGCTAGTTTCGAAACAGAACTTTCAGTAGGGTTAAGGACATAATCTCACAGTGAAAATCATTTATCGTGAATTTGAGGCGTCTGCTTGAAGCGACTGCCATTTTTCCCAAACGTGTTGCGTGTATGTTAATATGTTACATTTCGGTTGATTTGATTTTTACATTTACAAAGCAAACCACGATTGAAAAACCGAAAGTCGCAATTTCTCAATACGAATTGGGAAATTGCTAAAATATTATTCAAAGACACAAAAGTGAAGATGGCGTTGAAAATAAAAGCAAAACAATCAAAATAAAAAAATGTTTAATGATGCTGATTAATGTCCGCAAAGTCAAAGATGACCTACAATTAAGTGCTCCCAAATTATGATACTACTGAAGCAGAATATCATTTAGGAAAGAAACCCAATGCAGATACAATCTGCCGTGTCCTCAGAAAAAATTGATTCAATGGAAGAATTACTCGTAAAAAGCCATATCTCTCAAAAAAGAATATCGCTCTTCGAAAACAGTTCACTAAAGACTTCGAAAATAAAGGCTTTGCGTATTGGAAACATATTTTATTTACAAACGAAAGCAAATTCAATATATTTGGATCCTATGGATGAGTTATTATGTGGAGAAAACCAGGTGAATAGTTAAAACTGAAAAAATTAAAACCCTCAACACATTCCACTTTTACCAAGACAATGATCTCAGTCTTCCGACTTAAACGTCTTAGAGAATTTGGCGATTAACATCCGGAAACACAACATCTCTAGCAAAGATTCACTACAGAAGGTACTACAGGGGGAATGGTCAAAAATCAGTAGTGAATGGGAAATCGCCTAGAAGATGTCATCCAACAAAGAGGATTACCCACGAAGTATCTTTTTCAATACCTAACTATGTATGATTTAAATTGTTAGCTTCAAATGCCGGTTTTTATTTTGTAATGTTTTTGTTTATTACTAAATATCAAAATTTCTATTAAAATTCCACCCTTTAGTCTTTTTATTCACCTTCAAAGTCGAAAAGTTCAGGTGTATGATTTTCACTGTGACCTACTGTAGGCACTTTATTCTTTAAAGCAAAATTGACTAATTATTGTATATCTACAGGAGTAGATCACAACCTATTATGAGTTTTTAATGAATGAATATCTAAACTAATGATACCCTTCAACAATAACAAAAAAAAAAATATTTTCTATCTGTAAACTTTTATTATTTTAAATCTTGCACTGATATTTTTGTTCACTATTGTCCTGTAAAAAAAATCAGACTCTTTCACATTCACTTCCTTATAATTACCATCACTTGTATATATCACACATATTTTTTTTTTATGGATTTCTATCTTACGAACCTCAAGGATTTGCTTGTACGAACAAAACCCGCCGTTGTTGTTGTCGTTGCTATAAACGGTTGTGTTTCCTTCCCGAACATATCTCAAAACAAAACTAAAAAAGCTTCCCGCGTATCCCTTTACACATTCCTTAATTTTGTTTATTTTATGTCGCAATCTTCTAAATAAATAAGAATTCAAAGGAAAAGAGAAACATCTTTGAAGGAAGAGAAATCTTACGCAGGATACGAAACGCACTCCCGAAATTTTCTGAGAGAAAAAAAATGTCTGTCGAAAAATTTTCTTGAGTAGCTGATTGGGATGGGGGTTTCGGATTCAGCCACTCAAGGGAGAGCCGAACCAAAAGCTTCCAAAGGAAAACATCTTTCACCTTTTTGGGGAGGGAGGAAAAATTCCCCGAGGAATAAATAAAATACCCAAAGGGAATTCGTCGAGAACATATACATTGTGGTAGACATTCACGTGACTTAAACGCGCATAAATTCCGTGTTGGCTGTAGAATACTGAACTTACTTGGTCTGATCGACTGGCTGCATCCAAGCCCTAGCACCGAGTGGTTCCTCTTTCAGTGATGTCATCGGTCCCCGAGGCTGATTTAAGTCGGCCCCAGTTGGCGGTAAACCGAACATCAAACCGCTGGCCGACCGTGGACCCGTTGTTGGGTACAGCTTGCGGCCCCATTCCAATTCGAGTGTCGGCCACGGCGAAGCCGAGCTGAAGCCCGGCACCGGTTCGTCGGAACGCAGCTTGAAGCAGTTCGTTGTACCGTTCACGAAATATAGATGGCGCACGAACTTTGAGGTTTACCTGACACACTTTTAACACTTGTATGAGGAACAAATGTCAAACGCAAAAGTTCTTTTGTCTCTAAGGACTGTCTTTAAAAATACCGTTCGGTCGTTTAACGCACTACAAACGCACTTACGAGTAAATTAACTCCCTTAGCTGTCATCGATTGAATATTTGACGTTACAAGTGTCCTTTTTTTCCCCAATACACCGCAGAGAATTGAAAACGATGATGACACACTGAACCGGAGCACACGTTAATCACAACACAACACAGCACAAAACACAACACACCAGGGCGCAAAAGGGCAAATTGGGTAAAATTAGTCTCGAAGCGCGCGCTCTCACTACCACTGTGTCCAAATGCCAAAGCCTGCCACCGAGAGTGTTCGTCCCGAGTGACTGTTAAACCCCAACTGAATCCCTGCTGCTGCGTTACAACACAACCGACCGAACCACCAATGTGTAGACAACGGCGACAACGACGACGACCATCCACTGTGCTGTATCCGTGTTCCCGAACCCAACGCCAGAGATGCGATGCAGTAGTACGCCAAAGCAGACAGGCAGCGCAAAGCCAGCAGAGACCAGCAATAGTGGCTGCAAAGTTGTCATCGTCGTCGACGCTGGTGGTGGCGATGGTGGCGGGGCCATCGTTTCAACCCTCTTAGCGAACGAATGTTCGCATGTAATAGAATGAGACCGAGAGATATACAAACGACTACGCACGATCTGGGAATGTGGGATTTTTGAAATTGCTCACTCGCGCCATTGCTGCGCCGTCGAGTGGATTAGAGGAGTCCAGCTGCAGCTGTCAAGAGACATACCATGATGTAGTGAAAGACCTCCCTGTGGTGCGGTGCTGCTGCTGGCTGTGGTGGTGGTGGTGGATTTTGATGGCACTTGTCATATTTAGTTGCTTTCTTCTATCTCTCTCTTCCATCAAAAAATTAACCCCACCAAACCCACTAGTGTGTGACAACTAGCATCCCTTAAGTGCCAGAACAATTTTGACACCCACACCGCTTCCCACGCATGAAAGAGACAAATACAGTTTGGGAAAAGTGGAACACATACTCCCAAATGGCACTTTGGTCCCAATGATATTCCTGTTTCGATGCTATGGGAAACGCCTTTGTTGATCTGTGTTCGTGTGTAGGTCATTTATGTTAAAGTCCCCGATTGGTAATTTTTTGTGCAATGTTTTGGTTGGACTGGTTTGATGGGTTTCCAGTGTTCCATTATCGTTCCCATGTGGATTGCTCTCTTCTTTGCTCTCTTCTCTTCCACAATCCACATTCTCTCTAAATGGAATGGAATAGGAGAATAATCGGTAATACAGTGTTTAATTTCCCAAGGTATGGAAGTGTAGGAATTTTTTTTTTTTTTAGCATTCTTCGCATTTTTTTTTTTTTAATTTGTTGAGCTCAAACACAGACACACCCCTAAAAATAAACATGTACTACGGAATGGTTTCAAAGAAATTGTAGGTTCCTTTCCTAACAAGGTTCAGGGAGATTGCGCGTTTTTTTGTGAAATAAAAATGGGAGGATCCTTTTTTTTAAATTTGTTTCAGAGACTGTGTTTAACTAACTAAGGGACTATGTACATATATACTTTGGTTGATATTAAATATTTAAGTTGAAGAAGGAGTAGATGCGTGTACAAGTCTCTAGTGAACACAAACTTTTCTGAAATTAAGACCGGCACAGCATAAGAACAAGATTTGTATGTAGTAGACAAGCTGTGTGTAACTGTAGGTAATATGTACAGTGTATGTTCATATTTATATACCAACAAAGTGAATTTTCAAAAAAAAAAAAAAAAAATTGGAATTTCCGGATTTGTTTTTGCTTCAAATTTGATGGCTTTTGATTAATTGGGGACATAAAAACCAAACGCTTTATATACTCGTTTCACTATATACAGTGGTGGTCAAAATAATAAACCCTTTTACACCATTATTTCGATATAAAAGCTATTTTTATTAAGTACAGTGGTAACCCCTCCGTCATTTGAATACCTTCTCACGGTGGAGGGGATGAGTAAGGGCCTGTGACACTCTTGAGCCATACCTGGAAAAGATCCAGAGAAGGTAAGAGTGCAGGTCCAGAAACTAAGAGGTAAACAAAAAGAGTGAAGTAGTAAAAATAGAAAACTAAATCATTTCTTCAACAAAAAAAGAAGAAACACGGATTGGGATGTACTCGTACATCCAATAGCCGGCAGAGGCCACGGCTGTCGGTTAGGGCTTAGCCCCGAAAGGGTATCAGTCGTCATACTCTCAACCAAAATAACAAAAATAACCGGGTTGCAGCACCTATTCGCTGCAGAGTTATGATGTTGGAATTGATCACAAACCCAAAATAATGATTAGGAATCCTAAGAAAACATCCATCTCAGTAAGATATCTTCAGGCAAAGCTGACACCAACTCCGGGTAACAGCTATACTGAGATTATCCAATTAAACAAAGAAGTCCTCAAAGTACAGAAGTGTATCATAGAATACTTTGAGGCTGCCTGTCCTCTAAAACCGGCACATAGAAGTGCAAAACAAAAATGGTGGAACGGCGACCTCCACGAAATAAGGAGGGTTGCTAGACAACGCCTAAACAAAACTTTAAGAACAAACGAAGGAGCAGACCGGGATAGGACAAGAAGCTTCAAGAAACTCACCAGGAATCAGCTGCCAGAAGGGAATCATGGAAAACATTCTGCACCAACGTGTGCGACAACAATAGAGCAGAACGATTAAAGAAGATCCTGTCCAAAGAACCACTAAGTTATAAGCTTCTACAGGCAGGTAATAACTTGGCAACCGCAACCGATACCTTGGAGAAGCAGATGTGTGCACACTTCCCAAACTATTTCAGAGAGGTAGCTACACCTTTCAAGTGTGGGCTTACTCGAACTGATACAAAACGGGGGGACACTGAGAACCTAGTTGATGCAGATAAAGTGGCCTGGGATATTAACTCATTTGCACCATATAAATCACCGGGCATGGACGGACTGCTTCCCATCTTTCTGCAAAAAGGTATAGAATTAGACACCCCAAAGAAAACCCTGGTTAAAATCTTGAGGGGATGTCTATATCTCGGATACATACCAGCACAATGGCAAGAGGTGAGAGTGGTGTTCCTACTAAAACCCAGGAAAGATTTATCGACAGCAAAGGGCTATAGACCTATTAGCCTAACGTTCTTCCTACTAAAATCAATGGAGAGAAACTGTGATAACTATATCCGAACACAGATTACAGATCCGCGTCTGTGCACTAATCAACACGCATACCTCAAAGGGAAATCAGTTGACGCGGGCACTACACCAGGTTGTATCCACAATAGAAGATGCTTTTAAAAAGAAGGCATCAGCCACAGGCGTCTTTCTAGATATCGAAGGGGCATTTAACAATGTTAAAACTCAAAAAATTGTGGACTCACTCTCGATATACTGTAAAAACAAAATATTAAACAATTGGCTAGAACACATGCCTTCAAACCGCATTATCCCAGCTTTATTGAGAGACAAATAATGCAGGGGAACAGTTCGAGGGATCCCCCTCCTGTGAGCACCCACACCGCTGTGGGTGCTCACAAGGGACAACCTTTTAAAATCACTAGATGGAACCTGTGCAGATGATCTACCCGTTTTGATAAGAGGAAAGCACCTGAACATCATAGGAGAGCTTATGCAAAACACCCTACGAATCATAAAAAAATGAGCGGAGGAGAGTGGATTAGAAATAAATCTAAATAAAACGGAACTGGTTCTCTTTACAAAGAAAATCAAAACTAGTGACATTCCACAACTTGGAGGAGCATCTTTGCAACTCCGTAACAGCGCCAAGTTCGTGGGCATAATATTGGACAGGGAACTGACCTGGAGAAAGAACCTGGAAGAAAGAGTTACCAAAGCCAAGAGAGCGCATTGGATATTCAGGAGGGCCATCGGGATGTCATGGAGCTTGAAACCGAAACAGCCAGTGGGGCTACGAATGGGTAATAAAACCTGGGATATACGAATGCGTAATAAAACCTATTATCTTCTACGGAGTAGTTGTATGGTGGCCAGTGACTAGCAAAAAGTATGCAAGAGACTTGCTAACAAAGGTGCAGCGTATGGCCTGCTTGGGTATCACGATCCTAAACACGATCCTACCAGTGCACCTCGAAGCAAAGAAGATTGCTGGTCTTTCAGCCTCATGGCTTAGAACTATCGGCCCTTTCAACGAAGGTGCAAACACAGAGATGATAAGAGTAATGACACCACTCTTCGATTGCCCCAGTGATGTTGTTGCAAAGTCGTATACGTTCTCCAACAACTTCGAAACAATTTTCCCCGCAAGAGAATATTGGACGTATGAAAGAACGACAAGAAACTCCAATGGGTTATCGGTATACACAGACGGCTCACGAATCAGGGGCTGGTATCTTTTGTGCCCACCGATTGAACTTGCTATTCACCTAGAACCATTTGTAACGGTGTTCAAAGCAGAAGTCTTTGCAATTATGAAGGCAACCGAAATACTCGCAGAAGACGGACAGCAAAGTAGCAATTGGTGCGATCACAAACCCCATGTTGAAATCACGACTAGTAAGGGAGTGCAAAACTAAATTGAACTTCCTTGCCAGACGCTATAGAGTCCGTCTTACATGGGTACCGGGGCATGAAGGTGTACCGTGAAATGAAAAGGCAGATGAACTGTAAAGGAGGGTAGCGGGCAACATAGAACTGAATCCTGATAAGACAATAGGGGTCCCTCTGACAACTATTAAAACAATAATCAGTGAGAAGATACGACAGGAGTTCAATAACTACTGGACGAATCTAGACACGTGTAAAGTGGAATAACAAAACAGAGTAACAACGCAGCAAAAAGAGCTTTAAACTCAAGCAGAACACCGTTAAGAATGATGATGGGACTTTTAACAGGACATATCAATCTCAATAAACATTCGTTTAGACTCGGGATAGCTGATACAACAATCTGTGCTAACTGTGAGGAGGAGGAGGAGGAAGATATAGAACACTTCCTCTGCCACTGCCCTGCTACAGCGAGGTTGAGACTGAAAATTCTGGGATCCCCAAGGATACTGGATATAACACACCTCAGCAAGAAAGGAATCTGGGATATATTGAAGTTCGGACGATTCCTCGATCACTATACGACATAGTTTCTCTTTAATACTCCCCATGATCCCAATACATAAATCCCCTTCCCAAGGCACAGCACTATTCCTTACAGTTCAATAGACGGGGGAACACAACGGGCCCAATAGAGGCCTAAGTGAAGAGCATAAGCTCACCCTCTTAAACCAACCAACCAACCATGCATATTTCTGTCCAAATTCCAATATATTTTCGTACAAAACTCCAAAAGAGCATTTTCGGTAGTTTTGCATTTTTGAAAACCAAATTGGACTAGAGTAATGAAAATAATCTTATTTAAAAAATCCTTAACCCTATTTTTTAGGTGAGATAGGTCTGTAGTTCGTGACGCTGTTAGAATCGGCATTTTTTTAGAACGGTACCACATCCGCGATTTTTTTTATTAAAAATTGAAGCAAGAATGTCGGCCACAAACTATGAGATATTTTTTAAGATACTTAACTTGCCTAATATATTTGAATACGGCATTTTCACTTCGCAAATTTTAATTGAACTTTTTGTAATTGAAAATTAAATTTTTTTTACAATTGGATTAAATTTTTTACTGCGTATGTTTTGCACTAGGTGTGTTAAATAATAACGAAGTTCATTAATTATATGCATATGTACATATGTTAGAATTTTCTTTATGAAATAATACTTACTTTTAGCAAAGAAACATGCTTGTGATCTTGGCTACGTGAATACTAATAGTAAGTATATTTAGCCTAATCAAAATTGATAGCTATCAATATCGGTGGGATGCGGTTCCTATGAGTTACGGACTAAACAGCTGAAACTATGTAAAAGCTTTATAAATTGCGTATTTGAATTGAACAGTGTCAGCTTCTGAGACAGTTTCGGCGTGGGATCCTATTTGTGACTGCCGATAAGGGTCATATTTATCTGGATACATGAGCGTACGTGAGATATTGGTCAGCTTCTGAATTTTGGATGATGAAGGTAGTAAAGTTTTCGCTTATATAAAGGGAGCTTGTACGTATTAAATTATCTGTCAGATATATAGTTATGTTTATGAATTCTCATCTCTTAAGGCAAATTTTAGCATCCGCTGTATCAGCAGCAACAATCCATCGTAATCGTAATGGGGGAAATATTTGAACTAAATCGTACACCTCTGACTTTCCAAGGCTCCCAGCATGTGAAACAGTTATCTACGTTGATGACACAGGCATATTTTCATCGCATGAGTTTAGTCTCAATATTGAGGCTAACCTGCAAAATGCAATTAGAATATTAGTCGATTATTTCAACAAGTGGAAAATAAAGCTTAATGCCAGAAAAGTGCAATCAATCTTTCTCAGCCGAAAAAGAAAGAGTTGCTGTCTGCCGAACAATCCGCTTAACGTGTGTGGTATAAGAGTCGAGTGGAAACCTAGTGTTAAGTATCTGGGAATTCATCTAAATGAAAAACTGACCTTCAAAGAACACATTTCCAGCACCATTAATAAAGTAAATATTGCTATCAAGATGCTTTATCCATTTATAAACAGAACGTCAATGCTAAGCAGCTTCAACAAAATCGTAATCCACAATGTAGTATTTCAAGCAATACTACTTTATGGACCCCAAGTATGGGGAAATTGTGCAACAAGTCACATAAAGAAGCTACAAGTGTCGCAAAACAAACTGCTGAAAATGATGCTTAACCTATTCAGATACCATTCTACCTCTGATCTTCATTTCCAATCGAATGTTGAACTGATCTCCGACAGAATCATTAAGTTGACAGACAATTTTCTACAAAACTGTGCTTTTTCAGATAATCCTCTTATAAACCAATTAAATGTTTGAACATATTCTTCCTCTTGTTGCAATTCATGTATCTATTTGTTTATTTATTTATTTATATTATCATATATTCACTTATTTATATTTATATACGTATTCATAATTTATTTATTCATGTATGCATTTGTTTATAAATTTATGTGTTTATTTATTTATCTATTTATTTATTTATTTATACTCTGTTACTTTGTGTTTTTATCTTATTATATACATATACACTTTTATTTACTATTATTTATTTGTTTAGTTATTTAATTATGTACTTTTTTTTGTATTCTTCATATTGAAGGTTTTTCGTAGTTTCCTTCAGAGTAAATTATTTTTTTTTTTTCATTTTCCCTTTATTTTAAAGTTCTAAAAGATAATGTTTCAGTTGAAAGATACAAAATTAGATATCGAATCTCTGTATGTAAATTGTGTGGCAACAACGTTAATGTAAATTTTTAGTACGAAAATAAAAGATATCTATATCTAAAATCGTACCCAACACATAAATAACAAATTATTAACAATTTTATAGGAGGAAAACACAACATGTTCAGCTTTATTTTATTACGAATTTCATTCTTAATAAGAAATACAACAGCACGACAAACTCGTATTATATATGCATATTTGCATCTACCTAAATTAAGACCATTGGCTATCGACCACGGACAATGATTGGATTCTGGAACTCCAACTAGAGTGGAAATTCATGCGGTACAAACTGGACATCCTAGGAGTAAGCGAAATTAAGTAGTGGGCACACGGCATCCAAACCTCCGAAACTGGAAAAAGCTTCCTGGTCTACTCTGGGAAACCAACAAACACTTTTCGCGAATATGGGGGTCTTACTTACCCCTAAAGCTAGAGATAGCTTTATGTCCTATTCATCAATGCATAACGGATATATAGTGATACTTATGAAAGATTTTAACGCGATGATAGCACCCAGCTTAAACATGTGATGGGACTACACGGCCTCTGGGACACAGACAACAACAACGGCGAAAGGTTTGTTGACTTCTGGAATGTCAACCGCCTGGCCATTGGAGGTACATTGTTTGACCACAAGGACTGCCACAAGATCAGCTGGGTCTCGACTGATCAACATATGTACATCGAACCAGATCAATCACTTTACAATTAGCCGACGCTTTAGCAATTGCATCTAAGACGTCCGTAACAAACATGCAGTTGATATCGGAATAGAGAGGGACCATCATCTAATGGTAGCTACTATACGCCTTCGTACTGCTTCTATCAACAGCTAAGGATATTTGCTAAGGATACCAGGTACTTTAGTTCGCCAACAGATAAGGGACCACAATCAGCAGCTTAGCTCTTCAGAGCATCGATGACCACTGGAACGCTGTGAAAAATGTTTTTACGACTGGGGCAGACACCACTGTCGATAGAATACGAAAAAGCCAAAGTACATAGCTGACAGCAGACACCTGGAGACGGGTCGATGAAAGTATTGAACTCAAAGCACCAAAGGCCCAGTTATCAAACATTAAACCGCACCGTCAGCACACGCGCCAAGCATTCGACAGCATTCGCAGCGGATACGGATCAGATATCCGTCTGGCACATTCATCAGTTATGCTAACTCCGTGAGATCCAGAAGAAATATGCTCATTCATATCAGACTCATTATATGTTAGATTTAGTTCAGCAATAAAGCAATCGAGACACTTGTCTCTGAAAAAAGATTATTTTTATATTCGTAATCAACAGAAGTTAATAACTGCCCCGAACTGGAAGTCCAATACCGAATAAAGAGAAAAGAAGTACAGCGTAGAGTAAAACGAAACAAGCGTAACTACGAGTACATCAATGCACTAACCATCAAGGCTAAATAAACAGAAAATAGGTTCAACAGCAGGACTATCTATAGTATTACTACAGAACTCGTTGGTGGTTAAAGTTCCAGACTACACCTAGTAAAAGGACTAGATAGAAATCTGCTGACTTGGGATGAGGAACAGCTTGCCAGATGACGGCAACATTTTGCAGCAGTGCTTAACCACTTAGACAACAGCTAATTTGATGTTCAACGATTTCGAGAAGGCCTTCGAGAGCTTGAATCGAAATGCTATATGGCGTGCCTTGCGTAGGAGAGAAATACCGGTAGATATAATGTCTTACACAACTGTAAGGTGTCAGAGGAATTTGAGGTCCACAGCGGAGTACGACAAGGTTGCATTTTTTCGCCACTGCTATTCCTTGTAGCAATCAGTGAAGTGATCCGGGCAGCTCTCTATGACATCATATCTCAAACATCTTGACTACTCTGATGACGTTTGCCTGCTCTCACACAGGATAGAAGACCTCAATCAAATGGCCTATAACTTGGAGTTAGAGGCGAACAAAGTAGGACTCAAAAGAATAATAATTGCCGGACAATAAGTCGAGAAAGTAAACAGCTTTCTATGTCTGGGAAGTATAGAACTGGATGTGGACAGCAGAATTCACACAACAAAGGCTGCGTTCGGTATGCTGTCCAAAAAATGGAGGAGCAATATTTTCAGCACAAAAACCAACCTGAGACTGTTCGGATCAAACGTGGAAATAATGGTACTTTATGGGTGTAATACCTGGAAAGTGACCAACACCGTCATATCGAAGCTGTAAACTTTCACATATACCGTAGTGGCCAGATAAAAATTACCACCCTTGAAATAGTAAAAAAAGCTACTTTTTGTAAATTATTGAGTACACATTTTGAGTCAAATTTTGTTGGCTGATTTTGAAAACAATTTCGATAACAAATTCATAGTTTTTTGTAAGAGTAATAAGGAAGAAAAGTTGCTAATAATAATAATAAATTTAATGATAGCCTTAATTACGGCCTCAATTCTGCGAGGCATGAATATTATCAACTTTCGGCAATAATCTGGGGTTATATCTTTTTCCCAGGCTTCCATTATTGCAAATTTAAACTCTGCCTTACTTCTCGGATTTCGGTGCGTAATTTTCTGTTTGAGAATTGCTGGGCAATTGGGTTAAGGTCAGGGCTGTTTCCTGGCCAATCAAGCGTTCTGAGACCTACTTCGGTTATGAAATTCTAACTTTTGATTTAAAAAAATAAAGAGATCAATACCAAACTTTGGATTTTGATAGATTAAATGTTCAAAGTTATCAAAATGATAAAACTAACCTTCCGAGCCCGATGACATGACGCAGAGTCATCCTGTAAAATATGGTCGACTATTACTGGGAATAGACAATCTATCGAAGGAATGAGCTGCTCTTTAATAATATTAATGTAGCTGTCACCATTCATCTATCCGTTAATAAAAGCTAAGTCACCACTTTCGCAATAACTAATGCACCCCCAGAGCATGAAACTAACGGGAAATTTCTTTCTAGTGACAATACACTAACTTCTTAGATCTTCTCTGAATCTTCGACGGATGTACCGAATTCCATCAGACTGATTGAGACTATATTTCGTCTCATCAGTGAAGATGACCCTCTTCCAATCGTTTTCCGTCCAATTCCGGTGAGCTTTTGCAAAATTCAACCTCGAAATCTTCATTTTAGTGGTTAAGCTCGATTTTTTCCTCGGCTTCCTGGCTGATAAGCCACTACGAGTATCCTGCAATCTTCTTCGTACTGTTCTTCCACTTATTTCTTTCTGAGTTTGTTCCTTAAACCCAAGACTTAGTTCTCTTGATGTTTTTTTTTCTGACTTTAATGCACAAATTTTTCAGCAAACGGTCTTCTCCTTGGTCAGTTCTCTTATTTTTCATCCCGGTTCCAACTTTTCTCTCAGCTGTTCCAAACAAGCGAATTTTTTTCAAAATGTTTTGTACACTTACATGGCTACATCCAACTCTTTCCGCAATAGCCCTTATAGATAAATTTTCTTTGTGTAAGGCGTGAATTACACTTGTTTCCGCCCTACTTAACTGACGACTCATACTCCACAAAATTTAAATTGACCGGACTTCGCTAAATCTGAACTGAAAATGAGACAAATCATCGTTGTTGTGAGTAATCACAAGGATAACAGAAGCATTTAACAGCTTTTGGAACTAAAAAGTACAGCTAACTTTTTCCTGAAGTGAATACGAGTAAGGAGAGAAAAACTGACTACTTTTGAAATCTCTAGAAGATTTTAACTTTTATCTGGTACTACGGTAGATGTCTTCGCAACATCTTAAGGATCTTCTGCCCGAACCGTATATCGAATGACCAACTACACGCGATAACGGGCCAAGAACCAATAGACGTCAAAATACGGAGGAGATAGTGGATTGGTCACACCTTATGAAGCGAAGACAGCTCCACTGTGAAGTACGCCATGCAATGGAACCCACTTACCCAATCTGGCAGACGTGTGGGCCGCCCTAGGCAGACATGGAGAAGGACAGTTGAGAAGGAATACAGATCATTGGGGATGACTTGTAAAGAGCTCAGGCGCGTTGCAGAACTCCGAACACGATGGCGCGCAGGCTTTGTTGACGCTCTATGCTTCACGAAGGGTCAGAGGATCTAAGTAAGTAAGTAAGTAAATTAAGACCTTAAACATCGGAAAACTATGCAAATATAGAGATTTTTTTTTTTTTTTTATTGAATCTTTATAAAAATGTTCCCATTCTATAACTTGTTTACACTAACGAGCAGTTCATATTTGATACATATATGTATACATTTTAAAACATAGTATTTCAGTATATGCAAAATTAGAAAACATATAATCTTTTTAGTTGCCGACAATTAGGTGGTTTGACACGCTTCAATCTTCTAGTAATTCCGCTTGTATCGGTGAGTTTCACTGCTTCTGGGTTCATGTGTTGTCTCAGCCTTTGGTCATGGACTCCTGCGTAATCTGCAATGGTTTCTGCTACAGTCTTCAGTTTAAGATCGCGATGAAGGTCTACGTTCCTCATATACCATGACGCATTTGCTATGCATCTCAATACTTTATTTTGAAAACGTTGAATTATATCGATATTATTTTGAGTCGTACATCCCCATAACTGAATTCCGGACTTAGTATTTGTTTATACAATGACAGTTTATTATGTATAGATAAGGGTGATCTTCTACCAATAAGCCAGTACATTTTTCTCTATTTAATGTTCAGTTCTTCTCTTTTCTTTTTCACGTTCTCTTTCCATTTCAGTTTGGCATCTAGGGTCATTCCTAGGTACTTGGCTGTGTTGCAGTAAGAGATTTGCATTCCAGAGATTGTAATCGGAAGCCATTGATACTTTTTATTGGTGAAATTGACATGCACTGATTTAGTGCTGTTGAGATTTATGCGCCACTTCTTGGTCCAGTTGACTACAGTATCAACAGCATTTTGAAGGATCCTGGTTGACTGTACATCGCTTTTCTCTATTGCAAGTATTACTGTGTCATCGGCGAATGTTGCTATTGTACTGCTTACAGGGACTGGTAGGTCACTCGTAAAGAGTAGATATAATATTTGACCTAATATACTTCCTTGCGGTACTCCAGCTTCAATTTCTTTAAGGCATGAATAAGCATTTTCTTGCTTGATACGAAAGTATCTTTTCGAGAGATATGACTCCAGAAGTGTGGTATATTCTTTGGGAAGGAGTAATCTAAGTTTGTATGGCAAACCTGTATGCCATACTTTATCGAACGCTTGAGCAACGTCTAAGAATATGGCTGAGCATACCATTTTATCTTCCACAGCTTTCTCAATAACGTTGGTTATTCTATGAACCTGCTCAATAGTTGAGTGTTTTTTTCTGAAACCAAACTGGTGAGTTGGTATCATGTTTACATTTTCAATAATCGGGCTTAGCCTCTTGATGAAAATCCTTTAAAATATTTTAGACATGATGGGTAGCAAAGAAATGGGTCTATAAGAAGATACTTTGTGAGGATCCTTTCCTTGGTTTGGAATCATAATTATTTCAGCGACTTTTCAATAGCAAGGAACATGTTTGAGTCTCAAACAGGCGTTCATTATCGCTGTTAGCTTGCGCATGGCTCTTTGGGGTAACTGTTGCATCAACTCCACAGTGATCAGATCATAACCAGGCGATTTTTTCGGTTGTAGTTCTTTCCGAATAATAACTTCGATTTCATTTTGTGTGACTGGATGGATTTCAACACTTCTTTGTACTCCTGTTGGCCAATTTTCTTCATTTGGGCCGAAATACTTTTGTCATGTGGTCGGCAAATAACTCTGCCTTTTCTAAATTGTTAGCCCATGTACTGTTAGCTATTTTAATAGGTGGATTATGCTGTATTGGACGTTTAAGATACTTTGTTGATTTCCACAATGAATACTCAGTCGTTTTTCCTGCAGTTAGCCCGTTTAGATAATGGTTAATACTTTGATTTTTTAGCTCTCTTATTTGGTTGCGTATTGATTCCGTGAGTTGGTTGAGTTGCGATTTGTATAAGGGATACCTTGTTTGCTGCCACTTCTTTCGAATCTTTCTTTTTTGCGATATTAAGTCTAAAATTTGTTTGGGATATCTAATACCAATTTCTTTCTTTTTTGTCAGAGGAGTACTTTTCCAAGCTGCTCTTTGTATCTGTTGAGTAAAGACGAGTACTTCTTCTTCAAGCTGATATGTGTTTAGCAGTTCTTTGTGAGGATCCAATTCTTGTTCAAGCAGCTCTTTAAAATAAATCCAGTCGGTATTTTTATGAGTGACATAGATATTGTCGGATTTCATAATTTGATTTTCACTTAGACTCATATAGATTGGAGAGTGATCGGAGCTCAAATCTGTTCCTTCCTCTATATGTAGTACGCCTCTAGATATTTGTTTCGTTATGTAAAAATCAATGAGGTCAGGTGTTTTCTTTATATCTGCAGGCCAATATGTTGGTTTACCAGTTTATATAAACTCACAACCTGTCACTACCCTTTGTTGTTATCAATCGCGATCCCCAGTGCGTATGATTCGCGTTGAAATCACCACGTATGATAAATCGGTTTTTATGATTCTGTAATAGTTCCTTGTATTGTTCTGAACTAATTTTATGTTTTGGTGGGCTATAGACAGCTATGAGTGATAATAAACTCTGCTTGGTTTTGATGTTGTTGCTTGGAATTTGTTTGTGTAAATTTTTTCTTCTTCATAGTGTTCTATAGAACTCTTGATGACTATTAAACTACCTCCCCTTGCATTGTTATGAGGGTGATTTGTCCAATATGTATTATAATTTTTGAATTTAATGAAGGATTGGTTTGTGAAGTGCGATTCGGATATCAAACACACATCTATTTTTTCAACTTCTAATATTGCCTGTAATTCGTCTTTATGATTTAACAGACCGTTTGAGTTCCATAGCATTATTTTTAGTGACTTAATCATTGATATTGTACTGGATATACTTATTTTTTTCCAGATGTATTTCAATACTATCTAATCTTTTTTGCAGGGAAGTAATAAGATGTTCTTGTTTATTAAGCTTTTCTAGAATTTGAGATAGTATTTGTTTGTCTCCACTTTCTTTTTCTGTATCTACTTTTTGTATATTTGATGTATTTATATTTTTTGTTACTTGCGCATAATTAAGCTTCTTGGCAGGAATATTTATATTACAGCTGGCTGAGTCTGTTACTCGTGTGATGATCGGCAAGTTGTCTTCCTTTAATTTCTTACTTATTTCATTGTTTCTTATTTTTTGCAGTTCCTTTGCAAGTAAACAACCACGGTAACTAGCAGGGTGTCCTTCATTACAGTTGCAGCATTTAGGTAACTGGTCTGTGGTTTTGTTGCATTCGGACGTATTATGATTACTTGTACATTTAACGCATTTTATATTTCTCACATTTTATATTTCTTTTTTTTCTTTCAATTATCATTTTGTTAACTAATGAATTATATATATATTCAACTTTTATCCTTACATATATAAACTCAGTTCACATACAGATGTACATATATTTATTTTCATGAACATACATATTCATTTTATTCATACTCACATTATATACATTCAGAATTTCTTATATAATAATCACCTCAAGTAAGAAAACACTTTTTTAAATATAAAGTTCGAATGTGCTCCACCGATGTAACGTATTGCCTCTCCATACACACAATTAATCGAAAGAGAAACAATAAAGAAAATCAAAAGTTTAAAGCTAAGAACCGTTACAATTGTGTGTATAAAAGAGCGACACGATCAGGAGCTCGTCGCAGTCTTTCCCATCAGTGTAAGCAAACGATGCAATTGGAGCTACACGACTAGTTAGAGTGTTGCAGTGTGGACAAATTGAACAATACAATTTGGTCGTTTGGCCCTCTGTCTCCTACTCTTTTGGAAGAAGAATTGCTGTAGTAGTTTAGTAATATTCGGAATATAAAGTGAAAAAGTTTTTCTATACGCAACGATTTTTGATTCAAACGCTTCAGAGGTTCTTTTGAATTGAACTTTAATGCTAAACTATTTGACTCTGTCAATATTCTTGTTATCTCCCGGTAATCGTTGGTGTCGTATAGATTCAACTTGTAGGTATTATCTTTAGTTAGTTTTATTGTAAATACACCTTTTATCCTTTTTTTAATAAGGAATAAATATTTTGATAATTGGAGACATTTGTCATCATTATTGGTTGGGGTCGATGGTGGGTGAATGTAGTCCCTTTCTCGGCAGTATCAAGAGACTGCTTCGGTTTTTGTTGTGGAGTTATTTCTGGTGAAGACAGCGTCTTCCTTTTTTTGTCCTGCTTTTCCTTTTGTCCCAATCTGTTTCTTGGGCTAGTTCTTTTTCATCGGTCTGAAAATCTTCAATTTGTTTTTGTATGATTTCCTCTGATGGTTTTTTTATTATTATTTTTGTTTGCTTGTTTGAGTTTTGTGTTTTCTGCTTTCAGAGTGCATATTTATTTTTTAAGCTGAGAACAAATTAGCTGTAATTCCTGAATTCGTTCTTGCAATCTAGCATTATTTTTCTCTGGTTTATTAATGTTTTGTTTTGGTTGGGTTTTGATTTAATGTTGTGTTTGATTATTTTGATCATTTGATAATAAACCTCCGCCTGGCGGAAGAGTTCGATCGATTCCCATTTTTATTATTTAAGAGATAGCAAAGTAGAAATGTAAATATAAAAAATAAAATAAAATTAATCCAATAGCAATCAAGGGTTGCTGGTAACTCTAATTTGGCTTTAAAATATAGAGAATAAATTTTTTTTTTTTTTATGAAGCTATATAAAACAATTAAAACATATTTATACGTGTTACGAAAAGTACTCTACAAAGTTATTGGATGAAATGTAATTTTGTGTACTTTTCTATTTCCTTCACATTAAAAAAAAAAACTGTTAACTCGCGCTTTTTTAAGATACTACGAGTAATGTCGAACTCAGACTGCGTGTACAAACCGGTTACCTTGGCAATTATATGTATGATTCTACGTTCTATAAAAAATATCTGTACAGGTAGGTTGTTGGCTTGCTACCTTTTCAAAACATTTAAGAAAAATTTGTTAATTCATAAAACTGTTAATAATTTGTTATTTTTTCGCCCATGGTATACCAAAGTTCAGTTTAATTTACAACAATATTAAAATTATAAAAAGCGTTAAGAGTCGTTAATTTTGTTCGAATTTTACGATAATGTGCACCTTTAACTGATACGGAGAAAAGCCTTTGGAGAGGTGTGTTAGTGCTTTCATCTGCAAACCGCCGAAGAGCTTGAAAAATATGCTATTCATGTGTAAGGAAAGTTTCAAAATAGTCGCTTAATTAAATTAGTTCGGTACATAGTTCTCGAATACGACTTGGTGATTTTATGAAAAAATTATATTCACTCGAAAAATTGGGAATATTGTCGGATTTGCATGTCAAATTTTAGTTTTTGTATGAGACGTAGCAATACGATGGCAAGAACAACGCCTAGACAGCTTTACTCATTTGTAACCGCTGGTAGATTTCGCAGTTAAACTTTCAACTGACAGTGATAAATCAGATAACTTTAATGAAAAAAAAAATCCAAATTAACACTCACAGAGCATTCAACACCCCATCGATTAAGAGATCTCTTCTCCGCTTTATTCATTCAAAATCTTTACATTTCAACCAATACTAATTGCCGCAATAAATAATGCCAGCCCAACGGCGTTGTTCCAGCGTCCTATTCTCATATTCATTCACAGATATCCGTAGATACAAAAAAAGAATGAAATATTTCATAACAGAAGGTCCTTTACTCTCTACCATGCCCTCACCAGTCCTTTCCATTTCAAGGGGCAATGGACACTAAAAATCATTTTGAGGAGCAATAATCTTCCAATTTTTTTTTTTCGCGTACTCATATTCCACATTGAATTACATTCGTAGTATCCTTGTGCATTAAAAACGATTTCATGCTGGGTTTTTTATTAGGCAAACATATTTACATATTTCCAATCCCTCCACGGAAATAAACTGAAGGGCGAATGAAAAAATTACGCGCTTTAATGGAGAGCAGCATCGTACGTCAGCTCACAGGTAATTTATCTGAAGGATATCATTTTCAGTACGAGTATTGTGCTGCGATGAGTTTTTTTTTTTTTTTTGTTGCTTTCCTGTGAAGATACTTCTCGTACTTCGAACGAGTTAATTATTTTAATTTTGATTTCGGGGACGATATTGCATTTTTTATGCAGAAAAAGTAAATAAATAATTACATGCAATACAGAAGGAGACGAGTCGGGTCGTTGTCGATATATCACTCAGCGATGTGACATTTAGGATTTATGGGACTGAAAACTTGTTTTCACCTCTTCACTACATCAAGCATCCCTCTATTTAATAGTCATAAGGACTCTCTCTCGTATCATCAATCATATACAAGTATCTAGGTGTGAATGTGAATTTGCATTTTTATTACAATACCCGCAATGTGAACTAATTAGACAGAGGGAAGTGCTTTGACACGCGGAGATTTATTTATTCAAGAGGTGTGTCATCATCATTTCATTTCTTTGCGCCCTGTATGGGCCTTGAGGTAATAAATTATAAAGTTTGTTTTTCTCGGCGTAAACTTTATTGGGTGCGAAAGGATAGTGGGCTTGAAGTAAGGATGTTCAGCAGAAGTTGACTCATTACATAGTGTTGTTTAATTTATTATTGATAATTTGAATTTTAATTTGCTTATGTTAATTTGTGATTTAGTAAGGTAAATATTTATGAAATTGTGATGGAGGCATTTTTAAAGATTTAATACTTGGATAATCAACTGACAACCACTTTCGAAAGCTGGAGCCATCCCACACTAATACATTGCTTTATCTGCGTCAGTGTATTGTGCATTCGCGAATTGCTGTTACTCGTATAATCGTCGATGATCTATGGTTCTAGCAACATAAAATGTCGTTCACTTTCAAAGTAATAATTAAGGTGTCAAGAGTAAT
Source organism: Pocota personata (assembly GCA_963082735.1). Lineage (NCBI taxonomy): Eukaryota > Metazoa > Arthropoda > Insecta > Diptera > Syrphidae > Pocota > Pocota personata. Next base: position 40,619,463 of record OY720432.1, on the reverse strand, counting down.
CCACAATTCTTTTTTTTTTTGTCATTACAGTGTGTACTGTCAGGATCTCTTTAACTTTACGGAGCATACACATTTATAAGAGAAATTAGTTCTGTTGAATTAATATGATTATTAATTAAAAACATTAAAGAAGTTGTTTTCCGCCTGAAACTTAAGGTTTGCAAGCCAATCAATTAGTAGGTTCATCAAACATACATATTTAATTTGCGCATAGCATATCTTGTGAAGTTCTTTTTGTGAACTCATTCCAATCTACGCTCGTGAATACAATATGGTGAATCCCAAATGATGGATGTATATTACAAATACGATCTCGAAAGTCTTTGGTATTAAGTTTATGAATGCCTAACATAGGATTTAATTTGTTGTCAAATATAACGCCGATATCTTTGACTTCATCGAATCGCTGAATTCTACGATACGGTATGCTGAACAAATCTTTCATTTCGGTATACTAAGTTCCTATTAATATCTGACTGTTATCTAATGCAGTCAGCTACATTATTTATACAAGTAAATAATTTCAAATTATCCGCGAAACGTCCCCTTGTATCACCCCACATCTGGCCTACATACAAAAGCTAATGTTGATTTGATCTCTGATAGAATAGGAAAACTCAATAGTACGTTTACGTTTAGGTGCAACCTATCCGATAATCCACTCATTAATCAATTAAATGTTCCAAATCACAATTCAACCTGATGTACATATGTTAACGTACTATATGTTTAATCAATTTAAGCTTATGTATGTTAGTCTATTTTTGTACTTTATATTAACTTTTTTTTTTTTAATTTGCACGTGTTAAAGGGAATATGAATACCGTTATACTAATTTTTAGGATACGGGCGTTTTTTGTGGAAAGGGGAAGGCACAGACAGAAAGACAGATTGGTGTAGTTGGTTTTGAAACTCAAGTGGTAGTTAAGTTTCAGTGAACTCCAAGGGTGGCTGTCCAGATAACTGGGGAGTATTTTGTTTGTTTTCGCTAGTATTGTCGTTGCTTTTGATTCACAGTATTTTTTTATTTTTGTTCGTCCTCCTGATGTCATCATCACGATCAAGTTGCATATTTTTTTTTAGCCATATGACCACCCTACTGCCAGTGTTATGCCTTCACAGTAGAGTTGACTTAGCTTTCGCAAGTGATCGATTTTTTTATTTATTTCATGCGAAATAAATAGATGATTTATAACATCAGAATTCGAACCGTGAATCAACAGCGTGACAAGCGATGATGTTACCACTACACCACGGCCACCCTCAACTTATTTGCTTTTTTTGTTTATTTATTTTTGTTAACTTATTTAGTTATTTATTTTTTGTTTCATTGTCTTTAATTTATTTATTTGCTTTAAGTACTTGTCTTAATTTATTTATTTATCTATATGTATATTATTTATATACTTTTTATTTACTTATTTATAACATATTATATATTTACTTATTATTTACTTATTTATTTTTTTACATATTTGTTCCCCCTGCAGGGACGGGTTAAGAATATCACAGCAGCGCCACCCACAAATAGCACTTGTCGTAAAAGGCGACCAAGGGGAAAATTACATCTAGGCATTTTTTTTTAAATACGAGTATCCAGGTGAGCCTAGCAAGACATACGAGTATACCATTTTAAAACTGTGCCGCAAGTGTACATGAGAATTCGTGGATTGACACGATTGGAGATCACCGATGTTGTAAAATTAAGATCAAACATAAATGAAAAATCAGGAGCATGCACGTCTCAAAATAAAAAAAAAAACGCTTAAACCCTAACATTATGGAAAAGTACGCCAAAAAAACAAGCTCTGATCCTGCGACGAGCAGAAATGCTCGGGTCAGAGCTATTCGGTTTCCGAGGGATAGCAAAATAATTCAACGGCTTAGGCATAACTTAAGAGTCGCGAGTTGGAACCTTGGAAGAATGAGTGGTCGCAGCTACGTGCTTGAAGAAGTGAAGATTAGAAAGCGAGTGGACATCTTGTGTGTACAAGAAACGAAATGGCGAAACACCGGGAATCGGCGCGTTTCTCGGATGTTAAGACAAAAGCTTACAAGATGTTTTACTATGGATAGGAACAAGGTAAAAACGGAATTGCTGTCATCCTCGCGGCAGACATGGCAACACCTTGACCATTTCAAAGTCCAGTGACCGTTTGATGTCTCTCAAATTGGTGATACAGGGTGAGGTGTGGAATATTGTAAGCACATAAGCTCCCCAAGACGGATGCGAACAGAGAGAAAAAGATGCATGCTGGCTGTATTTTCACAATCTCATCAAAAACATCTCAAGAAGAGCTTTTGTTTGTTGGCGGAAATTTGAATGGACATGTCGGGAAGACAAACGAAGACTATGAAGACTGCCATGGAGGACTGGAGTACGGTACCAGGAATTCTCCAGGTGAAGACATCCTAAGCATGTGCAAGTCATACGATTTAATCGTGCTAAATACCATGTTCGTCAAACAAAAAGCCGGCACCTGACCACTTACAGCAATTGCGGAAATGAAATACCATTTGGTAGCCAGTTTCATGAAGCCCTGGGTTAAAGATTGCAAAGTGATCCTGGGAGAGGCGACCACCCAGCAACACCATCTCCTCCTGACTGAAATTTTATGGAGACGGGGAAGAAAACAAATAAGCAAACAAAGGTGCTGAGAAAATCAATTGGTACAAGCTAGACAAAGGAAAATGCGAAGCTTTTATTACCAGCATGACACATTACCTCTTCACCGTAATCGATGAGGTCGGTGGTGAGGAGTGCAGAGCACAAGATATGTGAGATTCCCTACAGCGATCTTGCTTGGAGAGAGCCAAATCACTGCTTGGAACGTCGAAAGACCCCTGCCAACTCCCCAAAGAAACATGGTGGTGGATAAATGAAGCTAAAGTAGTCATACGGGAGAAGAAAACGTCTTTCAAGGCTTGGTCAAAGTGCTAATAGAGATAAAGAAGCTCGTCTTCAAGTGATATGTAGATGTTGCAAAGGTCTCGCGAAGAAGAAGTGCGCCCAATTTCCAACAAAAAGTATGGAAGGCCTCTATCGGGAGTTGGAGGAAATATCGTCTTCGTCCAGGCTATCCAGGAGCTTCGACAAAACAACTTGAATAAAGTAACTACTATCTTCAAAATAGCCGCCCAGAGAAGAAGGAATGCTCAGGAGATTTGTTCCCCAAAATTCATTAAGAATTCTAGAGGCCAACTTCTTGTGGAAGACGACAAAATTCTCCACAGATGGGGGTAGTATTGTGAAAGACTTCTGAACGAACAAGAGCCGTTTCTAACCATGACGAAGGATCCGACATTACTGTCGAAGAAGTTAGGAATGCGGTCAAATACTCCAAAAAAAGAAAAGCGGTTAGACCAGACGAGATACCCTCTGAGTTCTGGAAAAAAATGGGAGATATCGGGTTCAGATGGCTCATGATTCTTATCTCAAATCTTATGAGCGGTGATCCAATGCCTAATCAGTAGAGGGAAGTTATCTTCTTCCTTTGCACAAAGGAAAGAGCGATCGCGAAACTGCGATAACTACCGTTCTGTGAAGCTGATGTCATACTGGTACACCATGAAGATTCTTGTCGATGGCCAGTGCGGATTTTTCTCGAATAAATCAACAACAGATGCAATTCAAAGTACTCGTATAAGGATCATAATGGAAAAACATCGTGATTATCTGGAATCTATGATCAATAGCGAAGCAACTTGTACAAAAAGTATGAGGGCAAATTAACGGCGGCTGAGATGAAGATGCTTCGCATGACAGCAGGAGTAATAAAGCTTGATAGAGTAAGAAGTTCGAAGATACGAGGAAGGCTGCATGTAAAAGGACCCATCACAAGCAAGATAGAGCACGATTGGCTCACTTGGTTTGTCATGCTCAAAGTACAGATCCTTAGAACCCCATCAAAAAGGCAATATCAATCAACGTTCCTACACAATAGCTCAAAAAAGGCAAACCTAAAAACAACTAGATCACACAAATGCAAAAGCACCAACATTTGATTGGCGTCAGTGAGGAAGTAATCCGAAACCGGGAAGTTTGCCGGTACTTCCTGAGGTCAAACCGGCAAACCCCACAGGCGGACCAGTAGGGATCCTTCTACTCCGGATCACAACCTCGCCGTAAGGAAAATAAGAAGATTTATTTACATATTTGTATATGTACACACATACTACAACTGTATTATCATTACTATTATTATTTTTTTGATAAATGGCATACAAGGCTTTTTTAGAAGGTTTAATTTTAATCCATAAATATTGTCTTAAATCTCTGGTGAACAAAAAAAAGTAAAATATTCAGGCTCTTTTTTGCATTAAAATATTTCATTGACAATAACGTACAAGGGAGGGTCAATAATGAAGTAAGGAACACTCTTATCGGTATAAAAACATTTTATTTTTCAACATAGTCTTCTTTTAGCTCTATACACTTCATCCAACGTTTCTCCAATTTGTTGATGCCCTCCAAATAATACGATTTCTGGAGCCCCTTAAAATAAGCGTTCGTTTCGATGGCCTCTTCATTCGACCCAAATCCCTTACCTCCGAGCCATTTCTTCATGTTTGGAAACAAGAAATAGTCACAGGGGGATAAATCTAACTCATGCAATTTTGCCATTGCGACTGCGGCCTTGTGCGCCGGTGCGTTATCCTGGTGAAAAGAACTCTTTTCTTCGCCAAATGGGGCCGTTTTTGCTTCAAATCGGCTTGAAATCGATCCAGCAGCTCTGCGTAATATGCGCGGGTGATCGTTTTACCCTTTTCAAGGTACGAGTAATCGATGTGAATAACACCGCGCGAATCCCAAAAAACTGTCGCCATGACCTTGTTTGCTGACAAACCCGCCTTGGCCTTCTTCGGCTTCGATTCACCATGAGAAGTCCATTGTTTTGACTGTACCTTGGTTTCTGGTGTGTTGTGGTGAATCCAGGTTTCATCCACGAAAACAACGCACACCTTTGAAGTTCTCAAACGAATGCGTTTGTTGTCGATTGTGAGCAAACACGGCACCCATCTTGCGGAAAGCTTTTTCATGTCCAAATATTTATGTAAAATCGAAATCACTGAGCCATGTGATAAGCCTGTGGCCTCTTCAAACTAGAGCACTTTCACTCGCCTTTCACATAGCCCATTATCAAAACATGGATTTTGTCGACCATTTCTGGTGTGCTGACCTCAATCGGGCGACCAGAACGTTCGGCGTCACTTGAGCTTGAACGACCGCACCGAAATTGAGTAAACCAGTGGTGAATGGTTCCAATTTTTCTCGATTTTTTCTCGCAAAAAATAGTGTTTAATGAGCACTCGAAATTCACTTTTTTCCATTTTAACGAAAATTCTAGTAGCCGTCTATATAAAATGGCTGCCACAACAAAACTATTTGACAGATCTGTATGAAAATTTGGGTGCGTTCTTTTGAAAGATGACTCTTGACAAAAAAAAATTAAATTTAAGGTGACTACACAATTTGTGTTAATTTTCAGGGACTTATTGACCCACCCTCGTACTTTTCACAATTAGAGCATTTAGCTCAGCCCCGTATCCACAGTACGTCGTGGTACGGCTGCGCATGTCCAAAGATCAATTGCGCATGTCCAGAAAAAAATATTCTCGCATGTCCAGATGATAATTTTATAGCTTAAAGCTTATTCACACCAAAGAATCATTATGGAAAATATTTCTTAAAAGTTTTTATAAAAATGTTTCTTTAGTGTAAACAAGCCTTAAGGCATGAGCCTTTCAATTTTCAATACAAATTACACAGTGTCATGTGAACAGGCCTAAAACAATTGAATAAAACCAGATTTTAGAAATGTCGATTTTTTTTTACTTTTCTCTACGAGTATGCTGCGAGCGCATGTCCAGTATTTTCCAGCTGGTTACGGGGCTGATTTAGCTTCTAAGCAATCACTGCTTTGAGAGTACATTTTTGGGACTGGGGAGCTGTAAAGTAGATAACTCTTCATCTAAGCAATCCTCATCGGAGAAATTGCCAAGAAAAAGTGTGCGAATAGCTCCAGACTTTAATCTTCTTTTACCCAAGACATTAGGATCAAAATGGCGATGACAAATCAAAATATTTTATCCTGGTTCTTTAATATTGCATGCCTCCCGCTATACTATAAAATAAATTATCACTTCTTGTTTCCGAGCGCCCGTGCCAGGGAGAGCTCTTTACTTTTCAGTAATTTGAAGTGCCAGTTGCACTATCTTGGTATTATATGGTCTTTGGTAAAACGTACATATGTAGGTACAAAAGAAAGCTGAGTCTCAGCAAATATAAATCCGAATAAATTAAGTTTTTTGACGCTGCATTTTATCAAAAAAGTCCGCCTACGGGCGAACATTCCCAGTCGTATGAGGGTCTTATTTGGTTAATGTAACTTATTGTAGAACTGATCTTAAGGCAGCAAACCATCTCTAGAAACACATTATTAGTCGATCCTTTTGACTTTACGTAAAAGTGAATTTGCATCGTTCACATAATTGAGCATAATAATGTTTACTCTAACTTACTTATTACATTGCAATAAATAACGCGCTGTTACTTCTATCAATGTATCTACCTATGTATGTACCTATTTTTAAAACTATCGATTACAAATATAATATTTGTTGATTCATCGCACCCCTATTCAAAACAAAGCTACTAAAATGTTAACCAGTAGTTATTGTATACCAATAGCCAACGATCGTTTCCTCAATTGTGATGACAAAACAAGGACCTTATCCGGATTAGCCAGCATAAAAGAATATCAGCCATACCATTCATTGAAGAATTTTCCCCCGTCACCACAGTAGCAGGAAAACAAACAAAGACATCATAATTGTTCGCTTATCTGCTGTTTTGTCAACTAAATTACCGTAAAATTTTTCACAATATTTTGTGACATACTTCATCAACAATTCATGAGAATCTATACTCAGGTACAACATCCTCCTGGAAGAATGAATAGCACATACACCTAAGCAACTCACATCAAAAGGACTCACTAAGTTCGTTTAAATTTCAACCGAGCGACGAGCAGTCCTCCTCTGTTGTTATTCTTTCGCCAAAATGCTCGCTATTGTGTTTGCGTTTGTAAAAACAAATTTCACGGAAATAACCGTTCAGAGTCATAAATCAATTTTGCATCCATGATATTATCCTTGACACAGGACTAAACTCACATATTCACTTAGCATGTGAGCAGAGTCTTCTTTTTTGTAAATAATTTTTTTTGTGGAGCATTAAGTATTCGAAAGACTTGCTAAATGTCCTTTAAATTATTTAAGGATACCTTGTTGTTACAAAATCAACATACAACAACGATATTTCTCTTTCATTCGTTTTTTACTCCTTTCCCGTTGAATTGTGAGGGTTGCGAAATGCGAATGTTCAATTCAAAGGGTAAAAAGGAGAGGAAGATGTTATAAGAGGACAGCAATAAGAAATGTTGCTGTTTGAAAGGTATATGTAATTGTAATAGGGTACCAACAGAACCATGCATACTTATATCGCACAAGTGCAGTGGAAAGTATCCCTTTTGATGTTTTTTTCTGTATTTTTCCAAAAACAAAATCAGTCAGAATTTTTTTTTTTTTTTTTCATTTCTCCTGAAGAGGCAGGAAAAGGATACTGGCTTGTCCCTTGGGAAAATGGTGTTCTCCGAGTACATTTTTTGTAAATGATGTGTTTTTTATTATTATATGCAAAAATAACCGTAAATGGGATAAAAGGATCCTAACACATGGCAAAAAAAAAAAAAAAACGAAACAACAAATGTGCGGATAAGTAAAATTAATGATTGTACTTGCGATATGACATGTTCCGTCGGCTTCAAGGACGTCGAATCATGGGTTACTCCCACTGCAGTCAGGGGTCATATGGGCCCGCTCAGGACTTTAACCTCTGATGCTGTATAGCAGGCCTATTTTGCAGAGCCGGCTTTGTTGCAAAAGAAAAGGATTTATTGGATTAAATGTAATTTCTTATTGATTCATTAATTTGTGGTCAAATCGAGGGCGGTGGACTTTTGAATCCTTAACGGGTATCCTTGTAAATACATTTATCATTCAGCTTGATGAATAATGAGAAAAGTAATTTATTGAAAAGATTTTATCTGATAAGGAAAGGAAAGGACCTGACATTTTGCACAGTTGTACATTACAAAAAAGAACAAAGTGCCTTCATCCTGCGCGAAGTAGTTTAGGTACAAAATCATGCTATTATATGTTCACAACTTTCTGAAAAAATTAATGATAAACTATGTACATATAGAGAGTAACGCCTTGAGTGTTTGAATTAATATGTACATATGTGTATAGGTACCGAAGAGCTAGAATTTCTGAGATAAAAGCAAAAAACTAGATTTTCTAGTTGCAAAATGTATGGCATCGAACGTCACTTCCAAAATACGAAACATATTAGTTATGGTCACCCCTCCAAGTTGATTTCGAAGTGACAGTCAGTGTCATTTCAATTTCAAGTGGAAATGGGGGATGAAAAAATGTTACCTGATTTTGATATAATTCATGATAAATCGATTTTTAGAACAGGGACAAATTAAAAAAAGAACGATTTCGACATTTCGAGAAAATCTCTACAGAGTATTCTCACGAAAGATTTGCATGTTCATGCATACAAAGTGCAACTGACTCAAGAACTGAAGCCTACTGACCACGTACAGTGAAGAAAGTTCGTTGAATGGATTATGGAACAACAACAAGTGGATGCTGATTTTTCAAATAAAATCACCTTCAGCGATGATGCTCATTTTCATCTCAATCGTCAAAATTGTCAAATTTGGGGTTCAGAAAATCCACGAGTGATTATTGAGAAACAAATGCATCCACAACGTATTACTGTTTGGTGCGGATTTTGAGCTGGAGGGGTCATCGGACCATTCTTCTTTGAAAATGGGGCTGGTCAGGCAGTAACAGTTAACAGGTGCTCGCTATCGCAACATGATAAACCAGTTTTTTGTGCCTAAATTGCAAGATATGGATGCGGACGACATGTGGTTTCAACAAGACTGTGCCACTGCATGAGTTATTTCCTGGTCGTGTAATTTCCCGTTTTGTATCAACGAAATTCAGCCACATTTATGCAAAACGATCATTGAAAATTTCTACAAAAGAGTGCGTATGTGCCAGCAAAGCCGTGGAGACCATTTACCCGAAATGCTATTCCATACATAACCCTATACTATATACATTATCAAACAATAAATCATTTACAATTTTTAATTAAAATCCTGTGTTTTCTATCAAAATTACTTCTTGCGTGAATTTTGGAATACCCTTTATAAGAGGCGACTAAAATGCACCCTCCGTCTGACGATACTAAACATGTAATGAACAACACAACACAGTCCAGTTTTACTGGAAAATCCACTCTCTTCTGAGACAGGCTGTACGAATTCTGGGGAGAGCCATGCAGACGAAGAAGCGATAGCACGTGAATTAGATTTGGTTCTCAAAGAAAATACCCAGCAAAAAAACGAAAAACTGTTCTTTCGCCAGAAGCCGAGGAAAAAACATTATATAATAAGTTGCATTGCCTTCTTAAAGGAATTCTAGAGTTCGAATTCAAAGTACCATCCCTGAACAATAATGTGTGGAAATGTCAGCGATCAAGAAAGCTATCGCGCTGTTTCAATACAAGTTGTTTTGGACGGCTTCAAGTCTGCAATTCACCAAATAAATGCTAGTGTTCCCCAAAGGCTCTGTTTTGTCTCCGACTCTCTTTTTTATTTTTATAAATGATCTCTTGTCTGCAACTTCTAATCCAATCCATTCTTTCGCTGATGACAGTACCCTCAGTTTTTCATATACGTTTCCTTGCTCTTCGGCCGCTTAGGGCGGCATTCATCCGCCCTAAGCTGCAATATAAGGCTCATATCTGGTCTAGTGCACCCAAGACCGTTATGCACATTCTTGATAAGGTACAAAATCGCGCGTTACTCGTAAAACTTATAGGTGATAGGGACATTGTGAATTCTATACATTCACTTGAACATCGAAGAAATGTCTCGTGTCTCTCACTATTTTATCGTTTTTTTTTTTATAAAAAATGCTCCAGCGAAATAGCCAGTTGCATTCCACCCCTTCAAAATTTCACCCGCAATACCAATCATGCTTCGAATGCACATCAGTTCACCCTTAAGTCCAACTTCGGTCGTACTGCTAAATATGGGGATTCGTTTATAAGCCGAACGACAAGAATGTGGAATAATCTACCAGGCTCTGTATTTCCCCATCACTACAACCTTCAAACATTTAAAGCCAACGAGCACAGGCTCGTCCTCTGTTCCTCTCCCCCCTTTTCCTAACGCCCGTGCCCTAAAACAGTTTAAGGATATTCATATCACCTTCGGTGCGCGTTGATTATAAAAAAAAAAAAAAAAATTAAGTACGATGAAACTGAAATGGCGAAACAGCAACAAACGGGGCAAGATAAGGAAATTGTAATTAAGCGTTGACTTCCACTTTTCATGATTAGTTTCAATAAGACAGAGAATATTAAAGAAATTTACAATATTAAAACTATCCTCACCTTCGTGGCCAAATTGGACCGCTGGCTGCTCAAAATTACAAACCACACTCAATCATATTGCCACAAGGAACCGTGGTGTGTAAAAACTCCTAGTAAACGTTTATCTGAAAAATATGGTTATAATAAGCAAGCTTTACCGACTTAAATTGCAAAGGAAAACACCCACAAATTACCGAGACTGTGAAGTAGCTAGAGAGATCCAAAAAAAGGGGAGATATGCTAAAGAAAACATCGGACCCGAGCCCGAAACCGAATGAGGAAAAACGTGAAAGCGAAAGTAAGCAATACTCGTAAAGCTAAAAAAATACCTAAAAGGGTATGCTAACTTACGCTAACGAGCGGAAGGACAAATCGTAAAAGATAATCTAAAACAAACAAAAGTTCATAAACATTTGGATTATAAATATAGTAATGTTATTTTGCCTTCTGCTCCAAGTGCAACTGAAGGTTGCCATCTTAAATGCTACCAACATTTTACCGCGCTTAAGAAAGCCGAACCAAGAAAGCAGTGTCAGCGTACTATCAGATAATTAGGAAAAACCAGAAGAGATAGGGTCAGAAATGAAAGAATATGCTCAGAAGTAGGAAATGGAGTTGAGAACGAAGGGGACTGCAGCGAGAGGAAGACCCCGAATAACTTGTGAAAATCGCATCCAGGACGTAGGAAGGAATATGGACAAAACCCTGGCAGAGATGAGAAGAGAGAGCCGGGACCGAGACCATTGGAGAAGATGGATATCCCGAGGCTACACCGACGCTTAACAGAAGTGGGGATTGAAGAAGAAGAAGATGATGAATATTCTTGCAAATATCATGAAGAGGCGGACACACAAATAATTTTTCATATATGTAAAATAAATTACAACTCAAATGTTTTGATTCCTGATGTTCTGATACTGATGTTCTGATAATATTACTCGGACATATGGAAAATCTTCTCAGTGCTTTAAAAATCTGGATGGAGATAGGTGTTGGGAATTATCAGCGATATATAGACGCATCTAAACTGAATATGTATATGATTTTGTTTGGTTTGAAGGTGACCAGTTTCCAGCGATAGTCAATGATATCGTTATTCAACCCTCAGATAACGATGATAGAGAGTGCGCATTAGGTACTCGTATGCTTGAAATTTCAAAATCGTTCAAATTATGTTGAAAATGTTTTTACATTTTTATAGATGATGAATGCAGTGAATTCAGTGGCGATGATTCTGATGAGGAAGACTTGGGTATTGAAGAGGAATCGTGCAATGAAGATTAGGATCATATATTATTTATGTATGTTTATCTTAATAGGACTCAGTTCTTAAATTATATTGTAGAATGAATTTATATAATTTTTTTTTACATACATATTATCACATTTTGCGAACTAAATATGATACTAATTTGTGTTCAAATTAAAAACTTTTTTTGATATGGTTTACGATTTTTGATTGAATAGAAATTTTTTTTTCAAATATGCACACATTTCAATAATAAAATTTTATAGCTCATGTACCTGTCGTAATAGATACTAACTTCAACTTAAGTTATAATATTTACGTTGGAGTGAAATATCTCACAAAGTGTAAGTATTATAATGTTGGATTTAGAGGCTTAAGATATACTTATGAGCTTTCCATAGAGACTTCAATCACTTAAATCGAACACATATTTTTGACAATACAGCTCTTTTTGTTTGAACTTGACATAGGAAGATGCGTGGGAGTAGGTAATGTTTACTTTGTTCTGCAAGGATCTTGCGACCGCAATTATCGCTCTGCCATTTATAGTTTCAGGTTACTCAGGATGCATTTAATAATGTGCCAAATTTTCAGCTTGGATGAAATGACTTTAAAAATCCATGTTTGTGTCACTCTGCCAACCATTTGCGACCAACAAATCGCTCTGCCAATTATACAATATAATAATAATTTCAATGACATCCATCCCACAAAAAATCAGACGGGACGAAATGACTTATTTTCTTAATTTTTTTTTTTTTTTGGCAAATTCGCGAGGTCATTAACCCTAAAGCGACCACGATGACCTCGATGACCAAAACAACAATTTAATCATACAAATTTTGTAGACAAAATGACTCGCAAGATTGTTCACTGGCTCTTAGACTATTAACTGGTTCTAAAAACTTCACTAATTCTCGACTATGACTAAATCGATTTTGTTCCAAGTTTCGAAAAATTGTAAAATTGTATATCTGAGTTTTAGCAGATTAACAGTATATAGGTGCAAGCATGTGCGAGGAAATATATCTGTGACCAGAAAACATAGTAGCTTAAGTTGACTTAAGTCAAAATTTATTAAATAGTACCACAATGTTCCCAATTAGATATTTCTTCTGCCAATTTTTCAGTTCAATATCTTTAACGTTTTCCGCGTTATAGACAAAAGAACACTGTAAATCGAAAATTTCAAACTATTTTAACATGAATCAAAACTTTTAACGTTTATCTTTAAAATATTAAAAATTGACATAAGCTATTCTGCCTTAGGGCCAGAGATGTACGAGTATATTTATATTATTTTCTTATTAGCAGAGCTGCATTTGCAACACAAGCAACTAATGAGTATTAAAATGCAATTGTTCAGAAATGAAATCCAAAATTACTTTACACAATAAATAAACAAAGTACCTACATATGTGTGTACAATACATACATACGTATGTATGTACCCTTAACCAAGTTTTAACACATTTATAGTCCCAATGGGTTACCTGTCCTCTTCGGTTACGGTTTCGTGCCCGCAAGTTGTTTTTTTCGGTGACAGAGCTCTCTAATGCGATTATACGTACTCGTACAACACCCTTCGCAGCCCTTCTCAAATATCCATGTGTCCATTGCGACACACAAAGGACCAAATAATGTTAAAATCAGTGGCAAATTCGGAGTTTTTGCCGATCCCGTTTGCATACACATGCATGCGCATCCAGCTACTGTTCATCGGCTGCTGGTAAGTTTGTATTCATTGGCCACACCGAGTGTGCGTTTCTGCGGTTTTGTTGACTTTTGGTGAATATTTGACGAGGATGCGATTGTCCAGAAGAAAACCTTTATCAGGTCGAAATAATTCGAAAGCCATTGAAGTAATGACAGTGCTGATGCGATATGTAGATAGTATGAAATAATATAACATTACATGACATCTTGACCGTTATAAATAAGTGTTACGGAGAAGTGTTTTCTTAATTTTAGTGCGGATAAAGTTAATTCAATTTAAGTGACACCTTAAAACCGAGCAACGTAACAGTGGCATTTCTGGCGTCTCTAAGGCGGAAATTAAAAAAAGATAGTCAAGCAAAATTCCGTTCGCACATAGAGGTTTCTATTTGAAGAAAGATACTTAAAAATTCGAGTGTTTCATACGAAAAGCAAACAAAGCTTCTGCAGTCAGGTTTTCCTATGAAACAGATACAGCTGCCATTCATTACAAAAACAAAAATGTTTTTCCATGAAAAACGGTTTTCAGACAACCGCATGTTGCCGAATTATCTGTAGAAATCAATCAAACTGAATGGAATTCCTCTGAATCTCTCCACAACAGCTAAATATCTCGGAACCATCCTTGATTCGAAGCTCACCTGGAAAAAGAACACGGAAGAAAGAATGAAGAAAGCACTTTGCGCATTCTACGGGTGCAAGAAAACCTTTGGTAAACAATAGGGTCTGCGTCCGTCCATGATTAACTGGATGTACACGGCTATTGTCAGATCCATCCTTACCTTCGGAATTATTGTATGGTGGATGCAACAGACAAAACCAGTTACCTTAAAATGCTCACAAAGGTACAAGGATTAGCATGCATAAACATAACAGGAGCACAGAGATCAACACCCCAAGCGGGTTTAGATATGATGATAAATATCCCTCCCCTATAGAAGTACATACAATGCACAGCTGCCAAAAGTGCGATTCGTCTCAAACAATCGGGCGCATGGAAGCAAAGCTGCTATGGACACAGATCTATACTCAACAGGTAACCGATCTCGACAGAACAACAGATTATATCACACCCTATACAGATTTCAACAAGAACTACTCAACTTTACTTCCAGAAAGACAAGGGTGGGACTCTAACACATTAATTAATGTACAGGACATTCAGCTCTACACCGACGGGTCTAAAATGGATATCGGAACTGGCTCCGGAGCTTTATGCGAGTCACTTAAAATCAACCACTCGTACAAACTCCCGGATGATTGCAGCATCTTTCAGGCTGAGGTCTTCGCCATTGATAAGGCTGCACAGACTATACATAGCAAAACACTAAATCCCTCAAAGATTACAATTTTCAAAAATCAAAGCACTAGACTGCGTGGAAGTCAGATCGAAAACAGTTTCCAGATGTCGTAATACGTTAAACGAATATGCAACACCCATGACGTAACTGTCTGCTGGGTTCCTGGAAATACATATCAATGTAAAAGGAAACGAGACAGCTGATGAATCGGATATCAGTAGAAACTCGAATAGGTGAACTAAAAAGGAAAATAGACCTAAAAGCAAGTGAACTGATTAACTCCGCATGGTCCGCCAGAAGCGACTGTATCATGTCTCGCAGCTTATGGCCTACAGTGGATGAAAACAGAACAAAAAGCCTACTGGCGATGAATAAAAAAGAAATTCGGATCTTGATAGACGTCCTAACAGGACACTGCGCGATAGGGGAAATGGCTGCCAAACTAGGCATCAACACACCCGTCCACTGCAGGAGCTGTCAAGATATAGAGGAGACAGAAGTTATCAAGCACTTGTTATGTGATTGCTCAAATATTCAAAACCGCCGCCTCCATCATATGGGAAACAGGCTTTTTGACGAACATGATAGGCTTCATAAAGAACGTAGGCTGGTTTGCTATAAACCCACTGCAAGACAAAGGTTTCAAATATAGGTTCCACACAACAAAAAGGGATACACAATGGACCGTATGGCCCCTGTGATAAGCACTTAGGTGCACTTCCCTCCAACCTAACCTAACCTACGAGTACTTGTAACACTCGTCCTCTTTTAGTAGCACACAATCATCATTCATTCTAATGTGTTATTTCCTAATTTGTATGAAAGATAGCCAAAGCATTGCAAAGTTATTGTACGATATACCGGAAATGACCCGATGACGTCATATTTTAGATTTTGGAAAAACATGATACTCGTATTTCAAAAGGAATTATTAATGTACACTTTTCTAATGATGAGTATGAGTGGAACTTTTTTACCCTCCAAAGGACCTTAGCTGATATCGAAAGCTCATAAAATACCAGAATTTAATCGTCCCTAATCACTGATCCGACACAGTCGTATGCTCAAATACCTTTAACGTGTCCCTACCACTAAACCTGCTTGTCTCACAACCAAAGCCTAAAATTGCCCCTAAATGCATGTCTGTCCCGCGACGAATGCCTGAGCTTTCAAAAACCCCCTTCCAACATTTTTGCTTTGACAGAAACAAATCTAATATCAATAATTATTCTCCGCAACATTAAATTTTAACCGGCAGCGGCACTCTGCTGGCTCGCACACCACCGATTTCGAGTTTATATGTGTCAAGATATTCATACCCAAGCGCTATCTCTTCATAATGTGTTGCTATATACACCCATCTCAACCAATTGGATTTTACCAACTTGCCGTTGATGCAGTCGATGAACTTTGTGATGTCATGAACCCACGCGACGACGTCATCAATTTAGGGGACTTTAATCTTCCCCACCTTCAATAGTCTCAGTCGTACTGCCACCTCCGAAAAGGAAACCTTACTAACTGATTGTATCTCTGACTCTGGCCTATTCCAAGTAAGTGGCATCCGAAACAACTTAAATGGGCAACTTTACCTCATCTTCTCGTCCGACGCCTACAGTTCCAAAGTCTCTGAGAGCAATCATCTTCTTTCGATATTGGACCGTTTTCACCCACCTCGGGGGTACCTCATCCGTAGCCATCTTGGACCATTGATCTTTATCCTTACAATAAATGATGTCGAACGTATCATCCGAAACTCCGGTCTACGCTGATGTCGTGACATCTTTAGACGTATATCATCCCCCACTGATTTTCGCCTTCTTCAGGATGACCTGAATAGTTTCTCCATCTGGTGTATCAAAATTTCTTAGAGCTTAATGTCTATAAATGTCATTCTATTACCTACTTCTGCAAATGCCTTACACCACCTCCTAGGGTCTACTTCATTCGTGACAAGCCTTAGCATGCGATTTGAGTGTCATCTGCGATAGTGAACTTCACTTTCGATCACACATTGATAATCTCATAAGTAGAGTCAACTCAGCACTTGGCTGAGTGAAACGCTGGTCAAAAGAATTCTCAGAATTCTTTACGTAACAAAATCCCTCTATCTCATATTCGTTAGACTCCTCCTCGAGGATGCCAGCCAAGTATGGTCGCCACATCATGCTGCTCATACCACAAGAATTAAGGCTGTGCAGCGCAGGTTCATTCACTTTGCCTTACGCGATCTGTCTTGGGCCTCAACCTGCCATCCTTTGTGGATCGCCTTAGATTGATTAATCTTCAGTCATTGGAAAAACGACGCGATGTTGCCGACGCACTTTTCATTTATCAGATATTATCCGGTAACATTGACTGTCTCGCACAGCTTCAAACGATTTCTTTCAATACTAAGCCCCGTAACCTTAGGTCTGTTCCTCATCACACTAACTATGGTTACTACTAACCAATGTCAAGAATGCTGCGCAAATCAAATAATGCGGCTCCACTTTGATCACTTCTGACCCCAAATCATCAATCTTTTTCACTAGACTTAGTATAGCTTAGTTTAGTTTAGTTATAGAACCATTTAGTTTTAAGTATTTCAATGCTTGTATTAAGCTTTAAATAAATAAATAATTATTTTTTCATTTTTATCAGAAACCATTTGAAGAAAACGCCACGAAAAGTGGACGAGGCCTTATGAGTGAATTGTAGTGGAAGCCGATGTATACCAACTTGCCTATTTTTTGGTCGAATGAACTTCACTGTGTCTCTTAAACACGTCTAGACGGATTCGTAACTGTTTTATTAAAACTCAATTTTAAATATCCACAAAATTTTTAAAAATCACAATGTACATACATATGTATGCACGCTTATTCCAGACTTCCCTCGAGACAGATCTCATTCGAGTAATAGATTTCACTCGAATGAACTTTTCATATTCCGCGTCTCGAGTGAGAGGTGTTCATTATAGAATGAACAAATTCAGTGAATTTAATTTTCGAAATCAGCTGCGCGACGATTTAGCTGTCAGAGTTTATTTTTTTTTTGAAAAAAAAAGTAAACTAACAATAATGGCATTGTATATATTTGTGCAAGAAGAAGTAAACAAAATAAACAGAAAAATACTAAGAGACAAATCAAATCCACTTAATCTGGAAGATGGCATGTAAGTACATATGTACATTCTTGTTAAGATACTAAACTAATTTACATTACTTAGGTTTGTTAGAAATTTTCGACTGAATAAAGCAGCATTTCAGTATGTATTGGACGAATTAAGTTCTCAATTACAGCCTGGCACTCTATCTACAATCCCCCCGATTATAAAATTAGCGGCTGCTCTCAGATTTTTTGCAGAGGGTGGCTATCAATTGAGAGTCGGGAACGATTTTGACATCAGCATGGCACAACCTACCGTTTCAAAAACCATCACTTTTATTTGTAGTAAAGTCCTCGGCGATATCGGGCTTTGTTTCCATGAGTCTCACCATAGCTTCGAACTGTCCACTATTAGTCTTGGAGTGAGTCCTACGATGCACATACATATGTTACAAAATAATCAATATTTTTGTAAATAAAAAAACAAAAAACATTTTGCAACACCAGCTCGACAACAATTTCTGCTCGAATGAAAAAATGACATTTAATTCGATTCGAGTGACAACTAGAATTGAGTGAGTAAATGAACAAACATCGATATCGATCGATATCGAAACCGAGAATGTCATTTGGATCGATTCCAACAAAAGTCGATCCGAATCGAGACGCAGAATAAGCTTGATGGTTTTTTCTAATGGTAAAGTGAACGTGATAAAAGACAATGAATTTCATAGATACTTTGATTATTGTCGCTTCTAGAAGAAAAGTAAATCAAAATGTATCTCGGTTGAGGGTTAAATAAAAGTTTAAGTTAAGGAAAACATTTTTAGGTTCTAAATAATTTTTGAAGGGGTTAAGTCAAAACAAACACTTTTCGTTGGATTCCTGTCCGTAGTACCACTGAAGAGATTTTGATAAAGTTTGTTTGTATATTTGCTACGATATGTAGATACACTGAAATAATTAACCAATTCTTTTTTCTTCCAAGCATCCATTAACCAGCTTCGACAATGCGACCAAAGCAATGCTAATGAACAGAACTTTGACCGTGAATGTGGATTGTGGCCAATATGTAATGGCAGGGATCGACAGGGGCTGTCCGCAAGGTGGCGTTCTGCCTCCACTGCTATGGTGTATGGTGGTCGAATCTCTGTTGAACTTGATCGTGATGATGACATCAGGAGGACGGAAAAAATACTGTGAATCATGAGCAACGACAAAATCAAAACAAAAAATGCTTCCCAGTTATCTGGACGCTACCCTTGGAGTTAACAGAAACTTAATATTACCTGAGTTTCAAACCACTACACCAAATCTTTCTTTCTTTCTTTCGCTCTCTGTCTATCTACATAACGCCCGTGCCCTGTAATAGTATAAGGGTATTCATATCCCCTTTGGAGCGCGCAAATTATAAAAAAAAAAAAAATATGCGGATGATTTTGCCGTACTTTCTGTCGGACCGTGCCTAGAGACTCTCTGTGCTGACGCGCAAATGGCTCAGGATATGATCGATTAATGGTCCAGAAATGGTTATTTGTCCAGACATGGTTTTTCAAGTTTTCAATACAGAAATGAGTACAATGAGTCTTTGATAGACAACAAAGAAATCTCTTATGGGTGGCGCTAAGACAATGAGGAGTTCCAGAAACCTATGTGAGCTTGATCATGGACATGTATGAGTAAGCAAGGATAAGAGTAAGTTGTCCCACAGGAGTCACCGAAGAGTTTCCAATCAAAGTCGGTGTACACCAGGAAGCTATTTATTGCAGTCTTTGATTATCTGCTTGAAAAAAAGTGACAGACCCCAAAGTGCATCAGTTATTCTTTGCTAACGATGCAGCTATCATAAGTGTAGATCAAACGTAGCAGCAACGAGCACTTGATGTATGGGTGGATGTTTTGGACGGAAATGGAAATACACAGTGTCTATGCTGCCCGTTCTCTGATCCACACCGGCCTATTCCAGACGTTTACTTGAATGGAAAAGTGCTTCCCAAATGCGAAAAGTCCAAATATCTCGAATCGATGATCAATAGCGAAGCAACTTGTGATGATGACATCAATCATCCCGTAAGCGTAAGGTGGATGAAGTGGCGGGAAAACTCCGCAATCTTCTGTGACCGAAAAATGCCCGCTAAGCTGAAAGGAAGACTCTACATAGCAGTTGTACGTCCGGCGCTCACGTACGGTTGACAATGCTGGACAATGTACAAAAAGTATGAGGGCACATTAACGACAGCTGAGGTGAAGATGCTTCGCATGACAGCAGGAGTAACAAAGCTTGATAGAATAAGAAATTCGAAGATTCGAGGAATCCTTCATGTAAAAGAACCCATCACAAGCAAGATTGAGAACGACCGGCTTAGTTAGTATTGTCATGTTCAAAGGAGAGATCCTTCGAACCCCGTCAAAAAGGCAATATCAATCAAAGTTCCTACACAATCGCGCAAAAAAGGCAGATCAAAACACAACTTCATCACACAACTGGATCACACAAATGCAAAAACACCAGAATTTGATTGGCCTCAGTGACGAAGTGATCCGAAACCGGGAAGATTGCCGGTACTTCCTGAGGTCAAACCGGCAATTTTCTACGATGTAATGCTACTACAAAATCACCACAAACGTAACAAAAATTGTCTGCTGAATTATTACATAGACATTTTTTACATTTTCTTGAACCTAAAACCTAAAAAAAGGTATTGTAAAGGTTTATATTCAACAAAAAATATTATAAAATGGATCATTAAATCGTTATGAATAAAACAGTAAAACTGTAACTTACCTAAAAATCTATGAAGACTACGAAATAACTGAATATTATTATATTAACTTCGCAAACGCCCGTCTCTCACTTGTTCAGGACAAACACTGCTCTTGTGCTACTTCATGAGAGACGCTACAGTAGATCTCTGTCTCTTTCTTATACAGAGGTAAATGCGGAACACAATAATTTTCATTTCATTTTAGGGAAAATCAAAAATGTTTATTACATCAAAATGTGACGTGGTAGAGAAATTCTGACTACAAATTTGGATTCACCGTGTCCATATATATTAAGTCTACATATACCTACATTGCTTAGCTCTTATTTTGATGCCGACCAATGTAATTAGAAACTTCGCTCTTGAACGCTTTTATGCTGATAGGAAAAATTGAAAGTGCAAGAAGAGCAGTGAGGGGTTGTATCAGATGATTCACACATGCTTTTAATACTGTGGCAGGGACACCGTCAGGACCAGAAGAGTAATCAACTTTCAGTTGATTAATCTTATTAACAACAATTGACGGAGTTATGTATATCCACGGAGACAAGGGAGGTACATATGTGCAGAGTTGTTCAAAAAGCAGAAATAATCAAGGTTAGATTTAAGGACGTGGTCAGCGAACGACAGGCTGAAGAAGTGAGTGAAAAGGTTGGCAATTATTTTAGGGTCTGCAGATGAAAAATCCGAGAAGGTGAGAGTAGAAGGATTATCATCATCAGTTTAGATTGCATTCGACCTAGGTATTTTAGATAAAGCCTTTCGCAGAGCTCAGACAAATTGGTAGGGTAGAGTCGCGGCCCCTTAAGGAAATTTCCACAGAAAATGTCTCATAAAAACGGGGATTTTGAACCTTTTGGACCAATTTCTGTTTTATATTATTCGTTATAAAATTAAGATTCGATTGGCATACTAAAAACCTAACATTTTTGTTTAAAATATTAATTAAATCTGATTTTGATAAAAAAGTAAACATTTGCCAGTGTCCGGCCACTCGCATTCCAATTTCGGCCAGCGATGTGCCTGACCTCGGCCACCTCTTAAATAAAACTAGAAAATCGTTAAAAAAATGTTGATTAATGTTGGAAAAAAAAGAATTTATTAATAATAAAACCACTTTTCGTAAAGATTGCAACCGATGTTTTTCATATCGTCATCTTCGACGTCTGTAAGTACATCCTCGTCACAGGTTGGATTGTGATTTTGAATGATTTTTTTTTATCCTTTTCGAACTACTGGGTTTCCTTTTATTGCATTTTTCTTAATTTTTTCTTGACCGCTGCAGTTTCTTTTCTTGTATCTCAGCAACCTTTTGTAGTTTCAACTCTTCCTTCTTTTTGTGAAAGTCTTTCCAGGGCGCAGATGATATTAACATTGGCGGTTTTTCAACGTTCTGCGCCCTATTTTCCGATTTCTGTATCGGCTTCGGATAAACTAAGTGTTTTTCAAAGCTGGACGACGTTAAAGCAGAATTAGTGGACTCTAAAATAAAAATATTATTAGGTATAAGACCTAGTACCAAAGTTACAAGTTACCCAAGTTTATTTATTCATTTATTTATTTATTTATTTAAATCTAAATAGTTTATAAAAATCTATCTATTAACTATTTGTCTAAAAAAGTACACGGGCTTACCAAATAAGGCCGCGATGTTTACTTCACCAATCTGAGAATAAATGTCTTCTACAACGATGTTAAACGTGCCATTCAGCTCGAGCTCAAGCTCTGCTATTTCTTCATCGGGTCTAATGGAAAACATTCTTCTTGATCATGGCCTCTGATGGTATCACTGCCAATGGAGTGTGGCGATACAGCGACTCTAACTAAATGACCATCAAGGTTGATTTCGTATGTGCCATCAATGTCATCACTTGTCACCAAATCTTCTGCGCAGCTGAGTGAATTAACGTCACTTATCCTTTGTGAACTTGAGAAATAATAGTGATTACATCTTTGTAATCAATATTTTCTAATTCCAATTCATCTTTAAGGGATGTGATCACTCGTTTGGCATCCAAAAGGCTTTCCTCTGGAATGTTAGGAGAAACGCTACTATTGCCTTCATTTACCGACTCTAATACATTTTGGACGCATTTCGTGTGGTCAACAGCATCCAGATTAAAAGGAAATAGTCCACATTTTTTGAACGCATTCTGAATTATCGTCGTTCTATCCTTGCATTTAAGGACCATGTTCAGTATCTCGCAGAAATTCTCTTTCCTTATTGCCTTGTCATGATTACCCGGAAATCTTTGCCATGCACTGATTGTATAGTCCGGCTTCATCCAATTAAAAGCACCCACATCAGCTGGTTGCATTATATGCGTAGTGTTAGGGGGAAGTGCATACAAAATACATATGTCCGTCAACAAAGAACATCACAGGACGTTTGACGTCATTTTTCAATAGCCAAATGTGGAGCCCGTCGGTAACATATTGAAGAAAAGTTTCGCTGCACATCCAACCACTCTCAGTTTTTCTAAAACCCCATTCATCAGGCATGCTTTTAAGGACTCTGGCAGGTGGTCGCTTGTATGGAAAAACAACCATGGAAGGAAGCGCTTTTCCACATGCAGTGAACGCTAAAAGGACTGTAAGTGTTTCTTTCTCGTTACCAGCACTTACTTTATAGATGTTCTTAAGTCCTTTGGGGGCAAGGACGTTACCAGTTTTTGGAGCCATGCTAAAATCTGTTTCATCCGCGTTTAAAATTCTGGAGGGATCTTCAAGGATGTCTTCAGCTTTATTATTAATCAAATATTCATGAAGATCTCGAAACCATTTCCTTATTCCTTGCTCCGTAATGGTAGCCCGAGATTTGGATATAGCTTCAGGAGTTCTTAAGCTTATGCTTGAATGGCGCCTTTTTTTCCTGGCTTCTTATCCTTGAACGGGGTTTTTCGAGAAACGTCTTTCAGAATTTTTTGAACCGTCTGTAGAAGATCCTCTGAATTTTGCGGAAAGCCACACTTGGCCAAAGTTATAAGCCAGTCGGCAAGCTTCTCCTCTTCTTCAATGGATGGTATTGAGCCACATTTTGCTACGTCCGTCTAAGACTTTCCATGGATCCGATCTTGAAGAGTAGTTCTGGGAATTCCGAACTTGCTAGCGACTTCCCGAATGGGCATTTTATTTTGTTTAATTTCTAGAAGAGCTTGTACCAAAACTTGATCGCTGTAAGTGATTACACGCTTTCTCTTAGTTGCGTCACTCATTTTAATTGTAGTGTATTACTTAAAATTATAATTTAAAGCTAGTTTACTATCTATTTTTACAGAGAAAAATTATTTCTCTTACAAAAATTCAGCGGGACCGAAGTTAGGAGACACGTTTCCAGTATCCGGCCACCTAGGTCAATGTTTGTAAAAGTGTGGCCGACTACTGGCCACTCTAAAAAAAACCATCAATTTAACATTTTTATGTTTTTTAAAGCAGTTTTCGTTGAAATATACTATAATTAACTATACAACTTATTGTACTCACCTTTTGAAATTATGAAATAAAGACTAATTCCGGAATACACTGTACTATTGTTTTTACTAGAACAACTCCGGAATACCTTGTCCTAACGCGTTCACACAACCAATAAGCTCATAATTAAGGAAAGACTTTGCCAATTCAAGTGAAATTTTGAAGGAGTATAAGAAAGAGATAACAGACTACATTACGACTGCAAAAAGAGTTTTAACAGGTCGCTATGATTCCTCGATAGCGATGTGGATGCAGTAGCTGATGAAAATTGAAGCAAAAAATCCCAAAGAAAATTCTGCCTCGCCTACCATCCCCACGCTCATTTACAATGACATTCCAGCTGTCAGCTCCTTAGACAAGGCCAATCTGCTTGCTGTTCACTTTGCAGCTAACTCCACGCTGCCAGATAATGCTTTGTCTCCAACTGTATTTGAGAGCGTCAAATTTTCCATGGGACAAGCCCACTTTCGCACTCGTATAGTTGCAGGATTACTCCAAGGTCTTATAGTATTCCCCCCATAGTTTTGAAGACAGGAACATTCGTTATTTTTTTATTTGTAAAGTTGATATGGGTGGACTTAGACTCATTAAGTTTGGCCGAATTCGAAAACGTCATTGACGTGACGATCCCTTCAACGACACGATGATCATTTGCAATCCTGCGACTGTCATATGCATTAAATTGCCATCGCATATGTTGACGTTTTAGAATGAAAATCACACCGCCATCTTAATTTTTTTTTTTTGTCTGTGGAATCTGTTTGTGAAATTTTGTGTGAAATAACAATGAAAATGAAAAATGTTTTAACAAATTTCTTGTTAACTGCACTTGTGGAAGAAAGTGGGAAAAATCAGCTTATTGAACAAATTGAAAAGAGAAAGAAAGTAATTTATCGAAACCTTCTGATATTCAAACACATTAAATTGGGCCTTGGCTTAAAATCAAGAGTCATTCCGAAAATTGAAAATTATTTGGATAAAATAAAGGAATATCCTCACGATGTATTTTATTCGCACTTTCGTATGAAACGAAAAACTTTTGAGGTAAGCATGTGTTATATGGATGCAAATCATGTAAAAATGTTTTAGGTACTTTTACAACAAGTTACAAAGGAATGGAAAAGGCAAGAGACGGGAAGACCAAAAGTTCATGTTGAGAAAGCCTTATATATTACTCTTTGGAGATTGGCGAACCGAGCGTCATATCGTGTTCTTTCTGAAATTGGACAAGGAACGGCCCATTCAACAATTCAAAATATGACACAGATTATAGCCAGCTTTGTCAACAAATTTGTAAAATGGCCAGGATCTCAACATGAATTACAGAAAATAATGTTGGATTTTCAAAACATGCGACGAGAAAGGCCATTTCCAAATGTAGTTGGATGTCTAGATTGAACTCATATTCAGATTTCAACACCCAAAGATGACTGCGCTAGTTATTACAACCGAAAAGGAACTCATTCAATAATTTTACAGGTAGATTCAATATTATCTATGAACTCAGCATTTATTAATTTGCTTTAATTTTGTTTTTAACGCGAGGCCGTTTGTGATAGCAGCTTACGCTTCATCGATATATTTTTTGGATGGCCTGGTCGATCTCATGACGCTTCTGTTTGGGAAAGCTGTCCTTTAAAGTGCAACTTGGAGTCTGGTGCTATTATATTACCGGATGGAAGTCATTTGTTGGGAGATTCCGCTTACCCATTGACCACATATCTTATGGTAACGACAGAAAAGAAATTTAATTTCTACCATAGTTCGACTAGAGTATGCATCGAACAGGCTTTTGGTATTCTAAAAGGCAAATTTAGAATCTTACAATATTTGCCCATATATGATATATCGGAAGCAAAGAATATTGTTGTATCGTGTGTTGTTCTTCAGAACTTTATTATCGAACAACAAGGCCTGGATTTAGAAAGTTTATTGGGTGAAAGTGCTGGGACCGAAGTAAATGGCATAAATTATAATGAAGACACACGCGAAGAAGCCAAACGAAACCGAAATATTATCGCTCATTTATTCGAATGTTAAAAAATACATAAATTAATTCATTTTCTTATAAAAAAAAATAACAAAATACAAAACAGCCTTAGTTTCATTAATAGCAAAGTAATTCAAAGCATACTTATTTATGAATACACTTTATATGAATAAAAAATAATTTAATGCACGATTTTACTTTTCCAGTAGATTCTGTAGAAGGTTTCTTAAATCCTTAAGAACATCAATTCTCTGCTTTTCTATCTCCATACTCTCCTGGTATCTCCTTTCAGCATCCTGGGCCTCTTCTTTAAAGAAATACAAAATTTCATCAACTTTTCTTTTCTTTGGTGTTATTTGTTGTTCCACATAATCTTGCGTATCTGATGACATAAAAGTAGCATCCAAGCTCGAAGCCAATAACCTATGTGGAGGTGTTATAAAGTGCGAAGATCCATACGCAGAATCAAACTCCTCGAAGTATTCCCATGAAGTAGCATTTCTACCGCTCAAACTATTTCTTTTTTTTATTCGTTTGTAAGTAGTAAAAAGATTTGTGTATTTTGTTTTGCATGCCTCCATTGCAAAAACAAAATTTGGATTTGCGCTTTTAATTTCTTGAAATATCATTTTCCATATCGCATTTTTCTTCTTTTTTCCGTCTTTGAAATGATGTTCATGCTTGATTCTTATTGAGATAAGGCATTTTACTTCGTTCTTGGTCCATACTTGTGTTTCACTAAAAATCAAAAATTGGTATAAAATGAACAAATAATTTATGTAAAATTAATATATATTTACTTTTCTTCCATTAACTCGTTTTCGCAGTCCATCTTTACACAATTTGTATGAAATGTCAAAATGCATTCAATGGAATTTGAATGCGTTGTTGTACGGATCTATGCGATCATCTGCTAGTTACCACGTTTTCGAATTCTTGACGTATGCGTCAAAGAGTTTCCGAATTTTTGATCATTGACTATCGTCAAGCAAATGACGTTTTCGAATTCGGCCTTTCATTCGCCATCGTTTCGTCCAATCACATATCTCATTCACTGAGTTTTGTAGCTTTTCTGTTGCTGTGGCCACGCATCCATCAGTTGCTAGAAGAGCAGTGTCGTCTGCGAATGTGGCTAACATGGTATCATTCGCATTGGAATATCAGTAGTATATAGTAAATATAGGGTAGGGCCTAGAACACTTCCCTGTGGAACACTGGCTTGTATTTCTTTAAGTTCAGAATACGCTGAACCATAGCGAACTCTAAAGAATCCATTAGCTATATATGACTTAAGTATCTCATAGCATTGTCTAGGTAGATCCCTGTGTAGTTTATATTCCAAGCCCTTATGCCAAACTTTATCAAAGGCCTGAGCAACATCTAGGAGTATTGTAGAACAAACTTGTTTTTCTTCTAGTGCTTTTTCTATAACATTAGTTATACGATGCACTTGGTCTATTGTCGAGTGCTTATTTCTAAACCCGAACTGATGTATGGGAATAAGCGTTCTTTGCTCTATGATTCTATCCAGCCTTTTAAGAAGCAGTTTCTCGAAAATTTTTGATAATATCGGTAAAAGCGATATTGGCCTATATGAGGTAACTTCTGATAGGGGTTTACCTTGTTTAGGTATAACAATAATTTTTGCTATTTTCCAGTGATGTGGGACATATCTTTGTGTAAAACAGGCATTAGTTATAAGCTTGAGTTTTAACAATGCTCCGAAGGGTATTTCTTTCAGGATTTGGGCAGTTAAAAGGTCGTAACCTGGTGATTTTCTACTAGATAGTTTAGAAATACATGTGCTAATCTTTCTTAGCGAAACATAAGGGATTACGTCTTCATCTATTTTATCAGAGAATTCTAGTTAATTTGCCACGCTAGGTGGAAAAGGTTTAAACACATTTGTTAGTTCAACCCTTTCTTTTGGGTCGCCGATCCATTTCCCTTCAGATATTTTTAACGGGGGATCCTGCGCTTGAGGTCTCTTTAAATGATTGGCAGCCTTCCAGAGGGAGTAGTCCGTCGCTTTGTCAGCAGTTAAGGTACAAAGGTAATTAGGTAAGGATCTATTTTTAAATTCACTGATACTTTTTTTGAGTTTGTTATTCAGTCTATTAAACACAACTTTATCACCGGGATATCTTGTCATTTGCCACCTCCTGCGAACTCTTCTCTTTTGTAATATTAGTTCCCTAATTTCTGTGGGATATTTTACTGATGCTTCTTTTTTTATAGGTCGGTGTACTATCTTCTGCTGCCTGTTGTATATCGGCAATGAATTGTTCCACTTCGATGTCAATATGGTTTGTTGTGGTCAGAGGGGATCTAAGGTTAATAAATCCTTCTAGTAAATCTCTGAATTTACACCAGTTCGTTTTTTTGTTGGTAAGTCTTACATTTATTATCTTTTGTATTAACATGCCGTTGACCGTCAGTGTATGATCTGACGACATATCATCACTGTTTTCAACTTTTACTTCTTTTCTATTGATTCCTTTCATTATGCTGAAGTCAATAAGATCTGGTGTTTTCGCTGGGTCAGATGGCCAATAAGTAGGCGATCCAGTCGAAATGAAATTAAAATTTCGCCCGGCTTTGTAAAGCTTCCTGCCAACAGTCGACAGTTGGATGTTTTCCTTCACATTTAACGCATGCAAAATCCCTTTTACAATAGTTTTGCATATGCCCGTAGGCCTGACATCTTTTGCATTGAGGTATTGTGTTGGAACTTCTACTAAGTGGCTCAATCTTGACAACAATACCCATTATTGATCTAATAGCGTATACCTTTTCAATATCTTCTTGATTGTGAAAGGAGAATATAAAAAGAGGTAATTTCTTATTTCTTGTCATTGGTTCCCTATCGTTATCTTTTATTCTTTCTTTTTTGATTAGGTTTTTGTCCTCAAAAATTTTGAAATACTTACTAGTCAAGTCTTCAACAATATCATGTTCATCACACGAGGAGTGAAGACCTCTGGCTACTACTCTCAATGGTCTAGTAGCCTTATTTTCATATGAGTGCCACTATCATCGAAATTTATTTTCCAATTATTGTTGCTATATGCATATTTTCTTTGCTTTTTGGTCAATTATTCTTTTTAACTCACCAAATCTGTCTACTCCGGAGATCATTATTGGTGGTGGTAATGGCTGTCTTTTTAAGGCAATGGTTGCCTTTTCAAGCCTTCTATCCTTAGGCTCAGCTTGCGAATTTGCTTGTTTTGCAGTAGCCATACTATCATGTTTTCTTTCAGATATTTCAGGACTCTCTTCATCCTTGCGTTTTTTCTTTGGCCTTTTACTTTTCTTCAGATGTCCTTCTGTCTCTAGTGCAAGCTCCTCTTCATCTGTGAGGTATTCTTTTTTGTCATTTTGCTGGCTTGGTTGGACAGGACATTTATTAGTACAATCCAACAAGGCAACTTTCACCTCTAAATTTTTTATTTGTTTTTGCAGGCTTATAACAATCTCTTCTAGATTTTTCCTTGCTTTGAGTTCAGCTTGCCATTCTTTGTAATAACTGTTTGTTTTTAATTTCGCTAGTGAATCTGATTTATGTTCACTTTCAACTATACTGGCTTCAGTTCAAGATTTTTCTTTTTGTGCTTTTGGAATGCTTACAATTATAGCGCTATCTTTGGTCGTAAGGTCTTTTGGCGCTATTTTTTTCGGTGGAGTTCTTGCCGTGAGTGAACTTCTTCTGGAGTTTTGTTGAAAAAGCAATAAATGGTCCCCCCCAGAATCCATGGGACCGACCTCCGAGGAGGGTGGATTTTCCAGTATACCTGGTCTGCCACCTGGGGTATTCATATCTGTTGTTTTATTTATTGCCATATTTTATATAACTGGTTCAGTTTTGCTAGGTAGTTCAGTAATTTCTACACACAAACCCCCTGCCAGGAGGACCGGGTCATTTGTTTTATTTTTTTGCCGTTTTTGCGAAGTTTTCGTCTCCGCTTATGTGGATTTTAGTCGCCTCTTACGACAGGCATACCTACCCCGGGTATATTCTGTCCCCAACCCGAAGGGGTAAATAAATTACCTTTCGGGGCGTTCAATACAAGTTGTTTTGGACGGCTTCAAGTCTGCTGGGTTTTGTCTCCAACTCTCTTTCTTATTTTTATAAATAATCTCTTGTCTGCAACTTCTAATCCATTCCTCCGCTGATGACAGTACCCTCAGTTTTTCATATTGGTTCCCTAACTAACGCCCTTGCTCTTCGGCCGTAGGAGGGGAAAGGCAACATATGTTAAACACATTAAATTCCGACCTGGACAGCATTATCAAATGGTTCAACCTACAGAGTGGAATTTAATGATTCCAAAACACAATGCTGTCTTCTGTCTCTTAAGCGAAACCAAACCCTCAACCATTATCCATGGATGGTACTTGCATCGTTGAAACCGAAAGACTTGCCATTCTCGGAATGTGTATTAATAACCACCTTCTATGGAACGATCACATATTCGAGGTCGCCAAAAATGCTGCAAAATGTCTAGGATTCCTTAAACGGTTCAAGAAATATTTTACCCCGTCTGATCTGGCCTCAATTTATAAGGCATTCATCTGCCCTAAGCTGGAATATAACGCTCATATCTGGTCTGGTGCACCCAAGACCGTTTTGCAGATTCTTGATAGGGTACAGAATCGTGCGTTAAAACTTATAGGCGATAGAAACATTGTGAATTCCATTCATTCACTAGAACATCGGAGAAATGTCTCCTGTCTCTCCCTGTTTTATCGTTTTTTTTATAAAAAATGCTCAAGCGAAATAGCCAGTTGCATTCCTTCCCTTCAAAATTTCACGCAAAATACGCGACATGCTTCGAATGCACATCAGTTCACCCTTAAGTCCAACTTCGGTCGTACTGTCAAGTATAGGGATTCGTTTATAAGGCGAACGACAAGAATGTGGAATAATCTACCAGGCTCTGTATTTCCCCATCACTACAACCTTCAAACATTTAAAGCCAACGTGCACAGGCTCCTCCTCTGTTCCTCTTCCCCTTTTTCCAAAACCCCCGTGCCCTGTAACAGTTTAAGTGTATTCATATACCCATCGCTATTGCTAAATTGTTTTTGACAAAAGTGGACCACCGTTAGCATTGCACCAATGAAAAAAGAAAACTGATCATAATGCGTATTGAAGGCAAGTCATACAGGGTAATACAACGAGTTCTTTTGTGCTCAGCTCCAAAAATATTCAATGCTATAAATTTTGAACAGAAAACGGAAAAATGAGGAGCGGAAAGGAAAACCAGCAGACAAGCTGATCGCAGTATTATTCTCTTGAGCAGAAAGGATCCCTCGAAAACAGCGGTACAGATAAGGAGCTTGATGAAACTACCTCTAAGTACAATGACGGTAAGCAGGAGACTGCGGGAAGCTGGTTTATTAGAACAAAGTTGTCAAAAAAAGCCAATCCAAATGGCGAAATACAAGTATTTTGTGGACTGACGAGTACAAATTGTTTTGTTTAGTGGCCTTGGATCTCGGCAATATGTCAGGCGTCCCCCTAACACCAAATTCACATCATACGAGTAAAAACGGTGACATGGAATCTCGAAAATAATGATATGGGGCTGTTTTTCATACTATAGTAGCGGCCCCATATATCAAATGGATGGTACAATGGATCATCATGTGTAGTGAGTGTCCCGCAAAATATAATGTTGCCATTTGCGGAGTGTGAAATGCCTTTAAAATGGTTCCTACAGCAGGATATCGACCCTAAACATACCAGCCGTAGAGCAAAAAGTTGGTTTCACGACAATGGGATTCTGGTTTTAGAATGGCCGCCCTAATCGCCTGACTTGAATCCCATCGAAAATCTGAAAACTGCTGTTTTCAACAAAAAACCTACAAATAACAACCAAGTGTGCGAAGTTGTTCGGGAAGCATATGGCATACCACCTGACCGCTGCATTCACCTTGTTGACTCCATGGTTCAACTATGTAGGGCAGTTATAACGAATAAAGGAAGTTCGACTAAATATTAGTTTCGTTTTTATAAATAATAGCTAAAATGTAAGTTTATGTAAAAGCGCTACTATTTTTATGTTAATAGGGGCTAATCGTTGAATTCGATTTCCTGATTTTTTTTTGTTGTTGTAAATATTTATCCATGTTTGCAATATATTTATTAAATATAAATATAAAATATTAAAATCGTGGAGAAACTCCTTGTTGTCAGATAATTGAGGTTTTTTTTTATATTTTCTTGTCCGCTGCTGTTTTAATATTTGCAGCTTTGCATATGTATTTTTTAATCTAACTAGATAAATATGTTGAAACTGTTTTATGAATTTTTACTTCTTTTTCTTTATAGTAAATGGATTCGATAATTGTCTAAATCATGCAAAAAGCATCTTCTATTGTGGATATCACCTGGTGTAGTGCCGTCTCAACTGATTTTCCTCTGAGGTATACGTGTTGATTAGAACACAGCCGCGGATTTGTAATCTGTGGTCTGATGTAATTATCGCAGATTCTCTCTTCTATAGCTCTATAGTCCTTTGCTGTCGATAAATCTTTCCCGGGTTTTAGTAGGAACACCACTGTCACCTCTTGCCATTGTGTTGGTGTGTATCGGAGATATAGACATCCCCTGAAGATATTAACCAGGCTTTTCTTTGGGGTGTCTAATTCTATCCATTTTTGCAGAAAGCTGGGAAGTATTGTGTCCATGCCCGGTGATTTATATGTTGCAAATGAGTTAAGATCCCAGGCCACTTTATCTGCATCAACTAGGTTCTCATCGTCCTCCCATTTTGTATCAGTTCGATTAAGCCCATACTTGGAAGGTGTATTGCCTCGTTGAAACAGTTTGGGAAGTGTGCACACATCAGCGTCTCCAAGGTATCGGAAGCTGATAACTTGGTGGTTCCCTGGACAAGATCTTGTTTAAACGCGCTGCTCCATTGTTGTCGCTTTTGTTATTGCAGAATGTTTTCCATGATTCCCTTTTAGCAGCGCTGGTGAGCTTCTTGAAGCTTCTTATACTTTCTTTATAAGATTCCCAGTCTGCTTCTTCGTTGGTTCTTGTGACCGCAGTATCGCTAGATAAAGTTCTTAGCGTCACAAGACTCAGTAGTTTGTATCAGTGTTCGGGTGCATGTTTGGCAATCCTTGACCTGGTTGAAAGTATCTGTCCTAGCAAATTTAATTTAATTTGCAATTTGTTTCTCTCTTTTTCTACCGAAAAAAAGCTGACTTGTTAAAACTACATATTTCGTTAATAATCACAGTAATGTGCATACGTAAGCAAAAAGTTTTCACCATCTTTAATCACTCCCAATTGTGTTCCAAATGGCGATTTTCCTTTTTGTCATTGTGTCACAGTTAAATTGAGAATTTTTTGTGCCCAAACATACTCCCTGCTCACATTTCATGTCGTCATTTAGAGTTTATAAAGTGTCCTTAGCAAACAAAATCCAGCTACTTTGTTCGTCCCCCTGCACGATAGTGTCGCACACGTTGCTGATAAAACATACAACAAAGTAGCAATTTGATTCCTTTTAATGTTGCCAAGAAACTCAAATTGACATTTCATCCCGTCTTTTGTCTGAATGCGCATACGAGTGTGGTCCTGTGGGTTATTGTTGGCAATAACGACACTCATATATCTCACACGGATGGCTGTAAGACAATTGGCACGTTTGTTGTTATTTTCAGGAAGAAAGGCGAATTATCAGGCTCTTCGTACTATCCAGGATGTGTAGTTAAAGGTTAACCACCTAAAGTCCTATTATACTCTCTAATTGCACTCCGGGGGCGCGTTAGGACTATATTGCAATTGAATGTGTAATTTCTTTTTCTCTCCATGTACGCTGTGTGCTGAGTGTATCTAAAACAAATACTATGTGATGGGCAATTTATGTTGAAAAGAAAATAAAAAGAGTATAAATGCTGTTGCAAGATATGATTGTCTTTAAATAGGTTATTGTAGAAAGAGGCCTTTGCAAAATTGTGCGGTGTATACATATCTACATACAGTTTAGATACGGTTCCTGTAGTTTGTCGTATGCCATACGTAAATTTACATACATACGGTAATACATTTCCATCGAAAAACCTAAATCGTAACAAAAGCCTCATGAAATAATCCTCATTTGTCTCTAGTCCACTCAGCTTTTGGACTATCAGAACTGCGATATTTGCTTTTTTGGTTAGCTTTATACCAAAAAGTAATACCAACATTTCATGACAACCAATTCATGGTACATACATACATACATTACATGCACACTTAACTTCTGCATATGGATAATATGGTATTTCTTAAATAGGGTCTACTACTTCGGGATGAGATACAGCATTGATATTGTAGTATGCGAGCTACGGCTCGAGTAGATAAAACGATATTCTGTGAAATTTATTTCTTTATTTTCTAGTCTTTAGAACAATTCAGCTTCACACTATACTATTCTTCGCAATTCTTTTCTTACAATGTCTCTTTCCTCTCAAATCACTTTATCTCCTTTCAATTACTTAATTCACAAATCCAAACTAATTACTTCTTCTTGTTAAATCTCAACTTTCAATTTATCACAAAATTACAACTTCGCCCATTATCACTTTTCTAATCTCTTCGCCACAGTTTAGAAACTACTGCGCCTTTTTGATCGCCATCTGTCCTTATATAGCAGAAGTTTCTGATAGCCAGAAACTTCTAGCAAATTCTTCGACCACTGGAACAAGAAAAATTCTGATGTAATAATTCCAAGATGACAATCATTACGTGCAGTTATAATTCTCTCTTGTTCTCTTTTATCCGTGATATTATCCGAGCTGTGGTGACTAATTTCAGACACGAACCTCAAATGAAAAGACACTTCGGAATTTGTTGCCTGTTCGAGGGCGTAGTTATTATGCTACATTATGTTACACTGCCCTCCTCTTAGACTTGTTCGTCCCGAACAAGTGTGTCCTCACTTCGGCCATTGTATCGACTCAGTCGGTCCACATGAACCACTTTCATTTTGACCCTTGGTCCTCGCTGGATGCGGTAGACAACATCGTTGATGCGGGTTATTATTCTGTAGGAACCCTCACAGTTCTGCTGCAACTTAGGTGATTTCCCCTTTTGGCGATGGCGATTATACAGCCACACTAGATCTCCTTCCTGGAATCCTGACGTTGTTGCCTTGGCATCATACCTGGTCTTCATGCGGTCGCTCGTTATCTTAATCTGGCTTCTGGTCCTTTGGTGTATGTCCCTAAGCCTTTCCCTAAGGTCCGCCACGTACCCTTCTTCATTTCTGGGCTCATTGGTAGGAGATCCAAATTTCACCTCACTGGGTAAACGAGCTATTCCACCAAATAAGATTTCGAACGGCGTATGTCGAGTAGTGCTATGCACGGCACTTCTATAGGCCATCAAAAACAAGGGAATCTGCCGGTCCCAATCCCGTTGGTAGTCACCTACGACCTTCGAGAGATGTTCGTCCAAAGTCCTATTGAAACGCTCCACCATACCGTCCGACTGTGGATGAAGCGGGGTTGTCCTTGTCTTTTTGATTCCGAGTAGTTGACACATCTCTTGGTCAGAATGCAATTCCAAGGGCACACTGAATCTGCTAACCCAATTGTAGACGATCTACCGATTACCGTGTCGGTTTCCGGAAAGGGCCCTGCGATGTCAATGGCGATTCGTTCGAAAGGTGCTCCCACGTTGTATTGGTGCATCTTACCTCGAGTTTTGATTCTCGGACCCTTGCTAGCTGCACACACGTCGCATTTTCTGCACCAGTCTTCGATATCTTCCTTCGCTTGTAACCAATAAAAACGTTCTCGTACCTTTTCTAGCGTCTTATTCACTCCCAAGTGGCCTCCGGTCGCCCCGCCATGCATTTCCTGTAACACCTCCTTGACCCTCGTCCGCGGTACGACAAGCTGCATTACAAACGACTTTCCGTCGGAGGATTCCCATTTTCTTCTCAGAACACCTTCTTGGACATGGAGGGAGTCCCACTGCGCAAAATATGCCTTTAAGGTCGGGCTTCTGTGAGAGATGTCCTGATGATCCGGTTTCTCCATGTTCTCCTTCCAGGCCAGAATCGGCTCGATATCCGGGTCTTCCTTCTGAGCGTTCCGGATCTCATCTACGCTCCAGCCGGCGATAGGTTCGGCTCTCATTCTTTGGATGGAAACCAGCTCCCGTTCTTCCTGACGCGCACAATGTTTACAATCCGTTCTGCATGGTCTCCGGGACAGTGCATCCGCATTAGAGTGGAGTTTTCCTTTACGATGCTGTATTTCGTAGTCGTAGATTTGCAGCCTTTCGATCCATCTTGCGACCTGACCCTCAGGACTCTTGAACTGTAATAGCCATTTTAAGGCTGCATGGTCTGTGCGAAGAACGAACTTCCTCCCGTAGAGGTATTTGTGAAAATGCTTCGTAGCCAAGATCAAAGCTAGAAGTTCTCTCCTTGTCACGCAGTAGTTCCTTTCTGGCTTAGAGAGCACCTTGCTGAAGTACGCAACCACCTTCTCTTGGCCGTCATGCACCTGGGAGAGTACGGCTCCTACCCCGACATTACTAGCATCTGCATCCACAACGAACGTTTCCCCGGGAGTGGGGTAAGCCAGTATCGGCGCATCGCATAGCCGTTGTTTAAGTGTTTTCCCTTTTCCGTCAACTGGTGCAGGCTCTTTGCGATCCCGGCAAAATCCTTCACGAACCGTCTGTAGTAGGTGGCTAGGCCCAGGAAGCTCCTTAGTTGGTGTTTTTCCTTGGGGACTGGCCAGCTTTTCACCGCTTCGACCTTCTCTGGATCGATTCTCACTCCTTTCGCTGAAATTATGTGCCCCAAGTACTTGACTTCTGCTCTAAACAGGGCGCACTTCTTGGGGTTGAGCTTCAGGTGGGCACTTCGAAGCCTTTGAGACACATCCCTTAGATTGTCTCGGTGTTGCGCAAACGTTTTTCCTACGACGATGACATCATCCAAGTATACCAAACAGGTTTTCCATGTTAACACTTGCAGGACACATTCCATCAATCGCTCGAAAGTCGCCGGAGCATTGCACAGCCCGAATGGCATTACCGTGAATTGCCATAGCCTATTTCCTGCGGTGAAGGCGGTTTTCTCCCGGTCTTCTGGATGGATCTGTACCTGCCAGTAGCCACTCTTCAAGTCGAGAGTGGAAAACCATCGGGCTCCTGATAGTGTGTCTAGCGTGTCGTCAATCCGTGGCAGAGGATAGCTGTCTTTCTTGGTGACGTAATTGAGCTGCCGATAGTCCACGCAGAACCGCGTGCTGCCATCTTTCTTCTTAAGCAGTACAACCGGTGATGCCCACGGACTTTTGGAACTTTCAATCAGACCTTCTTTCTCCATTGCCGACACCATCTCTGCAACTTCTGTCTGCTTTGCCAATGGAAGGCGCCTAGCAGGCTGACGAATTGGTCTAGTATCACCAGTGTCTATTCGATGTTGTACCAGGTGTGTTCGGCCGTATTCTCCGTCCTGTGAGGCAAATACATCAGCATACTCATTGATAAGATTCTCTGCCATAGTTCGCTGCTCCTGATTCAGCTCACTGGACTGGAGAATCGTCTCTCTCGTTTCCGCTGTCCAAGGTGATGGGAGAGGTTTTGGAGCATCACGTTCAGATATTGTTGCGACGGCGGTAATCGGCGTGCATTTTCCAGTCACCTCCCCTCGCTTTAGTTTGACAGTGTGCGGTCTTGCGTTCAAAACTCTCACTGGAACCATGGTGTTCTTTGGTTCGACTAACGTCTTTCCCACGATGTAGTCTTGAGAATTCTTCTCTGGGTCTGGTTCTACTATGTAGAATCGGTGGCTCCCAAGATCTCCTTCCAGCTTCGTCCAAATGATTGTCTCTGAAGAAGGCGGCAAAACTTCGTCTTTGCTGATGACTGTCCTGAGAGTTACGGCATTCTCGTTTCCGTACACCATCGGAATCTCCACATTTCGATACCTCAGTACTTGCATCCCGATGTCCAGGATTACTTCATTTGCTTTCATGAAGTCTATTCCGATGATGCACTCGTCGCATATATCTGCCACCAGAAAAGCATGGGAGAACGTCAGTCCCGCCAGAGTAATCGTAAGACGAACTTCTCCAAACACTTTCGCCATTTCCCCCGTTGCAGTCTTCAGGCAGTAGCTGTTGGTGTTGTGCAGCCAGGCGCTTCTGACGATATCTCTTCTTACAATGGAGGCAGTGGCGCCTGTGTCGATGGTGGCTACGCACTTCTTCTTGTTGATTAGTGCCTCCACTGTCAGGCTCTTGTTACCCCGTTTGGTTTGCGAAACTTGAATGGTGGTCCTGGGGGCCTCGATTCCAGTAACCAACTTCTGCCCCGCGAAGTTGGTCCTTACGCATTTCCCGACTGCTGGTTTTGGTAAGTCTGACTGACAGCCAGATGCTTCCTCTCTGCTTCTCCTACTTCCGCAATGTGGACAATTTCCTCGTCTAGGTGCACTTCTGCACTGCCGTTGTAGGTGTCCGGTTTGGTTGCAATTCCAGCAACGGACTTGACTTCCGCGAGCTCTGTCTTCATCCATGACGGTTGTTCTCTGGCATGAGCATTCCACGACGGACATTTCCCTGACACGGTGTATTCTCTGGTATGCTTGGTCCGCAGCCTTCATTGACAAAGCGAATGGCAATGCCTCGGGGAGTGTTCGCTTTTCAGCCATCCTTACAGCCATTTGCAGTTGTCTGTCCTCTATGGCCTGAATAAAAGCTTCAACCGCCATTACGTTGATAAGCTCCTCACCGGCTTTAGGGTATGAAAGATGGGCTAGTCGTTCTATATCCGCTTGCAACTGTTGGAGCGTTTCCCCCCTTTTCTGGACTCGACTACGCAGCTGAACCCTGTACACCTGCTGCATGTGTTCATCCCCAAACCGCCTCTGGATAGCCTGAACCAGAGAGTCGTAGTTCTGCTGTTTATCTTCCGGGATGATCTGCAAGAGCTCCGCAGCTGGACCCCTCAGTGCAAGTGTGAGTGCAATGGACTTCTCTTCATCGTCCCAGCTATTGGTCATTGCGGCCGCTTCGAATTGCCTTTTATAAATTGGCCATGATGTTTGACCATCGAAGATAGGAGGCTGCATCTCCTTTCTTCTCAGACCGTCAGTGGAATATTCCCGTGCTTTCTGTCTCTTCACGTTGCTGAGCTCCTTAGCAAGATTTTCGAGTTGCTTTCCTACTATCTCGAATTGCGTATCCACTTTTTCAAACTGAGTCTCTATCTTCCCGAACTGAGTTTCATGTTTCTCAAAATTTTCATCGAATCTAGTTTCGACTTTTTCGAGTTGCGTCTCGACCTTCTCGATTTTCTCTTCGATCACTTCGAATTTGGACTCCAAGTTCTTGTTTTGCTCATCAAGTTTACTTTCCAGAGCATCTAGAGAATTCTTTTGTTCGTCCATTGCTTTCTTTTGTTCATCCAGCTTAAGTTCTAGAGAATTCTTTTGTTCGTCCATTGCTTTCTTTTGTTCGTCCAGCTAAATTCTAGAGAATTCCTTTGGTCGCCCATTGCTTTCTTTTGTTCGTCCATCGCTTTCTTTTGTTCGTCCAACTTAAGTTCTAGAGAATTCCCTTGATCTTCTATTGCTTTCTTTTGTTCGTCCATGACTAACTTAAGTTGCAGGAGCTGACTTGTTATACCCGGGTCGGCTGCTGTACTTGCAGGCTCCTCTTTCACGTCAAACTCTACGTCGTGCGGATTTTCACCTTCCTGCGTTACTGACGAATCAGTAGGGCATCTTTTCCCCCAGTTGTGTCGAGGTTCCGCTTACTGAGTTCTGCCTTTAGTTGAGTTATAGTTAGTTTTTCCAATTTGCGACCCATTTTGCGCAACTAATTAACTCAACACAGAAATCGTTTTTTTTTTTTTTTTTTGCTTGTGCAATTTCACACCACAGAATATGTCTTATCCCACTTCTGACACCAATGTAGTATGCCAGCTACGGCTCGAGTAGATAAAACGATATTCTGTGAAATTTATTTCTTTATTTTCTAGTCTTTAGAACAATTCAGCTTCACACTATACTATTCTTCGCAATTCTTTTCTTACAATGTCTCTTTCCTCTCAAATCACTTTATCTCCTTTCAATTACTTAATTCACAAATCCAAACTAATTACTTCTTCTTGTTAAATCTCAACTTTCAATTTATCACAAAATTACAACTTCGCCCATTATCACTTTTCTAATCTCTTCGCCACAGTTTAGAAACTACTGCGCCTTTTTGATCGCCATCTGTCCTTATATAGCAGAAGTTTCTGATAGCCAGAAACTTCTAGCAAATTCTTCGACCACTGGAACAAGAAAAATTCTGATGTAATAATTCCAAGATGACAATCATTACGTGCAGTTATAATTCTCTCTTGTTCTCTTTTATCCGTGATATTATCCGAGCTGTGGTGACTAATTTCAGACACGAACCTCAAATGAAAAGACACTTCGGAATTTGTTGCCTGTTCGAGGGCGTAGTTATTATGCTACATTATGTTACAATATTTTAGCAAAATAAGCATGAGTCCTACTTTTACCATTGTGGAACTAGTCTTTTTTTTAAATTTCGAAACGCAGTGTTGCGACAAATGGGCACTGCAACAAAATGGCAAGAATTCACTCGGTGACTAGTTTGTCAAGGACTCTAAAATTAATATTGCCAGATCTAGAGAAAAATGTTCTTAGCACTTTGAAACAGTATAAGTGGCGAACAGGAAGAATTTTCAATTAACGGAATAAAGAAAGAAAAGATGTAGACAGTGTTTATTACAAATTATTCTCTAAACACATTTTTGGAAGATTAGAAGAGAGTGATTTTCATTAAGCAGGCAATGCCATATTGGAATTTTGAATGGAATAAACAGTTGTATATGGTTTTCAAAAGCTCAGAGGACAAAGAGAAAATATTTTCTCAAAAACTCATTATGGTTAGAACAACTCATCTTGGAATCAATTAACAACCCTAAATACACTCAGGTGCATGAAAGAAAATAATTGTCTCGGAGAGATGTGGAGAAGGATTGAACAACATAATTTAAGTTTTGGAACTAATAACAAGCTTATGATCAGCAAAACAATTTCTAAGCAAGTTCAGATTCTAAATTATATCCAAAATTAAGTCTTAAGAAGAGGACGCCCTTTATTTCATTAAGCTCAAAAAGAGAATTGATACAAATAAAAAAAAGAATCAGTCCAAAAGCCAATCCTTGTGGCACACCCATTTTAATAAATAGAGTTCCACTCCGAATATCACCTGTTTTAACCCTTTGTGGTCTATTATCCAAGTATGATTCGAAAAACACAAGCATAAAGCTTCAAGAACTTGCAATTTGAAGTTTTGTTTAAGTGTATGGAATGATGACCATATCAAAGGCTTTGGAAGTACAAATAAGCCTGCAGTATGCATATTCCTGTATGAATGGAATTGATCACAAACCCAATGTAATGATTAGGAATCCTAAGAAAACAGATTTGTCCATCTTTGTAAGTAATCTTCAGGGAAAGCTGACACTAATTCAGGGTAACAGCTACACTGAGACTAACCAATTAAACAAAGAAGTCCTTAAAGTACAGAAGTGTATTATAGAATCTTTTAAGTGCATTATAGAATCGATTGTTGGCTATGAAACCAACAAGAAAGCCATTGTTCACAACAAAAATGAAGGCTGGTCGGTTGAAATTGGACAAAGATCATCGAAGTAGGGCTGTGGAGGATTGAAAAAATGTTACCTTTCCCGACGAAGGTAAATTCAACCTTCACAATTTAATATTATGGAGTTTTACATTTGAAGATAATCAGTGGAACTGTAAACGAAAAAAAAAAAAATGCATTGACACATTAAAACGAAGTTTGGTACCATCTCTAGAAAACCATCTCGCGTACGCTGAAGTAAAACTAAAAAGGGGTAAAAACTTTAAGCTAGCGCGGTAATAGGCCAGATTTAAACCTCATTGAAAATATATGGAATTCGATGGGAATTAAAATATAAAAACCCAAGCCTTCCTCT
Organism: Pocota personata; assembly: GCA_963082735.1. Taxonomy (NCBI): domain Eukaryota; kingdom Metazoa; phylum Arthropoda; class Insecta; order Diptera; family Syrphidae; genus Pocota; species Pocota personata. Next base: position 40,577,350 of record OY720432.1, on the reverse strand, counting down.
ATGAAACAACCAGAAAAGCTGTTAGAAAAAATTTGGTATGAAGAAATTTCGATGGACATACGAGTAGTTTGGTTGAGTCAATGCCAAAAAGGATTACCGCAGTCATAGCAGCTAAATGGGTGTCCACACAATATTAAATATGGCTTTTTAAGTTTTCCCAATAAAGGAATAAAAACAACTCAATTTGTTTCAATGAATTCGTTTGTTTATATCCCATTTATCCTCATTTATAGTAATCTCATTTTGCTAAAATAGAGATTTCCTTAAGCATTTTTACACTGCGCACGATAATAAATTTGTTTTTTAAAGCACAATTATATGCAACAAATAATCAGAAATATCATAAATCACTGTAGTGATATTTCTCTCATGAAGGCAAACAAAAAAAAGGTTAGTAAACTTTTGCCATCTATCTTCGTCAAAGGCGATCTTATTGACTACGTTAGTCAATAAGATCGAGTACTCCCTGTATCATAAGGAGTACACTATAGAAGGCGCTGTTAACAACGTCTACTCATCTGCGATAACGAAAGCACTGTCAAATATGAAGGTAGATAGCTCACTTGGCGAGTTGATCAATTTACTGCTTAATAGTCGGATTATCAACTCAAAGCTGGGTGGGTCATCTGTTAGAAGATATGTATGTCAGCAGGAGAATCCTCCTATCCCCACACTGGGGCGTCCTATCCCCACTTCTTTGGAATTTTGTGGTTAATGAACCGATCGATAATCCCGGAAGCTGATGGTTGCGAAGTTATCGCCTATGCGGACGACATTGCTATAGCAGTCTCATTACTTTAAAAGAGCTCCTACAGATCGCTTTCAACAAGCTAATCTAGGTGGACAACTCGGTGTGGTCTAGGAGTGAATCCCCACAAACCGAACTTGTCCTCTTCTCAAGGAAATATAAAATCCCACCCATTGACCCTCCATCCCTTAATTGAATAAGCTTAACCTTCTCCAACGAAGCAAAATGTCTGGGTCTTATTTTGGATAGAAAACTAAGCTGAAAACCTAACATACAAGAAAGAATGAAGAAAGCCACTGTCGCATTCTTCTCTTGCAAAAAAAGCCATTAGGAACAAATGGGGTTTACAATCCAGATTAACTCGATGGCTCTATATCTCGGTCATCATACCGATCCTTATGTAGGGGGTAGTTGTCTGGTGGATTGCCTTGGATAAGGTGATAAACCAGAAGTTATTAAGCAAGGTCCAACGTTCAGCTTATTTGTGTATTAGCGTAGCACTGCGAACGACACCTTCCGCAATTATGGACACTCTTTCTCATTTAACCCCTTAACATCTTTGGTAGGCAAATGACAGCTAGCTTAGCTATTCGCCTTAAAGCTAATTTACAGTGGACCACGCCTCCATCTTAAACAAGTTTAATATCTTCCCTGAATACATTGACTACACCATACCCAAGTTAAATTTTGACAAAAACTTATAAGTTATCATCCCTTCCAGAGCATTCTGGGAAGAAGGTGGTTTTGCGGAAGATAAGTCGTTACATTTTTATACCAACGGTTGAAAAACTAAAGACGGGGTGGGTGGTGGTGCCTTCTCTGATAGGGTTAATCTAAACCTCTCTTTTCGTCTCCCAAACCACAGTAGCATGTTTCAAGCGGAGATAATGGCAATAAGGGAAGTTATGTCTTGGCTAAATAAAAACCATCCTTCCAGACAAAAGTTCACTGGTATGCCGATGCAAATTTAAATTAAAGCTGGATGCTACCGTAAAGACAATTCTGGACAAAGAGTACAACTTGTATAGTGACAAAAAAGATTTGGCCTAAGCTGGATCTGAAGCGCTCTAAGAATTTGATTTCTCTCAATAGACTGCATATCAGCGCTGTTATGGGTGTCATTACTGGACTCTGTCTAATAGGCAAGGCTTGGCTTGACTATTCTTTACCTTTTTTGCACCTGCCCAGCTCTCTGCCAAAGAAGGAAACTCCACTTAGGAGCCTTCTGTTTCAACGACCTAAATGATCTGAAAAAAGTAGACGTTAGGGACCTCCTAAGATTTGTCAGAAGCTACAAATGGTTTAATGAGTTGGCTGGAGACCGTTTCCCAAACCCATGTGGTATCACAATGGACCTATTATTGGTTTAAGTGTGTTGGCTTTTAGCTGACAGCCACCTCAACTTACCTAACCTTCGTCAAAGAACTTCTTCAACGCATTTGTTTATGCATTTGCATAACGTACACATATAGTAGGTAGTCTTTTTAAGTTTGGTTGACGTTGGTATGTTGTTCCCATCATCTTGGACCTAACAATAAATATGTATTTAATTTAAAGGACAAATACTCTTTCTAGTAGAACTTAAATAACTTCACAAAAACATTCATCAAAGTGTCAATTTAATTAAAGGTTCCCTCCCAACAAACACTTAGCCCACTCGTTATCGTAACAATTATCGATTTAAATTTTTTTTTCCGCAGATAATTTTTCGCTTAATGACAGCGATTCAAATGGTAAACCGCGAATACTATCTGATTTCAAGAAGCAACCGGCAGTCATCTAACTGAACTCACTGTAATTCGATTCCAATAATCGTAACATGTGCAGGAACAATGAATGTGATACACACAACAACCCGGATGAACGGACAATTGTGACTGTAACGAAATTACAAATAATGAAATGCCACTTGTTCAACAATTTGGCAGCCATTATCATCGACAGTATCCTGGCAAGCGGCGCTCGGTGGATGCGACTTTTTTTTTGCACGACAAAGACTTGTCCTCAAGCAGGAACACGCTGCCAGTCATTTATCATTTCTCATGGAACAATGGAACGTAAATTTGCTGGCCCACTTTTTGCGTCAGGTTGGTTAGCGGGCGCAATGTAACCAACGACGGTCTTCTTGTCCATCCCGGTTTTTGAGTGTTTACTTTGTGTGTGTCACCCCACCATCTGCAGGCTGATTGATGTGATATAATGAAGAGCCCTTGAAACAGGTACATAAACATAAACCTTACAGTATCTCACCCCACTCGCAATGCCACTTGAATTTGTTTTATTTATTTTTTTCTGTTTCTCAGACAATCGAGGGCAAAAACAATATTTCTGTGTTGGGCCGCAATAAACATAATTTTCAACCCCCTTCAAGGACACATATGCAAACAAACACTTGGCTGATGTTCAGGGGTTGCTGTATTTTTCCCTAGTTGTATTAGTGGACATTTGGTTGAGAGGGGTTGAAAATGTTACCCAGAGGTTCTGTAGGTTTTTTTGTTGCATATTTTATAAGTAAGCGCTATTTATGCTGGTATTGTTCTTTGAGTTGCATAATTCAGGGGGCTAGAGGAAACTTGCCTGTCATAAAATCCGTATGAAATTTTATACACAGTAGTATGTACATATGTAGTGGAATACCTTGAGATCAATAAGCAGTCGCCGCGTCGTCTGCCTATTCATAGTTTGATCAGCGCTGTCCTTTGTACTATTGTAGTATTATTTGTACCGAATGCAGGGTCACCCTGTACTACTGTACTACTCCTTTCCATTTTAAGCTATTCCTATTAAAATAAATGGTTTTACGCAAAAAAAGGAACAAAACTAATCATTGCATAACAAAACTTTTCTATCAGTTTGGGCTTCTTTGGTGCATTGAAATTGAATATTGGCTTTAAAAGACCGTCATATCTGAAAGGATATTGTTAATACCACATTCAGTGAATCAGGCAAGCAATCATCAGAGGGTGAACCTTGTAATTCATAGAGTTCTATTTTGTTATATCCCCCAGTGCATAATTTCACAAATATTTCCGCTCTCAGTTCAAAAAAAAGGTTCCAATTTACTTCTCCGGTTAATTGTTTGCATTTCCCTTCTTTGGTTTTCTGACCCATCCATCTACACTCGTGAGATCGTAGGAAATACGAATAACCGTGCATGTTAAATAAAAATGGGCAGAGCAGTTTTCGGTCTGAAGCATGAATCGCCCGAATTAAATAAATTATTTGGTAGATGTTGTCAGATCTTAGAATTCTCACTTGCGACGCCCCTAATTCAAAATAAGTGAACGGATTTTCATGAAGTTTTGTCAAAAATTGTAGTGTGATGTACTATAAAGTCATGATTGTAAAAATCATTAAATTGTATCTGCTATCAGGTTGTCATATACGAGTAGGTATGAAATGTCCGTTTGACGTGATTTGTTTTTGTAGTAGAATAAGTGAGTATTTATCTTCCTCTTCGCAATTTTGTCTGCTTCTCATTTTCGAGTATTTAATAAGGTGTTGTGTAATGAACGGACAAATTCAGCGAGGGAGATTTTGATATGTAAAATGAAGCATGTGGAAGACCGATGACTAGCACGGATGACACCGAATTACAGGCGGGAAGTTTGGTGTATCCACATACCATAATCCGTCATATTGGCAGTTCGGTAAAATTAAACAACCTGATAGATGGGTACCCGACGAATTGACTGAAGACAGTTGCGAAGACTACAGATCACCACAAGTTTAGCCATTTTTAAATTGGATTGTTACGTATGATGATCTCAATAGACATGAACCATTTCTCCCTTATCCACCATACTCACCTCACCTTTTGCCTACAGATTACCACTTTTTCGGAATCTGAACAATTTCTTACGGAATACATGTCTCCTTGTTCAAGATGCAGTAATTTCGACTTTCGAAGATTTCATTTCAAAAACACTTTTTTTTTCGAAATGGAACATTTTTTATTGCCACGATCGAATGGTGATTATTTCGAAGAATAATTATTTTAAAATTATGGCCTTATCGCTTACAAAATCGGACATTTATATGTAACAACCTAAACATAGCTAACGCAAGATCCACTGAACGGATTTTCATGAAAATTGGTTTATATGACTTAAAAATACGAGTATGAAGCATGGTGCGGTAAGAAGCTCAATGTGTCACATTTGGAGGTTTTCGGTAGAAAGCGATTCGTTTTAGACAAAATGACACGGAAATAATATTCTCGAATTCATGGTGCGCCCGAAAACAGGAGTTAAGATATAAGGGTGTGAGGAATTTACCGCACGGGTATTGTGATTGAACTGACCGACTATAGATTTCATCCGGACACTAGTGATGGAAGTACCGGAACAGGAGCGCTAAGCACCCAACATTTCGTCGGTGTTCGAGAGAAGGAATTTGATTGCAAATATAATGTTCATCGATCAATCGCCATGCATGTCGAGTAAACTTAAGTATGTGGTGGGAGTTCCGGCCCAAACATGCAAGTTATATTCAAGTCTTTGACTATTGTCAGCTTTATAGATTATAGCCAAATCTGTGGGACTTTACATCTTTTGATAAATCCGAGGTATCTAGCTCCAGCTTTATCAGCATTTGTAATCTGCTGATTCCAGCGAAAGTCTGAGGTAACATGAATGCCAAGCATTTATAAGCCAATAGTTCCTCAACATCAACTACGTTAGTATCCCCGTTTCAGAGACAGTAGGCAGCACTGGGTGTTTGACGCGTTGGATTCAACTCGGTTTTTCACACCGAAATTAATAATTGCATCAATGTCAGAGAGGAGTTCGGTGGACATTCGGTGTAGCTCGGTGTCGATAACTTGGGGACTTAGTCGCGGAGTCAATAACGAATAACCGAAGTCTAAAGTGGTATTATCTGCGAAGGAATGGATTGGATTGGGAGACATATAGATAGGGTTGGAGAGAGGACTAAACCCTGGGGTACACCAGCATTAGTTGAGAAGCGGGTGGAAGTACATACAGCTAATACATCCTGTGTTGATCGGCTACTTATAAAGCTCGCTATCTCTTTTGATAAAATACCATGAATTCAACACCATAAGATTGAAGCTTTTTTATTAGAGCGATATGCCAAACTCTATCGAAAGCTTTGAATACTCGTATATCAAGGGCAACTACTCTACATTCATTACATTTTTTCCATCGAACAGGTACACCATAAGGTCTCCAACGCTGTTGTCAAAAATCATACCGCCGCTCGGGTAGTAGGTGGAAATTGGCAATGTTCTCCATTACTTTGGATAGAACTGACGTTATGTTGTGGGTCGGTAGTTAGAAGGGGGGGTTTTAACGCCATTTTTGTACATCAAGTTCCTGCGCACACAATGATTCTTTTCTTTACTTTAGATGGCGCTGCATTCCGCGGTGAAACTGAGCATCTACCAACAAGCGTCTCCAGTCAGCTCGATCTTGTGCTAGCCGCCTTCAGTTTTACACATGAAGTAGGTTAAGATCCCTTTCCACGGAGGTGTGTGCCACCTTAGGTGAGGTCTTCTTCTATCATGTCGTCCCTCCGGGGTGGATTCGAACATCTGGGCCGGAGCGTTGATGCCCATTCCCTCTATGACATTCGCTCGTACGTGTCCCAGGTAATGAATTTGAACACTTCTGCCTAGATCGATGTCATTGTATAACCGGTATAGTTCATTCATATTCTCCTCCAACCCCCTTGGATAGGTCCATGCTTCTGCACTGGGGAGCGGGACTCGGATGACGAGGGTCTTATATAAAGCCACCTCAGTTGTCCGTGAGAGGGCTTTGCTACTCAATTGCCTTCTAAGACCAAAGAAACAGCGGTTGGTAAAAGTGATTCTTCGCTTGAGCTATGCACTAGTATGACTATTTGAAATTATAGCGGAGCCTAGGTAGACAGGGTCCTTAACTACCTGCAAATTGTAGCTGCCTATTTTGATTGTCCTTTTTTGATGACAGCATATATGTATATATGTTGTTTTGAACTCGTTAACCGCTAAACCCATTTTCACAGTTTCTGTTTTAATGCTCACGAAAGCACCATTGACAGCCCTCTGTATTCTTGCAATTATGACAATGTCGTCGATATACGCGAGTAGCTGTATAGACTTTTGAAAGATTGTGATGTTTGCTTGAGAATTTTGTACAATCCTTTCAAGTATAATGTTAAAGAAACCACATGACAGCGTGTCACCTTGTCGTAGTTCGTTTCTGACATCAAAAGCCTCAGTGGTGTTGTTACCGAATTTGTCAGGGATACTATGCACTTAAATTTGTAGTTGGGTTTTTATTATCAGAAATATAAATCCTTTTTATCACGCTCACTTTGGAACAGACAATTTCTATGAACTACTTTTGTCTGGTTCAGTTATGGTTCAGTTTTCATGATCTTTGGCATTCGTTTATTTAGAAATGGTTTTTTGGCAGGTCTTCTTGCGTTCGGCCAGCTCCTTGAATCCTTCGCCTTACAGTCCGTGAACTTATCTCTGATCATCCAGCCTCTACAAAGTCTGTCCATAAATCTACAGCAGCTTTGATCACGCAGACTTTTTCGTTTTAAAAGCCAATCTTCAGCGCTGGTGGTCTTTCTTCTGCAACCCGTCCCCATTTTTCTTTGTAACAAGCCAGTTGTCTCGAATTTTTTGGTGAATTCAGCCACTGATGACTTGCTGAATCCCACTTTTCGCGCTATACGTATATCACAAACATTTAATTTTTCATTTTTTAATATTTCGACTTTTGATTTTTCACTCTTCCATACATAAGACATAAAAATAAGCAGCGGCCAGATAACGGTAGCAGCGGCATATTGTTCTCCTAGCTATAGGCTGAAACAAAACGATTTTAAAAGCCTCTTTCGTAAATTTGGGAATAAATTCATAATAGGCGGAGATTTCAAAGCAAAGAACAAATTCTGGAGATCAAGAGTAACAAATACAAGAGGAAGAGAACTCCTTGAATCTATAAAAGAAAGGAATGCTAATCACCATTCAACGGGAAATCCTACTTACTGGCCCATAGATAGGAATAAAATCCCGGACGTTGTCGACTTCTTTGTAACTAAAAATATCTCCTCAAATACTATCCAAGTGCAGGAAGGGCCAGATCTTGACTCAGATCACTCATCTGTGCTGCTTACACTTGGTAATAAAATTATAATAAAGGAACACAACCCATGTCTAGTGAACAAGCTAACTGACTGGATATATTTCAGATATTTCCTGGAGGAATGCATCGAACTAAGTACAACAATCGATACAATAGAGCAACTAGAAAGTGAAGTACATACTTTCACCCTAAATATACAAAAGGCTGCTTGGGCTGCAACGCTTGAATCAAATAGCAAAGTAAAAAGAAACGTATATCCCAAAGAAATATGCGACATAATATCTGAAAAGAGGAGAGCTCGTAAACGCTGGCAACTGTCGAGAGCGCCAAGTGATAAAAATAGACTCAATAGTTTAAACAATACGCTCAGAAAAAAGATCACAGAATTGAAAAATGCGTCGGTAGAAAGATACCTTACAAATCTGACAAACGATGCTAGTACAGAATACTCACTATGGAAGGCTACAAAAAAAAAAAAAAAAATAAAAGACCAACGGCATACATTCCGCCAGTTAAAAACAGCAGTGGAAACTGGGCAAAAACAAAGAAACAAAAGGCCGATTTATTTGCTGAACATCTTGAAAACGTCTTTCAGCCATATGAAGATAATGATTATCTCCAACAAACGGAAGAAATGTGCGAAGATGAGAAGTTAATCCCAGCAGTAACCTCTAAGGAAATAGCCACAGAAATAAAAGAGAAGATCAACCCGAAAAAAGCCTCGGGATTTGATCTAATCACGGGTGAAATTGTGAAAAAACTGCCTAGAAAAGGTATGAAAAAAAATAGCTCAGATAATAAATGCCGCGTTCAGACTAAGGTATGTTCCACGCATGTGGAAAGTCGCGGAAGTTATTATGGTACTAAAGCCGGGAAAATTACCCAGTGAAGTTACCTCATATCGTCCGATTTCATTGCCGCCAATATTGTCAAAACTCTTCGAAAAAATTCTTCTGAAACGACTCCATCCAAATATAGAAGAAAAGGCACTGATATCAAACCATCAATTTGGATTCAGAAATAGGTACTCCACTATAGACCAGGTCCACAGAATAACTAACAAAATAGAAAAAGCCTTAGAAGAAAAACAAATATGCCCTACCTTCTTCCTTGATGGCATTTGATAAAGTCTGGCACATAAACTGAAAAAAAAAATCTTCCAAAATAATACTCGAAAATACTAGAGTCATATTAAGCAAGAAAATGAGTACTCCGCATTAAAATGTATAAGAACTGGAGTACCGCAAGGTAGTGTGTTAGGGCCTGTGCTGTTAGTCATATACACGAACGACCTACCACGAAATGACGAAGCTACTGTTGCCAAATTTGCAGACGATACTGCTGTACTTGCTGTCGGAAAAACCGTGCTGGAAGTTACCGAAAAACTACAAAGGACAGTAAATGAAATATCTGAATGGACCAAAAAATGGCAAATACAATTAAATGAACTGAAGTCAAGCCATGTTAACTTCACTAATAGAAACGTACAACACACACTTGTGTATATAAATAACAAAGTAGTTCTGCATTCGAACTCAGCTAAGTACTTAGGCATGACTTTAGACGCGAAGTTGCGCTGGAAAACTCATGTCAAGAAAAAACATGACGAACTAAACATTCGATATAAAAAAATGTATTGGCTAATTGGGAGGTATTCATGTCTCTCAATATATAATAAACTGCTTCTCTATAAGCAAGTTTTAAAGCCAATATGGACATATGGCCTTCAGCTTTGGGGGTGCACAAGTAAGACGAACCTACAAAGCATACAATGTTTTCAAAATAAAGTACTACGCAATATTGTTAATGCGCCATGGTACATACGTAACGCTGATCTACATAGGTCAGGAAGGTCACAAGAAGACATGAAGGTAGGCTTCGCAACCATTCTAATTTAGAAGTAGTCGAGCTACTTAAAAAATAACAATCTAGTTAGAAGATTACGAAGAATAAAACCATTCGAACTAGTTAACTAGGAGAAAAAATAAAAAGAAATATATAACATAATCACCCGAACAAAGTGTTAACGAGTTAAAAAACAAAAGGTAACAGACAAAAGTTAGTTCCTTACAACATAAATTTACAAGTATTAGAAAAAAAATTGCTGATTAGTTTAACGACTAGGTGCGATTACTGGAAGGATGCTAACACCATGCTTTCTCTGGGTGTTTTTAGTGGGTGGGTCAAGTCCCACACTATCGCGAAGCTCGCATGCGATGTCTTTCAATGATTTTCACCCAGCTACACGAAAAAAAATTTGACACTTTCACTATGCTACTCGTAATAATCACAATGCAATCACCAACAAAAATATATATATGTATATAATGGGAACTGAACGATCTTTGACGTGCTGGTTTGAATCGTTGATGTTTATATATTGTACATAAACAGTTCATGCTTGGTGTGAATTTCGGGGGTTTTCAAAAGCATATGGTGCTTCCCTGAGACAGAATAATATAGATGGTGAGTTCATAATTGTAAAAATACCAGATGCGGATTTCATCAACTTAATTTTATTCTTTAACATTTTACGATATTTTGCTAACGCATGTTGGGGCTCCTCTAGCTCAGGGGCCCTGTATTATTTCTACAATTGCTATAGCGGTAGCTACGCCCCGTCTATGCACCTTAAGCCTGATATCCGATGCCGGATATATGTATGTGAAACGGGGCTAAATCTAATATATTTGCCTTATTCTTCCGGCTTTCAAATGACACATAAATTATCATTGTACGCTTAAGAACTACGTATGAATTATAGTAATTCCACTAGTTAGAGCTAATTATTTTAACCTACCTACTCTATCATTTTTGTCGGAATAACTTCAAACACCCTGTAGAATGAAACATCCAGACTGTTTTAAGATGAGTGTACCGCCCAAAGCTTCCTTTTTCATTATATTTTCCATACATTCGGGTTGCAACAAACTTATATCACTCAATAGGGGATGTCCCAAAGTATCGGGACCTTAAGCAGACCGTAGGTCATTGGACAATTTTTTTCGTCTTCATTTCCCCATTACTGATGTATAGAGTATACTCTAAATATGAGTTGCCTACTATGTTCAAATAAGTATACTTCAATTTAAATTAAATTTAATCGCGTTCACGTGCCATACATCTTAGAGGGCTACGAACGTGCGCAACAGAACTAAAACTAAACTCTACACGAGGATATATCGCATGCGGTCCACGTGCTCATAATAATTAAACTCTGATGGTGCATTTGTTTATTTAATCGATGGGAACTAGCTGTTGTAGGAAAATTTATTCGAACAAGTGGTTAAGAGGAGGATTTTTTTTTTTCATTTAATATCTCAAGGATACTTGAGTAGTGCAAAGTTAAATCCAAAGGCGGGTGATAATGCTGAGAGCGTGATTTTGTTTATACATTCTTCCTTTTCAATTACGCTAAGCTAATTTTTTAAGTGGATATTTAAGCCAAATGCATGTTATAGGATTCTGAAGAATAGAAAAGGGCGCTTTGGCTTTCTATTGAGAGAATGGTGTTGGAACGATGTTCTCTGTGCTCTGGGGTTACTTAAAATTTCAGACGAAAATACGTACATTTAATGCTGTGCGGCGTATAAAAATAGCTAATGGCTTATGAGTTTAATAAAAAAAGAGTTTCTCTATTATACTCAAGATTTTGATCAATCCAGTCGTGTGTATTCGGTCGAATTTTTGCTATTATTTCGCATATTTCATTACAGAGGGTATCCCAACAAAAGCGGGAATTTTAAATTTGGCGCCGTTTTTGCAGTTGTTCTTTAACAGTCAAATCATTATAACAGTTCGATGGTAGACAGTCCGCTATTATTAAAACTCGACACAACAACATATTCTTATTGTTAAACATTTTTTTAAAAATGGTGAGAATTTGACTGTTACGATTCACAGATAGGGTTCAATTTTTGGTAATCAAAATGTTCCAAGTGAATCAATTGTGAAAAGAATAATGTAAAAATTCGAGTAGACTGGGTCGATTACTGATGTCAGACCATCGACAAGTGTTCGTCCAGACCGTTCAGAAGAAAACACCACGGCTGTTCGCCAGAATTTGGCCGAGTGTCCGGGAGCATCCATTCGGCATCATGGTCTAAAATTGAATATTTCAAGAAGCCCAATGCAGCGTATTCTTACGAAAGAATTGCGTCTTCATGCCTACAAAATCCGACTGACCCAACAACGAACCCGTGACCTTTCGTTACAAATGGCGATATCCACGCCCACTTTCTTTTATAGAAAATATTTAGCAATAAAATATCTTGTAAAATCTTTAAAAAATAGCGAGAATATTCTAGGAGAATATCCTTGCATTTGAATCAAAATGTTCACAATGTCACGTTCATTTATATTATGGGTGGGTTAGAAGATGAGGGATAGGGTATTATATGATCCGTTCCAGACGGATCGTAACTTGCATAAGAAAAACTCAACCATTTTTCGGTGCCGTGAAATAAGGCCAACTTGGCATTAGTTCACTTTCCATTGATTTTAATTTTGCTTAATAAATTAAAATTCGATGTGTATCAAACAGTACTTTGGTGGTGCTAAAAAATAAAAACTATGGACATCTCTTCGACACCAGATGGCCTTTGGCCTCACATGCAGGTGCTCAGGGCTTCGGTACGCGGCGTGTACTTCTGTACACGCTTTTAACTACATTAAGGATTTCATCATGAAAGACTTTAGCATTTGGCCTTATTTAACTTTGGATTAGAGAATTCGTTTGGCATTATTTTAAAGCCATACGTTAAAATTTAGCCTTATTTCATGGCACCCCTTTTTTCGTTACAAAAGGAAACCTTTTCGGACAATTTTTGATCTAACTCGTGCTGCATTTTTAAAAGGGTGGACCAAAAAGAATGGAGAAAATATATTAGGTGCACAACTAAGTTCTCGCTTTTTTTTTGATGAAAATGCAACTTTATTGTAAAAAAATTCATTCAAAGTATTTTTCCCATCTTTCTGGCAGAGCTCGAATACCGTTACGGTAAAAGTGTTAATCTTTTGAGGCTATCCTCGAATGAAGCCATTTTTTGATGTCTTCATATGAGCGGAACTGCTGATCAGCCAGACCATGTGCCATCGAACGGAACAAGTAATAATCGGATGGCGCAATATTTGGGGAATATGGCGGGTGGGGTAGAACTTCCCATTTGAGTGTTTCCAGGTAGGTTTTAACGGGTTTGGCAACGTGAGGCCGAGCGTTGTGATGCTGTAGAATCACTTTTTCGTGCCTCAGCTCGTATTGTGGCTCAATCGCATCAATTGAAGTCGATACCGTTCCCCAGTGATGGTTTCGTTGGGTTTCAATAGTTCATAATAAATGAAACCGACCTGGTCCCACCAAATACACAGCATAATCTTCGCAGCGTGGATATTCGGCCGAGCCGACGACGTAGAAGCATGACCGGGCAGTCCCCATGACTATCTTTTCTTTGGATTGCTGTAATGAATCCATTTTTCATCACCCGTCACGATACGATGAAGAAAACCCTTCCTTTTTGCCACTGGAGCAGTTGTTCACAGGCGAAAAAACGACGCTCTACGTCCCTTGGCTTCAAATCATAAGGAACCCAACTTCCTTGTTTTTGAATCATTCCAAGCGCATACAATCGTTTAGAAATAGTTTGACGGATAACTCCTAATGCTGAAGCAAGCTGTTCTTGCGTTTGGCACGGGTCCTCATCGAGCAATGCCTCCAATTCAGCGTCTTCGAAGGATTTTGGGCTTCCTTCACGCGGACGGTCGTCAACATCGAAGTCACCGTCTTTGAAGCGACGGAACCAATCACGGCACGTTGTTTCACTTAGAGCAGCATCTCCGAAAACATCTTGGAGCTCTCGATGTGCTTCAGCCGCCGTTTTCTTCGAATGAAAGAAGAAAGCCAACACTTCCCGCGAATGACGATTATTTGGCACAAAATCAGACATATTCACACAACCAAAAGTATATGACGCCAAAACAAAATCACTAATGTGTCAAAACAGTTTCTTTACCATATGTCTAACCTCGGTTCATGACGTTTTGGATATGTTTAAATCGACAAGCACTTACTGCTGGAGCCATCTACTGACAAACACCGAGAACTTAGTTGCGCACCTAATATATTTAAGGGCATAATTATCCTAAAAAAAAATTGTACTTCTAAGGAGTCTAAAAATATAAAATAAATCTTTTTGTGTTCACTCGAAAACCCCGGCATTGGTGATTTTGATGATTTGAGATAGACGTATCTATAATACATGTCTGACGTAACTCAAAACCCAAGTTTCATCATTCTTAAGTTAGGCGTGTGAGAAACATGATTCGAAAATGTTTTAAGCCCGTTTTCTCCTAAATCGCGTTTTTTTGATTACTTCCCTCGTTGTATGCTTGAACTTATGAATCTACAAAACATGGTTTCAAAATAGAAAACTACATCAAATATCTTTTCTAAAAACACTCGTACTAAATCGTTGTTTAGTCTTAATGTGATGCTTAGATGTTATGGATTATCATGTATTATTATCTTCTATCAAACCGTAAAAATCGAGAACATACATAACATAATACATAAGTCAAAAATGTAAATCTTGTTTTTAATTCACTACATCAAATAGCAATCAACCACAGAAGAAACAAAGATGAAGTTGCATCTCTTTCACTAACGAGCCATACATTTTGCACATATGGCCCATTCAGTCGGTCTAATCAATTTCCAATTCTTGACTGGCACGCATTTATTTATGACCTAAACGATGAAGGAGGAAGGATACGTGCATTCGATTATCACCATCTACTCTTGCAGAGATGCTTACAAGCGCACTTCGCATAAGGGTGGTTGACTGTGCGACGACCGGTTACGGGCACTCCGGTGCACTTGAGTAATTACGTTAACATATGTATGATAGTTAAACGCGCCCTATGGGCCAGCAACCCAAGCAAGGGGGTGCAATCTTTTCTTATCGTATTTTCACTTAGGTACTCGTACACTCCCTGTAAGTCAGTGTATCATTTTTTCCTCCGCAAAAGCAAAAGGTTAACGTTGCGTAAATTGTACCCGCAGGCAAAAAAAGGGATCTATGGTAGAGCCTGTTGTTGCAGTAATTGGTGGTGACCGATTGCAAATACCTTTCGGGCGGAGTTCGGAATTGATTAGCGAAGGATTGTTTTATTATTCCTACGTATGTGCACAATGTTTTTTTTTTTTTTTTTGTCGAAGGGTTGATCGAGTTGCAACATTAATCATTCATTAATGTTTTCATTCTATAGTTCAACGGAGTTATACAGAATATAAGTAAATTTGAGATTTAAGTTAAGATAGAAATCCGACCTCTGATTTAAACAGTTTTTTTTTTTCTCTCAGAATCGCTTGTATAAATGACAGGCTTAGTGCCTGAATGGGAATACTGTTATGACCCAAAATTGAAACGTAAATTTCCATGAGAACCTGTCACAACACTAACGGGTATAGTACTTTATACAGGTTATATTACTGAAGATGGATGTACTTCTCCCCGATTCCAATATTGCTAACGTCCCACAGGGATCTGTCCTTTCGCCGACCCTGTTCCTGATATTTATTAATGACGTTCTCTCTTTTACTCGCTATCCAATCCTTTCCTTTGCGGATGACAACAGTCTTGACTTCACGGCATGAACCCCAAGTTGTTGAGTCCTAGCGACAGCGAATGTCAACCGAACTCAACTCAAGCAAACAACCTAGTTGAGTTCAATGCGCCAAGGACATAATGCTGTTTTTTGTCTCTGAAACGGTATACTATCGTAGCCAAACTTCAAATGAATGGACTTGGCATATGAATGGATGTGGCATATGAATGGACTTGTTAGCTCAGAAATTCGTCGGTGCTAGATGCCTCGGATTCCTCAAAAGGTGTAAATGATTTTTTACTCCCACAGACTTGGCTATGACCTACAAACCTTGCATTCGTCCGAGACTTCAATATACATATTTCGGCGCTACCGCCACATGCTTGAGCTTACTCGATCGTGCTCAGCGAAAAATATGTAGACTTAGTGATCAGTGATTCGCCCGAAGGCCGTCGGAATGTTGGATGCCTAGTGATCCGGTATCGGTAGTTCCATAACCACTGTTCAGATGAAATTTATAGTTGTGTCTCGCCAGTTCGTCATAGCTCTAGTATGTTTTGTCCAAGAGCTCGTCTGTCTCCTCTGTGGGGGCATGCGCGCATATTAGGCTTATGTTAGCGAAAGTAGCCTTGATACGAATGCAGAATTGATGCGAATTGTCGTGTCGCCGATAACAATTGCCGTAATATATATCGCAGTTTTTCTTCCTCTTTTTGCCCGGTCCATCCCATCACACTTCTTGGATGGCGGCAGTTTAGGGCCTCCACTAATTGTTCGGCTGCACGTGGTCGATTAAGCGACCTAACATTCCACGCACAGACCCGAAGTTCGTTGTCCTTGTTTCGTTTGTATGGTTCGTTATAAGTAAATCCGTCCGTTTCCGAGGCTTGTTGTTACTTTGTAACTGGCACAACCTTCAACCTGGAGGACATTCTAGAAAGTTCCATTCTAGAAACCTCCAGGACGAGGGGTCGATTATACCGATGCCAACAACACACTTCGGGGGTGTGAGCGCTGCCATTGACCATTCGCCACCATCTCTTTTCCAAGACCTTAAATAGTTCTTGAAAATGCTTATCGGCCTAAGCTCGAAATATGTATGTCGAAGAAGCCCGAATAAGGTGCTATCTCCGTTCCAGATTCCATCTGGGGAAATCCTCCGCTGTCGTGTTTATACTGCTGCAATATGTGTCATCTGGCAACACACGCGTTTATAAGTTTAGCAAGTTGAGTCCGGGTGGACAACAACCAGTATCCGATGGCTATCGCGTGGAGGTAAAATAAGCACAATTGATGAGTAGTAACAGTTACAACACTGGGTATTGCCTGGTTGACACCGATCAGAGTCTACCCGATTTCTACAACATCCAGCCACCGTAGTTTGTTACATAGAAAAATAATACTGATAGATCTCCAAAAGAATATACTTGTATATTTGTGGTCAGTATAGAAAGTTATGTCAATTTAGCCATGTCTGACCGTTCATATAAAATTTGGTACTTTTTCAATAATTCAACTAATTTTGCCAAGAATGTCATAATAAAATCCCTCACCACTAAACGGCGACTGTGAAAAAAATCATGCATGCAGCGAAATAAATAAATTGCTACAATTTTGCAGACTTACTCGTACTTTACTTTAGATGGTACTATAGTCAGGAGTGGATCTGTGCCTCAACAATAAGCGTCTCCGGTCAGGTTTATCTTGTGCTAGTCTCCTCCAGATTTGCACACGAAGTTGGCTGAGGTCCCTTTTCACTTTTGTGCGTCACCTTTACTGCATGTGAGGTTCCCAACAGTACAATATTTTCAAAAAAGAAAAAAAAAAATTCCTGGCAGCAGCCAATAAACACCTGTCCAAAAGCTAATAATTCTATTTTTCTTTCAAAGCCAATCGCCACATACAGTGAAATATAGAAATAATAAAAGTACAAAGCAATAAGTGCAAACAATATACAGTGAGAGTCAAAAATTTGTGTACAGCCAGTACCTACTAGTAGAAAAGCTAAGATGCTGTATGTCACGAGCAAAACTATACAATGTAATCCCGAAGGACATCCTTTTTGCTGACTACGTAAATTGGTGAGTTGTTGGTTGGTTTAGAGTGGCCCTCAATCAAGTGCACTTAAACAAGAAGTAAATTCATAGTATTGCCACAGAGTAACGACGGGTTGTTCACACCGCCAACCATTGAAACCAATTAAATTGCATGATACAATACAATTTTTAATTTTAGCCGTGCAGGCGTTGTTGAGATCATTAAGATCATTGAAAAGGTCCTCTATCTTTAACACTAAGTTTATGGGACGCGTCATTTTGACGCATTTCAAATTTTATAAAGAAAATGACAAATCCGTTTTCATTTTTATTTTATCTCTTGTACTGATTTTTATCCGTTGAACGAGGTAAATATATATTGAAGTCTATTTTCTTCAAAAGTGTTGAAATATTGATGTTGTTTTTTCTTTAAATATATGTATTCGTTCAAGCGTCAAATTGACGCGTGTTCATAGGGATAGGTATATAAGAAATGTCCGTAAACCTAGTGTTAAAAATTATTGAAATTATATCCAAGCTGTTGCGGTGGTGGAAATAATTCTTATCGTAGAGGTAATGCTGGAGTATTTTACGAGTATATGTGTTTCTTGTTTGGCTTTGCTGGCTTTTAGTCTTGTTTTACGCGTGCTTTTTCAATCGTTACTAATAACTCCTGAAGTACACTTCCCAAGGTAGTGCTTGTAGTATTTAGGGAAATATTATAAATATTCACGTCCCAGCCAAAGAATTGGGGGCTTGTATTTTTAGGGTGGGTAAAATCGTGTATCTCCAATGATTTAATGAAAAAAATGTAATCTCAGAGATTGAATATACTTATAGCGGTGGTAGACACAGATTCCAAATTCAACATGCAATTCGGGGTGTTCTCTGGTAGTCTAAAAATGTTCTTAATGTAGTATCTGAGTAGTTTTTCCGCCTAATCAAACTGGAAAACGCCGCAAACTTGTGCCTTGTAGCTCATGATTAACCTCACGACGACTTCAAAGAAATCTTGTACTTCGTAGTCAGTGCAATGTTTCCCCTGCTCGATACCTCTCTAGCTAGTAGCTACAGTTTATTGCACGTTTGGATTCCCTTAGTTTCTCTTAAACCTGCTCTTTAAAAGATAACTTTTACTTGTTATTCTTTAAAAAGGTCAATTTTTTCTCTCTTGCATAGCGTCTGAGTCCATTGCGAATGATTACAACTGGTATTTAATTGTAACTTCCAAAGATTGCAGTAATGTCGAAGTCTATTGATCATGGTGTTAGGAGTTTACTAGTGTAACGATGTCATCAGCATACAGCAAGAGCTTTATATTAAGCCCGATGAACGTTATTCCTCCCGGAAGATACGCAACCAAATCATCTAAAAAGATTGCAAATTGAAGAGGGCTCAAAAGGCAACCTTACCTTAGTCTTGATTTCGACTGAAACCAGTTGGAAAGATGTTTCCATCCCAGATGGCGGTAGTATTTTCTTCATATAGCTTTTGCTATAGTAATATAGCATTTTTGTATAAACTCCCAGCAGTCAAAAAACGGCATTAAAGTCTACGAAAAAAGAATATCATTTTTCCCGTTGTGCTCGGACGATGCTTGTCGAAGAGGAAATGTTAGCAACTGGGGAGTATTCTTTGCGGAAACCGGCTTGAAACTCACTAAGGTCATTTTCTCGTATCCAATCTGTTCTCCTTTCTTCAAATCGGAAAGATTCTGGCACCTCTCTGTTGGTAAAAATAAAGTTCTATGTTTTCGTGAGTTTTTCCAGGAAGTCTTCTGTCGCATTTTTGAAGAATTCGTAAGGATTCAGATAGGATAATAAGATCTTCGCCTGGGTCTTTGTTTAACGCACATCGGTTTATGACTCTGTTGATATCGTGAAAAGTTATGGTTCGGTCTAGAGATAATACCTCGATGAATGGCAGTGCATATTGAAGTGGGTTCATCAACATTTCGAAGCACTCGGCTAGTAAGGCTACTTCGACTTTAATATTCTTAGCAAAAAGCGCACCGTTAAGTGTGTTGGCCATCTTCCAGAAAGAAGACTCAGACTGCAATTAACTTTAGGCAGATAAATATACTCGTCTAGATCTATTATGTGAATATATTTAAACATAATATGTAGTATCTTTCATTTACTTAAATGTAAACGTTTCCATCTAAAACAAATCCAGCCTCAGACCATTAGTTAGATAGTTGAGCCTGAACTTACAATATTTCTGATTCATGTTTCAATATAGTTGGCTGTTCACCCAGCGTTTTTAAGGAGTACCTTAACAATTGGGTACCAATAGCGATCTAAAACACTGAAAGAGAAAACCGGGATCTGCACCATCTGTACCATCCACAACAAATTCACATTTCTCACAATAATTCATAGATTTCTAGTATTCTCTTACGAAGCCATAAATCATAAGAAAACATTTTTTGCAGGAAACATTTCCAGCACACAGTAAGTGTTGCAAAGGATGACAAACTGCTTGGACAAAGCATAAATCAACAAAACATGATCGAGATGCCCATCTCCACATATGGTCCATCATCATCACGGAGATGGATGGAATGTTATGACATAGGCAATCGACTTCTGTCCGTTGTAATATCCTTCACGGAAAAAAAACCATAGCAATCCTATGATTATTACACCTTTGAATCCATGCGTGCCATTTGAATCTGTTCATTTAATAGTGGTGGGCCACCATGATAGCAAATGTTTGGGCAGCGGCCGACAATCATGTTTTGTCAATATTTGGATATCCCTTGGGGGCCGAAGTGTGATTGGATAGGAATTCTATCTTTCGGGGTGGAAATACATAACACCACGTATTAATGTAGGGATTAACATGGCCTTTGAATTTATGGTCTGTGGTGGTCACAGATGAAGGAATACAATTTTTGACAATGAAAATCAAAATATGAAAAATGATGTTGAAAACATGTATTTCAAACAAAAGGCAGGGGGTTTTTATAATTTTTTAGATTCCAAAATTCCTAAAATTCTTAGGAACAACAAATTTTGTCCTTTGGGAGAACAAGTCTTTTCATGCGAAATTTCACACAAAATTTTGTTTGTTTCGAAACATTCCATTTCATTGTTTAGTATCCACCGCTTTTATCCAAAATGTTGATAAAGGTGGTCTTAACTCAAAACCGGTAGAATATTATTTGTGTTCCCACCCAAGACAAAAAGCAAATGAATTAGTAACGCAGTAGACGTAGCCTAAAATGTTCGAATATTTAACTTAATTTGTGATAATTTAAATTGTTTTCGAAAATAGATTTCGCGAAAAGTTTTCGGTTTTCTAGTGCTGCGAATATAGTACAGGGTTCAAGGGCTTGTCGGCGTTCCGAATTCCTGGAAAAATTCAATTAAAAATAATTTATTGAGATTTTTGTGTATATGATACCATGATGCTGACATCTATTATTCGTCTGTTGCTGGCTTCAGGATCCCGGAAAAAATGATCCAGTTCTGTTGCGTAACGCTGAAAAATCTTACTGTACACTGAATAAATTAACAGCGCTACCAGCTATTTAGTTTTCCAGGTGTGTGCTCTAAAAATCACCTAAGTAAGGGTAGTGAATATTATATAAATATTATAAATAGCACATATGGCTATGTATTATATTACAAACAATTCGAAAGAAATGCAATAAGTTGTACTAGAGATTAATATTTTTACCTATACATAGCTACATAGTAACAGCAGTAATGTAATCACCAACAAAATGACTAGGTTAGCTATATAAATTATAGAAAAGACTTTGATTTAGCTATCTATAAGAAGTAGCCAATATTGTCATTCCTGTGTAATGTAATGAGTCGAACTTACAACCATCGAAGTGTTGACGTAACGCCTTAGCCATCTCAATGTAACTTGTGTGTATTTTCCGGGTGTACGTTTTTACTGCCGTCTTCGAACGGAATTGAGAAGCTTAAACAACTTTAGCTTCGGAGGCTTGTGAGATATTCGCAAGAGATACCTTGAAAAACTTCATGAATTCTGGGACTCGAAACCTAAACCTCCTACTTAGCAGTCGAAAGCACTAACCATATATTATTAATTAAAACTTAGCTATGCAAAATTGCATAGATATATTATATATGTATATATTAGAACTAGCTATAAAACGTAGTCATTATTGTTTAGCCATTTCGTTGGGGGAAATTGCAACAAACATAATTGCAATTGCTATGCAGTTAAGTTGAAGTGCTATGCTCAAATGACTTATACCGAACTTTACTAAAACAGTAGAGGTATAATGTAAATAGGAGAATTAGAAATGAAAATAATCAGTATTCATACTCAAACAATTTTGTTAAAAGTCGACCTCTGAATTTTAACGTATTTAAAAAAGAAAATATTTCAGCAATTTCGCTCAGATTCCAAATTTGAGTGATCTGCAACTAAACACCGCATCACCGCAGTCGTGCACTATATTCTTCTCGTCTTATGGTAAGCCAGGGAGAAATTCTTCGAGGTCCTCCCTAAATTTCAGCTTAGTTAATACATAAACCATAAGTGAGAAGGAAACTCTCTCCCACTTCCTCTGCGGATGTTCAGCTTTTAGGAGAGCCCGATATCGAACTCTAGGCAAACCCTTTTACGAGAACCTTATGGAAATCTCAGAGAAAAGTATTAGATCGTTGATCAGTTTCCTGAATGCCACGGGATGAATTTCAAACAGTTTCCTTTCAACAACCTATTAACACCATCCAACAAACAAGGTCACATGAGATGTGATATTCAAAATGCTACTTAAGTGCTAAGTGGGCTGCAGGGCAGAGCGCAGCAGCAACCATTCATACTTACATAAGCAATAGCAATTAGTTTGATACGATAAAGAGGCATGTGCGGGCCGTTACTGCCCTTTTTCAGCCATCAATTTCTCTCATTCTCTCCACCAATAGGTTAGGTTAGGTAACTGGATGCCCTTGTTGACAGGGTTGTCAACAGCTCACTTGGACCACTAAGAGTCCATTGCGCCCAATATTTAGAACTCTGGGAACTTAAAAATTTCAATCTTCGACCGCTAGGCTAAACCACCCAGATAAATATATGAATCTCAGGAGTTTTTTTTTTAGCAAAATGCTACCAAGCTCATCCAGCTCTGAAAAGAAGTATCTGCCAAAAGCACGTCTTCTTTTGGTGGCCAGAGCTGGACAATCACACAGGAGATGGTGAACGGATTCTATTTCCTCTACGTCTCTGCAGCTTTTACAGTAGTCGTTATGAGGTAACCCTAGCCGCCACAACACGCTAGGGTTACCTCATATACATTTAATTAAACTTTTTTTTCCATCGAAGTATCCACCTTTGGCTTTTATGACCGCTGCACATAGCCTGCGTATCCTGGGAACCAATTTGCCTATGGTTTCGGTTGAAACACCATGCATCGTTAAGAAGTGTCCATAAAAGATCTTTGGATGTGTATGATTGACCAACCTTCCGATCAAGCTCTTCCCATAAGAGCTCTATTTTGTTATGGGTGGCTGTGGTGTAGTGGTCGCTTGTCACGCTGCGGGTTCACGATTCGAATCCTGATGTCAAGAATCATCTATTTATTTCGCAGGAAATAAATAAAAAAGTCGATCAATTGCGAAGGCTTAGTCAACTCTACTGCGAAGGCATAACACTGGCAGTAGGGTGATCATATGGCTTAAATGCAATTTGATCGCGATGATGACATCAGGTGGAGGGAAAAAATACTGTGAATCATGAGCAATGACAAAAAACAAAACAAACAAGCTCCCCAGTTATCTGGACGTCACCCTTGGAGTTTACTGAAACTTAATACCACCTAAGTTTCAAACCCACTACACCAATTTTTCTTTCTCTCTCTCTCAATTTCTACAAACTCCCGTGCCCTGAAATAATTTAATGGTATTCATATCCCATTTGGCGCGCGCAAATTATTAAAAAAAAAAAAATCTGGGGACTGCGTAGGCCAAACCATATTTCGCAGCACACTTTCTGTCTCTTTAGCTGCCAAAAACCCTCTGCATTATTTCGAACTGCGTTTCAGATCGTTATCTTCCTGCACAATAAAAATTGTTGCTAATTAATCGCAGTCCATTTGGTATGGTGCTATGCTCCAGGATTTCCTTGTACCCTTCATGGTTTACGATTTCATCGAATGATGTTATCAACTCCATGGGAGCACACCATGATGGAACAAGTTCCGTGTTTCAGTGTTGGCACAACACAGTTCTACAAAATCTTTTCTTGGTCCGTTCGCCTAACGTAGATTCGTCTTTTTGTGCTGAGACTTTGCTCCAGTAGTTGATCGACCAATTTCTATGCTCTTTGGCTCACAGTAGCTACCCTACCGTTAGACCACCCGCAGTCAAGTGCCTTTTTTACGGTAGGATGGTGAATGGTTTTTGCCATTATGCTCTTTTTTCTGACTTAAATTTATATTTTGAAAAATAAAATAAATAATTTAATTTTGTATAATGCGCAGAACAAATTATTTTTAGCTGCAAATTAATGCTGAAAGTTTCTTTTTAAGATTTTACAAAACAGTATGGCATAATCTTGTATATGCCAAATACATATTTCAAACAAAATCGATCGCCGGGAAATAATCAATTTTCTGAAACCGGTTAATAAGCAAAGTACCGCTAAAAGTATTTTTTGGCGTAAACGCCTTTTTCGAGAAAATTGATTTTTTCAAAATCGGCCATTGGTAAAATACCGTTAATTTTGGAGTTAGAATGAAAATTCTGAATACGTCTCGAATTGTGATCCTACTGATTCCAGATATGTATGTAGTTTGAAGAAAATCCGTCCAACGGTTTATACGGCAGTCGTGCGACCAGACAGACAGACACTTTATTGAGTTTCTCTATCATAATATCAAGTTTGATCGAAATCTCGAGATCGAAAAATTTCAAAAAACCAGTACTTGGCCTGCAAGTAAAAAACTAAACTGATAGAACTACGAGTATTATATGTTCTTACAAAATTTATTGAGAGATATTGAGGTCATTTACTTTAAAAAATAGTTATTGCTGTAGTTTTAAGTTTATTTTAACGGCTACGCCCAGGCATATGCGGATGATGTTAACGTACTTTCTGTCAGACCATACCTAGAGGCTGTCTGTGCTGACGCGCAAAAGGCTCTGGATATGATCGATGAATAGTGCATTAGGAATGGGCTTTCGGCCAGTGCGAAAGGGCGTCACTATCTCCAATGAAGCCAAATATTTAGGAGCTCTTTTAGTCATAACATGGCGCGTCGAAGGTAGCCAAGGCGCTCTCAATTTTCGGGTGGATGAGGCTTTCGCTAAATATGTGACTGCCACTACACTCCAAAGAACATCTTGTCTCGGCTGCACGGGAGCTTTTCCGAGTAGACCTGACTGTGCTCTAAATGCACTGCTTAATCTACCTCCTATTGATACTTATATTATAGGTAGTACTATCAAAGTAATTTTCGTCTTAGGCGAGGTGACTTTTGGTACAACCCACGCTGGAGTTTTGAAGACTTTGAGCGACACCACGACCCCTATCTTGTGGATATGCCACGTCAAGCAATGATAACAGAACTTTTGTAGTTGCGCAAATTTTAGGTCAATTTCCCATGTGTTCACGACTGGCTTCGGTCAGAATCTGATTCAGGAAAGAATTGTAGCCGAATCTTCACGAATGGCTCCAAAACCAGTCAGGGGTCCGGTGCTGGTGTCTTCTTGGTGGACGACAATATCAGGCTTCATTTTCCGTTAGACAAATATGCGTCTGTTATCCAAACGAAGACTTATGCAATCCTAATGGCCATGAACTATGTTGTAAGAAAGAAGTGGAGGGGTTGGAGTATTTGCGTCTGTAGTGACAGTCAGGCTGAGCTTAAGGGCTTACTCAACTCTTTAACTACTTCCAAGGTAGATCTAGAATTCAAGAACTCACAGAATTCCGCCGAAAGGCTGAATTCTGTGATTCTTGTCTGGGTCCCAGGCCACACTTGAATTTGGAGAAATGAGATCTCCGATGAAATTACAGGGTAAGGATCAAAGGAGATTTTCTCACGACACGAACCTGCGTTGGGTCTTCCTGCGTCCTCGGTCAGGGCTTCCATCGACGATTGGGTTTCTTATGAACATAATTGGGTGTGACACGGTTCTCCAGGATGCGGACAGACTAAACGAATGCTCCCGGAAGTCTGTATGAAATCCGCTGCATTCTTGATGACTGCAGAAAACTTATCGGCGTTCTCACGGGGCACCTTGCTTTTGCTACTAAACCTCAGTGTGGTAGGCTTGAGTGATACAACAGTCTGCGACGCTTGTCGAGAGAGCGATGAAACTGCGGAACACTTCCTCTGTGATTGTCCTGCGACTCGGCTTTCTCCGGAAGACGAGGATATTCTATTAAAATGGGTAAAACAGGATTTGCTTCTTAGTAGTACACCAGTTGCGTCTGAGTGCTCCAGTGCAACGTTTCCTGACCCGAAAAAAAAAAAAAAAATAATAAAATAAGTAAATAATTGAAGTCTCTTTTTTTTGCTTCTTTAAAAAAAATCTTAGAGGAGCTCGCCTATGGCCGTCGACGATCATAATACGCATAATTTTTTTTTTTTTTTATAATTTGCACATGATAGAGGGGATTAGTATAAGGGTATCCTTATACTAATTTTAGAACACGGGCGTTTTTGTGAAAAGGGGAAGAGACAGAGAGAAATACAGTATAGTTGGTTTGAAACTCAGGTGGTATTAAGTTTCAGTGAACTCCAAGGGTGGCGTCCAGTTAACTGGGGAGTATTTTTGTTTTGCTGTTATTGTCGTTGCTTATGATTCACAGTATTTTTTTTATTCCGTCCTCCTTATGACATTATCACGATCAAGTTACATTTTAGCCATATGACCACCCTACTGCCAGTGTTATGCCTTCGCAGTAGAGTTGACACAAGCTTTCGTAATTGATCGACTTTTTTATTTATTTCATACGAAATAAATAGATGATTCTTGTCATCAGGGTTCGAACCGTGAACCTGCAGCGTGACAAGCGATGATGTTACCACTACATGATGGCCACCCACTGTACATTTCGCTGCACTGTAAATATTTTTGCTTAATTTAGGGCACGGGAATTTTTGTTGCTTTGTTTTGTTGACTGTAAATATTATTTAAGTAAGGATAAAACTACCATAGCTATTTTTTTATGAGCTTTGTTATAATAATTGCTGGTACATATAAAAGTATAATAAGTAAGGTTAGTTTAGGGATTTAGGTTAAAGTGTTGTAGTAAAATCAATTTAAAAAAAAGAAACGTAGGCAATTGAACTATTAATATAGCCTTTTATTTGTTCCCACAAAAGGATTACTATATTATGCCAATATTGTTTGTCAATAGACTGTTAAAGTCTAAAAGTGTTTACCAATTTTAGTATCACGTCGTCTATGTCTGCCAACTCAAAGTTTTGTTTGTATTTCCAGCAAATGTTTAGTTCCTCAGAGATACGAACGAAATGTCACTTTTAATACTCCTAAAATCACCCACAATATGTCTAGAACGATAACAGCAACAATTTTCCATAAGCCAAAGGACAATTTTCAATAAACATCGTACTCAATCGGATTTCTCGCCACCTCTCTGAGCACATTTCGATGCAATTTTCATAACCTCCACTACGTACTTGGATGAACCAATAAAATGTCTATGTCTACGTCACTTTAAATTCCGACAGTATGCACCACGTACGTGTACGAAATGTCCTCTGATACGACATCGGCAACGAGAGCCGTCTGCGGTCGCTTGTAAACACCAAAAGCCACTTCAATCGGAGTTCTGGGTCTCCTCCCAAAAACCATCATAAATCGAATTGAATATTGCGAATGGGAATATCGAATGGCAGCCGACCAAAAATACGATTTGACAATATTGAAAATGGAACCCATAGATTTGGAACCGAGACTCCTTACCGGAAACTTTAATGCATATTCAATTGACACCTCAAAGGAACTAGTAAGGAATTTACTCCGTGCGACAGGGGTGCTGTAAAATGAAAAAGGGTGGCAGTTCGCAAGAAAGCTAGGCGTCAAATTGAATTTCACTCTGATATAACATTTACATTTCACGAACTGACTTCTTTTTATGTCTGTCAATCAAATGATTTAATGTGTAACTGCAGTGTTGCCTCGGTTCGAAAGGTTGAAAACCCCTTTTAACTTCGTTTGTGAGCGGTACCAGCACTTCAGGTTGTCACGTTATTGTAGCAGCCAAAATCCCATTGCCTTTGGTTTAGGAATCCACGCGCATTGTCGGGAATATAACTGAGTAGCGGTTGAAAGGTGAATTGAAGATTTGAATGGATATATTATGTGTAGGTATGCTGACGAAAGTTCATTTCAATGCTGCACGGCAACATGGGTGAATGGGTTATTTATTCAAATTACTTAAGTGGCGTACTGATTGAAATGTCAGCGAAGCGGAGATTTGATAAATGAGAGAATTAGGAGATTTGGGAATTGATCTTGACAGAGCTTTGTCGAGAACTTCGTAAATAGGTTGACACCACTTCCATTTATTTAATATTGGTGAGCGGTTTTACAATAATAGGGCTAGAGTACTGTGCGTTATAATTATTATTATTATATTCAATTTTATTCACTATTAGCACTAGCACATACATACATATATATTATGAATTTATAGATTTCCTATAACTTTTTTTTTATAATTTGCACGTGTTAAAGAGGATAGGAATACCCTTATACTAATTTTTTAGAACACGTGCGTTTTGTGGAAAAGGGAAGAGACAGAGAGAAAGACAGAGTGGTGTAGTTTGAAACTCAGGTGGTATTAAGTTTCTGTAAACTCCAAGGTCATCCTCACGATCAAGTTGCATTTTAGCCATATGGCCACCCTACTGCCAGTGTTATGCCTTCACAGTAGAGTTGACTTAGCTTTCACAAGTGATCGACTTTTTTATTTATTTCATGCGAAATAAATAGATGATTCTTGACATCAGGATTCGAACCGTGAATCAACAGCTTGGCAAGCGATGATGTTACCACTACACCACGGCCACCCCATGTATATTAAATATACGTTTTTATTTAATTTGAAGCTATAATAATCGTACTTAAGAAATTCACAAATCTTAAACACCTTACTCAACCCTAATTGTTTATAAAAAATACTTTTAAAAACTACCTCAAAAAGTCGAAAGTACCCCATGGGTGGGCGTCGTACTAGTGGGGCACTTTCGACACGAATTCAAATGACACAAAAGGAAGAACAAATAAAATACATTTTGTTTTCTGTTATAGCGAACTGCTTTATTTACTTAAAATCACATTTAGTTTTTAAATAAGTCAATCTTATATCAAAAAAAACATAAAAATTCCATGCGATACTTCAGAAATGAATTTTAAAATTAAACTTAAAATCACATTTACTTTTCATACGAATATATGAAATAAGATCGCAATAAATCGATAAAGGTATCGAAACTTTTTAGTTAAAGCAAATTCATTTCACGTTGTAACTGCCCATGTCAACGTCTCTAAAGAAGATAAGGTTAGAATATCTTGATGATCCAACTGGGGGTTCTGGCAACGGCAGCTTCAGTTCGATATCACTTCTGAAAACGAGAGATATATCTTCAAGAAGGAGTTAAGAAACTGCCAATTGTTCGATTTTTTACGGAAAAAGTCAACATAAAACTGAAATTCGTTTTCATTTACAAATCGAGTTATCTGACCAACATAATATTTTGCTATTCGTACATTAAACTTGACCAAAACATAGTCGCCAATGTTGAGTTTAGTATCGCATTTAAGTTTATAGTCACTTGTATTTAATGCTTCTAAATCAGAAACTTCATCTTCCACATATGTTTCAACAGACTCACCTGAATCTGCAACGATGAACTCTTCTGAATCGCTTGTATCTGCGATTTCAGTTTTTTTTTTTTTTTTTAGTTTTCTTTATCTTACAGGATTTTTTCTTCTTCTTGTTTGCGCTTAAACTTAGTAATTCTGTTCTTTTCAGGTTCCTCAATAGAAACTCTGGATTTCCCTTTAGTTATTCTATTTATGGATTTTGGTATAGGAATTGTTGTAACTGTCTTTATTTCATCGGGAGTGGTTTGAATGCTTTCCTGTGAAGTTGATGGTTTATTTTAGCGTTCAGAAGGATCTGTAACTATGCAATATTTTTATTTTTTTTACTTCTACCTATCTAGCTAGTTATAGTAGTTAAGGTTTTACTCTTCTGAATCTCCTAGTCAGATTGCTAGTAACGGGTGATTCATCGTGAGGTTTGATTTTCAATAGGCTTTTTTTGACAGATCACGCGTGACTCCTATCAAACTGCTTTGTCATTTTTGTTCAGTATCGTTTGGCAAGTCATAATGGAAAGACTCACACCACAACAGCGTCTCCAAATTGTTCAGCTGTATTACGAAAATCAGCGTTCTGTGAGAAATGTTTTTCGTGCGATTCGAAGAAGTTACGGTGCGCATAATCGACCTACTGAAACCACTATTGCCAATACCATTCGCAAATTTGAGTCCCAGTTTACATTAGTGGATGATACTCGACCGGTTAGACCACATCCAGCACGTAGTGAAGAGACTATAGCAGCTGTAGCTGAGAGTGTACGCGAAGACCGTAACGAATCGATTCGTCGTCGTTCTCAGCAGCTTGGCTTGTCGTATTCGACAACTTGGCGTATTTTACGTGAGGATCTCGGCCTAAAAGCGTACAAAATTCAACTTGTGCAAGTGTTGAAGCCAGGCGACTTGAATTTGCGTCATATTTTCAGTGAATGGGCTCTGGAAAAACTCAATGAAAATCCGGTGTTTTATCGTGAAATTTTGTTCAGTGATGAAGCTCAATGGATACGTTAATAAACAAAATTGCCGTTTTTGGGCTGATGAGCAACCCGAAGAGAACCAAGAGCTACCATTACATCTATTAAAAACAACGGTATGGTGTGGTTTATGGGCTGGTGGAATCATTGGTCCATATTTCTTCAAAAATGAGGCAAATCAGAATGTTACCGTCAATGGTAACCGTTATCGCCCCATGTTAACGGACTATGTGCTTACTGAAATTCAAGCACATGGTCTCCGTGAGCTCTGGTTTCAACAAGACGGCGCTACGAGCCATACAGCGCGTGAAACAATGGACTTGTTGAGAAATCATTTTGGTGAGCACTTAATTTCACGTTTTGCTACGGTAAATTGACCGCATAGATTGTGCAATATCACACCTTTGGACTATTTTCTCTGGGGATATGTAAAGTCTCAGGTCTTCAGGAATAAGCCAGCTACGATTGACGCTTTGGAACCTAATATTACTCTTGTTATTCGCGAGATACCAGTCGCTATGCTCGAAAGAGTCGCCCAAAATTGGACCTTCCGAATGGACCACCTCAGACGTAGTCATGGCCAAAACTTACATGATATCATTTTCAAAAAGTAAATGCCATGAATTGTTCTTTTAACCGATAATAACAATTTAAAGTTCACTTTCAAGTTTATGTGTTTTATTTTACATTATAAATCAAACCTCACGATGAATCACCCTTTATTTAATAGTTCCGACATTTCTGAGTTGACGTAATTGAGATGTATAAGTTTGTGTCTATTAGCTACTTTTTACTATGCAATTCAGAATCTTGAATAATTAAGCTGTTGGAAGGGTATATTCCTGTTGCTTTAAAACCCTTTTCAATATTTTCAGGACAAAAGGCTCTTTGAAAGGGAACTTTTGTCAATGGAGCAATATCGAATATCGTGATATCAGTTTGCCTGTGATATTGACTTGAAACTCTCTAAAAATTCCCTTGCAAGAACTTTTGAACGGGCCAAATATAGAGACGTCCAATGGTTGAAGTTTATGAGAGCAATGAGGTGGAAAAGACAAGAGATCAATGCCATTTTCTCGCTATAGGCGATGAATCTAGGTTCTACAAGTACGACCCGGAAACCAAACAGCAGTCCATGGTATGGAGCCCAGAAGGTGCAAATTCTCCAGTAAAGGCCAAACAACAAAAGCCAGCGACAAAAGTTATGATGTCGATGTCCTTCACCAGGGCGAAAATGGTCGCCATCATCCCGCTTAAAACTGATCAGACAGTCACTGCTAATTGGTATACTGAAACTTGCTTACCACAAGTTTTCCAAAATTTACTAGTACACCGACAAAAAGAGGAGCTGCGCCGCTACTTTTTGCACCACGACAATGCGCCTGAGCACACTGCTGAAAAAAGCAACAACTTTCTTGCGCTCTCGGGCATCAATGAAATTCGCCCAGCACCTTATTCTCTGGATCTAGTGCTGTGTGACTTTTGCTGTTTCCGAAAATAAAAAAAGATTTGAGGGGAAAAATCTGCACATCCAATGAGGGGATTATTAATGCAGCCAATGTCGAAATCGAAAAGCTCCGAAAAGAGGATTGTGAAAGCTGTTTTGAAAAATGGATCTATCGGCTTAAGAAATGTATTGAAATAAATGGGAATTATGTGGAGAAATTAAAAAAAGATGAAGCTTGAATACCTAAAGTTAAAATTATTTTTGTGTTTTATTATTCATTCAACTAAGCGAACTTTTGTTAGCCCCTACGTATATTTCCTTTTCTAAGGATTTCACAGAGCCATGCACACAAGAATAACTGGTAGCCTGCAGCTCGGCTTTCCCAGAATTTCTTATAATCCGAGATCCGTTTCAAAATTCACGAAGAGATGAATAAAATTGTTTTTAGTGTTCTACCGCTTATGTCCCTCAGAAATATGTACATATTATGTAAATAACTGAACCGGCCCTTGGCATGAGTTAGCCAATTGTCAAACAAAAAACGTCACGTCGAATATTGGAAGACGTCACAGGCTCTTTCACTTATTCTCATTTTTTCTTTCGCTCGTCGCCGATTTGATAGCTTCTTACATAGTTGAAGTGATCATATTTAATCGAGATACTGCATTTTTTTTTTTTTTTAGGTTTTTTTTTTATTTTCGATTAAGTTGGAAAAGCTCCACTAAAAACTGACACGACTGGGTCGTATGTTCTTGCTTCATATGTGTTATTCGTTTCTAAATTAAAATTGATGCAAAGTCGAAAAGAAGCGACAAAAATTGAATTTTCAAAAACAAAAGGCTGAACAACTTTGCTGAGCATATGTCCAAAATTAGAATTCTTCATATATGTTGCAGCCGGCTTAGATATGAGTTTTTAATAAAATGGCCTAAGGGAGAAATAGTAAAAATTTAGGCATTTTATTGCAAGCGGCCATATTACCTTAGATATGAATTTCAAAGTAAATAAAAAGTAAAGTACCGGCAATTTTGAGGCTAGAATGAAATGAAAATTCGACACAAAGTACAGCCTGAGGCACAGATAAACGGACAGATAGAATTCCGAGGCTTTTTTGAGTACCTCTATTAAGTAATACCAATATTGAAAATTCAGATATTCAGATATTGACCCCAGATATGAAGTGTGAAGTAAATACGTCCAGCTTTTTAGGTTGTAGTCATGCATAAAGACAGAAAATTGTACCCGTACTCACTTTATTTCATCGGAGAGTATTTTGCGACGAAGAGTATTCTGTTTGGAAGTGAAGGCATTACAAAGCGATCGGAATGTTAGATAATTTAATATTTGTTGATAATTTTATATTTGTTGCTCTCAAGCTTACCATTGACCTTCTAAGTGCACACAAAATCAAACTGAAGCAAAAATCGCTTCTTTGGTAATTTTTGTACCACGAATATACTCGTACATACATACATAAGTCCGCGGCAACAACAAGGTAAAATGCTTAGCAATATACCCTTGATGCTGTTGACTGTTCTGATTGAATGTAAATTAAATTATTGATGAAAATAAACGAGGAGTCTGCTTTGAGAAGCGATGGAATAAAGTATTGTAATTTTTTTCTTTTATTCTTGTTATTTGTTTAATTAAATTTACTGCGGAACACTTTAAAGTTTAACTGAAGCAGTCGGTGAGATTCTGCTTTGAAGAAATAAAAAATAGTATAAAGTTATAGGTAAAGTGCGATACTTAGTAGGCTAAGGTGATATTTACTAAACAAAGCAGAAACTACCACTTAACCAACAACTAATATGCACCGATGAAATCAGTAACCAAATTATAGATGAAAACAGAAGAATGGCGCAACCAAATTTAATGGAATAATGCCTAGTTGCATCAACGGCAATCATTAACAGACAAAATCAACCGCAATCACCAAGGGCGGATCCAGGATTTATTTCTGGGAGGGGCACAAAGGCCAGTTAGGTAAAGAGTGTACCCCATAGTATTGCATTGCAATTTGTCTCTGGGATTCATTCTTTATCAATGACATACAAGAATAATTATAAAAAATACTTTTTATAAAGCTTTAATAATAAAATAATGACAGTTTTCTTTTATGTTTTTTGCTGAAGATATCCAGTACTTCTTCAGGGTTCATCTTTGAAGCAATGTCTTGATAGATATGCATTAAAGGTAGTCCATTCAGGCGATATTCTCTCATATTGCTGCGAAGATATGTCTTTAACCGGCGTAAGGTGGAAAAAGATCGGTCGGCAGTGCTGGTTGTCACAGGAAATGTACACAATAACTGACATAGGATTCTTATATTTGGCAGAGCCGTTGCTTTTTTATAAGCTTCTGCTGGTGACTTAGGAATTTTTTCTTTCATCTGTTGCAAAATTTGTAACTCTCCCTTCAAAGCTAAAATACAAGGTAGATTCTCTTTATATACTTCAGCGCCTTGCAAAACTTCATCTGTATCATCATCACTTAAGTTATGGGATATTAACTTTTGCAGCTTTCCTATTCATTGCAGTTGAGCTCTAGGAAACCTAGACGACATTTCATTTAATATATAATCAAGAAAAGGAATATACACTATAAGTCCGTAATATTCATCAACAGGTTGAGTCTGAATATTCGATCTATTAGTTTGACGGCCGGTTATTCTACGGACTGTGATTTCGGTTCCAATTTCGTTAGCGAGGGCCTCAACCTTATCGAAAAGTTTTTTAAGGATTAAGAATTCTGATATGAGCGATCGTGTACACTGATTGGAATTTTTATCTGATTCTTGTTGTTGTGGTTGTGGTTTAATTTAAAAGAGGTCAAGGATAAAAAAAACAATGTTTCTCAGAGTAAGCGAAAGTAATTTTCGCTTACTAACAATTCATGGCAATTTCGGCGCAATACTACAATAATTATTCAGGACAGGGTGGCGCACCAATTGTGCTACAATATTCATATAACTTTTTTTTTAATCAATGTATTTCTTTTTTTTTATTGTATAGAAAATTCAATTTTATTTTATATAACTAATTGTTTTTCAAGATGATAGACCGTAAATGACCTCCACTTTCATCCACGCATATGCGACACCTGATCAGAAAATTATTCATTGCTGCCTGAAAGGTTCGTCGGGATCGCCTCAATTATTGTTTTAATGGACTGCTTCAATTCAGTCAAATTCCTTGGTTTCGTTTTGTACACCTCTTGCTTGACATAACCCCATAAAAAAAAGTCTGGTGCAGTCAGGTCAGGTGACCTTGGGGGGCAGCGGAAAGTGGAGTTTCTGGATATTAATTTGTTTAGGAATTTTCATTGGAGCTCCGCCATAACCGGTTTGGATATATGTGCAGTTGCTCCATCTTGCTGGCACTAAATGCTGTTGGAACGGATACTTCTTCGGCGCAATTCTGATTAAAAAAAACTCCTTCAACATCTTTAAATAACATTGCCGTTTAGATCAAAATGGGCCTCATCAGACATAAACAAGCAATTTATCAAGCTGTTGTCTTCTTCGACCGTTTCAATCATTTTTTGGCAAAATTCCAGGCGAATAGGCAAATCTAGAGGGTTTAACTTGCTTGTAATTTGGACTTTGGACAAGTTTAAGTCATCATGAATTATCTGTTGTAATGACCGTCTGCTAACTCCAATTTGCGTCGATAAGTTTCGAGTCGAAACGCTTGGATTTGCCTGAATTGACGATGCTACAGCCGCGATTGTGTCTTGAACCGGAAAATAGGGATCTCGATGGTACGAACTTCGTGCGATGCTTCCGGATTCGACAAATATGTTTACCTGCCTCATAATTGTCCATTTACTCGGGGGAGTGCCGCCAAACTCCCGCCTAAATTCCCTTTGGACGGAAATGAAGGACTGCAAAGCATGGTACCGCTGCACTAGCATTCATTTTAATAAATCTAAAAGTAACCTACAAAAAAAAAAAAAAATAAGCCGATTACTCACACAGAAAAAAAGTTATTACGTTTTGTTTTTGTAGCACGATTCGTGCGCCGCTCTGTACTATGACGCGAGGTCAAAAGGGTTTGTCCTTTGCAGGTACGGTTACAACGGCCGTGAACACGTGGACGCTTAGAATTCCCAGATCCCGATGAATATCTTCGTTACGTACATACGGAAGGAAGTCCTTTTCACTGACTGTCTCTCTGATCCTGGCCTATTCCAAATTAGTGGTATTACGAACAATTTAGGTAGACAACTAGACCTAATCTTCTTAACCGATGCCGCCAATTGCATAGTAACTGCCAGCAACCATCTTCTCTCCACATTAGATCGCTTCCACCAACCTCTATTCCTAACGTTTTCGTATGACAACTTCAGTACAATTCCTCACTGCAAGAAATCATATAGCTTTAATTTTCGTAAGGCAGATTTCGCTAAACTTAATAATCTTCTCAGTAAGATAAACTTTAGTCCTATCCAGGTTGACAGCATCGACAATGCTCTAGCGTATTTTTACGACCAAATTTTCATCTGTCTCATTCAATCAGTCCCTTTTGTGCCTCAGAAGAACTTTACGTCAGCTCCGCCATGGTATAATAAAGATCTACGCTCACTTCGTAACAAAAGAAACAAAATATGGAAAGCATTCCTCAAATTCCGATCTGAGTCTGATTTTTCACATTACCAATACATCCACTCCCAATTCTCTGAACTTTGTCAATATCTTTACATCGAATTTCTTGACAGAATGCAATCCACGCTAATGAATGACCCCAAACGATTCTACCACTACATTAATGCCAAACGAAAATCGGATAACTATCCATCCACTTGAAAATTTGCTAATAAATCCTCGATAGACTCTAAAACAATCGCAAACCTGTTCGCTAATTTTTTCAGCCAATCGTTTACGGATCACGTCTTTCAACCTGATCATAACTACTTCCGCTACTTAGACAGCTGTCCCCAAACCTCCTTAGTCACAATTGATATAACCTTGGCGTAGTAAGTAGATAAGATAAAAAATCTAAAGGGCGAATACTCCCCCGGCCCTGATGGCCTGCCCCCTATAGTTCTGAAAAAATGCGTGAACTACTTAATCCAACCCCTTACTACTCTATTCCAACTATCTATTTCGCAGGGAGTTTTCCCTGAAATCTGGAAAAACTCATAAATAATCCCAACTCATAAAAAAGGTTGTAAAAGTAAAATATCCAACTACCGGCCCATGGCCAAACTATCCTGCATACCTAAGCTCTTTGAAAGCATTGTTTATGACACAATGTTTTTTCACTGTAAGACTATCTTTTCACCGAACCAGCATGGATTCCTTAAGGGCAGATCAACAACCACCAACCTTACCGAGTTTGTATCTAGCACTCTGTGCGTTTTGGAAGATGGTAATGAAGTCGATGTAGTTACCACCGACTAGCAAAGCCTTCGACCAAATTTCGCATTGAATTATTCTTCTCAAACTTAAAGCTCTTGGTTTCAAATCGGGGTTTATCTCATGGATCAAATCTTACTTAGAAAACGCCAATATAACATCCTCTTCAGATCTTCAATTTCTGATACTATTAAAGCCACATCGAGAGTCCCTCAAGGTAGCCATATTGGTCCAATGATCTCCATTTTGACAATTAACGATGTCGATTTTATCATCAATGACTCCCACCTTTCGATATATGCGGATGATATGAAAATCTTCAGAACTATATCGTCTCGTGCTGACTCTCTTTCACTGTAAGATGATTTGAATCGATTCTCAGTCTGGTGCCATAGACATTTTTTAGAGCTCAACGTCAGCAAGTGCCAAGCTATTACATATTCTCGTAAGAGTATCCGGCCATCCCCCAGAGTCTATTCCATTAGCGGAGAGCCTACACCCTCTGTCTCTTCACTGCA
Organism: Pocota personata; assembly: GCA_963082735.1. Taxonomy (NCBI): domain Eukaryota; kingdom Metazoa; phylum Arthropoda; class Insecta; order Diptera; family Syrphidae; genus Pocota; species Pocota personata. The sequence continues at coordinate 40,539,718 of OY720432.1, read as the reverse complement.
CGATTTGGGTGTTATCTGTGATAGGGAACTCAACTTCCGTTCTCATATTGATAACATTATCAACAGAGCAAACTCTGCGCTCGGTTTCATTAAACGATTGTCTAAGGAATTCTCAAACCCTTACGTTACAAAATCCTTATGCATCACATTCGTCAGACCCCTCCTTGAATATGTTTGCCAGGTATGGTCACCGTACTACGAAATCCATATCTTGCGAATCGAAGCTGTCCAGCGTAGGTTCATCCGCTTTGCCTTACGTGGTCTTGCTTGGACTGATAGTTACAATTTGCCCTCATATGCTGACCGTTTGAAACTAATCAATTTATAGCCTCTCGATAAACGTCGAGAAGTTGCTGACATCTTTTTTATCCATGAGTTATTAGCCGGTAACATTGATTCCCCCGCGCTGCTGCATATGATTTCTTTCAATACCAACCCACGTAACCTCAAGTCTTCACCCCTCTTCCGTCTTATTCCTCACCGCACCAATTATGGATACCATGAACCAATGTCTAGAATGCTCAGCAGAGCTAATCACATGCAAACCGTTTTTGACTTTCACATTAATTCTTCCTCATAACCGAAAACTGTTATTTTTAAGTCCAGTTTAAGTTTAGTTATTTTTAGTTTTAAATTTTTGTTTGTATTAAGCTCAAATAAATAAATATATAATCCCCATAGTTGTAGACCATACTTCCACACTGGCCTTAGGATTTGTTTGTATGATAGATAAGCAGTTTGTTATGTAGACTTAACTTCGAATATTTTCCGAGCAGCCAGTACATTTGGCTGTATTTGTTTTCAAGCCCGTCGCGTTTCTTTGCGATTCCATTTAAGCTTAACATCTAGAGTCATTCCTAAATATTTTGCTTCGTTCGCGTAGGGTATTTGAGCCGAGTTTAAATATACGGGTAATCTATCCACTTTTTTGTAGGTAAAGTTGACGTGAGTAGATTTGCTTTCGTTCAGCACAATACGCCAAGAATTCGTCCAAACGTGGACTTTATTCACAGAATGTTGCAGCTTTTCAGTTGCTGCTTGAATTTTATCGCCCGTTTTCAATATCGCCGTATCGTCCTCAAACGCGGCGACGACGCAGTTTCTTTCCTGCGGGATATCACGGGTGAAAATGTGGAGGTGCATTTGAAAAGCCAAATAATCATACCGGCAATGCCAATATAGAGAGATTACACTCCACTATTCAAACCTGCGTCGAGAAGTTTCAAAAAATCATCCGTGCCGACTGGATTCGAACTTGCAACTCCATATAGTTAAACAAAACTGTGCGGAATACTAGTACCAATTTTTGTTTTCTTGCGCTCGATAGATGTACAGTTTTTTTTACTATCTTGAGGGGGTTGTACATACATACGGTTAACATAGACAGGTAAAGTCGAAACAAAAAATAAGATGAAAGTGTGTCAACGCTTAGTGAACATAGTAATATAATATAAGGACATATTTACTGACGCTGCACTGAGGGCAAATAAAATAAAAAAAGAAATGGGTGGTCATAAGGCTTAGGAAAGATGGGCTAGAGCAGTGCCTGAATTGATGCCGTATGATGGCACATGACGATCTGACAGATAATATTATAGAAAAGATGAAAAATCGACATTCAGTAATTTGAAATTCATTATTGGAGGGCTGCAAAAGATTGAGCTATTTAAAGAATTCTGCGGGAGTAAAACTCGCTAGGATGAAGTCGTATACCCACGTTTATTAAGGTGAACTTTCTCTCCCAGATTCAAAATATTGTTACACTTCTGGGGGGGGTTATCGGTGGCGACCCCGGGCTGCAGCTGGAAGAGGGAGGAGAAAGCGAGAGTGAATCACAAAAAAACCAAGAAAACCCACAGAAAAGGAGAAAAACACTTCTTAGTTTAATTTCAGCAGATTTTATTTCTGGTTCCCGAGAGGTTTTATTTTGTCGTTGTTAATTTTAGAAATGTTGTTGTTGTTCGAATTTTTTTTTGTCTGTGCTGCGTCTTTTCTCCGGCTGTCTTCGTTTCTCCGCGTTGCTCTGTTAGTCCGGTACTTCCGCGTTACTTCGGTCTTTCTCCGATTTCTTCGATTAAAACCCCGACGGACTTCCGAGTATGACACGATGACTATCACCAGCAAAAAGCCAATCTCTCTTGCCGAACGCGCTCCTTTTAAACGCTTCCAACTCTCCACCAAAATTTCCCTCGTTGAATCTATCCGTCCTCTCTTGTCGTCTCACTCGCGCCTGGAAAGATTACAAAAAAAATTATGAAAATTTCCAATTACCTTCCAGCCTTTCGGATTTTTCCTCCGCCATTTTGGAAAATTTTCTATCCCAATTTTCCACTTGTCCACCTTTTCCTTGCCATCGTCACCCATTTTTCCTGATTGCCCGTAATTTTCCCTCTCCAACGAGGGGTCTATCGTCTCGGAGAACCTGGAGTTACTCTTGTAATTGCATTTTTCCTCTTTTTGCCACTTTTCGTCGCTTTCTTGCGATTAAAACGCGCTCCTGTATTTTCCCAACCATTCCCAATTATTTCCCTTTTATCCTACAGCACACCAATGTAACCCAACCCGCAGAATATGTGAATGGGAGCGCCGCATGAAAAAGTGTTCTGAACGTGCCCCGGATGACATTACTGACAGACGTCAGAATTCCCATTTTTTTTTTTTTTCCGACAATTTATTTTTTTTTCCACCGCGCCGGGTATTTTCCGTGTTTTCTTGTGGTTTTCGGGCGTTTTCTTTTTTTGCAAAAGTGTTTCTTTTTGATTCGGGAGTGTCTGCGTCCGTCCGACAATCGATCCAGGAAAACGTTCCGACACCAAGTTCCAGGAGAGTGCGGTTCCTCTTGGCAGCAGTCCCGCGCGGTGTACTGCGTCGACTTGGAGTGTTCGTTCTTCGAATTTGAGTGTTTTCGGGCCGATAAATCCAGGTGTTTTCCCGTCTGGGAGGAGTGCGAAGTCCACCCGCACTCCAATGAAGACAATTGTCCACACGCCACAACTTGTTGTCGGCTATAGTTGGATACCCTCTGCAACAGGTGAGTGATTAAGCTCTTTGTTTACCTTTTTTTTTTTTTGTAGCCATTATTGCCTTTCTCGGTGGTGTTTTTCGCGGGTGTATTCGATCCCTTTGTTCCAGTAAACGAAACTGGATTCCTCGGTGGCCTATGCCATGGGGAAAGCCGACATCGTTGCTGTGAATCGAGGGGTCCGCGGTTGTGCCAGCGCAGGTGCAGCCGTGTACAATTGCGCAAGTTGAAATCGGGGTTGTTTACTTTTGTGCGGTGAAACTTTTCCCAGGTAGATATTGCGGGTGGGTTTCTTTTCAGGCGACTGCGCTTCGATGGTGTGATGGATACTGGAAGAGAACAGGTGAGTAGTGAGGTACTTGTGAAATTACCTTTTTAATTCATTTTTCTTTCAATAGGTGACGGCTGATGGACATGACGGAGGCGCTGGAGGTAACCCGCTGGTTCGGCGCTGAGGGTTGATGATGCTTGCTAGGGCAAGCAAGATGACTCTGGAGAGGTGGTGTGTTGGTGGAGTATTGGAAGGTGCCTAAAGTTGGAGGTGAGATTCATTACCTGTGTGTTAATTTTATTTTAATCTCGTGTCTCTTTAGGAAGTGAAGTGTAGGCGAGAAGAGAATTTCGCTGCGAATGGCTGCAGACAACCGGACGGGTGTATTGGACAACTGTGGGCGGCGAAGGCAGCGGTTGATGGCAGCGGATGATGGCAGCGGTTGACGACAGCGGTTTATTGATGTGAGTTTTTTTTCTTCTTTTCTTGTAGTTTCTAGTAGTAGCACTAGTAGTGGTGGTGGTTCGACTTGGTCGTTCCCCACTTTTGTAACAATATGTTCTGTTTCGATGAGGATCATTATGGAGAAGAAGTCTACCTTCTAATGTTGTGCAGAAATTATTTAAGTAAAATGTAAAAAAAAAAAAAAAAAACATTTCATGTACATTAATGTAAAAGAAATCAGCAAAGAGAATGGGAGACAACGGCTTTTAAAATGTGCAGCCTTGTTATCGTGATCAACGTCAATTTGCTTCAACTTTTTGTAAAACTTCAAGTTTTCATTCACATATATCGCCAGGGTACAATTTCAGCGATCACTGTCCTTGGCTCCCAAGGTGATCGCCCCGCGCTAAAGTCGGCACTGTAAGTTACTACATAAATATGTAAATCACATACGAGTAGTAAGAACATCTAAAATTCCCCAAATAAGAAAACCCAAATCTTTTGAATTGAATATCGATGCTAATTTTGTATCGAATGACATTTTTGCGCCAACATTCTAAACTCCCTCATCTACACGCTGCACCTTATGAATCCGAATATCAATTTTCACGACCATCATCGTTATTTCCGAATCAAAAGTGAGATATTGCAAACGAGATAAATAACTTTATTGGTTGCAACGAGGTGCACGTGTGCGGCATAATTATCAAATGATGACAGAGATGCCGACGACATCGACATTTTTGTCGTCATCTTCGTCGTCGCCATCGTCAACGGCCTTAAATGGTTACATATGCTCCATAGCAGACTCAGTTATAAAAAGAAGATACAGAACTAACTCATGACTTCTTGTCATCTTCGGATCAATATCGCGCGAGCACTGCACCCAACAAAAAATAAAACCAAGCTGAGCAATAAATTGTGATTTATGGGAAAATTCTTGATCTAACTCCAGAGAAGGGGAAGAATGTTGCGTCAGAAGGTGTAATTTCACTCGAGCCTTCTGGACGCTTCCACCATAATACTTGACACCCAATTAAAATGCTCAGTATTCGGATTCAGTTTCCTTATGTGGTCGGAAAGACACAGTCCATTCATTCCCTATAACCTCACACCTAAGTTGTCCTTTGAAATACGTACATACGTACGAGTATGTGTATTTCAAAAGTCCGATTTTATCGGATTTCGTAGGGGAAATCCATTTTCCATTCCCATTACTGTAATTGTAAATCTGTGTAAATCCCAGATACTCAACAGCAAAAACTTGTTAATTATTTTGCTTAATTGCCTTTTGAAGGGATACGAATGTGTGTGTCCTTAAAATGATGTATCTGCTGTACGTGCGTCCATTTCATGATGAGATGCCCAAAGTATGTCCCTGTTGTGGTTTACTTTCGCTAAGAGAAAGTTTAACGAACATATTCTCATCACCGGAGGAATTATGATGTATTCACAGCCATTTAGCTGAGGTCCTTGGTACTAAATCTTGTACACTGCTCCCGTTTATCATCTCAGTTTCAAAAAGCATACATAGGTACACCCCCATTGGCTCCCACACACTATTTATAATTAATTTTGGGTAAAAAGCCAAAAGAAGGATCATTTCGTTATGAGACAGTGCGCTGTAGGTACAGGGGTGGAGTGATTTTCCCTTGAGAGTGACCTTTTTGGCTTTTTAATGTGTCCGCATATGTGCTAGTCTGAAGTTAAATTGTGTGCCGGTGTGTGTGGTGTATTAGCTTTAAGAGGACATTTTTAGAGCACAAATTTAGATACAACAGGACATAACGATGCATATAAATTTGATTATTATTAAGTAAGACACATTACGACGAATATCTAATGTATAATGGGTACGCCTTGTTGCTTAGCTTTGCTTGGGGTTGGTGTTTGACAATCCATATTCATAAGATAAAGGTGAGCAGCAGTGGTAGTCGGCGTTAAATGGGCGGGAGAAAGGGTGTGAAGGGGTTAATACCAAATGTCCTTTTTAACGAGCTATGGATAGGAATAATTACCACACATGTGTGTAAATTTTGGGAGAATTCTCGGTTCAATAACAGGTTTCAGTTACTTCGTTTAAAGCATGTCATTACAGCGTAGAGAAATATTTGAGAAGATATCGCATCAGAGGTGTTCTTATAGCAAATCTATAATATTTATTATATTTACTGTATAGTTTAGTTTTACTCTTCATGGTCGAATTACCAGTAGTTCAGGTGTACGCGATTGCTTCGCAGTGTAATATTCCATGAACTTGTCTCGAGTGTTTGAAGGAACCAAAGACCAATATTTCATGCATCTATAAGTACACTTTTTCCATGAGTGAAATTTGCTTTGATGGTGATTCTTTTTTTACTTTCACATACTTATACTGACTTGGTTTCCTGCAAAATGTTCGAGAAATAATAAAGAAACTTCGAACTTCATATCTGGGATCGGTGAGTTCACAGTTCAATGAGAAATCGAAATTTTCATTCTAACTTAGTACGGTAGCCGAATTGCGCGAAACCAGGCCTAACGATTTTGATTAAATTTTATCTCTGAGTTGGTGCGGATATGCGCTATTAGATGGCATGGCTCAATCGATTTTGTTCGAAATCAATATCTAAACAATATTTGAAATATGCAATATAATGGCATACCAAGTTTTTAAAAAACCTGATGATTTTGTTTAAATTTCAAACTGAGACATTTGCAAATAAACAATATACTCGTATACATACATAGGTGCAAGTACGTGGAACCCAGTTGTGGATACCCTTATAGTATAAGACATAAGACAGGCTTACGGGTATACTGATGAACATTCGAAGCGTGTGGAATATTGCCGCTGAGTTGTCGAAGGTGCGGAGTGCAACTAACTATTTCGTTGTCGCACTGTTATCAAGGAAACTATAAAACAGATAAATACATGAAACATTTACAAAAAAGAGAAAGATAGTCGGAGACAAAGCAGAGCCTTGGGAAACTTGAAAAGGTCCAGCATAATTTGGTAGTTTCTAATCAATGAAAAAAGATTTTCGTCAAAAGACCTTGATACCAAACTCTGTCTAATGCCTTAGAAATATCAAGTGCAAGAATCTTGGTTTCACTAGAGAGATGGAGAGATTTGTTCCACTCTTTGATTCAGATTTTTTTGAGAAACTGGGAAACAGATACATAATAGGTGGAGATTCTAATGCCAAAAACGTTAACTGGGGATCCAGATTGACAAAAACATCAGTCCGAAATTCTCTCGACAGGAAGGCACACGTTCTGGCCTACAGACAAAAATAAGACACCTCTGTCAACAACTAAGAAGAGAAATTAAAAAATTTAAAGAAGATTCAATGAAAAGGTACCTCAGAGGGTTAACAGCTGAATACATAACAAATTATTCTCTATGGAAAGCAACAAAAGGATTAAAAGAGCCTGCTGTGCAAATACCTCCAATCAAAGCAACTGATGGAAACTGGACAAAAAGCGATGAGGACAAAGCCATCCTCTTCGCAGACTATCTAGAAAACATATTTAAACCACCAGTTGAAAATGGAAATATACAACCTACGTTAATAGGTCATTCAGAAGAAGAAAGCGAAGAAATTCTGCTCACAACTACTAATGAAATATGCAGCTTAATTAAGCATGAAATAAATGCAAAGAAAAGTCCTGGATATGACCTCATATCTGGTGTCGTATTAAAGAACTTACCAAGGAAGGCAATAATTAAAATCACAAATTTAATAAATGCAACATTTAAGCTTAAATATGTGCCTAGTTTGTGGAAGGTTGCTGACGTCCTAATGATTCCCAAACCTTTTAAACCGCCAAATGAAATGTCATCTTACAGACCTATCTCGTTATTGCCAATGATATCAAAAGTGTTTGAGAAAGTACTCGCAAAACGTTTAAATAAAATAATTGAAAGGAAAAAGCTGATTCCGAACCATCAATTTGATTTTCGAAGGCAGCACTCTACGATACAAAAGGTACACAGAATTTCGTATAAAATCGAAGAAGCACTAGAAAAAAGGAAAGTTTGCTCGGCTGTATTCTTAGATGTGGCGCAGGCCTTTGATAAAGTATGGCACGAAGGACTTATCTATAAACTGAGATGTATGTTGCCAAATCAATATGCATCTATTCTGAAATCGTATCTAGATGGAAAACATTTCAGAATAAAATAACAGAATACTTATTCAAATCTAAGAGAAATAAAGACCGGCGTACCGCAAGGTAGAGTACTGGGCCCAATATTATACTTATTATATACTAGTGATATTCCTAAACTAGAAAACCATACTATGGCAACATTTGCAGATGATAGTCCAATACTAGCAGTAGGAAGAACCAATGAAAAACTACAAATTGGTATAAACAAAATCTGTGAATGGACTAATAAGTGGAAAATCAAATTAAACGAGTCCAAGTCAGTCCATGTTTTTTTTTTTTTTTTTTTTATAATTTGCACGTGTTAAAGGGGATATGAATACCCTTATACTAATTTTTTAGAACACGTGCGTTTTTGTGGAAAGAGGAAGAGACAGAGAGAAAGAAAGATTGGTGTAGTGGGTTTGAAACTTAAGTGGTATTAAGTTTCTGTAAACTCCAAGGGTGGCTGTCCAGATAACTGGGGAGTATTTTGTTTTGATTTCGCTATTATTGTCGTTGCTTATGATTCACAGTATTTTTTTCCGTCCTCCTGGTGTCATCATCACGATCAAGTTGCATTTTAGCCATATGACCGCCCTACTGCCAGTGTTATGCCTTCACAGTAGAGTTGACTTAGCTTTCGCAATTGATCGACTTTTTTATTTATTTCATGCGAAATAAATAGATGATTCTTGACATCAGGATTCGAACCGTGAATCAATAGCGTGACAAGCGATGATGTTACCACTACACCACGGCCACCCTTAATGTTGACTTTACGAATAAAAAAATTTAATATATACCAATTATTATAAACCAGTTCCATGCGCTAATACAGCGAAATATTTAGCTACGACTCTAGATGCAAAGTTGAGATGGAAAAGGCACGTAAAAAATAAAAAAGAGGAGTTAAAAATCAAATATAGAAATAAAGTGCTTTTATATAATCAAATTCTGAAACCAACATGGACATATGGAATCCAACTATGGGGTTGTGCCAAAAAGACAAAACAACTGTTCAGAACTATGGGGTGATACCATCAGAATTCGACGCTCTCAAGTTCAGCCGGAGGCAAAGCGCAATAAAGAGCTGACAGCTGGAGTATCATTCCAAATGAGCATTGGGATTGTGAGACGAGGCCGAATTCTTTATATTTTTTTTTTTTTTTTTTTTTTACAAATGACCAAAAGTTCTTACTACCTTTGGAATATTGAAGGATCTTGTGCTTCAACTTCATAAGAGAATTTAACAAGCTTAATGATGGCATTGCAGTTAATTCTGGATCATCTAAACCTTTTCCATGTTTCCTCAGATCGGTTAGCCCTCTAAATCTTCCGCAGTTTGCTATTTCTGTGGGACCTCAATATATTGAGCACAGTTGTAGCTTTGCAGGATCAAAGCGGCAAATAGACTGTATGCAGCATTAAGAAGAAAATTCTTGGACAACAAAGAAATTACACAAGAAACTGTTGCTACAGGGAGGTGAAAACTGGATACTCACAGGAAGACAAGAAAAACAAATTCAAGCCATGGAGATGAAATACCTCAGGAGAGTTATAGGAGCCAGGAGAATAGACAAGAAATGAAACGAAGATATTAGAAAACAACTGCATGTCAAATCGGCTAAACTAAATCTCGAGGAAAAGAAATTAAGATGGTTTGGACACTTAGTGCGTACGGAAGAGAATCAACAAGTGAAAAAAATTTGGGAAACAAGACCGGAAGGAAAAAATAAAAGAGGAAGACCCAAAACCACATGGAACGCTACCGTTGAAAAAATCCTAATAGAAAACATATAGCAAGAAATAGGACACAGTGGAGAAATTTCACGAGGAGATAAATGGACAGAACCACCGATGATACCTCGACACCTTAGGGTATATGAGGACCGGATTATGTATGTATGTATGTGTGTATGTATGTAGCTTTGCATTGATTTAATGTGTGGATTGTTGCAGACGACAAAACAATGTGATCTCTTACTAGGAAGGGAGAAGCAGCTCCACAACAGACCATCCTCCGTACAATCCATGGGTCGAATTACGGCATCAGTTATCGAGCAGCACGTGACTGATAAATATTTATTTTGCATGACCGCTTAAGAAATCGAGTATCGAGTATCGAAATTTGGTATTCTGACATCAGTGATCGTGTATTTATTTACTCGATATGGTTTCTGCTGATGAGCTGAGGTGCATTTTGGAGGAAATGTGTAAGAATATCTTTGTTTACTGTTATTATTTTTTTTTTTTTTTAATTTTTTATTTAAAATTTATTCCAGGTCGAGTCTAAATAAAATTAGCCCTCTCCAAAAGGGGGCTTTTGGCAAATTTTATGAGCTGGGACACCGGTTGAGATGCATCCTCTGAAATTTATCTTCTCCATTATAAATTAGAATCCACTCTTATTTACCCTGAATCTTTTATTAAAACTGCAATCAAAGTATATGTTGTGAAAGATATTTTCAGAAAATTATAGTTTTATAAAGTACGCAGAGTCTTGTAAAGAGAAGGGATCGCTTTTATCTCTTAAACATCTTCGCTCAATACACTCATATTGATCATCCTTTGAATAAGAAGATGAAAAATAAAGTAAACATTCCATTTTTAATTGAAGACGATAAATACAAAACTTTTCCTTACACAAAAATACTTTTGACATTTGTCAGCCATCTCAATTCAATGTAGTAGAATATACTAGTACGATTTTCAAAGTGCACTCAATACTTAACCATTCTTATGCGACCATCCCAATGTAGTTACTCGATCACTCGATAACTTAGTGATTTCCCTCACTAGTTTACTGATGTCGTAATTCGACCCATGGTCTGGCCTCCAGTGACTACTTTTTATTTTCAAAATTAAAATCGGACCTCACGGGAAAAATTGCACACCGGTAATAGAATGAAACAAGCTGTTTTTGACAATTTGGTCAACTACTTTTATAGCGGCATAGAAGCTTTTATTAAAAGACCTAAAGAGAGATATAATAAATGTTTTGTTGGAAAGGAACTTCACTAACCAGCCCAACCTTTTTGAAAACCTGGTATATACGGACGAAAAGTCCCCTCATGTCGGATCGGCCCTTCATCGTTTTAATGTTGAATATAGCCCCGCGCAGACACCTTCATTTCGTTTCTTGAATGCCAGCAACAAATTGCACATATATAAAACGAAAAGGTTAGAGCCTAAACGTAGCATCAAACGAATTATTTATCTCGATCCAATGGGTGACATTGACTATACCAATAATTTTGGCGAAAAATAAATATGGCTATAAAAATTTTAAAAAGATGCTTGCAACAAAGATTGCAAAAATGAACTAATGATTCATTTTGATCCCGCGACTAGCGGTTGAATTGTTTACTTGGTTGTTTGAATCATTTGAATTACACTGGGTGCACACGATATATATATACTTCTGGTAGAACATTGAATTTTGAACGAAAAATCTATATATATAAAACAGAAACTCTATAATGTACAATATGTTACCTATGAACTGCAAAAACCCTTCAACCGATCATCATGAAAATGTAACCACTTATTATTTACGTCAAAAACATTGTTTTGGCAAAAAAAAAAACATTCTGAATCGTAGTAACGCGCGCCGGGTAGTTTAACATAATTTACAAAATGACCTAGAATATGGTTAAGTTTGATAGAGCAGCGCAAACTCTAAACTCCCATATCGTTTTTATAACTATTAGCTATGTGAGATACTTCACTGTCTCGTAAAGCATTTTATTTACTTTTTTCATTTTGACTTCATTTTTACTAAAGTTCACTCTCAGCTTAAAGTCTGCCTCTAACATATTGTTATACACAGATACTATATTTACACTAAGCACACCTTAACTTCCCGATACCTACTTCTACCAAATTGCAGGTAAGAAATAAAATACGGCATCAAAAAAAAAAAAAAGAAACAAATGACGCCTTCCATAAACGAACTGCATATATCGAGTATGGATCAGGTACAAACATTTCTGATATCTGTCTGCCGCAAAAAACAAGCACACAAGTAAATACAATAGCAACTGATCATCCGTCCACAAGCAATCGTGCAAATGTCCGATGTGACAGTTGCGCTTGTCGATCAACGATCTCTGCTGCCAATCTTGTCTTCCAATATTGTTCACAAGTGTTTTTTTTTTTAGAAACAGAACCGAATCCGCCAATTCTTCGGGACGATATCGCTAACAACCCATTTAGCTACGCTCCGGAAAAAAGATTCTCTTCCAGATCAGACATCGCGATTACAGCTGGTTTACCCTGAAGTTTACACGAGATGGCAAATTCTTCAAGACCCCACCAAGTGGAAGCAACACATTCCGGAATGAGGTGGCTTGTAGTTATGATTTTTTTTTGTTTACATTGTAAAAATTAATATTAATTTATTGTTGCACATTGATTTCGTCTGATAAACAGCGGAATACGATGGACATAATGAGATAAAGTCCGACATTATGTCGGATCGTCTGATAGGAGTTTGGTTTTTCGTAGGCTGATGGATGGAATCAGACACTTGGGACGTGGCTGGTCGCAGTGGCAGTATGCCACGTCACATGGGAAATGTTTCTGTGGTTTTATGCGGTCGTTTGTTCTTTTGCGTCGGTGGAGTTTTTCTTTTCACCTCTGGGGTCAATAAAAAGGGTGTAAATTCAATTTCATTAATTAGGGCTAATTATTTATGCGCTGTTCATCCTTTGCCCGATAAAGAAGAGGCGAAGCTCTAGACGCAGTATGCGTGCGCCTTCACATGAGCCTAAGTAGACTTTTGAATTAATTAATGAGGTCATTTAGGTTACACAATGTTCGTGTTAATTTGATCGAATAAAAAGATTAAATCGAATAATTTCTCACTTTGAAAAGTTTTCCCTTCCTTTTGTGAAATCAGCAGGAGAGGGTTGCAGTTAGTCTGTAGTTTATGTTTGTTTTGGGATGCGTGAAAAGGGTATCGTATGATTAGCATATTTTAGTGCTAGTCAGCTTAAGGCGTCGTATTTACATATCTGTAAGTTCTTATCGGGGATGTTTTCACACCCTGTTTTAGTTCTAATGACTTTGTCATTCCGTTTCTTTATTGGATAATTTATTGTTTTATTATTTTGTTATCCATATCAACAAAGGTGTCATCAAGAGCTGTAAAAGTTTGAATACTAACTCGAATAAGAGCAATTTGAACGCAATTTTCATCTTGAAAAACTAATTAATTTTTCCTTTTGACTCATATGTAAGTAGGTTCCAGTGAACAAAATTTATTTATTTTATTTACCTAAAGAAGATAACCTCAAAAGGTTCAATACTCAATGAAATAAAATGCACGCAAATGCAAATCACTCAAAGCTATTTTTCGATAATTCCAAAACTTGATACGCTATGTTCTTGAAAATGTCAAATATTGCATTAACATAGATTTTCAGTGAAATTGCCTGATTCAGAGCCAAGAAATACCCAATTTAAAAAAAAGAACTGGTCAATGAATAAAGTACCTACCGTTATATGATTTTTTGCAAGATACCTGGTACGCCCTCTGTTAGCATATGTGAAATGTAAATCCAAATCGTTACAGCCATTTGTGAGTAAATCGATTTATTCAAAGCCTAGCCATTTGTAAAGTACCGTTAATTTTGGGGGTTAGAATGAAAATTTGGATTTTGTCGAAAACCAAGACCTCACAGACTCTAGGTATATCCATCCAGCCGTTTTTACAGGCAACAGAATTGGCTTTTTCAAGTTCTTTTACCTACATACTCGTATATATGTAAGGACTAATAATATCAGACAAGGAAAGGAAAAGATAACAATTCCTCGGTGCCAAATCAGGTGAGTATGGAGGATAAAGCCGTGGTTTGAGATTGTCGTTATGGAATTCACACCTTTTCTGGTGTGAAGCGCAGGGCGAAAATGGTGAATTTTTTCATTCAATAGAGATAAAAATATTTTTTTTTTTGATGTATGATAGAAAATAAAAATATAAAAATAAATATTTTGGCGCTAACAGCCCATGCAGGGCCTGGCCAGCTTCTCGCAGTCACTCGTCATTTGCACCGCACGAGTTGTTGGGACCTATAGTTTTACGCCGTTTCCGAAGTCAATTTTTTTCGATTGAGAGAAGCTTTTCATAACAATTATACTCTCGAAAGTTTGTTAAACGTTTGCAAGAGGTGAGACATGGAGAAAACTTTTTCTTTTGTGTTTTCTGAAATTCGAATCTTGAAGCTCTCGCTCAGTGGTCATGCACTTTACAACTGAGTCACGGCACTCCTCCTCTTTTATGCGAGACTTCGTAGAGAATAATTTGGAGTCTGGTCTAGCGTTTTACTATAATGCTATCTTCTTCAAAGGTTCATTTGAATTGGATCATGCTCCACCTTAGGTTACATTCAGGATGGGTAAATCTTAAAAACATATGATTTTTAGGTACGATGCAAGTTCTAGGCTAGTTACTAACCTGGTTTATAGTTTTGTAGAAGAGGTTGTAGCGGTTGTCCTTGAACCCCATTATAGATGAACCTTTCATCCCAGTTTTTGGATAAAAAACTAACCTGGAAACCTAACATACAAAGTAAAGGACGTCACTGTCGCACTCTTCTCTTGCAAAAAAGGCATTGGGTGCAAATGGGGCTTACAATCCGGACTAACTCACTGGCTCTATATCTCGGTCATTAGACCGATCCTCATGTACGGGGTAGTTGTCTGGTGGACTGCCTTAGATAAGGCAATAAACCAGAAGTCATTAAGCAAAGTCCGACGTTCAGCTTGTCTGTGCATTAGTGGAGCATTGCGGACGACACCTTCCGCAGCTATGGATATTCTTTTTCATTTAACACCCCTTGATATTTATGGCAGGCAAATGGCAGTTAACTCAGCTATTCGCCTTAAAGCTACTTCACAGTTGTTTGTGATTTACATATATATATCTTTTTTTTGCTTGCTCTCGGTAAACTAAATCAATTATTGTACTCTATATATAAAAAAGTTTTCTTTGCTTGCTCTCTGTAAATTAAATCAATTGTACTCTATATTTAAAAAAAGTCTAAAACGCTCTCTCGCGCTCTTGAATCGTCTGCATGCACTGAGTGTGGGTGGTCAGCACTGCAGCTTGCCTGTGCGACGAATTTCTTTTTCTCGGCCACTTGGATGTCAGTCACCGCAGCAAGCAGACCCACCGGCTAAGTATCCCTACGCTATCTCAAGTTAAACAAATAAGCAATTATTGTATCCATAGAGCGTCTTTTTCTTATATATATACTTACGGTGTAGTATCAAATCAAAAGGAATTAATATTAATTCCCAACATCGATTCGCAATCAAAAATTGGTCCTTCGAGCCGGATTAAATAAGTACATAATTAATTTATTCATTTAAAGACAGAAATAACTTGTGAGAGATCCTTGTGGTGGATTCTATGTATGTGCATGCGTTTTGTATGAAAAACCACGGGTGTGATTTCTTTGCTGGGCTTTGGTAGAGCTAAAGAAAAGCAATTAAGATAGTTTCTCGCGACAGTATCCCTTCGGGTTATATCACGTGTATAATTCATTAAGTTATTCTCTCGCGTAAAAGCTAAGCGTTTACCTAGGTTTTTTCGTTTAACTGCGTGTTAACAGTTCGCATAAAATGAATGCATTAAAATTAAAGCGCGGAAATGCAAAAGGTCGGTTAACTCGTGCCGCTGTTTTTGTGGAATCCATATCTGACTCTACTTCAACGGAGATGTTAGAGATTAAATTGACCAAGTTGGACGAAGCTCAGAATTTTATTTGCTTCATGGTGAGTGCTTGGAGCACATGGAAGAAGGTTTCGATGAATTCGAAAGTGAGTTCGCTGAGTATGAAACAAAATATTGTTTTATGCATTCCGAATTAACAAAATCGATTCGTAATAGACAAAGTGTGGTGCAATCGAAAGACAGTAAATCAGTTTTGGAACGTCTGGCCTATCAACAATCCTCATTTATTGAGAACTTAACTAGCTCAGCCAGTACCAGCTCGACCATCAACCTGCCGAAGTTAATAGTGCCACCATTCTCGGGATGTTAAAAGGATTGGCCGTGTTTTCGCGATTGGTTTACGGGTGCAGTTGATAGCAAATCGAACCTCACTGCAACACAAAAATTTCATTATTTAAAATCATTTTTGCGGGATGATGGCGCAAATGTAATTAAGCACATTCCCATCTCAGACGCGAATTATATTGAGGCGTGGGAAAGGGTTGAAAAACGATATGATCGTGTAAATTTAATTGTACAGTCTTTCATAGAATTGTTCTTGTCGTTGCGCTCGATAGGTGTATCAAACGTGCAAATACTTCGAAAAATTTCAAACGGTGCAGACGAAGTGATTCGGGGTTTAAATGCGCTGGATAAAAATGATCGCTATCCGTGGTTGATTCACCTCTAATTAACGAAACTTGACCCAGATACAAAGCAAGCTTGGGCAGAAGAAGTCGGTTCTCGAGATGATCGTTCGATAACGGATTTAATTGACTTCCTTGAGTTACGGTGTGACGCACTCAATCGTGTCAATCCCTAAATCGTTCCGTTGCATCGCGGGGAAAACAATCCATTCCAATTCGAACTCATCTAGCAAAGACATCTGAAAGTCGATCCGTCTGCCCCATGTGTAAAAATGACCATATCATACCCTAGTGTTCTCGGTTTATTGCTTTAGATATTAAATCGCGTAGAGCATTCGTAAAAAATCATTCAATATGTTTTAATTGCCTTCGAACTGGCCACTCATCCAACAAGTGTAAGTCTTCGTTTCGTTGTCGCGTCTGCGAGGCTCGTCACCATTCCTTAGTTCACCAGGATAACACAAGAGACATTCCCTCTATGAAATCGTCTGATCAACATCAGTCTCGCTCAGCAAACCTACATTCTACGTCACCATCTACGTCTCCATTCGTAACCAACCACTCAATCAAATTTAACCACTCAAATAAATTTGAGATATTTTGATGGTCGTGTTTTGCTCGACACGGGATCACAATGTTCGTTCATCACCGAATCGTTTGCCCAAGGGCTCGGGCTTCCGCGTAAGCACTCTCGTATTCCTATCGTTGGGTTATCATCCCAAGAAGCAGGATATACAAAAGGATGTATGACACTACAGCTTTGTTCTCGTTATAATTCGGAGTCGCTATTCATTGATACATTCATTCTTGGGAAGTTGACATCCAATTTACCATCCAACTCGTTTGATATATCTTCATGGAAGTAACTTAAAAATTTAGATCTGGCAGATCCATATTTCAATGCTTCCAGTGCGGTCGATATTCTGTTGGGAGCTGATAAGGTCTGGGCTATTCTGAAAGCAGAACAACTTCATTGACCCCAAGGCTTTCCTATAGCGCAGAAAACATCGTTTGGGTGGGTGGTTACCGGAGAGTTAGTCGATATGAAAATCGATCGTCGAGAATTAAGATCTTTTCACTCAACTGTTGACCTAGATTTTCTTCTACAGAGGTTTTGGGAGATGGAAGGGGTTTCCACTAACAAAGCCAACAATATTTTAAATGACCCAGCTGAAGAATATTTTCAGAAATCTGTTAGCCGTTCAGAAGATGGAAGATATGTCGTTTCACTTCCATTTAAAACCCCTTGCCCCTGTTTCAAAGGCACTCTACAATCTGCAATTTCGCGTTTGCATTCAATGGAACGTCGGTTTAAAAATAATCCCCAGTTGCACAATCTTTATTGTTCGTTTATGCAAGAGTATCAAGACCTTGGCCATATGCAGCTTATTTCCCGTGATCAAATTCAAAACCCACTCGGGCAGTACTTTTATCTACCTCATCACGCGGTGTTTAAATTCGACAGCTCATCTACAAAATTACGCGTTGTGTTGATGGTTCTGTAAAAGATTCGATTGGACAATCGTTAAATAGCCAACTGCTGATCGGTCCTCCAATTCAACGCGATCTAATCGGTGTGTGTTCACGGTTTCGGCAGCATCGGCATGTGTTCACAGCCGATATCGTTAAAATGTTTCGCCAAATATGGGTTCGCGACCAAGACATTGACTATCGCATTGTATGGCGTCAAAAGTCCAGTGATGAAATTAAACATTATCATCTGAAAACCGTGACTTATGGTACCGCTTCTGTTCCCTTTCTGTCAGTACGCGTCCTGAAGCAGATTGCGGAAGACTATAAATCAATATACCCAAATGCTACTCGAATCCTTCTAAATGATGTCTATGTCGATGATGTTATGACGGGAGCAAACTCCGTTGAAAGTTTTCAGTCAGAGTTAGTCGCGCTGTTATCCGAAGCGAAACTGTATCTCCGGAAATGGAGTTCTAATTGTTGGTCTCTTCTCGCTAAGCAATCACCGGATGATTGCGAGTACTCATTCGTCGACCCTGAACGTTCAGAGCTAGGCATGTACTGGAATCCAGCTACTGACTTGTTCTCATACCGCATGGCTCCGTTAAATCCGTGTTTCTCTCCGAGATATCGCGTATTTTTGACCCACTCGGATTCCTGGCGCCTTCCGTTATTCTCTTTAAACTTATGTTTTAGGAGCTCTGGTCATCCGATTTAAAACTTGGATGGGATGACCCTTTACCATCCGACCTCTCAGACAGATGAATAACCTATCGCAAGCAGCTTCCGTATTTCGAACAAATTTGCGTTCCGCGAAATGTGTTTCCTTCCGAAGAACTTTTAGAACTTCACGGCTTCTCGAATGCTTCTTCGGTAGCCTATGCCGCCGTCGTTTACACTCGCTGCAAGACCAGTTCGGGTAATTTTAAAATCACTATCGTTGCAGCAAAGACTAAAGTGGCTCCGATCAAACCTGTTTCTATCCTGCGTTTGGAACTCTGCGGTGCGGTTTTACTGGCTCGGTTGTTAACTTCAGTTAAATCGTCGATAGATGCCAATATCTCGAAAACATTCGCTTAGTGCGATTCCGAAATCGTGCTGCATTGGCTTTCGTCACCCCCTCGTCGCTGGACAACCTTCGTGGCCAACCGTACCGCTGCAATTCTAGAGACTGTACCGAGGTACTCGTGGCGCTATATCAAGTCGGAGTCAAACCCGGCTGATTGTGCTTCGCGCGCATATTCTGTGGTGGAGCGGTCCACCCTGGTTGTCATTATCGGAAGATCACTGGCCCAAATCTAACTTCTCTTTGAATGTGGAGATGGCACCCGTAATAAGGGAAGAAAGGCAAATTCTAAGGCATGTACTCGTCACGTTGTTTGATGGACATGCCATTCAGAACTTGATCGACAAAATCTCTTCGTGGAATCGTTTGCAAAGGATAGTCGCTTACTGTCTCCGTTTTATTTCGAACTGTCGGGTAAACCTATCTAAGCGGGGATTGATATATCCGGAAATCAAAACTGCTAGACTACTCATTCTTAAATTCGTGCAGCTCAAATCCTTTGAGGATGATATACATCAACTGAGAACCAACCAACAGCTCACCTCAAAATCAAGGCTGTTGAAATACTCGGCATTTTTGGACAATGATGGACTTATTCGCGTAGGAGGACGGATAAAACACGCAGCCGTATCCTATAACATTAAACACCCTATCATAGTCCCAAACAATAATAATGTTGCCTCGCTCATAATAACAGATATCCAAGAACGCTATTTACATGTTGGAGTATCAGAAATATTTACCTTCGTTCGACAGCAGTTTTGGATACTGGGTAGCCGAAACTTGATCCGGAAAATTATTCACAGATGCAAGCCATGTTTTATGCAGCGCAAGTTTACTAGTCAACAGATCAGCCGTTCATTTTCAAACACCGGTTGCGACAATGCTGGTCCACTGACCATTAAATTATCTCGGACTCGTAAACCAAAGTTATCAAAGGCATACATTGCGCTATTTGTCTGCATGTCAACGAAAGCTATACATCTCGAAGTGGTGAGTGACCTTACCACTGATGCATTCATCGCAGCTTTAAAACGGTTTGTTTCTCGACGAGGAAAATGTACTAACATCTACAGCGACAATGGTACTAACTTTCAGGGAGCTCGTCGGTGTTTAACTGAGATGCACAAGCTAGTCATGAGCCAATCTCATAATGATATCATAGCTTCCGCTCTTGCTAAAGATGGAATCACTTGACATTTCATTCCTCCTTCTGCCCCCCACTTTGTTGGCCTGTGGGAGGCTGGCGTCAAGTCAGTAAAGCTACATTTGCGTCGTGTAATAGGGTCCTCTAGCTTAACGTTTGAAGAATTGTACACTGTTCTTACCCAAGTCGAAGCTATTCTAAATTCTCGTCCTCTTTGTGTAATATCTGATACTGATTTGAACCCATTAACCATAGCTCATTTTCTTGTAGGTGAACCACTAACAGCCGTT
Organism: Pocota personata; assembly: GCA_963082735.1. Taxonomy (NCBI): domain Eukaryota; kingdom Metazoa; phylum Arthropoda; class Insecta; order Diptera; family Syrphidae; genus Pocota; species Pocota personata. The sequence continues at coordinate 40,519,507 of OY720432.1, read as the reverse complement.
CCTGAGCCTAACTATTTGGACACTGCAACTAATCGATTGTCACACTAGAATCATCTTCAAAATATGGTTCAGGGATTTTGGAAGAGGTGGCATACCGAATACATCACGACGCTTCAGGAGCGATCTAAATGGCAACGACCAAGTCCAAATCTAAAACCTGGAGATCTGGTGGTGCTAAAGGAACCAAACCTTCCTCCCACGAAGTGGTTGCTGGGTCGAGTACAAGAGGTGTCCCCAGGCGCAGACCAACGAGTACGAGTTGCCACTATCAACACAACTGCAGGAACATTCATCCGATCCATAACTAAGCTGGCGCTGCTACCAACATCCTGAAACTCGTTTGTGATTTATATATATATATATCTTTTTTATTGCTTGCTCTCGGTAAACTAAATCGATTATTGTACTCTATATATAAAAAAGTTTTCTTTGCTTGCTCTCTGTAAATTAAATCAATTGTACTCTATATTTAAAAAAAGTCTAAAACGCTCTCTCGCACTCTCGAATCGTCTGCATGCACTGAGTGTGGGTGGTCAGCACTGCAGCTTGCCTGTGCGACGAATTTCTTTTTCTCGGCCACTTGGATGTCAGTCACCGCAGCAAGCAAACCCACCGGCTAAGTATCCCTACGCTATCTCATAGAGCGTCTTTTTCTTATATATATACTTTCGGTGCAGTATCAAATCAAAAAGAATTAATATTAATTCCCAACATCGATTCGCAATCAACAGTGGTCTACAAAAATGTATGGCCACGCCTCCATCTTAAATAAATTTAATATCTGCCCTGAAGACATTGACTACAACATCCCCAAGTTAAATTTTGACAAAAACTTCCAAGTTACCATCCCTTCCAGAGCATTCTGGGAAGAAGATGGCTTTACGGAAGATAAGTCGGTACATTTTTATACCAACGGTTCTAAAATTAACGACGGGGTGGGTTGTAGTGTCTTCTCTGATCTAAACCTTTCTTTTCGTCTCCCAAACCACTGTAGCGTATTCCAGGCGGAGATAATGGCAATAAGGGTCTTGTAAGTCTTGTCTTGATTAAAGAAAGGCGTAATATCAAGCATTGGTATTCGCGTCTTTTTAGACAGCCAAACAGCAATCAAATCCTTAGAATCATCCTCAATAAATTTTATAACAGCTCTAAAATGCCGATCATCTCTTATAGAGGTGGCGGAGCAGTTCAATATTCACCTAATTTGGGTGCCGGGGAATAGGGACATTCCAGGAAATTGTAAGGCTGACGAACTTGCCAGACATGGAACAACAATACCCATCCTTCCAGACAAAACTTCACTGGGTATGCCGATCGCTACATGCAAACTTAAATTAAAGCTGGATGCTACCGTAAAGACAAATTCTATGTGGAGTACAACTTGTCTAGCGACAAAACAGATTTGGCTTAAGCTGGATCTGAAGCACTCTTAGAATTTGATTTCCCTCAATAGGCTGCATATCAGCGCTGTTATAGGTGTCATTACTGCACTCTGTCTAATAGGCAAGCATGCAACAAGGTTTGGTGTTTTCTCAAATGATTTCTTCACCTTCTTTGCACCTGCCCAGCTCTCTCCCAAGGAAGGAAACTCCACTTAGGAGCCTTCTGTTTCAACGACCTAAATGATTTGAAAAAAATAGACGTTAGGGCCTCCCACGCTTAATCAGAAGCTCCAAATGGTTTAATGAGTAGGCTAGAGACCGTTTCCCAAACCCATGTGGTATCACAATGGACAATGGAAATGGCTTTTAGCTGAGAGCCACCTCAACCTAACCTAACCTTTATCCTGGGTTTCTGCACAATGTCGATATCGATGTCTTAATCTTTGAGAAAGGCAAGTAGATTATATGACGTATTGGTAGATTATGGTGGATCATTATCGACTCTCATGTCCTCCGACAGCTTTTCGCAGTTTACTATTTCACCTAAATTTTCATCCTGAAAGATGTAAAACCTTTTGTTTGGCATGCCTATGCCGAACCGGAACTTGTGGTCTGATTTTTCTAGTGCCACCAAGCACTCCTCATTTATGAAAGCTTTTGTTAAAGCACCTACAACCGTTCATTGAAGAAGACGTTTGATTCCTGACTATCAATTCGGCTTCAGTACAAAGCATTTCACAATTGATCAGGTTTATACATAGGATAACAAATAAAATGGAGGAAACCTTAGAGGAGAAAAAGATATGTTCTAGCGCTTTTCTGGACGTCTCTTAAGCCTTTGACAAGGTATAGCATGTAGGCTTGAAGTTTAAGTTAAGACCGTTTCCGGAACAATTATATGAGATCTTGGAATCCTACCTTGCGAACAAACTATTCCGTGTTAAAAACGGATTGGAATACTCCCTATTTAAGGAAATCGTTGCCGTAGTACCGCAAGGATGTGTTCTTGGTCCGATCTTGTTTTTACTGTACACTCGAGATATAAAACAAGAAGAAAACACTTTCGTAGCTAATGGAAGTCGCACGTTAAAAAGAAACGCAACGAGGTCGAAAATAGATTCAGATAAATGTGTTGGCTACTTGGAAGACATTCCAAATTAAGCATACCTGTATAACAAACTATTTTTATGCAAGCAAGTGCTTAAACTCATTTGGACGTATGGTATACAACTTTGGGGTTGTACCAAATGAAGCAATAAAGATATCCTACAATCTTTTCAAAACTAATGTCCCATGGTATATCAGAAACAATGATATCCATAGAGACTTAGGAGTAACTCCGTATTCGTCTTCATGGTCATTGCAACAGCGTTATACTCCAAAATCTGGACTAGATAAACCTTGTGCGCCGACTACTTTTCCTTCTATTACTGTTTTTCAAGGTGCTCGATCGTAGTCATCGACCACTGCTTGATACATGGCCTTATCTTCTGCGTTCTACTCATGAACGGTACCAGCCGCTTAATTTTTGGTAACCTTGTCTAGAATGAAGTGAGCCATCCTGTACCGACTCTTCTTTGGTCACCATTTTATCTCTGTTGTGATTGCTGTTGACTGTTTAACCGCCCGCTGTGTACGGTCAACTCCTGACTGGAGGGTAACAGCTCGTCTTCCGATGAGCAGCCCAGGCAGGAAGCCTCATGGTATTAGTTTGTTTATATTTTTTTTTTTCATTTTTCAGCACGGGTACTTCAACACCTTGGATTAAATGAGAATTTAGGGAGTTTACCACCCCACCTATGTCTTAATGAACCACTGGGTACGATTACATGCGTGTAAGTTCTTAGCTATGTATGAAGGTGAATAGTCATTTCCGGCGGCCGCCCACCAGGTGAACTAAAGACGAGGCAATTTTTGCCCACCCACTTACCTAGGACTAGGATAACTAGTTTTATGATTTTGTTTGTTTTTATTTGTATATAGTATAATAAATAGTAATATAATTTCAATTGACAGTAAACATTTTTTACTATAATCATAAACAATAATAATACTATACTACTATACTTACTATAATAATACTATACGAATACTCGTATATAAACTTATGTTTAGATACGAGTATTCTTTTTTAATATTTAAGTGAGTTCGTTGCCATTATTGTTTGTAAATTTTTGTTTCTTACTTTTGTTTATTATTGTAACATACACTCCCTTGTGGAAAACCTGATTATATTTCCCATAACGCACTCTAATGAGTAATATTGTCTAGGTTGATCCCTATTCAGTTTATAACCTAAACCTTTATACCAGACTTTGTCAAAAGCCGTATCATCTAAAAATAAAGAAGAACAATCTTGGGTTTCTTCTAATGGTTTTTCTATAACATTAGTTAGGCAATTGTTTCTAAACCTAAACTGATGGTTTCGGATAAGTTTTCTTTTTTTCAATAATTTTGTCTAATCGTTTAAGAAGCAGTTTTTCGAAAAAATTTTTCAATGCCGGCAAAATTGAGATTGACCGATATTAAGTCACTTCTGATAGTGCTATCTTCCAGTGATGTAAAACATATTCAGTCTAAAAGTGATTTTCTATTAGATAGTTCGTGTACGCAGGTAATGATCTTTCTTAGCGAAACGTAAGGTATAACCTCCTCATCTATTTTGTTAAAAAATTCCAAGTTTTCATTCTCCAATGTAGCTGGAAAGGGTTTAAACATATTCGTCAGGTGTTCATCAAAGAGTCTAACCTTCCCTTTTGGGCATTTCTTATCAGATGTTTTCAGTGATCTTGTTAAAGAAGTTCATAAGTTATTGCGCGTTTAAATTCGGATTAAAAAAATTCGCGCAAAATTTGAGATACTACTTCATAAAATTCTCAAAAACCTAATAAATTTTATTTAACAAAAACTATTGTAGATCGATATTTAAAAAATTTCTGAACCCTTTTTTAGCAAGAAATAAGAGAAAAATAAATAATAAAAAAATAAAGTAAGCAACCCTCAGTACAAGTGTTAAAGAAGAAACTTGATATGATACCAATTTGTACAAATTGATAGATAGTGTTTTGAGTGTGAGCCATTGTGGCTATTATGAACCGATTTTGATGATTTTTGTAAGGATGATAATAAGTGTCCAGGGAGATAATAAGAAAACTATATGGGTGTATCGCACATATTGGTACCATTTCACATACTATTTAGCTTCTTTAACAGGTTGTTGGCAGGTTACACTTCTTGTGGGGCACTGAAAATTGTTTAGTTATTTTTTCCATATTTCTCGTTAAAAGTTGGTCCAGAAACTAATTTTAAAATTTGGTGCCACTGTCATCATGAACGATGTCAAATAAAAACGAAAAAAAAAATAATAATAATAATAAAAATAAAAAAACCTTTTCACAAAATGAGTGGTAGTTTTAATTTTTGTCAGAGTCACCGATCTAACCCTATTCTTAACACTCGTATCCTCGAATTCAATTTAGCGATGCGGTTTTCAGAAATCAGGATAGAGGAGCTTCGGGGTCATTTTATGTTGCTAAATAATTCGTACGATCCGTTTTTCTACAGTGAAGTGCCCTGAAAAGGAACAGCGGCGAGTAATGCAAACTTTTTTTTTGTTTTAACTTTTACTTTGCTTTAGTTGGTTTTTGAAAATTTACTGTTTCTCGGCTGTGACTGGATCGATTTTGTTCGAAGTCAATATTTGAACAATATGCACAAGATTATGGCACGCCAAGTTTTTTTTTTATTTTTAACGGATTTCTTTTTTATTAAAAGAAGAAACTTTTTAGCGATTTTGTTTAAATTTTAAATCAGAGTGATTTGCAGATAAACAACATATACAATGGAGAGCAAAACGTTGATCCACTAATACAAATTGACGGCATCATGAGGAAGAAGAACTACCTCGATATCCTCCAGTCAACTTTGCCTGATTTCATTGAAGAGTAGTGTGCTTATCCCATTGATGAGATCATATTTCAACATGCTGGTGATCCAAAACATACAGCAAAAATTGTGAAGTAATGGTTGTCAGGACAAATAGTTACAACATTACAATAGTTAGCGCTGAGTCCGGATTTGAATACGATAGAAAATTCGTGGGTCATTGTATAACGACAGCTTCTCCAATATGAGTCGTCAACCAAATTTAAATGACCTTTGGACAAGTTGTATGGCAAAAAAGTTCTCCAAGAAAATCATTCAAAAATTGGTCTAATCTATGCCTAGAAGCGTAAGAAGTATCATAAATAATAAAGGACTTTGGAAAAAGTACTAAAAGCACTACAACTTGCGATATATAGTATATACCTAGACTGAATTTTTGCATTTTATTTTTTTCTAAAACGTCGAATTAAGTTTTGTTTTTCTTTTTTTAATTAGTATTTGGTTATATCTTAATAAGCATAAAATATTTTGTTGAAAATTGTTTTTTGTTTGCTTAAAATAAGGCAATGAACAATTGTTTCCTATTGTAGGCACTGTAGGCACGAATATTGGTTTTATGAACAAATTCGTTTGTATGTCGATTGCAGTTTAAACGACTTCGCGAATTTTTTTTCAAAATTCATATCTTGGTTTTGTGAGTTCACAATTCAAGGCGAAATCGGAATTTTCATTCTAACTCCAAAATTAACAGTATTTCACAAATAGCCAATTTTGTAAAAAATCTTTTCTCGAAAACGGCTCAAACGATTTTGATCAAATGTTATTTTTTTTTTAATGCATTTTTATTAATTATTAATTCATTATAACTTACTTGCTAGACAAATGTTATTAGATGACGTACCACGTTTTTGACAGAATATGCGTATAGCGGTAGTTTACTTATTAGCTGGATTTTGAAAATTTCTTGGCTTTGACTCTTTGAATAATATTTGACATACATTATATTATGGCATACCAAGTTTTGGAGAATTGCAGATAAACAACAAATACGTGCGACCCATTCGTGCACACTTACGTGGGTGGGTTAATAAGTCCCTGACCCACCCTCGTATAGTCATGGCTTGCATTTCGTCTTCCTCGATTTTCGAGTCTTCATAGTGTTTGATTGTTTCTTTCAGAGTGTAATGCCACCTCTTACCTATTTAACTGGGGGAACTGCAGAATAACAGCAGTATCCGTTTATTCATGTAAAAAATGAGTTTTTTACATGCTGAGATGACATTCTGTTTTCATTAAGTTTCACAAATTGGTGACTCAAATATATTAATAAAAAATATAAAATGTTGGTTTTTCTAATTATAATGGAGTTGACTTCAATTTATTAGGTGCGCAACTAAGTTTTGGTGAAAATGCAACTTTATTGTGTACAAATGAATCATTCAAAGTATTGCCCATCGCTAGCTACAACTTTTTCCCATCTTTCTGGCAGAGCTCGAATACTGTTATGGTAAAAGTGTTCATATTTTGAGGCTATGCACGAATTAAGCCATTTTTTGATGTGTTCATATGAGCGGAACTGCTGATCAGCCAGATCATGTGCCATCGAACGGAACAAGTAATAATCGGATGGCGCAATATTTGGGGAATATGGCGGGTGGGTAGGAGCGTTTGAGCGTTTCCAGGTAGTTTTTAACGCGTTGTCATGCTGTAGAATCACTTTTTCGTGCCTCTGCTCGTATTGTGGCCGTTTTTCGCGCAGTGCTTGATATCCCTCCCCAGTGATGGTTTTGTTGAGTTTCAACAGTTCATAATAAATTACACCGACCTGGTCCCACCAAATACATAGCATAATCTTCGCAGAGTGAATAATCGGCCGAGCCGACGACGTAGAAGCATGACCGAGCAGCCACCATGACTTTCTTTTCTTTGGGTAGCTGTAATGAATCCATTTTTCATCACCCGTCACGATACGATTAAGAAAACCCTTCCTATTTGCCACTGGAGCAGTTGTTCACAGGCGAAAAGACGACGCTCAACGTCCCTTGGCTTCAAATCATAAGGAACCCAAGTTCCTTGTTTTTGAATCATTCCAAAAGCATACCATCGCTTAGAAATGGTTTGACGGGTAACTCCTAATACTGAAGCAAGCTGTTCTTGCATTTGGCACGGATCCACATCGAGCAATGCCTGCAATTCAGCGTCTTCGAAGGATGTTGGCCTTCCTTCACGCGGACGGTCGTCAACACCGAAATCACCGTCTTTGAAGCGACGGAACCAATCACGGCACATTGTTTCATTTAGAGCAGCATCTCCGTAAACTTTTTGGAGCTCTCGATGCGCTTCAGCCGCCGTTTTCTTCGAATGAAAGAAGAAAATCAATACTTCCCGCAAGTCACGATTATTTTCTGTCATAAGTAAGGAGATGACAACAGAGCTGGTTTACAATTTTTTATCCGTGCTTCCTTAAAAGTAAATAAAATTGCGTAAAAGTTAAAATTCCAAAATAAGCAGGAAGGAGTTGACAATAGAAGAGGGAGATACTTATAAATTGCCACAAACAAGGAAAATTATATCTTACAATTGCGGAAATAATTGGGAAGATGAAATTAACGATACAGAAGGTGATAATCCGCAACGGAAAATAAAACATAATAGAGAATAAGCCGAGATCTAGACGCCCCCGTAGGCTCACCGAAAGTGATGATAGGGAAATAGCGACTATGGTACAAAAGGATCCATTCAAAACTGCCTCAAAAGTAGCTACGGATACCATATCTGCATTGACTGTGCGAAGATCGATTCAGAGATCAGGTGTAAGTTTTGTACAGCTCCTAGAAATCCGCTTGTGAGTGATATAAACAAGAAGAAGAGACTCCACTTCGCCAATGACTACAAAAATAAGTTTTGGTATAACGTTATTTTTTCGGATAAATCAAAATTTAACGTGTTTGGCTCCAATGGACGTTTTAAAGTATGGAGAAAACAGGGTGAAGCACTTAACCCAAAAAAACACTATCAAGTAAGTGAAACACGGTCATGGTGGTGTTATGGTGCGGGGGTGTATGGCGTCTGCTGGTGTTGGAGCATTTACACATTTAAATATTTTGAAGGCAAACCTAAAAACAGTTTTTACTTGCAACAGTACAACGATCCTAAACACACCGCCTTAGATGTTAAGATGTGGATCGCTTACAACCAAATCCAAAATCTAAGCCCCATAGAACACTTATGGGACCATTTAGAAAAATGTCTGCGAAAACATGAGATAAAATGTGAATCTCAGCTAAATGAGTTACTTATAGCATGAGGGCAAAAATAACTCATAGTGTAACAAGAAGGCTTGTGTAATACATGCCAAACTGTTTGAATGAGGTTTTGAAGCTTAAAGGATTTCCCATTAATTATTAGGTAATGGTTTTGCTCAGAACATTAAAGTCAAAATTAAAAAAACTTTGCAACATATGTTTTATGGAATCATATGAAATATTATTATTATTTTTTGTTACTTTTAGTCGAATTTTGTTTCTTTTTGTTAACACTAAAGTATTTAAGATTTCTTTTATGGTAATAATGTTTCACTGAATAACTTTCGAAAGTGGTTGCAGGGTACCATGACTTATGGTCTTCCCTGTATATCTATTTTGTCTATGTTTAGAATGATTTTTAACTCATGAAACTCAAAAGGCGATTGGCATCCCAATTTACTATTTTTCGTGTACGAGTATTATTCGTATTGGTTCGATAGGGACTTTATATACTAGTTTAGTTGCTTGATCTTTCCAAAGATTTTAGAATTCGTTTCTCCTCAAGTTTTCTGTTTAGATTATCTACTCTATTCAGAATTTCTCTAATTATTTGGTTACTATTATATTTATTTTAAGTTTTTGATATGTCGTTTTTTGTTTCGCAGTTTCATTTTTTATATTATTTTCTTTAGCGGAATATTTGTTATTAGTAACCTTAGCGAATGTTTTATTTTCTCTGATTTGCCATGTGTCACCACAGATACTCTTTTTTGTTCGGTTTTTTGTTGAGGTTTTCGTTGCTGGTGTTATAGCTACTTCACTATAGTTTGTGGGGTATTGTTTTCTGCAATCAAATTTTGTGTCAAGTGCGATCCGGCCCAATTAACACATCTTGACTCACGACAGCAATATTTTTGGGTGTGGTGTGGTTAATGCCTAAAACACAATATCGCCTCCACCTCGGCTTCGTCTCGTTACGTACCATTCGCATTGGGAGCGCTTTGACTTAGTTTGTTTAGATTTGGTTTTTTTTTTTCTCATCTGTCAAAGCAAGCAAAAGTTCAGCTCATCTCAACTTCTGCCTCGGGTTAGAGTATTGTTACGTAGCATTACGTTTTTCTTTACAAATGGAAAACACGAGGTCGGCATGGAAGCGACATTGTGGTAGAATACATTGATTTCCTATGGTTTGACTCATATTGTGTTTTAGGCATAAGTCCTTGACACTTTCTACCTATACATTGTGGTATTTAACCATACTTCTCAGTAGTTCAACTGTTAATCTCATATTGATAATTGATCTCAGTTTTCTGTTCTCTCATTGTAATCAAAAGTGAGCACTAAAATCGGGAGTGGTCATTACCTTTCTCATCTATTTTTCTTTCTTTTTTAATAATGTTAGCAGCTTTAATCCCTTCTGCTGCAAATCTTCAATTATGTTTTGTTTATTGCAGGTTGGATGGAGGCCCCTAGCCATAATCTTGATTGGTCTGTTATTTATGTTTGCAAAGGTAATGGTATACCTTTGAAAACAAAAATAACAGACCAAGTCTTAAGTTCATTAAAATGTTTCGCTAGAGCTCAATATGAATGAGAGTCTATAGTGTGCATTTTCCAAACATTATCCAAAGTTACTATTTTGTGACTTTTATGATTTCATAAGTGTTTAAATTTCTACGAAATTCGTTATTCGATTGGTGGAGGGCGTTTCTCCTTAATTTTTTTTTCTACCTCAGTATTGAGGAGCTTATCTGATTAGTTTTCGGATGAAGGGGGTTTCTCCTTTCCTTTTGTGTTGTTTTCCTTGCCAAGAAGGACGGTGTATCTTTGGTGACGATGTAGCTTTACGTGGTCTTGCTTTGGATTGCAGGACCCAGTTTGTTTTCCTACGCAGGTATTCTTCGTCAGCATAGTACTCTTGACTTATCTGTTAACTTTTTGAGCATTTTCTCACTGATGCTAATCAATATCAATGAATAACTGCTCATATACTCATATAAAGATGTACATATGTATAAGGTTACTTTAGAGATATGTATAGCCTAAGGAATTATGTATTGGGTCAATAACTTAATTCGTGCGGTTTGCTAAGAGATGGCGTAACTTGTATTATTTCATTGTTATTATTCCATTGGAACATGCGTTTGAAAGCTACTGTCATTGTACGTCATTTCAGTATATGTCATTCATTTGAAGGGTAAACAACAATAATTTTTTTTCACTCAAATATGTCGAACTTTGTGCCTGAAAAAGTGTTTTTGCGGGGAGTTCTTCTTCATTACTTTAATATGAAGAAAACTGCTGCCGAAAGTCATCGTATTTTAGTGGAAGTTTATGGTGAACATGCGCTAGCTGAGCGAACGTGCCAAAAGTGGTTTGCACGATTTAAAAGTGGTGATTTTGGCTTGGAAGACGATGAACGTCCTGGGCAGCCAAAAAAGTTTGAAGATGAAGAACTGGAAGCATTACTCTATGAAAATTGTTGCCAAACACAAGAAGAGCTCGCAGAATCTTTGGGTGTCACTCAAGCAGCCATTCCAAAACGTTTAAAAGCAGCTGGATATATTCAAAAGCAAGGAAATTGGGTTCCACATGAACTCAAGCCGAGAGACGTCGAAAGGCGGTTTTGCATGTCCGAAATGCTGCTGGAACGCCACAAAAGGAAGTCATTTTTGCATCGGATTGTTACTGGTGATGAAAAATGGATCCATTACGACAACCCCAAGCGCAAAAAATCATATGTGAAACCCGGCCAACCAGCCAAATCAACGGCAAAGCCGAATATCCATGGCGCGAAGGTAATGCTCTGTATTTGGTGGGATCAGAAGGGTGTGCTGTATTATGAGCTGCTAAAACTGGGTGAAACCATCAATGGACAACGCTACCGAACACAATTAATCCGTTTGAAGAGAGCAGTAGCCGAAAAACGCCCGGAATATGCGACCAGACACGAGGCAATAATTTTCCATCATGACAACGCTCGGCCCCACGTTGCTATTCCGGTTAAGAACTATTTGGAAAACAGTGGATGGGAAGTTTTACCCCACCCGCCTTATAGCCCAGACCTTGCCCCTTCTGACTACCATTTGTTCCGGTCGATGCAGAACGCCCTCACTGAAATACGGTTCACATCAGAGCAGAATATCAAAAATTGGCTTGATTCATTCTTGGATGGGATCCACAAATTGCCAGAAAGATGGGAAAAAGTCATAGCTTCAGATGGGCAATACTTTGAATAATACTATTGTGCATGTTTTTCTTAAAAAAACGTTCAAATTTTGACAAAAAACCGCACCGAATTAAGTTATAAACCCAATATGTATGTACATATGTTTGCTAACTTTTGTTTTAAATGTTGTTTTTTATTTTTGGTATAATGTATTATTGATTAAAATAAATCAATTTTTATACCTACATACATATATAATAGGGTCAATGGGTAAATATAAACTTGTCTCATGTCAAAGACAAGTCAAATCATGTCTACGAACAATTCAACGTAAACAACGGACGTATGCATGTTTAATCAGATACATTTAATGCATTCGTGTGTGTGAAGTATTCAGTCAACATTGACATTTTCTATGAGAGGTCATTTCATTTCAAAGTGCTGTGCAAATCGCAGGGCCTCAAATATAAAAATTATATAACAAAAAACAAGTGGTATAGGTAAGTTTTATTTAATGTATTATAGTTTTTGCTTATAGAATTGAATTTTTCTTCCAAATGGAATTAAGAAATAAGTAATTCTTATAGAATATATGCACAGTTTTATTGTACATATGAGTAAGTCTATCTTCAATTTTTATTTCCTTATTCCTCAGCGCATTCAGAAGTTGGCGATTTATTCGCACTTAATTCACAATTATTAAGCATGACACCTCAAAGAAAAGTCACTCCTCGTTTAAAGCAACTAAAATATGGGGAAATTTTGACTACTGATGAAGTTCTGCAAAGAAGCTGAAGATAAGAAAAAAAGAACACGATCCTTTCGTAGAAGAAACAAAGCTTATTGAAATGCAAACGTTATAATTTTATTTAACGAAAATTTATAAATTGTTATTGCTGCTTTCTGTTTGACTTCCAAAAAACGAATGAGTAGGAGAACTGCTTAACTTAACTGTCATAGCTGCATCGAATGATCTCAATCCGCTAACACGATCGTATGATAAACTTTAGGTAAATAAGTTATGCAGCATATAATGCTGTACCATATGTTGTAAGAGGCGACTAAAATCCACCCTCCGTATACCGAGTATGGCGTATACAAAAACATGCAATTAACAAAACGAAAGATATTAATACCCCAGGTGGCAGTCCAGGTACACTGGAAAATCCACCCTCTTCGGAGGTCGGCTCTACGGATTCTGGGGAGAGCCATTTATTGCGTTCATCTGACCCTTTTAAAAAAGGTACTAGGGTAGTTAGATCTCCAACATCAAGATCTACCATGAAAACGTGCGGAACTAGAAGTCCGGCGACATCGATAGTGTCGGCGCACGAACAACGGACTTCAGCGAAAATTCAAAGCTTAACGGACGAAAATATGGAACTCCGGACCAGGCTAAGTAAAATGGAACTTCTCTGCGAAGAACTAAGAAAGGAATTAAATGTACTTAAAGCAGAAAATAAAGCATTTAATGATACATCGAAACCTCGTAATGAGTCTGCTGCGAGTTCAATCGTCCCCGATAACACGGATTATAAAACGGATGATGAAGAACTAAGTCGGGAAACCAATTGGATTCTAAAAAAACGGCCTGTCAAAAAACGAAAAGCTGGCTCTTCGCCCGAAATGCTAACGAGGCAAGAAAACACGCAAAATAAACGAGAAGGTAAAGAACAGCCTGACAAAATAATCACGCGTGCCGAAGAAAATCCACGAAATAAGGTACGACCACCGCCACCAATATACGTGATCGGAATTGCAGACTATAATAAACTGCATTCTTTTCTCAAACCTTTGTTGCTATCCGATTTTGAAGTAACATCGCTCAACAACAACAAATGGAAAGTAAACGTAAAGGACTCAGACAGTTACCGCTCAGTATCTAATAAACTGAATACTGAAAAAATCCAGTGGTATACTTATGAAAATAAATCTGAAAGACCGATACGAGTCGTAGCTAGAGGACTTCATGCCTCATGCCGAAAGGAAGACGTTGTTCACGATTTGAAGAACAAAAACTTTAAAATCGTCGATGCGGTAAACTTAATTAAACGGGAAAAGCAAAAATTGGAAGGCGAGGAAACGATGGTTAAGCGCGAGCTTCCTCTTTTTATGCTAACCTTTGATAAGGCTGAGAGTTTAGAAAAGATTTACGAAATAAGAACAATTCTGAATGTCGTAGTCAAAATCGAACCCATGCGCAAGAATACAAGGTTGATACCTCAGTGCAAGCGATGCCAAGGATTCAACCATACGCAAACATATTGCCGAAAAGAACCGCGATGTGTCAAATGCGCCGGTAAACATCTTAGTCAAGAGTGTGGTGTAAACAAAAAAACCCCTGCAGCGTGTATTAACTGCAATGGTAAGCATCCGGCTAATTACAGAGGCTGTGAAGTAGCCAAAGAATTACAAAAAAGAAGAGATCGACTTATGAAGCCGGAAAACCCACCCTCAAAACCGGTAAATAAGGAAAAGTCGAAAACTGCTGCAAGAAAGGTGACTAGAGACAACCGAGCCGACCCTGGCGCGCTTACGTACGCTCAAGCTGCGACATCAAACACCGATCAAATTCCACACCGCGTTAAGGTAAAAGCGCCTAAAGAAAAGCCATCAGATTCTGACATGCAGACGCGTGCTCAAGCATCAACATCAATAAAAACGAACACTGATAATTCGGAAAACCCCGTATCTCACGTCTTCTCTATTATCCTTGCGAGGCTTGAGGAGCAAACAAAAACAAACACGCTAATTGTCGACAGGTTGGAGAAGCTTGAATATAAGCTTAACAACAGTAGCATTTCAAAACGAACATGACGAAACTTCTTAAAATTGTTGCATGGAACGCCAACGGTCTCATACAAAGACTAGAAGAGCTAGAAATATTTCTACGGGAAAATGACATTGACATATGTTTGATCTGTGAAACTCACCTGACGAAACTATCGCGTGTAAACATTACTGGATACAGTACCTATCACGCTTATCACCCGTCGGAAAGAGCCAGAGGCGGATCGTCTTTAATCATAAAAGATTGCATCGAACACTCTGAAGAGATTATGATAGAGCTTGAAACAATGCAAGTGAGCACTGTACGCGTGAAAAAATGGACATTACTCTTTCAATGTCTCGTCTATTTATTGTCCACTGCGTTGCAGGCTTGAAAAAAATGATTTTACAAATATTTTCAACTCTCTTGGACCGAATTTTATTATTGGCGGTGATTTTAATGCAAAACACACCTTCTGGGGTTCAAGATGTGTCTCACAAAAAGGCAGAGCACTTTACAACGCCTGCATGCAACACAGATGCGACTTTCACTCGACTGGTAAACCAACATATTGGCCGACTGATAACAACAAAATACCCGATCTGATCGATTTCTTTGTTGTAAAAGGAATACCAGACAAATGTATTAAAATTGATGAAAGTTTTGATCTCTCTTCCGATCATTCCCCTATCATTCTAACGATGAGCGAACGCCTAATTAAAAAAGATGTACCTGCTAGACTAACTAGCAGAAAAACTGATTGGGAAGGCTTTAAAAAAGACGTTAAAGAACATACCGAACTGAGAGTATCACTTAGGACGTTTTCTGAACTCGAAATCGAAATTGATCGTTTTGTTGAAGTTCTGCAGCGCGTCGCGTGGAAAAATACTCCCTATCAAAGGAAAACGCCAATCAATCATGCCCAAAAATATCCACCGGAAATAAAAGAAATGGTAAGGGAGAAGAGAAAAGCGCGTAAAAAATGGCAACAAACTCGTGCTCCGCAACATAAATCGCATTTGAATCACTTGTGTAACTTGCTAAAAAAGGCCATTATTGATTTTAAAAACCGGACAATACAAACCAGCATTGAAAGCTTAACAGCGGACAAAGATTCCAATTATTCGCTCTGGAAAGCTATAAAAGGCATTAAAAAACCGAAAATACAAGCGGCCCCAATCAAGAAAAATGACAACGAATGGGCCAAGAATGATAAAGACAAAGCAGAAGTCTTTGCCGCCCATTTAGAAGAAACATTTAAACCATTTGATGGGCAAGCGCTTGCTGAAAATGATAATGCGTCGGATATAGCATTTCACAATTACACAGTAAGAAATGCAAGGCTGACCGAACTTCAAAAAGAAATAAAGAAACTGAAACCGAATAAAGCTCCTGGATACGACCTAATCACAGGAGAGCTTCTTAAATCGTTACCTAGAAAAGCGTTAGTTAAGTTTCTTTACATTATAAACGCAGCGATAAGATTAGAATATGTTCCGAGTCAATGGAAAGTCGCGGAAGTAATAATGATTCTGAAGCCAGGAAAACCACCGAATGATAAAAAATCGTATAGACCTATTTCGCTGCTGCCGATTATGTCTAAAGTTTTCGAAAGAATAGTACTTAAGCGATTACAGCCGGTTATAGAAGAAGGATCTCTTATTCCCAATCACCAGTTTGGGTTTAGAACCAAGCACTCAACAATAGACCAAGTGCATAGAATAACTGATTTAATTGAAAAAGCTTACGAAGAAACAAAGATTTGCTCGAGCATATTCCTTGATGTTTCTCAAGCTTTTGACAAGGTCTGGCATGAAGGCTTGAAATATAAATTACGACAAGTTCTGCCGGAACACTTATATAATATTCTAGAAAAATACTTGACGAATCGACTTTTCCGAGTCAAACACGGAAACGAATATTCGGAATTTAAAGAAATAAGGGCTGGGGTGCCGCAGGGAAGTGTCCTTGGACCGCTTTTGTACCTATTATATACTCGCGATATACCGCAAGAAGAAGGCACCGTCTTAGCTACATTTGCCGACGACACTGCCATCCTGGCAACGGGTAAAACGATCAAAGAATCGACTGAAAAATTGCAAGAAGCATTGAATAAAGTAAATGAATGGACAAAGATTTGGCGACTAGCTTTAAACGAAAACAAATCTGTTCATGTCAATTTTACTTATAAGAAAATAAATAATTTGCCCATCTTTTCAAACTCGGTTCAAATTCCGTTTGCAAACGAGGCTAAGTATCTTGGAATGACACTTGATGCTAAGCTGAAGTGGAAATCGCACGTGAAGAAAAAACGTAAAGAACTCGAAACCAAATACAGAGAAATGTACTGGTTACTTGGAAAACATTCCAAGCTTAATGTAGAGAACAAACTGCTTTTATACAAGCAAGTGCTAAAGCCGATATGGACATATGGAATACAACTTTGGGGTTGTACCAAAATAAGTAATGTCAATATTTTACAAACTTTTGAAAATAAAGTGCTAAGATCAATAGTTAATGCACCGTGGTTTATTAGAAATAGCGATATCCATAGAGATTTAGGAATTGCGACAGTCGAATATGAAATCAAAAACTTCGCGTGTAAGCATAAAGGCAGATTACAAGGACACGTTAACAATGAAGTCCTTCGAATTCTAGATGAGAGGAATCTACTGCGTCGTCTACAAAGGACTAAACCTTTCGATTTAACGCGATAGCAAGAAACCGCGCCTAATTTGCGGAACAAGCAGGAACTTTCAATGGAAAGGGACCTGCCAAACGATCTCAATACGTGAAAGAAAAACTGCTGGATAAGTCAAAACTTAGTTGTAGTATGTAATCAAAGAAATTTATCACGAAGGGAGGTTTTTTTAGTGAGTAAAAATCTCACACTACTATGAGCACGCGCTACCGATCCTCATAGTGTCTTCATGAAGATTTTTTACCTACCCTCGGAAAAAAAAAAAAAAAAAAAAAAATATGTTACATAATATGTTATTGCTACAGTGGTGGACAGAATTATATGTACACTGTTGTTAGCATAATTTTAATTACTTGTAAATAATATTACAAATTCTTACTTAATATAAATTTAAAAAATTCTAAACACGATCGTTAATAACATCTTATGAAAATAAAACTGAATTACTAGCAGATACATTCTTACAAAACCATAATGTCTTGCGAAATAGCAGCATATCCACTCAGGACAGAACTGTTGTACACGAGCTCTCTGTTTTTAATGAAATTGGTACTCAATTTCGTGTCCGCTAATGATATTGTATTTATAGTTTCGGATCTTAAAAATCGAAAATTACCAGGTTTGGATAATATCAACAATCAAGTCATCAAACAAACCAGTGTTCTAATACATCTAACTTTTATTATAAATTCCTGCTTGAAAACCCAATACTTCCCCATGAAATGGGAAAATGGCAAGGTTATTCGCCTCTTAAAAAGCGAAAAGGATCCATCTAATCCAACCAGCTACAGAGTCATTGGCTTCTTAAATGGATGTAGCAAAATTCTTGGGAAAGTCATCAAAATGAAGCTTGATGCCTTCATAGGGTTAAAAAATATACTGCCTAAGGAACAATTCGGTTTTAGAAAACACCTCAGCACTTCTCGCCAAATTTTAAGGATTTATAAGGAAGTTAAGCAATAGTTAACCCATTCGTGCCGAAAGTTTTTTTTTTTGGAATTTCGATGCAAAAATTCATACACATATTAATATTGACCACCTGATTCCAAAAGTGGAAGAATTTTTCACCTGCAAATCACCGTTTGCCTATAATAAGGTGGTTCCATATGGGACCATCGGCTTGGCGTGCTACAAAGCGACCGAAAAGGTTTTTACCTGTATTTTGCCTGGATATGGAAATTTTTTTTTTAAATTTTTTTGGTAAATAATGAAAGACAAATACAATTTTTTTAGTTATTTATTTGAAAAGTTGAAGAAAGGAAAAAAACTAGCTGATAAAATTAATTTTATGGTGCACAAGCATTATTCTTGCCGAAGAAAGTGAAAGTTTTTGAAGTAAGGATGAACGCATAAAGCGACATCGCATTTTACACATTTTATCCTTGATCTGCTGCTACAATTTGGTCCTTGGCATCGTCTCTTGGTGGAATCACACGGATAATGGTCAATTCCGTCATAACTATCATTCATTGGAATTATTTGACGCGGTACAACCGGTGTATTGATTACACGCATTGAAACAGTGTTGCAATAATGCGTTGCAAGGTTTCGCCGAAATTGTAGCTGGGATATGTTGTAACCAGCTTTTCTCTGTAGTAGCCAAACATTGTCCACCGAAACATCAACCAACCAAGTAAAAATGGACCACCACCATTTATTCTTTCGTACTCCTGTGAAAAAAATGTAAATTTTTCGTTAAATTTTCACTAAACAACATTCTTTATAAAGAATGATAACTTACCGCATCTATAATAACCAATATTTTGGTCCATTCGATCCATACCACCCATGTTTTTATTGTAATTCTCAACAGAATGTGGTCGATTAAGTTGAACTCGCCTTCTTTCCCCTCGGTTGAACCGTGTTGCCTTACTAACTGGGTCCTTACCATATAATGTTGAGGCAACACACACGCATTTATTGTCACGCCATTTGGTGATCGAAATGTTATAATCCTTCATAACAACACTTTTAATTTTTCCTTGTTCAGATTTATTCATGATCTGATTAATCGGAAATGGGCAATTGTGTGGAATGCGTATTTCCCTTATGGTTCCAGTACCATGGTGGCCAAGTTTCTTCAAGTAATCAAGCACAGGAATACCGGTGAAAAGGTTGTCGAAGTGAAAAGAATAACTCAGATACTGCATATGTTCGGGAAACTCGTGAATAAATTCAAGCAACGGTGCGACACATTTTCCATAATTTTTCTCCAATCCTAGGTTAATACAGGGGTTTTTACCCCGATAAACTTTAAAATTTAATAAATATCCATCAGGTGTATTCAAACACCACACTTTGTAACCAAAACGCAATTGTTTGCCTTTGATAAATTGTTTGCAACCATGTCGACCGAAATATTTTATCATCGATTCGTCGTATGAAAGATTCTCATCTGGGTGAAAATTTTTCAAGAAGTTTGCCTTCAATTTATCCATCAGTGGTCGCAATTTCCAGATTTTATCGTTCGGATCGATCATAGTTTTGGAAGCAAAATGTATGAAGCATTCAATTGTACTGAAGCGATCACGAGACATGGCCCTAGAGACCATTTCATTATGCAAATCACTATCACGCATCTAGTATGATAGTTTGCTTGAAAAATTATTGTAACCTGTGACAATCAAATGCATTGAAAACTTGATAAAAAAGTGTCCGTGTTCCATCATGTAGTACAAAGATATTAAAATACAGATTTTAAGGTTCTACAAGGACAACCTGGCCTGCGTGGTGTGCTCTAAATCCCTAACTAATAAGCTATAGTTGTCCGATTTACAATTGCAATCGCCTACTCCAGTACTGTGGGAATGTCGAAAGCCCTCCTCACTGCTTCGAAATTTTTAATATTATACACTCGACAACGCGGTGGCTTTTCTCCTCCAAATGCCAGTGTGAACGGATCCTCCGGGGACTGCTTCATGCACTGCAGACGGCCCATGTCAAAATCATGACTGTAGACTTCACTCATCACGCTCTCGTCGAACTTCCATACTTTCAGGATGCCATCTGTGGATGTGGTTGTCAGGAGCCCTTTTTTCTCGGCATTAAAACATACCCCCGATATTTCTTCGCTGTGTCCATCAACTGATCAAAGGAATTCCGATGGTTTCCTTCGGTCTGCGTAATGTAGTTTGCCGTCATTCGCTCCCACAATGAAGTTATCCAAATCGACTGGATTCCACAGAACCTTCTCCACCTCGCCTCGGATTTTCCACTTCAACGCACTGGTATCGGGTTCGTCAGCACTTCGACAATCAAACAGTCGTACCCGCCCATCGGCACAGCCGGTGAGAAGACTTTGTGCCTCGACCGAGTGGAATCCGATCGATTGCACTTTCTCTTTGAACTTGGTAAGCGTCGTATGCGGAATTCCTTCGTCCAAGTCCCAGAGAATCACGGACTGATCTACTGAATCACTTGCCAGAATGTGTGGAAACTGCTTGTTCCACGATAAGACCAATACAGCATCCTTGTGACCATACCGTGGTTTGATTTTCTGATGACTTCCCTTGGATCCCAGTTTGAATGTCGGTTCAATGGAGTCCTGAATGCCCATATCCCATATTGTGATGATTGGATCCATGCAGCCGATTGCGCATAGATTTCCCGCTGTGTCGCTGCCCGGATCATGACTAAGCCATTCTATGCACAGGGGAAAGCTGGGCAACAGGAAGTCATGGTGAGTGTATAGCGATTCTTCGTCTTCGTTGAACACCCAAACTTCTAGGGAAGCTGCATCATAGGAGACATGGCCGACCAACAGAAGGTTGTCAGTTGGCTTGTTGATTTCATCTTCCGCCTCTGAGTCCTCATCTTCATCCTCCAGCTGATGGTCGGGATCTACTTCGGCGATATTTGCAATGTTAGCCACTCGGACGTCACCCTCGTTGCGCTGTGGGCTCGGCAGTTTCAAGGGTGTCCATTTCAGCGTCCGAGGCATCAGTGTCGCCCGCACCACCTAGTTCAGCCCGCGTTTCTTTGATAACTTTTGCCAGCTCATCTTACGTGAGAACAATTTTCTCTGGACGAGCTTTGGCAATGCCTCGCTTTACAAAGCATATCGCGGGAACAAAGTTGATGGTGCCCTCAGCGGGGGCTTGTTCTTCATCCATAATTTCTACGGAATTACTCGGATATGTCCAATATATTACAATTAAAGCAAAACCGACATGTACAAACAACGTGCTCCAATCATGATACCGAAGAATACTTTCAATTCGTCTTTTGTGATTTCTAGATTCTTTTGCGAGACCAGTACACCATATTGGTTGCTTTCATCGCATATCATTTGCAAAATGTCATCATCAAAGAATCTTTAAATAGAACGTGCGATTCTACAGCACAGTCCAAATAATTTGCAGCTGGAAAAATCGGTTTTGTGCTACTGAAACTTTTCTTTGGCCATTTGAGTTTGTCCTTCAAAAGTGGTATGTCGATTTGGACGTCGGAATGTCGATTTCTGGACCTACATATCGCCATGGAATAAGCGGAATCGGTGGATTATGTGAATTATTGCCATTTTTAGCTTTTCTTTGATCGTTGGTTGCAATCAGCGGTTCTGTTTCCAATTTATTTAGTCCACCATCATCATCTGGACTTCTAAAGAACTCAATTTCCGCTTCTTGATGCAATTGGCTGTGATGTAAATCAATTATAAAGCCACCTTCATTTTCATCTGTATCGTCTTCAGCAGAATCATAAGCTACATCTAGTGGTTGTAAATAGATAGCAGCAACTTCTTCTTCTTCTTCATCATCCAACAACGACTGCAAATAGTCTTATACTATTCAATTTCATACTAAAACAAGAAAAGTTCATAACAATACCGAAAAAAAAACATTTTCTATAAATACTACACATAAAATGTGCTCAGTTCAATACAGGTCATTTTGTATTATTTTGTAGCTTGATTCATCTACTTTCACAGTATATATATAGGTTTTCATTTAAAAAATTGAATCATTAATAAAAACCCCACTTACCTCCGAAATTTTTTTTCTTCACTTTTGACGTTTAGTTTCATCAACGGGTGTTACACAACTGAAACAAACATTGCAAAAAAAGATGGTGACATTATTTTTCTGTCTTTTAAATAACATGAAAGCGTGGACTTATTACTTTTGTAGCAATTAGAGCGGTGCCATTAAAAGTGGCTCCGTTTGGAAAGCAATCGGTCTAAATACAATTTTCGAATATTATAAGCATTGGAAGATCAAAATTCTTTTTCACTAGAAAAAGTACCTCGGGGTGTACTTAGACAAGAAATTAACTTTCGCCGTTTACTTAAAACATATTTTAGAAAAGGTTGATATTGCAATTAAAATGCTATAACCCTTGATAAATCGCAGGTCACTGCTAAGTAAACAAAATAAAATGATAATCTTTAAAGTTGTTTTCCAAGCATTGCTAAAACTCACATTAAAAAAATGCAGATTGCGCAAAACAAGATTTTAAAAATGATGTTGTTCTGCAAGAAAGATTGAGATTCTCAATGAAAATTTTGTCTCTAAATGTCTAAATGTTTTGCCTTTTATTTAATAAATGTGTATTTTTGTTTTCACTTATTTAATAATGTTCTATTTTGCATAATTATTTATTTATAAAATTTACATTTTAATTTATTCATTTACTTGTTAGTTGACTTATTTATTATATCATATTATTTATTTACTTGTGCATCAAGTCTCATATGCATCAAGTCAACATATATATTTATTTACCTTTCATTTTCTTGTCAATTCGTATTCACTAATTTGTTTTTGCATTTTCATTTATTTACTTATTTATTAATTTATTAGTTTATACATTTAGTTACATATTTATTTATTGATTTAACTATTTATTACTTTAAGTATTTATTTATATGTCTACTCTTAAGGCTTTTATTATGTTTTATTTTTCCTGCGTTTGCTGTGATAGTATAATTTTTAATATATAAATAATATAAATAAAAAGAAATAAGGCCCCAAAAAATTATACAGGAAACTGCCATCCCCACGCTCATTTACAATGACATTCCAGCTGTCAGCTCCTTAGACAAAGCTAATCTGCTTGCTGCTCACTTTGCAGCGAACTCAACACTGCCAGATAATGCTTCGTCTCCACCTGTATTTGAGAGCGTCAAATTATCCATGGGACAAGTCCACTTTCGCACTCGTACAGTTGCAGGAGTACTCAAAGGTCTTAACATACACAAATCCGCTGGTCCAGATGGTATCTCCCCCATAGTTCTGAAGAGGTGTTCTTCTACGCTGGCAAAACCTCTGCGTAAGCTTTTCTGTCTATCCTACTTTTCAGGGCTCTTTCCGAGTAGATGGAAAACAGCATTTGTCCAGCCCGTCCCTAAAAAAGGCGAATCTTCCTCCCCGTCCAACAACCGACCCATTGCACTTACGTCCCTTCTTTCCAAGGTCATGGAAACGCTGATAAATCGTCAGCTTATGAAATATCTCGATTCACGAAAACTCCTTAATGACCGGCAGTATGGTTTTCTTAGCAACAGGTCCACTGGTGATTTGATGGCATATCTCACCGAGAAGTGGAACCAATCTCTCCATCACTTCGGCGAAACCAAGATGGTTGCGCTTGATATTTCAAAAGCATTTGACAGAGTTTGGCATCAGGCTCTTTTGTCGAAAATGCGTGCATATGGCATCGATGAGTCTCTTCTTCAATGGATTAGAAATTACCTTTCGGGGCGTTCAATACAAGTTGTTTTGGATGGCTTCAAGTCTGCAATTCACCAAATAAATGCTGGTGTTCCCCAAGGCTCTGTTTTGTCTCCGACTCTCTTTCTCATTTTTATAAATGATCTCTTGTCTGCAACTTCTAATCCAATCCATTCCTTCGCTGATGACAGTACCCTCAGTTTTTCATATTCGTTTCCTAACTCACGTCCTTGCTCTTCGGCCGTAGAAGGGGAACGGCAACGTATGTTAAACACGTTAAATTCCGACCTGGACAGCATAATTAAATGGGGTTCAACCAACCGCGTGGAATTTAATGCTTCCAAAACACAATGCTGTCTTCTGTCTCTCAAGCGAAACCAAAACCCTCAACCATTATCCATGTATGGTACTTGCATCATTGAAACCGAAAGACTTGCCATTCTCGGTATGTGTATTAATAACCATCTTCGATGGAATGATCACATATTCGAGGTCGCCAAAAATGCTGCAAAATGTCTCGGATTCCTTAAACGGTGCAAGAAATATTTTACCCCGTCTGATCTGGCCTCAATTTATAAGGCATTCATCCGCCCTAAGCTGGAATATAACGCCCATATCTGGTCTGGTGCACCCAAGACCGTTCTGCACATTCTTGATAGGGTACAAAATCGCGCGTTAAAACTCATAGGTGATAGAGACATTGTGAATTCCATTCATTCATTAGAACATCGGAGAAATGTCTCCTGTCTCTCCCTGTTTTATCGTTTTTTCTACAAAAAATGCTCCAGGGAAATAGCCAGTTGCATTCCTCCCCTTCAAAATTTCACCCGCAATACGCGACATGCTTCGAATGCACATCAGTTTTCCCTAAAGCCTAACTTCGGTCGTACTGTTAAATATAGGAATTCGTTTATAAGCCGAACGACACGAATGTGGAATGATCTACCAAGCTCTGTATTTCCCCATCACTACAACCTTCAAACATTTAAAGCCAACGTGCATAGGCTTCTCCTCTGTTCCTCTTCCCCTTGTCCTTAAAAGCCCGTGCCCTGTAACAGTATAAAGGTATTCATAATCCTTTTGGCGCGCGCGAATTGTAAAAAAAAAAAAAAAAAAACAACGATTTTTAATAAAACTTGGGGTGTTATTTCATTTTTTGGGGCCTTATTTAATAATGAAAATTTCTGTATGAAATAAGACCCCAAAAAAATGAAATAAGACCCCAAATTTGGTGCCTTAGCGTTTTAGCGTTTTCTTGATAAGCTTTACTTATTTCGAAATCTCGAAAAATTTAGTTGGGTACAATTGTAAATGTTTGTTGTCTGGCAGGCGCCTGTATCTTAACAGTACTTGGGTGATACGCTTCCCGGGATATACGGATTTCACACTATGGGACATCTCTTCGACTCATACACCGGACAGCCTTCGGCCTCACATGCAGGTGCTCAGGGCAACGCTACGCGGCGTGTAACCAAACACCAAGTTTTTCATTTCGAAACTACACTTTGAGACACATCCGGCGTTTGCAAAACTAATGAATGTCAAGTGTCATTTTTCCAATTACATAAACGACAATGCACCACAATGTGAATTAACAGTTAGCGAAATAAATTCCTTCAAAACAACAAATTGCTGCCTAATCATAGCGAGATAAATCAAAGACTAAATGAAAATTTGTGAAACAACTATTGCAAAACAAACAAAATTTGTTTCGATAAATGCGAAGTAATATTTGCAAAATAAATTTTGTGAAATAGACAGGCACTCACAAAAAAAATAACAAAAAAAATTGGGGTGTTATTTCATTATGGAATAACACCCCAAATTTGGGGCCTTATTTAATTTTTTTTGGGGACCTTATTTCATCACAGTGCGGCCTTATTTCATATTTGAAATTGGGGTATTATTTCATTATGAAATAACACCCCAAATTTGGGGCTTTATTTCATTGGGGCCTTATTTCCTGCAGCCAATATAAGAATATATCGTTTCTTTATATGGAAGTTTTTTCTATAGTTTTTCCGCCCAACATACTTGTTACTATAAAAAGCATTTAAAAATCAATTGTATCTTTCAGTAGTAATGTATCAATAATCACATCTCTATGCAAGCTGTGCTAAATCAAAAAAATTAATGTAAATGTTTAACTATAAAAGGAAAATAAATAAGTATCTATAGATTTCTCGATTTTCTTTTTGTATTTTTTCTGTTTACCATCATAGAACTTGGGGTAAATGTAAACAATCGGGCGCATGGAAGCAAAGCTCCTATGGACACGGATCTATACTCAACAGGTATAGTATAACCGATCTCGACAGAACAACAGATTATATCATACCCTACATAGATTTCGACAAGAACTACTCCACTTTTATTCCTGAAAGACAAGAGTGGGACTCCAACACATTGACTAATATACGGGACATTCAGCTGTACACTGACGGGTCTAAAATGGATATCGGAACTGCCTCCGGAGTTTTTTGCGAGTCACTTAAAATCAGCCACTCGTACAAGCTGAAGTCTTCGCCATTGATAGGGCTGCACAGACTATACATAGCAAAGAACTAAATCCTTCAAAGATTACAATTTTCGTGGATAGTCAAGCGGCAATCAAAGCACTAGACTGCGTGGAAATCAGATCGGAAACAGTTTCCAGATGCCGTAATACGTTGAACAGAATATGCAACACCCATGACGTAACTCTCTGCTGGGTTCCTGGACATACATAGCAATGTAAAAGGAAATGAGACAGCAGATGAATGGGATATCAGTAGAAACTCCAATAGGTGAACTAAAAAGGAAAATAGACCTAAAAGCAAGAGAACTGATTAACTCCGCATGGTCCGCCAGAAGCGACTGTGTCATATATCACAGCTTATGGGCGACAGTGGATGAAAACAGAACGAAAAGCCTATTGGCAATGAATAAAAAAGAAATTCGAATCTTGATAGGCGTGCTAACAGGACACTGAGCCATAGGGGAAATGGCTGCCAGTCTAGGCATCAACACATAGAAGAGACAGAAACCATCAAAAACTTGTTATGATGGTTTCTGTCTTCTTTGATCTTCAAAACCGCCGCCTCCGTCATATGGGAAACAGGCTTTTTGATGAACGAGGGGATCTCGTACAGGTTCCACTTGGGAACAAAATCCACCGCAAGAAAAAGGTTTTAAATATAGGTTACACACAACATACTCGTAAAAGGGAAACACAATGGACCGTATGGCCCCCGTGATAAGCCCTTAAGAGAACTTCCCTCCAACCTAACTTAACCTAAATATAAACATCGTCTATATACCCTTATCTCACATCATATTATGGAATATTCGCATTTGTTTCTATTTTATAAAACTTATTAGACTTATAGAACTTGTACATTTACCGAAATCTTTGTTTACTTTTGCCTCAGAACTTGGAAAGAAATATTTAATTTACTGGGTAAATGTAAACTGTTTAAAATTCAACTTAGTTTTTTTCTCTATTCTTAATAAATATTCTAGTCTAATACTTTTATGCTGCTACATAGATATTTTTTTCTAGCTTTTGTAGATTAAAAAAAAAAAAAAATGAAGTCAATATTTTGACAAAATCTCGAGTTTGTTTACAATTACTCACATTGACCATACGTGAGTGAGAATTGAAAGTCGTCCTATCCAGAAAACTTTTTTTTTGAGAAATATCGAAAAATGTTCCGTAGCGCAACAATTTTATATGAGTTTTGGAGAGGACGCATCATTTTGTCATGGAAAAAAGATACAATAGCACGCAAATTTGGATAAGACGAATTTTGATTCCTACTCAATCATATGCATGATACACACAGAATTTCCAAAACATGCGGCGTCTTGTTAACATCAAAAGAATCAAAATGAAAAAAAAACCATACAGCCTAAGAGGGGAAACAATTTAAATAGTCACTATTAGTAAGTTCGTTGGAACAAATCGAATTGTAAATTGTAAGAAATTCATCACCCCCTTGACACTCATTACAGTTGACGACCTTATCGTGGTCTAATATGAAAATGTTCATCTTCCAGGTACCCTCTAGCGCCCCATAATCAGAACAACCACCGGATATTGAATAATAATTTCCCGTTGCCGTTGTTATCTTTTATGATTCTCTTCTCAAAGATTTTCCATTATTTATCGACACCAAGTGCTACATGTGACAGCTCCCGACTAATAATCACATTTCATTCACAACTTACACCCCTGTTCCCATCCTCCTCAAGTGTACCCTGGCATATATCCTACGAATTAAAAAAAAAAAAAAGAACAAGACATTCCACAAGCAATGTCCTCGTTGTGTAATAAAGTGTTTTGCATATCGTAAAGAGACCAAGAGAGTGCGTCCTCGCTCATCCACATCGTCTATTGATTAAGTTACAAAGCCATGAAATTATCATTCTAAATTCCGAGGCAGATTCTACTTTTCTTTTCTTTTTTTTTTTGTTTCAGTGTGCCAAGCATCCCACCATATTCGGAATACGGGGTGTATTCTTCTTCTAGGAGTTCCATAATACAAGCTCCCACGGGCACCATAAACCTCAGCAGCTACATTCTGCAGAGTTGCTACCGCTCGGTTAACGAGCAAGCGGCGCGTATGTGCATCGGCGTCAACATTATCATCATCAGGAACAGCGTGTACACAAACATATTCGAATAGGATGTTAAAGTCATAAAGGGCTCGTAACGGTGGTTGATCTTTAAAATAGAACGACAACGAAATCAAATGTATCTGGGGATGGGGGTCGGTACGAGATAATTTGAATTTCTCAATTTCCCGTACGCACTTTACTGTCACTAAATTTGTATCTACAGACTGCTTGTAGTCTAATCTAGCAGTAGAAAGGATATCGTTGGTCAATGTGCAGGATACTTTATCCCGCTTTGTGGTTGACGCAAAGGCTTCATAGTCCCATGTAATTGTCTAAACTTTGCGCTCCGCAATCATCTGTTAATCGCTCCTGTGTTCGTTAATGACTTGATGGCACAGAAAACTCTGGAGAGTTTTTCCTCGGAAAATTTTCCAACTTCTCTGCCGTCGATTGTAATTAGAGGAAAATTTTCAATTTTCCCACTGCGTAACGATGCAGTGAAATTTTTCATCGTAAACTATGCGCCGCGTTGCCTAAAGTGCGGATGTACATCCAGTGGGATTGGTGTCTGAGTGCATCCGCCTGTATACCACTGTTGAAAGTTTGTGCGGTTTTAGGCTTGGCGATAGTAGCTGGGCTGAGAGGACAATTCTCATTACTTACGTACGTATGTATGTGCCATGCAGTGAGTTCAGAGCTAAAGTACGAGTAATAGAGAGTTCATTAGGTTGCTTGAAAGTTCGTTAACTTTAATGCGGTGGCTTCCTTGTCTGTAAACCTTTTTCTGATTGAGAGATTATTGGGTATATACTAGTACAGTAAGTTTTGGAAAAAGTGCAAACGTTTGGCATTATGATTAACTTGTTATAGATATATTTGTTGTATTTATAAAGGATTTACATATGTTCTGTTACCAATATTCTGTGCGATTTTTTTGACAAAAACTTAATCTGAACGATTCTAATCAAACTTGATATTTGAGTTATGTTGCGTTTTTTTCCAAAAAAAATCGTTTAACCGATTAAAATTGGCTATTCATTTCGAGGTTGGGATTTCTCATCCTGCCATATGGCATCTGTTAGATCCATTTATCATCCATAGTGACAGGTAGTTAGTTCTTGACTTGTAATTTTACAATATGGATCGTTTAACCACCGCTCAACGTATTCAAATTGTTGCATCTTACCTTAAAATGCGCAGAACATACGTCGATTGGGTGCTGGAAAATCAACAAGTTGACGTTAAATTTCGAAAAAGTCTTCTTCAGCGATAAGGACGATTTCTCAATCGGCGGCTACGTAAACAAACAAAATTGCAAGTTCGGGGTTCTGAGAATAAAAATGAGATCGTTGAGAGGCCATTGCATCCACCACGGGTGATAGTTTGGTGCCCGCTGTGGACTGGCGTCGTCATCGATTTTTTTGAAAACGACGAAGGCGCCACTGTTACGGTGAATTCTCTGCGCTTTGGTCAAATGATTACCATTTTTTTTTGTCTTAAAATTGAAGAGATTGATGTGAGTGACTTGTGGTTCCAACAGAGCGGCCGTTTAATTTCGAGATTTGGCGACATCAATTGCCCACCGAAATCGTGTGATCTGATCCTGTTGGATTTCTTTTGTGGATTTGTCTGTGCAGACATTCCCTAAACTTTAGAGTATTTAAAAACCAACATCCGTGAGGTTATGCCGAAAAGTCATCGACAATTACCTCATAAGAGACGAAGTTTGCAAAACCTCCCTGATTTGTGTTCCATACATAACGGCATAGTCCAACATTTTATTTTATTCAAAATTAAAATCCTAAAGCACAAAATGAATAACCCTTTACAAGGTTATGGCATTCCAAGTTTGGGAAAATCTTAAAAAAAAAGGTTTTTTTTTTTTTAATTTTAACGGATTTATTAAAAAAAAAACTTGAAATTTTAAAACTGGGTGATTTGCATTAAATATATATGTACATTACATATGTACATGGCCGATGTTGATTTTGAATAAAACACAAATTATTTAGGAAATTACTGTCATTTCTTTTTATTATGATAATATTGGTATGGTTCAATTATGTATGGAATAAAATATCGGCCAAATGGCCGCCGCGACCTCGGCGGCACACCTCCATCCGATGGTCCAAATTTTCGATGACGCTGAGGCATAATAGAGGTTCTATGCCGTTAATGTGCCGAATTATCTCATCCTTTAGCTCTTGAATTGTTGCTGGCTTATCGACGTACACCTTTTCTTTTAAATAACCCCAAAGAAAGAAGTCCAACGGTGTCAAATCACACGATCTTGGCGGCCAATTGACATCGCCACCACGTGAGATAACACGGCCATTGAATTTGTCGCGCAAAAGAGCCATTGTTTCGTTAGCTGTGTGGCAAGTGGCACCATCCTGTTGAAACCATATATCGTCCACATCCATATCTTCCAATTCGGGCCATAAAAAGTTCATTATCATATCACGATAGCGAACACCATTTACAGTAACTGCCTGACCGGCCTCATTTTGGAAAAAATACGGCCCGATGATGCCGCCAGCCCATAAACCGCACCAAACAGTCACTCTTTGTGGGTGCATTGGTTTTTCGACAATCACTCTTGGATTATCATTCGCCCAAATGCGGCAATTCTGCTTATTGACGAATCCACTGAGGTGAAAATGTGCCTCATCACTGAAGATGATTTTCTTCGAAAATTGATCATCCACTGTTGCCATTTCTTGCCACCATTGTGACCATTGACGACGCTTGAAATGGTCAAGAGGCTTTAGTTCTTGAGTCAATTGCACCTTGTAAGCGCGTAAATGCAAGTCTTTATGCATAATGTTCACGACGAGTTGAGGTGGACGGCTCTTCAGCCACACTATCGCAAACAGCAGCAATATTTTCTGCAGTACGAGCTGTACGAGCATGCACTGGTGTTTTCACATCTCCTACAGACCCGGTTTGCACAAATTTTTGCACGATTTTTCCGATTGTACGCACATTTGGACGATTAAATTGACCGGAAGAATCACGAAATGCACGATATGCATTTGGCGCAGTTAAATTTTTCCATTTTGGAAATATTTTTATTGGTTTTCGCATGCATAATTTAATAAATAAATTTTGGCTGTCGTGATCCCGTAAGATTTTTCTTAAGATTATTCCTATTGATTTGTTTTGATTTGATTTTTTATTAGTTTTTAGTGATTTGTTTATTTTGTCTTACAAAGCCTTCGAGATCGTAACCAAACAGCAGTTGAGCTATCACAGAGGCTACGTATCGTTTACAGGCTGTAAATGTTCAAACGATAAGGCGGCTGTTAGTCGAAAGTCTGAGAGCTAGAAGATCTGTCGTTGTACCGAGACTGTTAGTACAGCATACTCGTAGGCAACGTCGACTATAATTTCACGGATTTCACCAAAACTGGACAGAGAAAGATAGGAGTCGAGTTCTTTTTACCGATAAATCAAGATTTTGTTTTCGATCACCAGATGGACGTCATAGAGTATGGAGAAGAAAATGTGAGAGGCACTCTTCGGCTACAGTTGCACAGCGCGAACATTTCTGGGGAGGTTCCGTCATGGTTTGGTGAGAAATATCTGTACTCGAAAAACAGAACTTTGTAAATTCCTACATTAACAATATTCTTAAGGAATATATATATATTTATTTTTTTTTTCCCAAGGGTTGGTGAAAAATCTTCCATGGACACTATGAGGATAGCAACCGTGTGCTCATAGTAGTGTCAGATTCTTACTGACTAAAAAACACCACACCCTGCTATTTAATTTGTTATATATTGCAACTAAGAAGGATATTATCAAGCAATTTTTCTATCATGAAAAAAAAAAAACTCGTTTGGCAGGTTACATTAAACTGAAAGATCCTGCGGTTGATTCCTTCGATTGTCGGAATTCCGAGATCCCTGTGGATATCATCGTTTCTAGTATACCACGGTGCGTGGACAATTTCTCTTAGCACTTTATTTTGAAAAGTTTGTAAAATATTGGCGTTTGTTTTCTTGGTACAGCCCCAAAGTTGTATACCGAAGTCCACACCGGCTTTAGCACTTGCTTGCATAAAAGCAGTTTGTTCTCAGTACTGAGCTGGGAGTGTTTTCCGAGCAACCAGTTTATTTCTCTATATTTGATTTCGAGTTCTTTACGTTTCATTTTCACGTGCGAATTCCATTTCAGTTTTGAGTCGAGTGTCATTCCAAGGTATTTGTCCTCGTTTGCAAAAGGTATTTGGGCCAAGTTTAGGAAAACTGGCAAGACATTAGTTTTCTTATAAGTGAAATTCACGTGAAAAGATTTAGATTCGTTGAGGGCGATCCGCCAGTCCCTCGTCCATTCATTAACTTTATTCAGTGCGTTTTGCAGTTTTGCAGTCGGCTAGAATAGCGGTGTCATCGGCAAACGTAGCCAGGATAGTGCCATCTTCTTTCGGTATATCACGAGTATATAACAGATAGAGAAGTGGCCCAAGAACGTTTCCTTTCGGTACACCGCCCGACATTTCTTTGAGCTCCGAGTATTCATTTCCATGTCTAACACGGAAAAATCTATTCCCGAGATATGATTCTAGAATGTCGTATAGGCATACAGGGAGAACTTGTCGTGATTTGCAATTCAAGCCATCATGCCACACCTTACCAAAGGCTTGCGACATGTCAAGAAATACGCTTGAGCATATCTTTTTCTCTTCAAGTGCTTTCTCGATTACGTCAGTAATTCTATGCACCTGGTCAATTGTCGAATGCTTACTTCTGAACCCAAACTGGTGGTCAGGGTTAAGATTATTTCCTTCTATAACCGGTTGGAGACGCCTTAGTAATATCCTCTCGAAAATTTTGGATATAACTGGAAGTAGCGAAATTGGTCTATAAGATTTTACCTCATTTGGCGGCTTTCCTGGTTTTAAAATGATTATAACTTCCGCAACTTACCATTGGTTAGGCACGTGTTTTAATCTGAGCGCAGCATTTACAATATGAAGAAGCTTAATCAATATTTTCTAGGTAAAGCTTTAAGAATTTCTCCGGTGATCAAGTCATAACCAGGAGCTTTCTTAGGTTTTAGATTCCCGGTCTCATGTTTGAGTTCCCTTAGCGTTGCACTTGTAAGTGCTTAATCGTCAGATGGTAAATCCGGCTTATTGATATTGTCGTTAGACACTTGACCATCGTACGGTTTAAAGGTATCTTCCAGGTGGGCCGCAAAAACGTCGCTTTTTCTTTACCTTCCCTTGCCCATTCATTGTGACTTAATTTAATAGGCGGCGCGGGACCTTGGGCCATTTGGTGCCTTTTACAGCTTTCCAAAGTGAATAATTGGAATCTTTTTTCACTGTTAAACTTTCGAGATAAGAGCCTATCGCACGATTCTTAAAATCCTTTATAGCCTTCTTCAACGAATTGCACAGGTGATTCAAGTGATCTTTATGTTGCGGAGCACGTCTCTGTTGCCATTTCTTACGCGCTTTTCTTTTTCCCTTGACCAATTCTTTTATTTCCGTAGGATATCGTAGACCGTATTTGTCCGGACTTTTCCTTGGATTGGGAGTATTATTCCAAGAGGCGAGCTGTACGATCTCAACGAAGCGATCAACTTCAACCTCAAGTTCATAGGGTGTCTTAAGTGGAACGCTCAGTTCAACATTATCTTCAATTTCGTTCCTAAAGCCTTCCCAGTTAGTTGTTCTTCCGGTTAATCTCGCTGGCTCTAGGGTATAGACTAGTCTTTCGCTTAATGTCAAAACAACCGGGGAATGGTCAGACGACAGATCAAAGCTCTCTTCAACTTTAATGTGGTTGGCAGAAATTCCTTTCGCGACGAAAAAGTCGATCAGGTCAGGTATTTCCGAAGTATCAGTTGGCCAGTAGGTCGGTTTACCCGTCGAATGGAAATCACAACTGTACTCCATACCAGCCTCAGAGAGCATTCTGCCTTTTTGCGAGCTGTGTCTTGAGCCCCAGAATGTATGTTTCGCATTAAAATCGCCGCCAATAATGAAATTAGGTTTCAGCAATTTAAACAAGTTAGTAAAATCAATTTTTTCAAGCGCGGAACGCGGTGGGCAGTAGATAGATGAGATTTTAAGAGTACGCTGACTATTTTTTACTCGAATCGTGCACAGTTGCAAAGTTTCAAGCTCGATCTTTAGGTCTTCGGATTGTTAGATGCAGTCTTTAATAAACAATGATGATTCGGATCTCGCTTTTCCCGAAGGGTGACAAGCGTGGTAATTATTATAGCCTTTTATTTTTAAATGCGATTCGTTTTTTAAGTGGATTTCAGAAATCAAGCAAATATCGATATCTTTTTCACGCAAGAATATTTCAAGTTTTTGCAAAAGTCCGTTTGCATTCCAAGTACATATTTTTAACATTCGTTTTTCATTCATATTCTAGTTGGAGTACGCGTTTTCCATGAATTACTTTCGAGCCTAACCAGCCTATCGAGAATAATTTTATTTATTTTGCTTTGTTCTTCAAGTTTCTCTAGAATAACTGAATGAATATTTTGGTATTTCGGATGCCGCGGCCTGAGCGTAAGTCTGCACTCCTGCTGTTCGAAGGTTATTACCCGGTCGCTTTTCCAATGGTAACTTTTCTGTACCATTTCTTTTAGGAACAGAGGTCGAGGGATTTTCTTTAGTCATTCTTTCCCTCACCTTCTTGCGCTCTGAACCCGGTAGTTTTAATTTGCATTCTTTCTCCTCCGCGACCTTACGCTTTGGCTTAGTTTGCGGTTTTGATTTTGCATTTAGGGGCTTAAGGAGCGCATCTCTTCGTTTTTGTAACTCTTTAACTACTTCACAGCCTCCATAATTTGCCGGGTGCTTTCCCTTACAATTAACACAGGTTGCGGAGGTTTGTTTGTTTACTCCACAAACTTGGGAGAGGTGATTTCCAGCGCATTTCACACATCGCGGTTCTTTTTTGCAGTACATTTGCATATGATTGAATCCTTAGCAACGTTTGCAGTGCGGAATCATTCTTATATTTCTACGCATTGAGGAATATGTTGTTCCTTTTGCACCATTTATTGGAGACAATTTGTTCTTGATGCAAGATCATACGTGGTGCGTTACGCTCAAGAAGTGGGAATCGATGTAATGGCCTGGACTGCAATAAGCATTTTGGGACATGCTATGAAAAAGGATTAAGCTATTACCTGCCCTTCCAGTGGACACTCAGTAGGAATGAGAGAATATGATCGATATCATCATTAAAAGTTAACCCCTATAATTGACGCTCGTGGAGATAATACACACTATTAAAACCAAGGACCGCCGGCGAAATTTAATTTTAAATGTGGTGTTGACTTTTTAAATTTTTTGTTTCTTTTTATTTTGAAGTTCATTATTTTCCTTCTTTGCTTTAATCTGGATTCCTTTCTTTTGTTCAAATAAATTACTAAACTAAAAAAAAAACACTATTTTCGAGGTGCACTACTTTTTTTTTGTAACTCAGTGTATATATTCATACATATATATATATGCATGTGAAAGTACAGTGGCCTATTTCACCAACTTACAAATTGTAATTTACAAGCACTTTTTCAACAAATTTGTAGAAAAATCGATTTGTTCTGTTTCACAGAATATTTGTGCTACAAAATTGTAGTTGTAGTTTACAAAGGGAAATTTGTAGAAATTTCATTATTTCCGTTTCACCAAAAGTTAATTTTCTTTGTTGCTAACAAGTACAAATTTGTTAAAATTCATATTTTTTTGTAAGTTTGTGTTTCACGAAATCAAGAAATTCTACAAAGTTGCTGGAAATTTCTTACAATAGAAAGATTGTGTGTCGATTTAATAACAATTTGTATTTTTCGAAAGAAATCGCATTTCAAACCTAAAAATGTCCTTACGTCGAAGGCATAGTAGCACCGATAGTGAAGATTTTATGCTTAATAGACCGCGAATTAACTATGAAATTCCATATTCTTTTGTTTTCAACGAAAAGTTACGATTAAAATGTGTTGACAAAGAGGAAATAATAAGACAAATTGGACCTAGGATTGCAAATGAGTCTGAAAAAACTTTTCCCTGACACCGACCCAGCAATTTCTAACAGCTTTACATTGGCTTGGAAATGGTGGACAGTATCACGGGATCGCAGACATGCGCCATATATTTAAATCTACTGTATGCAGAACTGTCCACCGTGTTTGTTCAGCCATTGTTGATGCTTTCTTTGAAAATACTGTGCATTGGCCAGAAGAACAAGAAAGCATTATAAATTACAAAGCTTACAAATTTGTGAAAAACAGTTGTTCTTTACAACTTTGCAAAGTAAATGGTGAAACGTTTTTTTTTTTATTTGTAAATAACAAATACAATTTCCCTTAATTTTTTTCTCTTTTTAACAAATTTGTTGGAATTAAGTTTGTAGTTTGTGAAACAGAAAATCAGTAAACTAATTTGTAAATGTAATCAACAAATACAAATTTGTAATTGTTCTTGTAATTTGGTGAAATTGACCACAGGTCAATTTTACACTGTTATGAGTGCATATCTTAGGGGTCAAGTTATTATTGCAACCCAAATAAAATGTACGAGTACATACAATACTATGTTCGAAGAAATCAAAGTTTCCATCACAAATTATGTCCTAAAATGTAAAATGTTTGATAAAAGTTTTAGATTAGTGCCAGCTAAGACTTATACACATGTACTCAATCGTGCGCAGTGGTCATTAATGAGGTAACAACAGACACCTAACTCCCTGGTGGTGTAAGCGCTAGAATCGTGCCGTAGCGCTGGAAGGCTGGGGGGTAAACCGGTTCTAACGAGCTTCTGTGCTATACTGTGGCAAGGCTCGCAGTAGGTAGTACCTTACTTGCATAATGCGGATCTCTGTGTAGGTCGTATGCTACTCGTGAGTACAATATGAACAAAAATATAAAAAACATAACAAAAAAGAAACAAAAAACAAAGAGGACGGTCCCCCGAAAAAATTGTCGTCTAACGTCGTGGATAGTGGATAGCCATGAGCTCGCTACCAGATGTTCCCTCTTCACAACTGAGGAACAAACACCATATTCTCAGATCCATTCGAGGCAAGTCGCCTCCTCTAAAGTCTTCTATCAGGATCTATGCCTAGTATTCAAATTGATAAAGCACATCTAACAAATCGCAGAGAAAAGAGAGAATGAACAAATAAAAAAACCTCTTTAAGCTGGGCTAGTAAACGCGCACAGTACTTTCAGGACTCAACGTTCAAACGCCAAAGATCACAACGCGTCTCCCAATCTGGTAAAAAAAGGTAGTGATCTTAAGCACTTCTACAAAGCCCTTTAACCAAGTGCTTAAAGATCACTGACCCTAAGCACCGATCCTTAGGTGATCCTGGACATATTCAGGATCTGCAATCAATATCTTCCAACCCATAACTGGAAGATTGGCAAGGTGGAGGAGCTGAGGTTCTGTTCCTTGTCCCAAAAACTCTGCGCCATCTCTTACGGGTTCAACCTCACGTTGATGGTCACAGAGATGTGCGAAGATTCTAAAAACCATAACCTTAATCTTGATCTCCGACCCATTGCACCAACTCTACAGGGGGTAGACGAACACGAAGTTGGATAGTGATCTACAAAACCTCTCTCTGCATGAAAGCGATTTTCTATCGTCGGACTCGGACGAAACTAACTCAACCGTCCTTGATTGTAGCTCCAATGCTGCGATCAATACAAATTAACCCACACCACTCCAAATTATTCTTCGATTGTCAAAAGTCGGGGAAGATTGTTAATGTGTAAATAAAAGTTTATTTAAAACATTTGTTTTTTTCATTAAAAAAAAAAACTCCTGGCAAAATCAGGGCCAGGGAGAATATTTTTAAATTTCGCAAAATGTACATCTGTTTTATCTAAGTATGTACTTATTTTATTAATATTCTTATATCGTATTGGTCCACTGGATAGCCCCAGTCAGCACGTGTGTTTATATTTGCTTTCGACTTCTGGGCTTAGAACCTTTTCACCACCAAGTTCTTTCATATTCCTGTTTGCATGTCGAAAACGGATGGTGTACTCGATTTTCTATTTTTCTTTGTCCTCTACTTTTGTGTAGGTCTTAGTCTCTTTCCATGAGGGTCTGGCTTGTATTGTCTTGGCATTCTCTGTTGAATTTTTAAAAAATTTTTTTAAATCATTTTGTAGCCATAAAACAGGGACTTACCTATACTAAGTAGTTTTTCATCATCCCAATAATTGTCGTTGTTATTCACTCTAATTGTCGTTGATATTCACCCCGTTTGAGATAAAAAAATTCTAGTCTAAAAGAATTTCACTAAACTTTGTATTATTTTAAAGTACAACAATTTGCGCGCCCCAAAGGGGATACCCTTATACTATTACAGGGCACGGGCGTTGTGAAGAAGAGAGAGAGAGAGAGAGAGAGAGAAAGAAAGATTTGGTGTAGTGGTTTGAAACTCAGGTTGTATTAAATTTCTGTAAACTCCAAGAGTAGCGTCCATATATCTGGGGAGCATTTTTGTTTTGCTTTCATTGTCATTGCTTAAGATTCACAGTATTTGTTCCGTCATCATCACGATCAAGTTGCATTGTCAGCCAAATGACCACCCTACTGCCAGTGTGATGCCTTCGCAGTAGAGTTGACTTAGCTTCGCAATTGATCGACTTTTTTATTTATTTCACGGGAAATAAATAGATGATTCTTGACATCAGGATTTGAACCGTGAACCAACAGCGTGACAATCGATGATGTTACCACTACACCACGACAACCCATAGTTAAGCAATATCTGGTCCAGCTAACGCTTCAACAAATATACTTCAATACATAAAAAAAATATAAAGTTTTTTTTCGTAACCACAGAACAACGAAAATTACACCTTCACTGATTGAAAAATAACTTCCAATTTCAACAACCAAATTTTCAATGTCTACTATGAATTTGAACATATCAGTTATTTTTTTTTTTTTCTGGAAAATGTTGTTATTCAACTCGTAGTTGCATTTCACCATAAATTATGGGATCTAAATAACAGAGGGTTCCAAATTTATGTTACTTTCATTCAGCTGAAGCTGTCTGTTGGGAAGAAAGTAAGATTTTCTTTTTCAAGTGAAAAAATTGCTTCCGTTTTCCCTTCATTCAGTTTGATTTTCCATTTGTGACGATATTTTACTAATATTTCCATCGGATTTTGGAGATTCCATTTCAATATTGAGATCGCATTCATGAGATAAAAATACTGCGGTGTCACCTGTAAAAATAGCTATATCACTGTGCGGCATTTTTGGAATATCAGATGTATAAATATTATACAGGATTGGGACAAGAACTGAGCCTTGTGGAACATCCGATTGAAAACATATTAAGTCAGAAACACTACTATTAACATAGACTTTGAAATGATGATTGGATGAGAAACTTTGGACTACCTTACAGATATGTGGAGGAAAGTTTAAACTTATCATTTTGTATATCAAACCTTCAGCCACACAAAGTCAAATGCTTTTTCAATGTCTAGTAAGACCATGACTGTAGATTTCCCTTGGGACCGGTTTCTTTTAATACAGTTTCATATTCTCAGTACTTGACGCGATGTACTGTGATGCCGCCTAAAACCAAACTGTTCTTTGGGGTCAATTTTATGAACTTCAATGAATTTTAAGATCTGTCCCACTTTAGTACTTATTCGTATACCTTACTAAGGTTGTTCAGTAGGCTGATAGGTCTATAACTTTCTTACCTTTCTAGAGGTTTATCAGCTTTAAATATTGGTATCACTTTCGCATTTTTAGACATGCGATTGAAATATATGTTACGAATTTTATACCTGCCTTAGGCAATTGGTTAAAGTAAATGTTTCTTAACATATCAAGACCTCCTGTTTTTCTACGACGTAGGTTATTTATTATAAATTATATATTTTCTTTGGTAGTGGTCGAAGAGGAATGATTTGTTCCTTCTGCTATAAAAGTTTGAATGGTGTTGTTCACGGGGTATTAGTGTTTGCATCTAAATTTTGTGCGATAATATGGTTATTAGAGAAATTCACCGCAAATGCATTGAAGTTTTCGACATCAGTAAAGTATAGGCACGGCGAGTTTTTTAGAAAAGTTATTTTTCAGAACTTTTGGAATACTTTCTGAAAAGTCGCTGTGATGATTACCGAAAAAAGGAAGTTCCCATGGTTTCTGACTATTTGTTTCTGGGCCCGTATACACCTGCTCCAGTTGCCGTGGATGTTTTGGATCCATCCTTGTACCATTTTATGCTGTTTTGTTTGATTTGGTATTTCTCTGATTAATTTTTTATTACCTAGCCTTGAGTTGAATTTCTTCTCGAAGCAGTATCTTTTTACCATATCATCTCTGGGCGAGTTCAGAAGTGGGATTGATTTGAAATCGTTCTTTATGTCTGATGCATTTACCTTTCACGTATCCCTCTTTAATTATTCTTAGTATGGTTTCTTTGGTGATTCTTTCTAGCACTAGGTGTATAAGCGTGAGTCCCAATATTACTTCCAGCCTTTGAACTTTACCAAGGGTTTCCTTGTCGTGCTCCGCCTGATTCTTCAGACTCATGCTACTGCTGCGTACTTTATAATAGGCATCACCATCATAGTGCTCCTGGGTTGCATCCCCAGGTTTTATCTGAGATGCTTCTGCATACCATGAGTGTTCGAGTTGCTTTGGCTTCCATAACTTCTTCGTGTTCTTTCCAGATTAGTTTGCTATCTAGTGTCTAGATACTTAACCTATTGTTGTGAGTCAACTCTGATTCCATCCAGTGTTATTGTTTGCATGTGTTTTAACTGTCTTTTCCTGGTGAAAGGTACTACTGTGGTCTTGGTCGGGTTTATGTTTTACCCTACCGTTAAGCATCACTCCCGTGTGACTCTCAAAGAGTGTTTCCTCAAATTTACCTCTCGCAATGATAACTATGTCGTCGACATATCCTTGGCAGTATATGCCATGTAGTACCTCGTCTTCCACCAGCACCACATTAGTTGTGAGAGAACCCTTCCTTGTGGACAGCCTCTAGTTGTGTTTATTATGATGGTTTCTTATCCTACCACAATTTCAGCTGACCTGGTCCTTAGCATCTCCCACATTCAGGTAGATGTCGTTTAGCTTACTCATTTCCTTTTGAGGTCTCTCATGATTGCTTAATGAGATGTATTGTCGAAAGCACCTCCGATGTCCAAGAAAGCGCAGATGGTCATTTCTCTGCAGTCTATGGCATCTTGACTGTGGTAGAGAGGTATTCTTTCTAACACCGTTGTTCTTATATGACTATCTATGATCATTTCCATTGTCTGTAATATGAATGAGGTTAATCTTATTGGTCTGAAGGATTTTGGTGATGTGGTGTGTTTTTTTTTACTCACTTTCGGAATGAAACTACCTTTTGTCTTCTTCATACTCTTAGCATGTAGCCAAACTACTTCTGATTAGTCCGATAATGTGCTACATAATCACATCCTGTCCTTTTAGTAGTAGGCCAGGGAAAATACCGTGTACTCACGGTGCTTTAAACGGCTGAAAGGTGTTCACTGCCCAGTCTAATAGCTGTTTTGTACAAATGTTAGGCCCTGTTGCCCAGTCTTCTCAGCTGGGCCTTCTATTCCTTTCCGTTACATCTGTAGTGTTAGATGCTGTGCGGAAAGTGCTTTTCGAGTAGGAGGAGAGCTCCTAGCTCCTCGCTCCCAGTGTAGCCTAAGTATTAAACCTTACCCTACACACTTCAACCACTCGTATTCGTGGAGTTGGTTAGCAATTTATACTCTTCTTTCTGTATTTGCTGTTTCAACTTCTGGTTTAGCGTTCTCCATTCTCTTTTCCATATCATCTGGACTTGGTTTTGGTTGTTGTTCTTTCTGGCTTTTGCCAACCGCCGAAGCTTCTTTAGGATTATTGCTGCAACCCGTGCCACCGTATTCCATATTGCGTTCGATGCCATCATATAGTTTACAATAGTCTCAGGAGTTTTGTTACAATTGTTTCATCCAGAATTTTGCATTCATGCGAAACTTTGGGCGTTGCGCTGTTCGGTAGTGTAAGACAATTAAACACGGCCGTTGAGTTCTAAATGCAGACTGACTTTATTCATACATAAGAGAAGAGAGTTACGGTGTTGGTACATAAAAGATGATCTCATACATGTACATACATACAGTACTCTACATCTCCCTCCTTAAGATCTTAATATTATAAGTAATTTGAGGGTTCATATATAAGTTTCTATATACATACATAATTCAATTGAAACCCATTTAAATTCAAAGTGGTAATTCATTTTTATAAATAAAGGCAAAGAAAGATTCTTAAGTTATTATTGGTAATATGCTTCAAGAGGGCGTATATCTATTTGGCAGCTTGACCACACGTCCCGGTTTTGTTGTTGTCACATATCGTTCCGGAATAGCTACATTCTCCTGGTGTCTCTCGGTGTTAGTCTCTGTATCTTGCCCGTTTGTCTTCTCTGCTGTATTTGTTGTCGACAATGGTAATGCCTTATCCGGCGAATCTGTTGAATGCTTGACTTCAGCTGGAACGTACGGAATCTTCTTGCATTTCGCGTGTACTAAATGAAAAGAATTTCGGCTTAAGGTACCTCTATTCGTATTTATGATATACGATCTTGGGGTCCCTGCGAGTTTTCGACTCTACCCCATTCCCTGATATCACGAATCCACACCACATCGCTTAATTTGAATTCTGCTCTCGATGGTGTTTGTTATAGTTTTTTACCTGATTCTCTTTAATTC
This sequence comes from Pocota personata, assembly GCA_963082735.1. Taxonomy (NCBI): domain Eukaryota; kingdom Metazoa; phylum Arthropoda; class Insecta; order Diptera; family Syrphidae; genus Pocota; species Pocota personata. Next base: position 40,476,352 of record OY720432.1, on the reverse strand, counting down.
GTTGGTCCTTTTCCTTGGCTTTTTCTATATCTGATCTGGGATAAAGTTGCTTTCCAGCGATGGGTAGTGTAGTATTGATTTTCCTTCCCATCAGCAGCTCTGCTGGAGAAAAACCGTTTGCTAGTGGTGTTGCTCGATACTCCAACAATGCTAGATATCGATCGGTGTTTTTCTTTAGAAGTGATTTTATTGTTTTTATGCAAGACTCGATAAATCCGTTTGATTGAGGATACCTTGGTGATGAGATTTCGTGATGGAATCCCCAATCCTTTGCGAATTTGGCAAAAGTTGAAAAATTGAGTGTTTGAAATTGAGGCCTATTGTCTGACCTTACCACATCCGGGATGCCATGCCTGGAAAACACAGATTTCATATGATTAATAACACAATTTGTGGTTTGCTGCTCTAGAAGCGCTATCTCAGGGTACCTAGAAAAATAATCACTAATAAGTAGATAACATTTCGAGCTATAATGAAATAGATCCACACCAACTATTTGCCACGGACGCTCTGGGGTTTCGCTGCTTATTAGCTCATGTCGTGGAGTAATTTTCGGGATACAAATCGAACATTTTTGCATGTAATTCTTGATATCTTTTGTGTATCCCGGCCACCAAACAGAATGTCTGGAATTAGCTTTGCACTTTACGATGCCTAAGTGGCCAGCATGTATTTTTTCTAAAATGCTTGCTCGGAGTTTAACTGGAATGACTAACTGGTTTCCGCACATAATAAGCTTATTATTTATTGACAAGTTGCAATGGTCGTTATAGTATTGTCTAAGCTCTGGTTCTATATTGTACCGATCTGGCCAACCTTTTAAGCTTTGTCTTTTGTTGAGCGTCAGCTATCGTTTTTCAGCTTTGATTGAGTAACTGGAAGACTTGAAATTATGTAATTAATAAAAGTTTGAGTTTTTTTATCCAAAACAAGGCTTTCATTTTCCTGCAGGGGATGTCGTGAAAGTGCATCCACAGCAACCAAAAACTTTCCAGCAGTGTAATCCTATAGCTCTGCAAACGAGGCGTTAAATCACCCAAATGCTTAGTGGAAAAGATAGGCACTAAAGGTTTATGATCCGTCTCAATACTAAACGTTATTACCGTGAGCGATAGCGAGTGCCTCCTTCTCAATTTGTGCATAACCTTTTTCAGCTTCTGAAAGTCCATATTCTCTTCGAAGATTGGTTCCATCTCTCCTGCTACGCCCTCATGTTTCGCCGCATTTCTTCGAGCTTGACTGAAGCTCGGAGTATCACAATTTTGGCATCGTAGGTCCTCTGTGGTGGATTTCTGTAGGTACTGCGTTCCTTAGGTTGGAAGTTAATTTGGAAGCGTATCCAACGATGATCCGATAGAGAGGTTTCCTCTAATACTCTACATTTATTTATAGAAAATTATTGATTCTAGATGCCAAAGTGATATCTATCTCCTCTTGCCTATTTCTTTACCACAGAAGTTGGTACAGATCCCTTGTTACAAATTATGAGGTTAGTTGATATAATATAATCAAAAAGACACTCACCCATGTTGTTTGTATTACTGCTGCCTCACTGTTTATGATGCGAATTTGCATAACATCTTATAGTGTGTTGCCACTAGTCCTTCTTCTTGTCAGTAGCTTCGTGGCTTGCGTCCTTCTACTTCATACACTAGGGTGGTTAAGTCTTCATCACTGTAATTATTCAAAAGAAATACCTTAATATTATTTTTAATTAAAATACATGCAGAATAACGTCTAATTCCTTACTGTAAGTCCCTGTACCACGCCGTTTCTATTGCTTCAAGTTTCCTTCATCAGTATGGATGAAACACCCTGTCTGATAACATACTCTACCAGGCAGCCTTACTGTGGTGGAGTTTGATCTGCATCAACTCCATTACCTATGATCCTGGATTCCTTTTATCTGAGCCGGCAATTTGAACATCACACCACTCAGAATATATTGCACCATACTTTTGCACTTCTCTAGGTACGGAAACGATTCCCTGTTTAGAGCGAGCAAAAAGTGTTGCTCATATTCTCCGTGGTCCAGTTTTAACCACCTTTCAGGTGTTAGCCTTCTGTTCCCTCTTTTGGAAATGAAGGAAGCCAATCAGTTTGTCCGGATTCATGAAAGGACGTGGAATCCAAACCTATACTTTTGGCAAAACGTATATTGCTACTTTTGCCATATTGACGCACTTTACTTTGGTACTCTCCCATAGTTCTCTTAGGAAATCCGCGGATGATGTGTTCCCACGAGCAACAATCTTGTGGCTGCTATCCCAACCAGCGCCATCGAATTGAAGATCTCTATTATCCATGGCCAATGGGTTTTCACTGATCGTCAGTTAAGCGACCACACGGTTCCTGATCATTTGCCACTGCAAGGAGGAGCTCGTCCTTAGCGTCAGCCTAGTAAACCGCAAATTTGACCCCGTTTGAGCCAGGAATGGTTTGGCTTGATACGAGTACTTCATCATACTTCGCTCTCTCCCATGCGCTTAGCTGATCAAGTTGCATGCTCCCGTACTTCTGCACTTTGGGCTTGGCGTTGTGCAGATTTTGTTTACCCAGTTGGTGCGCATTAATTTGTGCACCTTTTTCCACAACTTGGCAGCAGCGGCAAAGCCAACTGTGTATCCTTCGTTTTCTGGGGCACTGTCCCTAATTGCCACCACCATAGACTTAGAAGGGCGTCGTGGCGTAGTGGTTAGTGTGTTGGATCACTACGCAAGAGGTTCCAAGTTCGAATCCCAGAAAACACCAAAAAGTTTTTTCACGATCCCACCTCTCGCGAACGCCTGACAAACATCTGAGAGTCACGAGAAAGCTTCTCAAAACAAATTGCCGTTCGGATACGGCACTAAACTGTAGGTCCCGTCCATTCGTGTGAAAAATATAACGCACACAACACGAGTGGTTGCGAGAAGCAAGGCCCTGACACTTGAAGAGCTGTTGCGCCAAATATTCATTTTTTATTTTTTATAGACTTAGAAGCAGCAGCTGTAGGAGCAAGCTGCGCATCCTACATTTTCCCTATTGGCCACCGTCATTTTTTTTATTTTTTATAATTTGCACGTGTTAAAGGGGATATGAATACCCTTATACTAATTTTTAGAACACGTGCGTTTTTGTGGAAAGGAAGAGACAAAGAGAAAGACAGATTGGTGTAGTTTGAAACTCAGGTGGTATTAAGTTTCTGTAAACTCCAAGGGTGGCTGTCCAGATAACTGGGGAGTATTTTGTTTTATTTTTCGCTATTATTGTCGTTGCTTATGATTCACAGTATTTTTTTCCGGCCTCTTGATGTCATCATCACGATCAAGTTGCATTTTAGCCATATGACCACCCTACTGCCAGCGTTATGCCTTCACAGTAGAGTTGACTTAGCCTTCGACTTTTTTATTTATTTCATGCGAAATAAATAGATGATTCATGGCATCAGGATTGGAACCGTGAATCAACAGCGTGACAAGCGATGATGTTACCACTACACCACGGCCATAGACTTATGAATAGTTGGTGTACTTCCTCTCGCTGTAGTGAGGGTATCCAATGCCACCTCGTTGCTGTCTCTCATTTTAAGTAGACTGTCTTGTGCGTTTGTGAACGTTCTATCGGCCTTACTCTCGAACTCTAGCTCTCCTATAGCTATATCGCTGATGGTAGATAACAACGACAAGTCGTCGTCAGTCAGCACCAGAAGCGAAAGACTGGAGGATACACTTTCATACATGTTTTTTTTTTTTCAGGCACACGCAAGAGCTCGTTAGGTTTGATCATCCATCCCTCCGTCGTGACTCTCAGAGTATTCGCCCCGGTTTCACCACCTTTGAGGCAGATTGGCAGATTCAGTTGGTCTTTGTACTTGTACCTACGTATGTTGAACAATAATTAATTAAATTCATTTGTAATTCAATTTCTGCAGTTTTGGACTTGGTGCTCCAGATCTTAATTTTGGATTGGGCCCGGTATTGTATATTTAATTGCTCCTACATAAGTAAAAAGAGTATGCATTGCTTTCGTGAAAAAATTCGTACTATAATAGAGGAACTCAAAAAAGTGCGCCTCGCAATTTTGTTCGTCTGTCTGTCAGTGGACGGATTTACTTCTCATGTCTGGGGTCTGTGGGCTACTACCCAAAGGCGAACTGGGAATTCTCATGCTAGTCTCAAAATTAACGGTACTTTACTTATATGATTTTATTAAAAATTGACAACTAAAACGCTTTAGATATACTCGTATTTACATGAGGACATAGCATTCAAATTTAGGTGGTATGATTTATTATTCAAAACCTCCTAACGCATTTTTCGAAAATAAAAAAATTAACATCTCTTTTTGACTCTCCGTAAACTTGAGATCTGAACAGCATATAAGAAGTAAGTATGTGCGACACAGTCGTGCCCTTTATTTTCATTAGCATTCTTGGATATTTCTTAAAAAAAAAAAAAAACCTTTGGGGATCAGTAATTACCCATTTTACGTAATTAATAATTATAAATGTGACCTGTAAATGCTTATGTTAATGTTTCTAGATGGTTGTTTTCTCCACTGTTAGGAAAAGGTTTCTCCAACTTCAAGGCTTAATTTTAAATTCCATGCGAAAAATGTTCTCTTTGCAAAGCCAAACAAAGAACTGCGTTTCTAAACAAACAAATCCGAACATCCTTCACAATCTGCTATTTGTTGAAGGGGTCATGTAATTATCCGGTTCGATGTTAATCCTGCACCGATTAGAATCCTGATAAAATGTGTAGTGTACGTATCCATCGATTACATTTACCAACAAAGCGCTTTGTATCATTCTGCTCACAGTTGCTTCCCTTTGTGACCGGAATAGAAAATCAATGGAATTAAATCGTCAGCTTTGCCGTAATGACATAATTCCGGATGTATGTACATATACCCCGTGCGCTTTGTTTGAGTACGTTTGACTTGCTTAGGGGATGGTTAGATACCATCATGTCGAACATTTCCTACTGCATTTAGCACGTGGCGAAGGTCGCGTGCCAGAACGCAAGAAGGATCTTATAAGACCGGAGAAGCCTGATAAACGTTTTACGCAATTCAGTAACAAAATGGGCGTGAAAATTGCGGATTGAAATGATATTGCCCAACAATGCAAAACGTAGGATATTAGAAGGCACTGCATCATGGATGGCTTCTAATCATCTTTTGGTTCTTGTAAATGGGCGTGTGTAAGTGTATACCACCGTTCGTGTGCTCTTTTTGGGTATTGTTTGTTGATCACTTGTTTGATTTTCTCAGGGTGGATTACCAATTTTGTGGGGGTGAAGTATTTTTTGACCGCACGGAAAAATGTTAAACTTGGTGAACCACTGAACGAGAAATTCGGGGTCGAGTTCCAAAAAAATCAAAAAGTTTTTAACGGTATTCCTCTCAGGCACCATAGAAACATCCTAAAGTCAGTTTTTAGTGAATAGTATCTTAATTTTGAGCCCCGGAAACGGCAATAAATGATAGGTCCTTTTACATTTGTGGGAAACAAAATTTAGCACGTACTTACAACACAAGTGGCTCCGGGAAGTTAGGCCAGGCAGTGTATTATTATTATTATGTGTATTATTTTTTTGTTCTATGATTCAATTTAAAGAAACAATAAAATTGCATTAGGAAACAAGTTTACACTCAAGCTGCGTGAGATCTATAATACAAAAATCAATTGTTTGACTGGGTCGCGCCAACTATAGTAGTAAAACCGTCCAGTCGTTTAGGCTGCAGTCGGCAATACATACAGAGGCAGATAAAAGTACAAAATTGAAAGAACCACTTTTTTACTTGCTTCTATAGAGCACGTATAGTTTTCTTGATAATTTTCGATTCCGAGATTTTAATCGATCTTGGTACTAATACTATTAAATATAGGTGTACCAGTATCCGGCCAGTCACTAGTATCCGGCCACTATCCATTAAATGTTAAATAATAGGAAATTTAAACATTATTTGCATAAGCAAATACATTGCGACTATAATTCCAGGCCCATGTAATGGTTTGGTAAAGTTTGTCAGATCTGCACATCAAAGATCCTTGTTAAAAAAATATTTAGTTTGTGGAGTTCGTTGTGAGAGCAAGAAGTGCAAGTTTGAGTTCGCGAGTGCTAGTAGAACCGATTCAGTGTTCTTTGTGAGTATACAAACTAGTTTTGTTTTTTTTTTTTAATAAATATGTTTATTGATCGTAAAATATAAAAAAAAAATAAGAATTTTTTGTTTTAAATTATTAAAAATGTGGCCGGTTGCTAAAACACAATTTTTATATGATCTTCTAGCATCCGGCCAGGGTGGCCGGGTATTAGAAATTTGTCTGAAATCGAATAATTTATCGTTTTCACGTTTAAACGAAAGAAAATACTTTTGTCTACCTCCTCAATCCAATAAAATGTATTAAATATGTCAAGTTTCAGTATCCGGCCACTTTATTTTGTCAAAAGATTACTATGGCCGGTTTTTACAACAAGCCGCACCAGTACGGCCACATAACTAATTGTGAACAAATTCATACTGTTTGTTTTAGAAAATTAGTCAAGAAATAGGTGAAGAAGAATCACAAGAACTTTCACGTACACAAAGAATAGAACTCGCTCTAAAGGAAATCCGTGAAAACAAATTAAGCCATAGAAAAGCCGCTTCTACACATAATATCCCAAGGAGTACCCTTCAGGATAGAATATATGGAAAAGTTGACGACGTTTGCCAGAAAAAAGGACCTGATACAATTTTATATCCTGAAGAGGAGAAACAGATAACGAACTGGTGTATTAATGTAGTGAGGTGTGGATTCCATTTGAAAAAAACGACCTTCTGCACACCGTCCAACAAATTATAAAAAACAGAAAAAGGGATAACCCTTTCAAAGATGATCGCCCAGGAAGAACTTGGCTTAGGTTGTTCTTTAAACGAAACCCCTACTTAAGCTTAAGGGAAGCTGAGACGATATCAAAAGGCAGAGCCGTCGTGACAAAAAACAGCATTAAAAATGGTTTCACGATTTAGAGAGCTTCTTTATAGAAAACAGACATAATGATATCCTCCTCGATCCAGATAGAATAATGAATGGAGGTGAAACCAGCTTTTCCTTGTGCCCGAAAACAGGAAAAGTAGTAGCTCCAAAGGGTTTTAAAAATGTTTACCAAGTGCAAATAGCTAAAGAAAAAGACACGATAGCGTTCCTAGCTTCCGTAGAGCTTTTACCGCCTTCGGTGATTTTTCCTAAGGAGATTGAAAAATTGGTTTCTGGGAAAAACTTCATCAGGGTGGATGCGAAGTGAAATCCTCTACGAATATATTGCTAACTGTGTGGTCAAATTGATTGATGACAAAAAAGTAAAGAAACCAGTTTTGCCTTTTGTAGACGGTCACAAATCGTACCTATTGATGCAACTAAGCCAGCTTTGTGCCGACAAAAACATTACAGAAGTATGCCTAAGATTGGAAAAAAACAGTTCGAGAGTGGCACATAAAACACATTGGAACAGTTTAAACGCGAAACAATTTCTGCCCACTTTTAGAAACAGTCCTTTCCAATAACAACCATTTGGCAGAAACTATTAAAAACGGATTTCGGAAATGCGGACCTTTAAATAAAAGCAATATTTTTAAAACTCCAGGATCCACCACATTTAATTTACCATCACTTCAAAAAACATTTTCAAATCTAAAACAAATTAATTCAACTAAAAGCAGTCCATCCTGTTCGCCCTGCAGATCAAGATCTCCGCTTCATTTATCGAAACATTTTTTTTACCCAGACCCTATTAAAAAGAAAAATACTGCACAGGCTTGTCGATCTCCCAGTGCATTATCTTCACAGGCTTGGAGGGATATCTTTAAGCGTAAGGAAAAGGCCAAGCAAGAAAAGATTGATGCCGTAGAGGAAAGGAAAGATGAAGGGTTACGAAGAAAAAAAGAAAAGGAAGCACAAAAATTACCTGGTCGTAAAAGAAAAACCAAGAAACAAACCATTAAATACAACAAATGCCAAGAAACTCTTATAAGCAATACTGAAGAGACGGTCTCAAAAACATAGGTTGCTATATTTGTCCTTTGTGGTATCACCTTAAATGCAGCTCCATCAGTTTTTCGCCATATAAAGACGCTATGCACATGAAATTCGTTTGTGATATTTGCCTTTACTCAAATACATAAAAATGTACCTGAATTTTTGTATACTAGAAGACATATCCGTAAGCTCCAATATAGGTACAAAACAGTACCTACTTAAAATCTTTGAAAGTGCCTTAGTAGGTAAGCTAGACTTAAAGTTTTTTTCTGAAAGACATATTGTTTTGTTTTATGAGTTTAATATTATTTTTATCTTTTTGTTAATTTTTTTTGCTTACTTAGCTATGTAAATGTTTAATAAAGATCACTGAATTTTGTTTTGTAAGAATTTTTTGTGTGTTTTCAGGAAAGAAATAATGTTTTGTTTGTTTTTTTTTAAATTAAGAAACTACCTATTTTGTTTTGTTTATTTTTAATAACTATTTTATTTATGAATTAAATTTTATTAACAAAAATGTCAGTAAAATTGTAGAACTTACCTATCGTTTATGTAAAAGAAAAATGAAACTTTAAGTTTATCTTTGTACCAATGTGTTTTGTTTAATTACGTTCCAAGTAGGCTAGGTAGGTACCTACCTACCTACAAACAAAAAAAGACTGAAATTAATACCTTTTTTGAATTCTTATGTTTTTTGAAAGAAATGTATTTGTTTTAGTAAACTAGGATAAGTTTTTAACTCTTTGTTTATAAACAAAAGAAGGCTGAACTTTAAAGTGCTATTTAATTATCCAAATAAAACAAGTATAAGAAAAATGTCACTAAACATAAATTAAATGGCTCAAAAAAATTTATAAAAAAAAACATACCTATCTATTTATTTATAAAAGTTTTAATTTCAATCGATTAGTTTAAGATTTCCTACAAAAGAAAGGACCTGGCCGGATATTGGATCAAAAGTGGCCGGCTACTGAAATTTGGTGGCCGCGTACTGGTGAAAAAGCACTTTTTTTTACAAAACTAATTCCAGTTTTAATAGCATTAAATTAATTACTTTAAAATTATTTTTATTTGATTAAGGTTTTAAAAAAGAATAGAAAAAAAAATATTCCAAAATGCTATATTATAAGACGAATTTATTATAGGTCCTCAAATTGAGAAAATGCGCTAGGTGGCCAGATACTGGTACACTTACCCTACAACGATTTCGATAAAATTGTATATCTGAGGTAACTGGGTCGTCTGCATACTAAGTTTTTTGTCAAAAAATCGAATAACGGTACTTTACTTCTTAACCGATTTACAAAATGTATCATTTGTCAGATAAGACTTGTACATTTTTTTTTTTTTTGAATTTGATATCAAAGTTACTTTAGGTGCATGTAATGGCATGACATTTAAATCTTGGACATACGAGGGGCTGATAAGTTCGCTGCCTGAGATACTCAACAAGGATTCATCTTCGCCCTAGTGAAAGCACTAACTTCGACACTCTTTAGTAGTATAAATATTACCTCGTTTCAATAATAATATCATTTTGTTATTATCTGTGGTAGGATAAACATCACCATTCCAGCTGGAATAGGAAATTCTTGCAATTTTGAGTACCGCACCGTGATAAAGTAACTCGCTGAAAAAAGGAAAGTCGCCTAAAGAAATCCTAGGGCGTCCTGTGTCAGTGGTCACTGAAGAAAACGTCGGAAAAGTTGGCCGACAGAAGAACAAAAATACGATAGAGAGCGGACGAGTTGCACATCAGTAAAGAACGGATTAGAGAAATTTTGCACGAGCATTTAAACATGAAACCTGGGTACCGAAAATGCTCACTCCGTTCGACAAGCAACGACGGCTTGAGTGCTGCAAAGATTTTTTGGAGTTACCCGGGGACAATTTCGAGTCGCTCCGAGCTACCACTTCCGGAGGCCGGAGATTTCCAGATGAGAAAGAGATCAAGGCGGTTCTAGAAAGTCTTTTTGAAGGCAAAGGAAAAGAATATTTTTCGGTGGTATTAAGGCACTGTATGCCCGATGTCGAAAATGCATTTCACTCGAGGGGGATTATATTAAGAAATAAAATTGTTTAATCGGATCTCTTCTTTCATTTAATGCCTTAAACCGCGAACTTATCACCCGCCCCTCGTATGGTAAAAAAAAAATGTCTTAATTTTTCGCAACATTTTTCGTAAATTTTAATTTCTTGAAAACGGCTTACAAGAATTTGATTAAAATTCATACCGAAGGTAATATGGACTTTTGCGTTAAAACTGAATACTCAGTTTTCTAATACAAATTCGAATAACGGTACATAATTTATGGCGGGCCACTTTCTCGAGTATGACTATAATCATTTTGTTCAAAATTGAGCCTTTTCGACATTATAAGGACATGGTATTCTAATTTTGGACATATGGTCAAAAACTGTTTTTTTTAGCTTGTGAACGGATTTTACGAAAACATTTACGCATTGCGTGAAAGAGAATGGCGATTTTTAGTTTTCAATTTTCTGTAGGTCGTTATTCTTTGTAAAAATTGAAATTCTGGCTTAAAAGTGCCTTCACATATTACATTCTATAACTCTAGAACCATCACAGGTACGAAATTTTTTTCTGATCATTTTGAGAAGATAATTTTATACCAATAATAATTTATACCAATAATTTTATATCAATTTTATACTATTATTAGATTATTAGTATAAAATTGGTATAAAATTATTGCTTATAAGTATTTTTGCAATTTGAAGAACCGTTAACAAGCTATAGCTCTACAAACTAAAGAGACTATGTAATTTTCTTTTAATTGTCATTTTCAATTCCGATATCTAAAAATGTTATGCATAGTTTTTATTTTTGATGGCGTTGTTTTATTCCCCAAAGAATTAGCTATAGAAGCTCTAGAACGCTTATACGTATAATCGAGAGAAAAGGAGTTAAGTCCCATTACTTGTTGAAAGGTCCGTCATTTTGCCGGAGGATGATTCCTTGAGTAAAGGCAGGACAAATATCGCAGATTTTGCGATGTTTTCGATATGTGGTCGTGCCATGTTAGACCAAAGTTGACTGTAACTCCAAGAAGATGCATAGTTTCGTTGGGTTGGAAAATTCGGCCTTTCATTTGAAGCTGTGGTACAGTAGATATGCTCTTTCTGTTGTAATACCGAAGTTCATCAAAATTCCGAAGTTCAAAATTTAATAAAAACAGCAATGCCCGCAGGATCTTCTAGGGCTTTGAATTTTAAGCTAACATTTGAAGAGGGAAGTAAAATAACATAAAAAAAACCGTAAAACTTCTGAATTATTAAATCGGACCCTTGCTTAAAACAACTTCTTTGTTTGAAAATCAAAGCCATACAAGATATCATAATACTGTATCCTGCAAAACAACAAATAACTAAGAATCAGTATTTTTATGCTTCTAACTAATATTGCATAAAGCAATCGTACCACAAATTCGGGAGCATATTTTGATTTATTTAACTTTTGCGTATTTTACTCGGACAAAGATGAAGAGGGCGGGTAGCTGGTTCTCTAGTCTAAAAAAAAAAACAAAAATCGAAGGGGTCGTCTGAATGTTACTACATACAGTAATATAATTACCAAACCTCAAGGGAACACCCAATTCTGAAACATACATACAAACTTAAATTTTTTTCCTTTTTCCTGCAGCAATACAATTATCGTAAAAAGGACACTCAGAATTCGATTTATCAAACAAAATTTACATTTCACATATTCGTGGACCCATAACTCATTTTCAAAAATTGTGTAAGATATGCGAATATGCGGTCAAGGATAAACCCCCTCCAGCAGTATACAACCAATCTGATTACCTTTAGAGGGAGAGTTAAGAAAAAATCTTTCACAAATAAGGATAACCCACTGGGAATATACACTTCTTTACTTCTATGACAATTGAGGTGTGAAATTCCAATCGGCTCAAAGAAAAATCTGCATAAAAATTCAAAAAGCTACAGTGGTTTACATCTGCAATAAGATTTCGAATAACTTCTCAAAAAAAAAGGAAGAAAATAAAATCAGCAGAAAATGCGCATCAATAACGATTTCTCCCCCGAGGGTCAGTCCTTACGCAGTATCCGTCCGAATAGCATCTACTAAACAAATAGTCAAACCATTCAACGGGACTTTAAATTAATTTAGGGGTGGCTGTAGCATTTTCAAAACCCTGACAACCGCAAGCAATCACCCTCGGCACAGAAATTTAGGATTCTTGTTTTGGTTTAGGTTTATGCGGGTAACCAGGATTCCTGGCTAGCAATGCATAATTTAGTTTCGGTGTTTATTTGACATTGTTTTTCAGTTCGACCTGTGTATATTTGATTCATTTGACAAACAAGTGTCCCATATTCCATCCTACTCCTTGACTTTATAGCAGGTTAATAATTCAAGACAAAAAAAAAATTCTTTAGAGAATAATAATACCACTGTGTCGAAAAGTCGAATGTGACATCAGGGAATATATGTTTGTTTCTTTTTTTATTTATAAAACTGAAAACTTTGTACTCAATTTCAAGTACTTTGTCCAGTGAGATAAAATGTAAATGTATCCCGGATGACATGCAAGGAATGGGAGAAGTTTGAGGAAGTGTCCTTTTTTGAAATGAATGGGTAATTCTATGAGGACACATTAGGGAAATTCTACTAAACAAAAGTGAAAAGTTTTGAAAAGACACGACAAACATGAAACTAACAATTTTTAAGTATACTTTGGCAGTTTTTGTTTATTTTTGTGTAATGTGTCTGTTTGTCAAAGTTGAAATGAAGTGAAGGTACGAGTATAGTGACAATTTCTGGGGATGTTCTTAGCATTTTTAAAATATTTATATAAGCAGACTTGAAGGATGTCATTCGTTTCAAATTAACTATTCGTATTACAAGCGATCATTTTAATATCATCGTATAATAGATCCCAGGTCTACGAGGGTGCAAAGTGTCAGGAAGACTTTGAAGCACAAGGCACTGTGCGGTGAGATTGCATATTGTCTCCACTGCTATGCTTGGGCGCTATATATGATGTTCTTCGTGCAGGCTTGACGAGCGAAAGCAATGGATAGTGCATTTTTACCTTAAATATCTCGACCAAGCTGACGATATTTGTCTACTTTCGCATAGACTAAAGGACTTACATAAAATGTATCAAAATAATTTCTTTATATTTTGATTTAGAAACAGAAGCAAGCACAGTGAGATGCGAAATTATTACGGTGAAGGCGAAATCACTGAGCATCTCTAGTTTCATCGCTCAAGTAAGTATTGCTAGACAGCACGTCAAAAAGTTGTTAACTTTCTTTATCTAGAAACCTATGTTTTGGAAGGAGGCTACACCGAATTAGATGTGGGTAGCAGAATCGGTAAAGCAGAAGCATTATATTCAACACAAAATCTAAGGTGCGACTGTTATGCCCCACTGTACAATCAATCAGCACCAGTGTTGCCCCAAGGGTCTGGAAAAAAATATCACACAGCAAACGAAAAAGTATCACGTCCTTAAAAATCTAAATTTTAAGTATAACTTACATTGTAGTCAACCAAACATATATTTTTTTTAAAAGATAGCATCTTTAATTTTAAGAATGTTTAATATATTTATTATGCAAAATTGCTGCAGAATCTTATGCTAGATAACAAAATTAAAAATTATGGAAGGAGTTCGAATGAGAGACGTCATTTTGTCATTTTTCACATAAAACATTACAATCATTATTTAGCAATTAATAATATAAATATTGCTGTTAAGTATGAAATTTTAACATAGAATGCAAACGGGCTTCTGCAGAAAATCGACGAACTAGAAGTACTCGTATTCTTACGAAAAGAGAACATATATAATGCTTGATTTCTGAACTCACTTGAAAAAGGAATCTCGTATAAAAATAAAAGGATGCTTTGCTTATCGCGCATACCAAATCCGAAAGGGCTAGAGGAGGATCATTCCTAAGACTGTATTAAACACTCTATGAATATAGTTATATTTTGGCATAGGTAAGTGCTGCTAGTTGATGAAGGAGTCATGATCGGAGTGGAATCAGGATGCATTTGTGTAAGGTGAGGTCCTTGACCAGTTTTGCATATAAGATACTGCCTTGATCTGCAAGGGGAACGATAGTCGAATCGATGCTTTACGCAATAGATACAGATCTTGTGATCACGTAGCAAGGTTTCTCGATTCGGGGCACTCAGGAACTTTGGACAGTCTATTATTGGATGTTGTTCTGTGCAAATGAAACAATTCTTTGTCACTTTTGTCCCTGCCTCATTGGGTTGGAGAGTAACATGTACTCTGGACTGCGGGATGCTGGACTCTATTATGGACACTCTCTGAGTAAATCGATTGTTGTCGTCTTGATCTAGATGGTGCTGATATTCCGTGAACAGGAAATCTTCTATCTCCTCTAAGGTGGGTAGTCTGGTCTTACAGTTTACAAAATCGTCCATTTATCTTGTTTCTTTTGAGATTGGAGACCCGTCCTTTAGTATAATGCATGTATGCTATTATAGACTCTGCATTCCCTGGGATTGTTGGTCGTTGAGGTAGAGCTAACATAGCCTCTAGTTCTAATTTAACTAGATGCCTTGGATTGTCAAACGTTCGGTCCAATGTTGACCAGGCAATTGGATAGTTGTTTCCAGTTAAATCTAAGTCACTAATTGTTTCCAGTGCTTTGCCAGTTAGCTTCGACTTGGGTAGAGCGAAGCGATCGATGTTGCACATTCGGCTCCTTTGTACCAGTGAATCGAACTGCTCCTTGAATTCACGGTACTTCGTGATATCATCACTATATTCTCTTAAGTTCACTTCTGGGATTTTGATACCACTTCCTTCCGCCCTTGTGGCATGTGATACGTTCTCTCGCTCTAGCGTGAGTTTGGCTATCGCGTATAGTAGTGCTTCAATTGGGTTTTTGTTGCCCTATTGAATTAACTGGGGCTGCTGTGGCTGCTGTGGGGGACTGATGCTGTATCCTTGGTGTACCCCTCCCTCGGGGTTAATAAAAACGAACCCAACTCCTTGCACAAATGTACATATACGTGGGTTGGGCTGGCATCCTGAGCGTCTGGGTAGTTTCAGGGTGTGTTTGAGCATCTTGATGATTCTGTGACATCCCAAATTGGGATCCGTTACTGGTGTGCTCCCTCCTTTCGTGTTGACGGACTGGATCTTCGGTGTCTTCTTCTTCTTTTTCATCCTCCTCCAATAGTTCTGGAGAATTCTGCGCTATGAATTCTTTTATTTTTTAAGAAATGGCTTTTGCTGCCTCGTACTTCGGCAGAAAGGCGGCCGCGGTTTCTTCGCTTGATGGAAGCCTAAAGGCTCTTTGCCTTGCCGTACTGCCTTGCAAACGTTCCGGGGTACGCTTATCTAACCCCAGCTTGGTAAGGTCAACTCTAACCTCTTCCAGCTGGACGATGACATCTTGGAAGTTATCTATGATTCTCTCAAGATTCTTCATTTTATACCACTTTGGTAGGGGTTTTACAATTATATCGATCTGTTGTAAGGTAAACTGTTACCTTTAAATTTTACTGAAGTAAACTATTACTATTTTTTTTATACGACAGTTTATAACCACCCTAGTGCAGCCTCACACTAGGAACAAAAGATAGGCTTGGCAATGGTTATAACTATTTTTGCTCGAAGGACCACTGTTTAGAAAGATATGTACACTTCGTACTTGGTATAACAACTGGACCCTTTATTTAATTTCTTAACTCTATTTATACTTAAAATTACTGAAGTTAACAATCAGCAAGTTGCCAAAATATGTATTGTTCCCAACTTTTCAGGTCAATAAATTATTCCAATGAGCAAATCAATAACACTATGGAAGTTGCTTTTTGGGCAGAATATCGTAAAATAATTAAATACGCAAATTCACTATTGAGGTCAGTAATTATTGAAGTTGCTTATTGGGCAAAATATCTTCAATTCTCATAAACAAGCTCTATACAATGCTGATAAGTACAGTTCGCGTAAAAAATAAACACTTATAATACACATCGCGTCCTCCGCGACGCACGCTAGAAAATAATGACTTTATAAGTCTCTTTAACTCACTTGGACCGAATTGGTGGTGAGGCTTAAGTTGCAATTTACCGAAACGCAGACTACTTTATGAAGCCCGCATGCAATTTGGTGTTGACTTCTATTCAACGGGGAAGCCGACATATTGGCCTTCCGATACAGCCTGACCTCAAAGACTTCTTCTTCACAAAAGGGGTGGCTAAGAACTTTACGAACGTCTAGGAAAGTTTTCATCTCTCTTCAGATCACTCACCAGTCGTATTGGAAATAAGTGAAAACCTAATGAAAAAAGAAGGAGGGCTTAGATTAACTAGCAACAAAACTAACTGGGGTGGCTTTAGAAAATTTGTGAAGAAAATATTATTCCGAATTTGTCGCTTAATACACCGTATGAAAGTTGGCAGATTTATTAAAGTCTTACGGTGCGACGCGTGGAGGAAAATTGCAAATAGTGAAATAACATATTCGCCGGAAACTAGAGGAAAGAGAAGAGCACGAAAAAGATGGATTCGCGAGATTTCTACATATCTCGAAGGCTTGACTGCCGAAAAAAGTTCAAATTACTCACTCTGAGTATCAAAAGTATCAAAAATCCCCAAATGCAATCGGCGCCAATAACAACTGTCCCACCAAATAGAACTGTAAGAACACCACTAATAAAATGAAACGTCGCCGAAATTATAATGGGGAAAAAACTCCAAATGACAACAAATCGTACAGACCAATATCGCTCCTGCCGATAATATCAAAGGTATTTGAAAACTCCTATAGAGGCGCCTACAAGCGATCATTAAAGAAATAGGTTAATTCCCTATCATTAATTAGAATCAAGCATTCCACATTTGAACAGGTTTATAGAATAACCAATGAAATTGAGGGAAAAAAGATGTGTTCTAGCGCTTTTCTTGTGGTCTTCAAGCCTTCGATAAGGTATGACATGAAAGATTGAAGTATAAACTAAGGTAGGTTCTTCTCGAACGATTGAACACAATTTTAGAATCCAACCTTGCGAACAGACTTTTCCATATTAAACACGAAGCCGAATACTAATAGTTTAAGGAAATCGCTGCCAGAGTTCCACAAGGAAGTGTTCTTGGTCCGGTCTTACTACTACTCTACACTAAAAACATACTTCAAGAAGTAGGCACCGTTGTAGACTCCTTCGCGGATACTAGCAAAGTAAATTTCAGTCAAATCAGCTAACGAGCTTTGGGTAAAATTTGAGAGTGGACGAAGATTTGGCGCATTGTTCTTAACGAGACCAAATCAGTGTTACTTACAGAAAAATAAACAACATTGCCATTTTCATTAACTCGATACAAAGACCATATGCAAACGAAGCAAAATATCTATGAATGCCACTAGACGTGAAACTTAAATGGAAGCCGCACGTTAAAAAGGACCACAACGAGCTCGAAAATAGATTCAGACATATGTATTGGGCTGTACTAAACTAAGCAATGGAAATGTTCTACAATTTTCAAGAATAGCTACCATCGAAAACGAAATAACAAACTTTGCTCTCAAACTTCATGGTCATTGCAACCACGCAATACTCCAAACTTGGCAAGTGACAACCCTTGTGGGTCGACTTCAAAGAACGAAACTGTTCGATTTATCGCAATGAGTAGGTGCTTTTGCTGGAAATCTACCTGTCTCACACGAATTTTTTTTTTTTTTTGAAGATTAAACTAGTTGATAACTTAGTTGTAGTACGAGTTAGCAAGAAGGGAGGTGTTTTTAGTGATTAAAAAACTCGCACTACTGTGAGCACGCGCTGCCGGTTCTCATAGTGTCTATGAAGATTTTCACCTACCCATGTAAAAAAGTGTGAAATATTAAAGGTATTAACGTATTATTGTAAAAATATAGATCTACATCAAATTTTACATCGAAATAGCGCCTTGTAGTTTTGTTTGCTGCCATCGTATTTGACAACCGCGTATACTATGTAAAAAAAAAAATTCCAAATGGTAATAACATTCAGGAACAAAATTGCAAAATATGTCATTAATTTTGGAATAATATTGTTGAAAAATGCCGGGTAAAAATTGAGAGATATTTGATTATTCAAATTGAAAATAGTACAACGATACACGACTATAACACTGAATTTACAGGCCTTGTAGAATTCGTAAAAGGAAATGCCATATACAAATTTTACGATATGATGTAAAGTTTTATACTTTTACAACGAGCAACTAAAATATGTAGCATTCCTAATTTTACACCTAATCATGAATACCCGTCAGATAGCCATTTCGATTTTGGTGGAAATCGTCTTCTAACATCTCCATTTTTCATCAACAGTGAGAAATCATACAAAATATATTAGGTTTTGAAAACTGTTGATCCGTTTTACTATTTTAACATAAAAAAAAGAATCATTCAAATATGTGGGGTTGTGTGGAAATTATTTTGAACAAACGACAGACACACAGTAGACAGGCGAACAGGCTGATCAACAGACACATAATAAGCACGTGGTATTTTGGAAACATTGCCATTTGCTATGGAAATAATAAATAATAAATAAATTAAGTCTATGTACTTATATTAAATGTTTGTAGTTTATGTATTTTCATTTATACGTAGATTTAAAGCGTCCAATTACCTTCCCGCTTATTCATCAATTGTAAACGACGAGCATATCAAATATAATTTTGAATATGACATTTCCTTTATTTTGCAAAAAATATCAAAATTGCCATATTTTATAAATGAAGTGTTAAATCAAAATTGAGAAGTATCACTTTTGGTACAAAAGTATGATTTTGGCAACACTGGTCAGTAATTGTGTTTAGGTGCACTTGGAAGGTGATTTACCCTGTCACTCAAAAGCTGCAGTTTTTCATAAACAGATGTCTTCGTAAGAAGAAATAATTTTTTCTGCATTTTTTTTTCATAAATCTAACTGTTGAACAGGGTAATCCCAAAATCAAAGTTGTTGGACCTCAACAAAGGTGTATAACTGAAAACTGGTTCGGTTTCGAAATAAAAACTATAACAGTAATACCTACATATATGTAATATACTCGAAAAATACGACTACTTTCGTATCTTCAATGCCTTTGGTTCAAATTTCCTTATTGCTGAAGATTTTAAAGCTAAGCACACCTTCTGGGGTTCAAGATGTACATCATCTAAAGGAAAAATTCTTTACGAAGTGGCAAAAGATTTCGGTTGTTGTTTTTATTCGACAGGAAAATCCACCTATTGGCCAATCGACTCAGAAAAAATCCCCGATCTTATCGATTTTTTCATTTCAAAAGGCATTTACGAGAAGTTTATTACAGTCGAAGAAAGTTTTGATCTCTCCTCTGACCACTCTCCGGTAAATTTATTACCTGGTGAAGCGTTGATCAAGAAAGAAGGACCTCCAAGACCTATAGTGGAGACAGACTGCTGGTATTGATACCATGGTACGAATACCATGGTATAGTGAATACTACGACCCCTGACAGACTGCATTTCGTAGTATTCGGCGTTAAGTAGTATACTTTGACGTTTGTGTTGTATGCAATAACAAACAAAAATAGAAAATTCGAGACAGGATGAATAAAAATGATTCACTTTTGTGCCAAATGATGAAAATAAAGAAAATTCAAATACTTAAAAGCGAAAGTGCATACCTAAGAATTGTCAAAGAAGTTACGGAGACTAGCCAATAGAGAGAAATTGGCGCTGCAATCAGTAAGATGGTGGTATACCAGCAAAAAAATGCGAATCTCAATACTAGGTATATTTCATGGTATACTAGCTTATTACGTAGTATTGCAGTGACAGACATGTGGTATAGAACGTAGTATTGCTATACCATGGTATCAATACCAGCAGTGGGTCTCCACTATTACTAGCAATAGAACAAACTGGGTGGGCTTTAGAAATGATTGCGAAACAAATATCGCCTTAAATGTACCACTTAAAACACCTTTTGAATTGGAGGAAGTTTATCGTTTCGGGGAAGCAATCCAAAGAGCGGTATGGAGAAACACTCCTTCTAGAAGCAATAAGATTAATCGCAACGAAACGTATCCCAGAGAAATCATTGAACTGGTGAGGGAGAAAAGAAAGCACGAAAGAAATGGCAAATGACTCGTGCACCTCAGCATAAAAAGGTCCTTAACCGACAATAGCCTTAGAGATAGTATTCGGAAATTTAAAAGCAATAAGATAGCGACCTACCTTGAAAATCTCTCCGCTGAAAGAGAATCAAATTATTTACTTTGGAAAGCTCAAAAAGGCATTCGGAGACCTCAAATGCAAGCGCCACCAATTCGGAAAAACGATAGAATTTGGGCCAAGAGCGACAAAGAAAAGGTTTTGCTTTGCACTTAAAAGAAACGTTTAAGCCATTCGACGGTCCTTTGATAACGCCCGACTCCCCAGTCACGACATCTAACAACTTTAAAGTAAAAAAAGTTGCATTGATTGAACTGAGGGAAGTGATTAAAAATCCACGAAAAAACCACGAAAAGAGAACCAGGTTACGACTTGATAACGGCGCAGGTGGTCAAGGAATTGCCGAATAAAGCTCTTATCAAACTGCTATATTTGATTAACACTTCGTTCAGATTGCTCTACGTTCCGAGACAATGGAAAGTCGCCGAGATTATAATGGTCCCGAAACCAGGCAAACCTCTGAATGAGAAGAAATCATATCGGATTATTTCTCTATTGCCGGTTATCTCTTAAATATTCGAAAAACTACTTTCTAAACGACTACAACCCGTAATCGACGTCTGATTCCTGACCATCTGTTTATATTTAGAATCAAACATTCTGCAATCGACCAAGTCCACAAAATAACTAACGTGATTGAGAAAACTCTCGATTTGTTGTGGTGCATTTCTTGACGTCTCACAAGCTTTCGATAAGGTTTGGCACGAAGGCTTGGAGTATAAATTGCAACTACTACTGCCACGGAAACTCTTTCTAATCTTACGATCGTACCTCACCGAAAGACTTTTTTGTGTCAAGCACGGAAATGATTACTCTGACTTCAAGGAGATTGCGGCTGGAGTCCCACAAGGAAGTGTCCTTGGCCCGCTTCTATATGTACTCTATACGCATGATATCCCGCAGGAAAGAAACTGCGTCGTCGCCACGTTTGCGGACGATATGGCGATATTGGCAACGGTTCACGCTTGGACTAATTCTTGGAGTATTGTGCTGAACGAAAGCAAATCTACTCACGTCAACTTTACCTACAAAAAAGTATACCTGTACATATATTTAAACTCGGCTCAAATACAGTACGCGACCGAAGCAAAATATCTAGGAATGACTCTAGATGTTAAGCTTAAATGGAAATCGCACGTAAAAAAGAAACGCGACGAGCTCGAAAACAAGTACCGACAAATGTACTGGCTACTCGGAAAACATTCGAAGTTGAGCCTACATAACAAACTGCTTATCTATAAGCAAGTGCTGAAGCCAGTGTGAACGTATGGTCTACAACTATGGGGTTGTACCAGTAAAAGCAATAGAAAGATCCTACAAACTTTTGAAAATAAAGTTCTTAGAACGATCGTTAGCGCACCGTGCTACGTACGTAACGAAGATATTCATCGGGACCTGGGAATTTCCCGCGCCGTCAAAGAGATAATAAAATTTTCTGGTAAACACAAAGATCGTGTCCACGGCCATTGTAACCGTACCGTCTTTCAACTACTCGACGAGAACAATTCAAATCGTCGTCTGCAAAGTACAAAACCTTTTGATCACGCGTCATAGTAAAGGGTGGTTAAATTGATTGATTGATGTTGATTTTGAATAAAACACAAATTATTTAGGAAATTACTGTCATTTCTTTTTATTATGATAATATTGGTATGGTTCAATTATGTATGGAACAAAATATCGGCCAAATGGCCGCCGCGTCCTCGGCGGCACACCTCCATCCGATGGTCCAAATTTCCGATGACGCTGAGGCATAATTGAGGTTCTATGCCGTTAATGTGCCGAATTATCTCATCCTTTAGCTCTTGAATTGTTGCTGGCTTATCGACGTACACCTTTTCTTTCAAATAACCCCAAAGAAAGAAGTCCAACGGTGTCAAATCACATGATCTTGGCGGCCAATTGACATCGCCACCACGTGAGATAACACGGCCATTGAATTTGTCGCGCAAAAGAGCTTTCGTTTCGTTAGCTGTGTGGCAAGTGGCACCATCCTGTTGAAACCACATATCGTCCACATCCATATCTTCCAATTCGGGCCATAAAAAGTTCGTTATCATCTCACGATAGCGAACACCATTCACAGTAACTGCCTGACCGGCCCCATTTTGGAAAAAATACGGCCCGATGATGCCGCCAGCCCATAAACCGCACCAAACAGTCACTCTTTGTGGGTGCATTGGTTTTTCGACAATCACTCTTGGATTATCATTCGCCCAAATGCGGCAATTCTGCTTATTGACGAATCCACTGAGGTGAAAATGTGCCTCATCACTGAAGATGATTTTCTTCGAAAATTGATCATCCACTGTTGCCATTTCTTGCCACCATTGTGACCATTGACGACGCTTGAAATGGTCAAGAGGCTTTAGTTCTTGAGTCAATTGCACCTTGTAAGCGCGTAAATGCAAGTCTTTATGCATAATGTTCATCAACGACGAGCGTGAGAGGTGCAATTGTTGGGCACGACGACGAGTTGAGGTGGACGGCTCTTCAGCCACACTATCGCGAACAGCAGCAATATTTTCTGCAGTACGAGCTGTACGAGCATGCACTGGTGTTTTCACATCTCCTACAGACCCGGTTTGCACAAATTTTTGCACGATTTTTCCGATTGTACGCACATTTGGACGATTAAATTGATCGAAAGAATCACGAAATGCACGATATGCATTTTGATTTGAACGCCCATTTTCATAATAAGCCTGAATAACTTTAACGCGTTGCTCGATTGTGTATCTTTCCATGGTTCAAATTGAGTTAGTCTGAAATTGAGAAATGTCAAATGAAATGCAGAAAAAAACTTGACGTTTAGGTGTGGTTCACATTCAACATCAGCCCTTAAAATTCAACCACCCTTTATATGCCGTCGTGAAAACCGCAGGAACTTTCATTGGAATTTAACCTGCCTAAAGTGCAACATTATTTTTAAATCACATACGAACATCTTTTTTCCAAAAATCACTGCTGGATAAGCGTCGGCTTAGTTGTAGTATTAATCTTGAAGAAAGGTGTTTTTAGTGAGTAAAAATCTCGCGCCGTCGGGCCTTATGGTGTCATTAGAAGATTTTCACCCTCCCGGCAAAAAAAAAGTAATATGTACGGGCAAAAAATTACTATATTTTGTTTTTGGTTAAATATGTATAGACATTCTAAATCTACAAGAAAATTTTGCAGGTGAACTTGAGGACAATTGAAGGTTTACAGACTTTTGCTGAGTGGGCGTCACTCACTTTCGCGGGTTGGTGATGAAGTCCCTATTTTCAAAATACCTTCTCCTAAACTACCTTTTGGACAAAATACTATTTTCCAAAATATCCTTTTTTAAAATACCTTGTGGACAAATTATTTTTTGAAAATATCTTGTGAATCCCTTTATTAACCGTTTGCATTTCATTTCTATTTCTGGGCATCATATTTTTTTTTATTTACAAATTATAAACATTTAAAGCAGTGCTATTGCATGTACTTCCATACGTAATAAGAACTGACTTTTTTTTCGTGATGAATTTGATTCATTGAATTATTTATTTTGCTTCAATTTCCTGGATTACTAATTACATAATAAAAAAAAATGAACAAATAAAAACAAAAGAGAAATGAAACCGTCAGCCCACCACGGTCTCGTCGTGGTTCTGGTATACAAAGAGTGGGTGTAGTCTATACGAGACCTGAAAATCTTTTGAAATACATTTTCTTGACATGAAGGCATTCGGGGTAAAGAAATAAAAAAGGATTGTGTCCAATTGGTATTTTGAAAGTAGTTATTTGGTAGTCTTCCCACATTTCGAACCTGTGAAATTGTATAATCAGGAGGTTAAGTATTAAATAAATGAAGAATAATATATTGTAAATAACGTAGAATGTTGTCACAATCAACCATTTTATGGGACTATTTCGGGCTTAAAAAGGGTCAACTCAACATTCTTTATTAATTATTTATTATTAATTCATTCTTGATATATTAATAGAAAAAACTCAACTAAACTCTAATCAGTACAAAAATTATATGACTTTAAAAAAAATAACCTACATATTCTATTCCACAAAAGTATTCGGAAATTGAAGTTTCTTCTTGACGAAGTACGTCATCAGTAGTCCATTAGTATCTTGTTGGATATCCTCGCTGCTTTATCACTTCCTTAAGCCTATTAGTCATGGATAGCATACGTTTTTTTGTTCTGTCCAGTGAAATTCGATCCCATTCTTCTTAAAGTACATTTTTTAAGTCATTTTTGGTTCTAAGACCTCTTTTTTTAATTTGCCTCTCCAAATCTGCCCAAAGGTGTTCTATGGGATTAAGATCCAGTGACTGAGGAGGAGTTTTGAGCTGGTTTGGCACATTGTATAATATCTACAACCGAGTATTAAGAGCAGTGTGCTTAGGATCATTGTCTTGTTGAAACACATAACGATTAGGAAGCTGAAGTTTTTCAACACTGTTTCTTAAGTTCTCTTTCAGGATGTCTATATACAGGTACTGATCCATTATGCCATCTATAAAGTGTATAGAACCAACTCCAGATGCAGCCATGCACCCACAGGATGACCGAACCACCACCATGGTTAAATGTACCAGATAAGTTTTTAGGATCCAACTCTTTATTTTTTTTCTCCACAGTCGAACTCTACCGCCGGAATTCATTGCATTAAATTTGGTTTCATCTGAAAACAAAACAGTGTTCCAAAAACTTTCGGGATGATTTAAATAAATTTTGGAAAATTCTTGACGTTTTTTTGCGATTTATACTGGAGATGAATGGTTTTTGTCTAGCGACTCTGTTTTTGTATCCACTCTTGTGTAGAATTCGGCGTACAGTTTCGGTACTAACATTAGATCCACTAGCTTCAGCTAAGTCTGTAACTATAATAGACGCACTTATTTGTGGGTTTTGTTTCACTTTGCGAATTATTTGCCGCTTTTCTATAGTTGAAAGTTTTTCTGGTCTACATTTTCTTGGAATATTTTCAACACCACCTCTATCAGTACACCTCTTTATTATGAATTGCACAATGGGGATGGTGAAGTCGTAATAACGAATCGAAAAGAAAAAGTGCAGTAGGGAATGTAATACCAAGATATTTAATCAGTTAAGTGAAAGAAAACAAATTACGAATACTTATGTGGAGCACTGTAGTTCATGCGCTTTAATAACATTTAATTGATGATGAAATGACGGTTATTCTATACTGTACAAAATTTAATTTTGGTATCTTTATATTTCACATTCCAAAAATAAATGAGTGGAAAACAATGCCATTTAATATTTAGAGTAATAAGTTTTTAGGCGGAAACCGAATTGCGGTTTTCATGCGTTTTTCAGTCGAAACCAAAAGCGAACCTGTTCGTGAGATTTTTGTTTCCTTCTCAATAGAGTAGGTACTTTTTTCAAAAAAAAAAAAAAAAAATAAAATAAACAAGCAATACAGTACCGAGTATTATTACTTCTTATTAGTTACTTTAAGTACAAGGTGTTTTAAGGTTGCTAATATTTTAACCGAAACCAAAAATCGTCTAAGATTTTGACAACATGATAATTTAAAATCATAAAAATCACTCTTCCACTTTCGATTTGTTGGGTAGAATTAGATAATCCAATCGCTCATCTGTGATTATCACTCTTCATATTATTAAAGTCATTTTGTACAATAATCGACTTTTATAATGCAACACTTTGATTTGCAGCACATCAACTGTCGTTGGTAATCCATCATGATACCCTCTTGTCATGCTACCACATACGAGTAGATATGCATCCATTTTATTCGGATTTTGATGAGTCCTTCTATACATCTACGTAGCTACATTCAAGCGCACATGGAACCCATAGCTCACAGTCACAGCATATGGCTTAACACGGTTCGCTGCTTTCTCGCATTCATTGCGTCATCCGTCAAATTGGGTGTAGGTTTTGTTTGCAAAGGTACGAGTACATGTTCGATGCACCATTACTATTCGTATCAGCAGCCCGCAAAGAACTGTTGGCCAAATGGTCCTTTCTTTCATTTCTGCTTGACTGCTCACTCACATCCAAAACCGCAAACAGGCCAAACAAAATTTGGTCTGTAAGAAGGGCAACAAAAGGATGCGAAAATATTCCGAATCATTTTTTGTTATTCTTTTAAATTTATGTACTTTCGATATTGCACATTACTATACGAGTAATGTTAAAGGAATACATCAGGATTATTCGTCCTCGGCAAAAGCCCTCGTAAAACAAAAAATGTCAAACATTAATTTTAACCGCAATCCCTAATCGGTGGAAGATCATTGCGAAATTACATGTATGGAGTTCATGCATCTTGCAGAGACGGGAATATAATCCTTTAAGTCCGGTCCAGCATTCAGCGAAAGAGGGAAAGAACAAAGGATGTATGTATTTATGTACATACTCGTATGTGGACAATGGTGGACTTTATGCGGTGAGCTTCTCACATTAGTTTACACCTGTTCCTGGGTTTTTCCTTTGGGCAATTTCCCTCTTTACCATTGTTTGGTTTATTTTTGGGCCAACTTCACACATCCTGTGGTGAACACAAACAAAAGCTAACAATGGATGAAGAAGGACGGGATCCTTGTCCCTTGTGGGCTATTTATTTTGGAAGTTTTGCAAGGTGGACAAAGAGTGGATGGAGGGTGTGTGCTTGCACCTTTTTTACTTTTTGTTGGGTTTTATATTGGAATTTTATGAATTTATTCGATTCTGGTAGGAGTTTGGAAGGGGCTCTATCTCTGAAGCTACACAAACAACTGGAATTGATCTTTAAAGAAAACTATGCAATTTATCAAATTTAAATAGCTTGTCCAATTTTCTAGTTTTCACTGTGTAGAGAACTGAGATAGATACGGAATGGAATAGATTAGAACTATCCAAACCGTGTCAATAGCCAACGCTTTAAAATTTATGAATTATATCTATTAGAGCGCACATGCTAATACCGCCATTACATATGGTACATGGTTTCCTTCTTTGTAGTCGGCGCACAAGTTTGTCACGTTCAGAATTTGGAGTATGGGGTTTTTGCAATGACTATGAAGACACATACGAAGTTTTGTTATACAAAAATAATGACCCAAGTTGATTTAGCTTTAACCCTTTTCTAAATTAAAAATTATGATTCTATTATTTGTTATTTTTATTTGAACCTTGAATGTTGTTCCACTAAGTACTGAATATGAGTATCGTTGAAATGTTGGCCTCTAGCATTTATTCAAATTTGAGCCCTTTTTTATAGCATTTTCCATCACTTTTCTTAATACTTCCGCCCATATGCTCTCCATTTCTTGTCTAACGTTGTCTTTTAGGACTGCGAGAGTCTGCGGCCTGTTCATGCAGACCAATGATTTCAATTAATCCCAAAGAAAGAAGTCTGGAATGGTCAGATTGGGTGATCTAGCGGGCCAATGCGAATCGCTAAAACGAGAGATAACACTACCTGGAAAAGTGTCCTTCGCTAAATTCATTGTCATCAGCTGTGAATGCAGTGGCACCGTTTTGTTGAAACCACATGTGCTTCAACCACAGTTTATAAAATTCGGGTATCAGAAAGCCACGTAACATGGTTCTATATCTCAGTGAGAGTTAGCGCATTGCCAGCAGCGTCTTCGAAAAAGTAGGGCCCAATCACCCTATCAGCACAGACGGCGCACTACACAGTAACTTTCAGTGGATGTAAAGATGATTCTTGAATAATACGCGGGTTTTCAGTACCCTAAAAGAGAGTATTATGCTTGTTAACATGTCCGGAGAGATGAAAATGTGATTCGTCACTTATGATTAATTTTGAAGGAAATTCGTCCACTTCATGGTTAAGGCTCATGGTGGATGTATTACAGACGGGCTTGGTGATCTACGAGCAGTAGCTGAGTTTTATGCGAAAACATCTTCAAGTCTTTCACCAAAATAGGAGTACGCACAGAAATCACCTGAACATGCTCAATCTGGTGGCCCGTCGTCTCGTTGATGTTTCTGGACACTTTCCACATTCTTGCAAATAGCGTTAATATTCTCGTCCGAACGGCCTGTTCTTGTTCTGCCAGCTCTTAATCTATCTCGTGTTGAGCCAGTCTCTTCGAGCCGTGCGGATTGGCGTCGAATTATACGACCAGTCGGTACCGAAAGGTGGGGAAATCTTCGACAAAATTCACGTTGTGTTATCGCTGAAGAATTATTCCGCAACAAAAATCTACACAATTATTTCACGTTCTTGAGGAGTATAACGTTCCATTGATCATGGTCGTGTTTTTTGAATCTCTTTACTATACAACTGTCAATATCAGGAGACGCTATTTGCAAAAATCATAGACAGTTCATATAGGGGCATTACTTTTGCGCAACTTTGTATGTGCTTAATTTGGAATGTCTTCCAAGTAGCCAATGCATTTACCTGAGTCTATATATGCGGCTTCCACTTAAGTTTTGAGTCTAGTTCAATTCCTAGATATTTTGTTAATGAAATGATGATGAAAATAGGTAGGTTGATTTGATCTCGTTGAGAATAATGCGCCATTCTGAGTATTCGGTTTCGTGTCCAACACGGAAAAGTCTGTTCGCAAGGTAGGATTCTAAAATATTGTATAGTTGTTCCGAAATTGGAACCTTAGAACCATTATAAAATAAAGTATTTTATAAGCATTTTTAAAATAAGCATTTATAAAATAAAGTATTTTGATTATGGCTTTCTATTCCTTGAGGATCTGTCTTTTATTTTTTAAGTTATTAGCTCTTATCTGGGGCGGGTCTTGTTATTTTGCAGTTTTTCTGTTGCCTAGTGAAGTTCGGGCAACTAGACACTTTTTGTTTTAAAGTTGTTAGGTGTCGTAATCATTCCACCACCAAAGACCTCTATCAAAGTTTGTCCCTCAATCGGCTTAAACGTTTCTTCTAGGTGCTCGGCAATTAAATCCGTCTTCTCTTTGTCTCCTTTTGCCCATACCCCATTGCTTTTTTTTCGTTGGTGGCAATTGCATTTGGGATTTTTTAATACTTTTCTGAAAAGCTCAGAGTGAATAATTTGAACTTTTTTCGGCAGTCAATATTTCAGGATATGTACGAGTATAGGTAGATCTCTCTCGAATTTTGAAATCTCTGATCGCTTTTTGAGTTTATTACGTAGGTGGTTCGAATGAGTTTTACGGGGATCGCGGGATTTTTGCCAGGTTTTGTGTACTCTCCTCTTTTCTTTTACCATTTCTTTTATTTTCGGAGGATATCTGATTTTGCTATTCGCGACTTATTTTCTCCTATGTGGAGTTTTGTTAGACACGGCGCTCTGTAAGACTTCAATAAATCTGCTTACTTCGTATTCTATATCATACACGGATAATATTTTCTTCGTAATATTTTCTCCGCCCCAGTTAATTTTGGTGTTAAATATACCTACTTCTACCCCTTCGGGAAGGGTATAGAATATACCCGAGGTAGGAATGCCTGTCGTAAGAGGCGACTAAAATCCAATCTCCTTATACCGAGCGTATAGTGTATACAAAATATGCAATGAACAAAACGAAAAGATACATTACCGCAGGTGGCAGTCCAGCTTTACTGGAAAATCCACCCTCTTCGGAGGTCAGCTCTACAGATTCTGGAGAGAGCCCCTTTTTGCAATCCAATGACCCTTTTTCAAAAAGTTTAAGGGTATCTCGATCTCCTCCACCAAGATCGAATAACTCCGGGAAAAGAAGTCCACCGGAAGCGCCAGCGCACGAAATTAAGGACTCAGCGAAATATAAGTGCTTTGAGGAAGAAAATAAAATACTCCGAAGGAAGCTTAACGAAATGGATCTACTCTATCAGGAGCTCAAGAAATAAATAGACTCATTAAAAGAGAAATTAAGGTCCTAAAGAGCTCACTTATAGAGGAAGAACGCGAATGTACTCCAGCACGCTTAGCTAGTAGGGAATATCACACCGACGAAGAATAGCTAGCACGCGAAACGTGTCGGGTAACAAAGAAGAGACCTAGTAAGACTTCGGCTCTTCGCCCGAAGTCGAGTCCTTAAAAGAAAAAAAGAGAAAGAAGAGCACAAAGAACAGCAAGAAAAGCAACCTCGAGCGCAATCTCGTCCACCCCCTCCAATTAACATCGCCGGGTTAACGGAATTTAATAAGTTGCAAAGCCTTCTTAAAGGAACTTTAACTTCGAAATATAAGTTCACGTCTTTGAGGGACAATGCGTGAAAAATTAACGTCGATGAATACGACGACTACCAAGCAGTGTCCCAAAAGTTAAATACCGAAAAAATTGAGTGGTATACTTTCGAAATCAAGTCAGAAAGGCCACATTGTGTTGTTGCAAGGGGACCCCTCATACACAAAAGAAGCGATTATGACTGACCTTCAAGACAAAAGCTTTAAAATTCTTGATGCCGTTAATATCATCAAAAAGGAGAAGCAACAAACGGAAATAGATAAAGACATCTTGGTAAGGCGTGAACTTCCGCTCTTTATGCTTAGCTTCGAAAAGTCCGACAATATCGACGATATCTACCGAATTAGGACCATACTAAATATCGTAGTCAAAATCGAGCCAATGCGTAGAATTATAAGAATGATTCCGCAGTGCAAACGTTGCCAAGGATTCAATCATACGCAAATGTACTGCAAAAAAGAACGGCGATGTGTGAAATGCGCTGGAAATCACCTCTCCCAAGTTTGTGGAGTAAACAAACAAACCTCCGCAACCTGTGCTAATTATAAGGGAAAGCACCCGGCAAATTATAAAGGCTGTGAAGTAGCTAAAGAGTTACAAAAACGAAGAGATGCGCTCCTTAAGTCCCTAAAGGCAAAATCAAAACCGCAAACTAGGCCAAAGCGTAAGGTCGCGGAGGAGAAAGAATGCAAATTCAAACTACCGGGTTCAGAGCTCAAAAAGGTGAGGGAAAGAATGACGAAAGAAAAGCCCTCGACCTCTGTTCCTAAAAGAAACGGTACAGAAAAGTTACCATTGGAAAAGCGACCGGGTAATGACCTTAGAACACCAGGAGTGCAGACTTACGGTCAGGCCGCGGCATCCGAAATACCAAAAAATATTGAAATTTCGAAGGACCCTGTTTCTCATGTTTTTTCAGTTATTCTAGAGAAACTTGAAAAACAAAGCAAAATAAATAAAATTATTCTCGATAGGCTGGCTAGGCTCGAAAGTAATTCAGGGAAAACCCATACTCCAACTAGAATAGGAATGAAAAACGAATGTTAAAAATATGTACTTGGAATGCAAACGGACTTTTGCAAGAACTTGACGAATTGGAAATATTTGCTTGATTTCTGAAACCCACGTAAAAAACGAATCGCATTTAAAAATAAAAGGCTATAATAATTACCACGCTTGTCACCCTTCGGGAAAAGCGAGAGGCGGATCATCATTGATTATTAAAGACTGCATCTAACAATCCGAAGACCTAAAGATCGAGCTTGAAACTTTGCAACTGTGCACGATTCGAGTAAAAAATAGTCAGCGTACTCTTAAAATCTCATCTATCTACTGCCCACCGCGTTCCGCGCTTGAAAAAAGTGATTTTACCAACTTGTTTAAATTGCTGAAACCTAATTTCATTATTGGCGGCGATTTTAATGCGAAACATACATTCTGGGGCTCAAGACACAGCTCGCAAAAAGGGAGAATGCTCTATGAGGCATACTGATACTTCGAAAATACCTGACCTGATCGACTTTTTCGTCGCGAAAGGAATTTCTACCAACCACATTAAAGTTGAAGAAAGCTTTGATCTGTCGTCTGACCATTCCCCAGTTGTTTTGACATTGAGCGAAAGACTAGTCTATACCCTAGAGCCAGCGAGATTAACCGGAAGAACAACTAACTGGGAAGGCTTTAGGAACGAAATTGAAGATAATGTTGAACTGAGCGTTCCACTTACGACACCCTATGAACTTGAGGTTAAAGTTGATCGCTTCGTTGAGATCGTACAGCTCGCCTCTTGAAATAATACTCCCAGTCCAAGGAATTCAATTCTTGGCCACTTCGCAACCTCGATAGTTCGATCTTTAACAGTGCCAAATACTTGGGACTCGTGCTCGATAAGAAAATTAATTGGAGGTTGAATATTAATGAAAGATTAAAAAAGCTAATAAAGACTTCTATTCGGGCAGTCGAATTTTTGGAAAATTCTGGGGATCTAACTCCAAAATTATCCTATGGATGTATACGGCCAAAGTAAGACCTACATATATTGACTTACGGCAGCTTCCTTTGGTGGCAGGCAGTTAGCAGAACTACCCACCTCATGGCCATCACGAAAGTACAAAGACAAGTGTGCATTGGAACCACCAGTGGAAAGAGAGCAGCAACTCCGGCATTACTCGAGGCCATCGTCGACTGCGTCAGGGCCAAGCTGATATTACCCAATAGGTTGGACTAGGTGCACATAGCAACACATTAAGAAAATAGAGTGCCTAGGGAACAAAATAACAAATAAAGTTTTTTCTTAGTTCTGCTATTAAGCAAAAAAGTATCAATTGTATATCCTGTTTAAACTTGAAGAAAATCGGTTCGCTAGAAAAAGTTATAAGAATTTAAAAATTGAATTCAATTTAAATAGTACATAAGACACATAAATTCTCATTGAAACATTTTGAAGCTTTGAACACAGAGACTTCCCCAAGACTGTCCGAGTACGCCGTCGGAAGGTAATCCTTCTGAAGAAGAGTCTGCTGTAAGAATCCTAGCCTCAAAATAACACTTAAAGGAGAAAACATACAGATTGAGGGCAAAACATTTTATTACGATGAAAACGAGAAACTTGTGTGCGAATCTAGTGACGGAATGGAAATTTTGAACAAAATATTTGCAAATTAAGTACTCGTACCAGCGGCAATGACAGAGGAAACGTCAACCCAACCGATGTCAACGACACATCGCGGAGTTTCGATCCCATCGAAGACAGCAACCCAAAGAAAGCAGCGTACCTGTAGTGTTGCCGTCTGCCGAAATCATTTATTTAATATTTTAGCATATAATGTAGCTAGTTTAAGAAACAAATGTAATACTCTGAATTTCTTTAATTTTGTAATCAAATATGAATTATTTTTTTTATTTGAAACATTTATTACAGAGGAACATTTTGAAAAATATGAAAAGTTCTTTGATGATTATAAATTACTATGGAATGCTGTAATTAGAGCTAATAGTGTATTTGCGATAAAGAAAAAGGTCGCGTCATTATTTGAATGCGACTTTGTAAGAAGAGAAGGAAGATGGTTAGTTAAAATAAGAATTGGAAATAAAAATATGAGAATTGTACCAACATATATCAACTGCTGCAAATGGCGATCAAATTATGATGGACTGTCAGATTTCTTACTTAGTACAGGTTGCAGTGATACATTACTACTGGGAGATGTTAATGCACGAGTGGGAAATGATCAAGTAACACCTATCACAGTCACCGGAACAGGAAGCTTTTCTAGTGTACGCAGAGTTTCGAAAGATAAAACGTTAGACATGAAGGGCAAACAGCTTATTGAAACCTGAGACTCCTTTGATCTATGCCTATTAAACGGCAGGAGTAAAAGTGACCCAGATGGCGAGTTAACCTTTGTCAAAGGCATGGACTACTCTGTAATCGATTGTGGGCTGATAAACGGAGAGTGGCATAATATTGTGAAGGATTTGAAAGTCTCGACCCAAGAATTCTTAGACCATATGCCACTAGTAATTGAATGATCACTATCGACGAAAATGCCAGTTGTAAAAGAGTTGGACCTGCTCCCAAAGCTCATTTGGAAAGACAACCACATCCACCGCTACCGTAATAATTTAAATGAGTACATCAGAAGGCTGTCCCCAGAATGGAGTCATGCTTTTCTATTCCCGGTTGTTCTTACGAACCTTATAAGATTGTCTGCACAAGAAAAAAATACAAAGAGGTGTGAACGAAAACAACTCTGGTTTGATGGCGAATGCTACAAAGCTAGGAAAAAGATCCTTGACGCATTGAACCTTTCTAGAAAGCACAACACCGCAGCGGCGAAAGCTCTATATATAGACACAAACACATTCTACAAAGCACTGTGTTAGTGCAAAAATAAATGCATTTCAATGAAATAGCTAGAAAGTTAGCTGAGTCTGCTGTCAAATGAAAGCAAAGAAACTAAATGGATATACTTTTAAGGTTGGAAGCCGACTAGAAATATCCAGTTTATGGACTCATTTCAAATCAATGCTTAATCCACAGGAACCCTCGATTGCTTTTCATTATGCATTATCAAGAATTTACAACGAGACACTAGATACACCTTTTGATAAAAGTAAGCATTGAGGAAAGCTAAACGGAATAAAGCTCCGAGAGAAGACGGAATCCAATATGAATTCTTCCAATACTCTACAGAATCCTTTCTGCAAATATTCTTGATATCTTCCAACCACATTTATGATAAAGGGAAAGTGCCAGCGGAATTTCAAAGAACGATTGTCTTCCCGATATTTAAGAAGGGCGACCCAAACATGGCGGCAAACTGTAGGGGCATATCGTTTATGAAGGCAATCACGAAAATCTTTACAAGCTTGTTGACAGCAACGTTAGCTAAGTGGGTGAATGAGAACAAAAAACTTAACCAATTCCAGGCTAGTTTTAGAGCGGGCTACTCAACAGTTGATCAAATATTCAATTTAACGTCAATAGCACAAATATATCTAGACTAAGGCAAGAAATTATATGCATTTTTAATCGACTTTAAAGCAGCTTTCGAACTGTCAATAAAAATTCCCTTCTCTACAAACTTTCGAATATTGGAATATCGTCAAAATTTATAAATATTTTAAAGGACATGTACAGAATCAATAAGTCGGCGATATGGAACGGTAAAGAACTGTTAGAATGGTTTGAGGTAGAGAACGGAGTCAAACTGGGATGACTCCTCAGCCCGCTTCTATTTGGACTATTCCTGGATGACATATCTGACGCACTTCCAGCAGGCATACAGGTCGAGCAAATAAGAGTTAAGGTACCGCTTTAAGCGGACGATATTGTTATTGTGACAGAAACATCTAGTGCATTGCTACTAATGATTAACAAAGTTGAAGAATATTGCCATATAAACTGCCACCAAATAAACACCATGAAATCTAAAGTGCTGGTTTTTCGAAAGGGAACAGGACGCTTAGCGAGTAACGAACAGTGGATCCGCTAGAAGTAGTAAGAACCTATGAGTATCTTGGTGTAACCCTAACCCATAACCTCTCCGTGGAACAACATCTCGAACTTAAGCTTGAAGAAGCAAAAAAAGGAATGAATGCAACATGGAAAAATCTATTTAATTTAAATCTATTTTTTTATTAATTTATTTAAATCTATTTTTTAACACTAAAGTCGAGATTCATGTAGATGAAAGTGTTCGGCTGTTATGCGTTCAGTAATGTGTTAAGGAGCCCAAGTATGGGGAAGCGAACTGTATGACGAAGTCGAAAAATTTCTTAGGTTTTTCCTGAAGAAACTGTTCCGCTTTCGGGCAAACACACCTAACTATATATTGCATATTGAGAGTGAAATATCACCATTATTCTTACTTACACCAAAATTCTGGCAAAAAAAGCGCTGAGAAATTATTCGAAATTTTACAGAAACTGGGAGGATTTAGCTTCTAAGCATCGGTAATGATAGAATCAAATATTTCAGAGTGGAGAAGATCTGCACAGGAGTTTATATATAATGTCGGCTAGGCAATAAAAAGGGACCACACAACAGCAGCAAAAAACTCAAGTGCACGATTGAATTATTAAAGACTTATACATGATGATCTCCAAAATTTCACTGATCTGGCGAGGGAGAGGAGAACTACTTAAGCTGAATTACATGCCACATCGCACTGACCTTTCGTCAATTTGTAGCTTTTGCAACACAGAGGAACCAGAAAGTGCCGCACACTTTATTGGCACCTGTCCAATTCTAAAGGAAATCAGACGGTTACATCTGGGAGTTGAACGTCTTGAAATCAATGATGTTGAGAATCTGCTGAATGGTAGTGTCTGGAGTTATCTAGTAGCATACTGTTAGGTAGCATATAATTACAGAAATCAAATTATACAATTGCCAATCTACGGCAGACGGCGAAGCCATGCTTAAATTGTAATTTTTATTATAATTTGAAAATAATAATTGGAAAATAAAGTACCTTAACTAACTAACTATGTAACTAATACGCAATAGATTTGCCCGAAATCCGTCAGACCGTCGATTGCACCACCGAGGTCTGGATGGTTATTTGACTGCACTAACGATAAAAACACATTTTTTTATAAATTGTGAATTTGTATTTAATTAACAATTTAATGTACTGACAAATTAGATGCGCAAGTTATTTTTAATTCATCTGCCAATGCTCTAGTAACTGAGCTATCCGGGTACGTCTTCCTCCATAAACAACTTCTAAACATCAATATTTTGGGATTACGACTACGTGTTTGTTCCTTGCTATTGGTTGCAGCTAATACATCGAATATTATGTTTATTCCTGAACTATATTACTGCATATGTTTTCTTTTTAGCCGATTTGGATAAGTCATTGAAGCTTAAGTAATATATAAAAAATTAAATCTAATTGACGCATTAAATAAAATACCCCGTAGCATACTCGTAACCCTTATAAATGTTTATTTTAGATTCGGTCGAATTGATATATTTCCACAGTTTACCTACGAACCTGCACTCTAAATCTTGATATATTATTTAAAATCCCCCATTATTTCCGCGGGAATTGCTGATGAAAATCCCGCTGATTCATGATTTAGACAACTGTCAGAATTCCTGTACCCGCGACTAAAATACACCGCGAACAGAAAAAAAAACCTAAATATGTTACCTTTTTTCTGTCGATTACGAGTAACAAAGGGGGTAATTCAAAATTAATGATAATCCTGTTTATCTGTTTATATGCAAAGCAGATACATATCTATTTGACTTCCTTAATTCTAGAGGTGAGTAAAGGGGTTGAGGTACAATATTACATAGCACATGTGGTGCATAGTGTTCACTCAAGTGGATGCTGATTTTAAAAAAAATACATTCAGCGGATTTTTTATTCTTTTTTTATGCATATATGTACATACATTTTCACTTTCACTTATAGGGAAAGTATTGGCTTCGTGAACATTTTCGAACTCGAGATTTTAATCAGTTCTCATATTACTAGTATAGAAAAACTCGAAAAATGGGTTTGTCTGTCTGTACACAGGACTTCTTTACATTTCGATTTTGAGGTCTATGGGGTCACAATTCGAGGTGAAATCGAAATTTTTATTCTAACCCTAGCCTTACTAAAGGCCGATTTTGAAAAACTGGCTCTTAAGATTTCGTTAAAAAAAAAAATTAAAAAATTGTCAAGATATTTGTTCTCCTTTCTATGGATCTGAAAAAAAAAGTTACATATTAAGAATTTTGAATGATATAAAGAAATATGTGTTGAAGATATAATAATTTCCACACTTTTGCGAAGCATTAAACGATGCATGATGAAATGGCAAACCTTACTGAATATTTTGACAGCTGGATATCATTGGTAAATGATCAAGCAAAACCGTCGATTGATCTTGTAGAATTTCTCAAAATTTCAATTGTCAGGCAAATACTTGAAATTAAATTCTATACAATTTATTCAGCGATTACTGAGTTAAGCACGCATAAAAGTAGGTATGAAAATATTACAAATTAATTCGGTGCGTTTTTTTGTGTTAAAAAATTTTTTTTTTTATTGAAAAAACGTAAAAAATACATCACTCAAAGTATTGTCCGTCGGAAGCGACTACTTTTTACCATCTCTCTGGTAATTTTCGAATACCATTTCTGAAAAATGAGTCCTCTCTGGCATCGATCTAATCATTGAGCCATTCTTCGATTTCTTCAAAAGACCCAAACCGGTGACCCCCCAAATCGTTTTGCATCCGTCGAAAAAGCCAGTAGTCGGAAGAAGCAAGGTCTAGAGAATACGGCGGGTGGGGTAAGACCTCCCATTTCAGCGTTTCCAGGTAGTTTTTGACCGCTACAGCCACGTGGGGCCGAGCGTTATCATGTTGCAAAATCACCTTGTCATGCCTTTCGGTCGTTTCTGGCCGTTTTTCACGCAATGCACGGCTCAAACGCATTAGTTGTAGTCGATAACGTTTCCCATCAATGGTTTCGCCTGGTTTTAGCAGCTCATAGTACACCACACCCATCTGGTCCCATCATATGCAGAGCATGACCTTTGAACCGTGTATGTTTTTCTTTGGCGTCGATGTAGACGATGATGGAACGGGTTCACCAGGCTTTGCATAGTATTTTTTCTTCTTGGGGTTATCATAGTATATCCACTTTTCATCTCCAGTCACGATCCGGTATAAAAATCCCTTCCTTTGATGTCTTTCAAGAAGCAGTTCCGAGGTGAAAAATCGCCTTTCGACATCTCTCGGTTTCAACTCGTACGGCACCCAATTTCTTTGCTTTTGAATAAATCCAAATTTCTTTAACCGAACGGGAATTGTTTGCTGAGTCACTCCCAATGATTCTGCGAGTTCACTTTGCGTTTGGCACGGATCTTGATCCAGTAAAGCCTCCAATTCCTCATCTTCAAACTTTTTGGGCTGGCCAAGACGCTCTTTGTCTTCGACGCTAAAATCACCACTTTTGAAGCGTCGAAACCACTCTCTGCATGATTTATCGGTCGGAGCAGATTCACCATAAACTTCTACAAGCATTCGATGGGCTTCAGCTGCACTTTTCTTCCAATTAAAAAAGAAAATTAAAACTTCCCGCAAATGCTGTTTATTTAAGACAAATCCGGACATTTTCGAAGAGGCAAAAAACAATGTTGTTGTCTAAAACAGACGCTGATGCACACTAATTATTGCTGACAAATGTCACACCTTTCCAATGAAGTGGGTAATCGCTTCCAAGATCAGCCACAACTTGCAGGTGGCGCCATCTGCTGAAAACGGACCGAATTAATTTGTACCCCAATATTTTGAAATTTTTGAAACAACACCCAACAATCTTAACCTCACTAAATCGGATTTCCATGTTACGAGTACCTACGCAATTTGAGAAGATTTTTGAAATACCACCCGCATATATGTATTTAGATGTGTTTTCAATAAGCCCGGTTTCGAGAAGTATCGCATAATTTAGCTTAAAGTGCGATAAATTGAACATGCATTTTATCCAAAAGCATTCTAATTTATCTATATCATTGAAATTCATATAAACTCATATTTCAGCTGTGTAACAAAGGATTGATCTTAAAGTAGAATTAAATAGACTGTACTTCGATGTTAGTTTAATCATTTTGTTAGACATGAAAATGGTACATATTATGTTCACACTGTTTTTCGCTTTAGTTGATCTACAAAAACCAGTCTTGGGTTGAAAATCATTCCTAGATATTTGTATTAATCGCGATAATCTTCCGGATTTTCTGAAAACACAAAAAAGTAAACATAGGTACTCAGACAGGGACCGAACTTGTGACAGGCTTGGTTTTAGCCACCAACTGAGCTTAAAAAGAGCTTGTGCAAAATTCTTTGCAATGTAAAGGCTTCAAAATGTTCAATGAATTGCCAATTATTATAAGAAATGAATCAAATCTTGCAGCTTTCAAAGGAAATATTATCAATTACGTCAAAGACAATTTTTAAGTGTTAAAACTCCTATACAAAATAAAAATAAAACACTGTATGTATTTATGTATATGGCTAAATGGTTTTTTTAAAAAAGCTAAATAAATAAATGCTATCTATCTATCTATCTAATTTGGGACTCGATCACAGATCAACCGATCAAAGAATGTCGGGTCGTTGGCTCAGCCCACTATCCAACTTTTTATTTTTTCTCGAATATAATATTAATAATTTCGCTTAAACTTCAAATCGAATTGATTTGCTGAATACCACGTATGCAAGTATGTGCGACTTAGTCGTGCACTTTATTTAAATTGCCCACCCTTTAAAAGGTTTTTTTTTTTAGCGGAAGAATTGTCATGTTTAGCCCTTTTGTGCTGTCATTTTACGAGTTTTAAAAAATCTGTCTGCAACAAAAATAGAAAGAAGAATTTTTTCAACTTTATTAAAAAGGGTTACGGCCTATATTTCCCTCCTCATCTCACTGTATCCCCCTCTGCTACACTGTTATAAGCCAGTGATTAATTACAACACTTCACAAGCAATTTCTTCATCCAATGGAATGAACGTTACTTTCAAACAGGGAATGCTTACAGTTGTGAGGTGTGTTTGTGGGGGACGAATGGAGGGCTATGTTACGGCATTTAATATAAGCCAATCCAATGGTGTAGGAAACTAATTTCGCAACACCGCAATAATCATAAAAATAATTGCAATTTTCTTTTTCGACCTCATTTTCGTAGTCCTGTATAGACATTGAATGAGGAAAAGGCAACCACTACTTTCATTTTAACAGAGAGATGAAGTAAACTCATTTATTTTTACTTAACGAAGTTTATTTCCCATAGGAGCATTACATGGTCATGTTTGTATTGCGATTGCGATACGATTTGGTTTAAGTTGTTGGTTTTCTTTAATTTTTGGTAGGTACCTACATCACTTCACTTTGCTTTAGGTATAGTGCACCCTCACATGTTTGGTGTTCATCAATCTTATTTATACCCTATGCAGGGTATATTAATTTTGATACATATTTTGTGACATAGAGGAATAATAACGGTAGACCCCCGAAGGTATTTATATTTGCTATCGGCATCAAGAGTTATGTCGATCTATACATGTCCGTCTGTTCGACTGTTCGTGTGTCACCACTTTTTAGGAGTTACATTTTGAACATGGAATTTGGTATATAAGCTTTTTAGAATCCGAAGCAGTACAAATGAAAAAATGGTTTGAATCCACCCACAGACACGCCCACTTTAAAAAACAAATGCGGATGGTCGGACGGACATGACTAGGTTGATATAACATACAGAAAGTTACAATCCATCTAGAACGGATCGTATGATACCCTTTCCCCCATCTTCTAACACCTCCCTAATAAAGTGTGCGTGGCGTTCCGAAATTTTTAATTTTTTTTCGTATTTAAAGATGCAATATCTTTCAATACGGAAGATATTTCCGCGATTTTTAAGAAATTTTATGACAAAACTTTTATTATAAATTTTTCTAAGCAGAAAGTGGGCGTGGTTTCCAAGACTTTTAACCGAATTTCACGGATTGTGATGAGAATAAGACTTAACCATCACCGTAAATAGGTGGCTATGTATAAAGTATGAACGAAAGGCAACGTTTACATATTTTACTACTCAACAATTTTTCAGTTTTTTTTTTTTTTAAAGTAGGCTTGTCTGTATTCAGATTTCAAAAACGTTTACACTTGTACTTCTTCGGCCGGGATAAAACATCTGCTTCTCAGGCGACCGGGCGCGTCCCCAGGTGGTGGATAGGGGAGGGCCATATAGTGTGGTAAAGGACTGATACCTCCGCTGACCAATTGTAAACACTTCTTCAAGGTGTTAAGGAATACTTGCCGAGGTCTGAATGGTATAGGGAATTGAAAAATGTGTATGGCAAACGCATTGTCACTATAGTATAATACTGAGCGACATAGCAACCAGCCTTAAACCTCTACAGGGGCTGACCTTTCTTAATCGTCTTACTCGTGGGAACAATTAATGGAAAACAAAACAGAAAAAAACGAAAACAACAAACATAACAAACGTAGCAACAAAACAAACTTGTTAACGGAGTCGGATGAAGAGTCTCTACTCCGTTCATCAAGAGAGAAGGAGAGAGATTAAATCCCTTCATATCCAAAAAAAAAACCTTGCTCAGGCACTAAAAGGTAGTGGCATTGAACCTGAAGGGGCAAGACGAATGGAGAGAGAGGTCTATGTGAAAGTCCTCGCCCAAAGATATAATAGCGCGCAGGACAGTAGACCCAGGTCCACGGATAACTCTCCTCCATACAGAGTCACGTAGGGATACATCTGCTGTTATGCCAAGAGTGATAAGAACTGCCCCCCTCTCAAATTTGTTGCCACCGCTGAAAGAGACGGATGGCTATCAATCACCTGCCACGACACAGAAACTAAACAATGGCTCATGACGTCAGTGGGTTGAATCAAGCCATGGGAAGCATCTACCTTGCGAATAACTCAGAGTAACGAAGTTCTTAAGTTATTAATATGTGTTACCTTCATCCGAGAAGAAGATATAGTGACCAAGCACGTATTCCTATCCAGGATCGCAAGGCAAAATACCAACGTTTCCACAAAAGGATGGCAAGTTCTCGGGATCTCAAAAGAAAAAAGCGGGGGTGAAACAATAACATTCTCAGTTGATGAGAAATCCAAAGATTATATCCTAAGTCAAGGATAAAAACTATTCCTTAACTTTCCGCAGGCCCTGATTAGAAAAAAGGAATATTGATCGGTCCAGAGTAAAGAACCTGAAGCAGCAACTAAGGACAAAGCCAGGGCACATCCAAAGTTTAGCGCTCAGCAAAGACTCAATATTGGAGCAGATAAAGCCCAAAGAAAATGCTTGACAGCAGAAACCATCACTACAGTTCAGAAGAAGAAGAATCTAAAACATCCCAAACTTCGAAGGCATCGGAAGAGCACAACACTCCCTAAAAGTAAATTATAATGGGATTAAGGTGCATCGAAATTAATCTACTGCATGCAAAAGCCGCCTCTGCGGCTCAAGAGCCAAACACACAAGGACCAGATAAAAAGCCTCACAGATGAGTTAATTTACGATTCCGTAAATGAGGGGAGACTTAGAGCGTGCATCGTAGTTAATCAAACAATCAAGACTAATCCATTTCCAGAGCGCACAACTAAGATCTGGTTGCAGTAATGGTAGAACTACCCACTGAAGAATGTAAGACAGGCGTAGTTATTTGCTTAGCTGAACTGGCTGGAGACTCGAAAAGACCTAAACTTCCTGTCCCTGCACGGTCTTATTGACTCCTTACAGGGGAGCCTAGAGCTTATAATTGGATGCGATGCAAATGCCCATCATACCTCCAGGGGTAGCTCAGATATAAACAAAAAAGGTAAGCCTTTTCTAGAATTTATTAATAAAAACATTATCGATATTATAAATTATGGAAATAACCTCTATGAGCAGAGTTAGAACAGGAGTCATCGACCTCACCCTTAAACGTCATTTATAAAAAATACTTTATCGAAAATGGGCATGTTTCAACAGAATCAATCAGATCCACACTCTCAAACTTGTAGGTAGCCAATATCCACAGATTGGAACTAATGTAGTCTAGAACTCATGAATACTTTGACCAGATGCAAGAAGAATATTAGAGATATAGACATCCATAATATAGTTGCGAGAATCTAAACCTGGCAATCAAATCCCCTTACCCTGTGGTGGAACAAAAAACTCGCTAATCTAAGAAAAAAAACAAGGAAATTGTTAAATAAGGCGAACGAAATAATGATTAGGATTCCTATTCTGAATCTATGACTTCCAAATACAACCCTGAAATTAGAAGAGCTAAACAATTCGCATCAGTGCCCTACAGAGTTTTCTC
Source organism: Pocota personata (assembly GCA_963082735.1). Lineage (NCBI taxonomy): Eukaryota > Metazoa > Arthropoda > Insecta > Diptera > Syrphidae > Pocota > Pocota personata. Next base: position 40,432,617 of record OY720432.1, on the reverse strand, counting down.
TAAATAGCACACTTAAATCGGGTTTAATGAAAAAGTCAGATGGCACATATGTATGCGGAAAACGGTCTACAGATGCTACAGCTCTTAACCGAAATACACTTCTCAGACTCCATCATCGCCCCCATCTCTCCAGTACATTCACCCCAGAGAAGAGTCGATAGTCCAACCAGAGAGGACTGGCAGAGGTCAAAAGAAATTTTTCACGCAGGAAAAATAATATGGGCCATAAATTATTTTCTTTTATTTAAAGTCCCAGGAAAAGATGAAATACTATAATATATTCCCTGCTCTCCTCCAAAAAGGTACTTTTAACACCACTACTAATTAACATAACTATTTTTGTGTGGGGTTACCTACTAAAAAGCTGGAAAGAAGTCACAGGCCTCAGGGCCGTAGACCAACAGAGTTACCCAAATCCCACAGACCCATAAGCCTTACTTCTTTCTACCTGAAATCTATGGAGAAAATACTTGATGCAAATATCAGGGATAGAGTTCTCGTTACAAATCCTTTACACAAAAACCAACGTGCTTATCAACCAGACAAATCAACAACCCATGCCCTTCATCCTTTACAGACAACAAGTGTGCATAGGCTTTTTCCTTGACATCGAAGGGGCTTTTGTTAACACCGAATACACCCAGATATACAGATGCATCCAATACACAACAGTAGATAATACTACTTGTAACTGAATAAAATGCATGCTAGAAGACAGACAAATTAACATCTCACTAGACAGAAATAAACTTAGAGTTACTACTGCGAAAATTTGTCCAAAAGATGGAGTCCTCTCTCCCTTATTGTGGTCCATCGCAATAAATGAACTGTTGAAAATATTCAACGACGATGGCTTCTATGTCCAAGATTAGACAGATGATATTGCGATATTAATCAGAGGCAAATTCGGAGAAACAATCTCAGATCTCCTCCGGAGGGCACTGAATCTATCACTGGTGCCTTAATGTCAACCCAAAAAAACACCATAGTTGTATGCACCTATATTTTTTGGTGAAACAATAGAATTCTCTAAGGAGGTCACATATGTACCTTGGCCTAACATTTGATGAAAAACTTACTTGGTATTCTCACTTCACAAAAGCCATAGATAAAGCCAGAATCTCATTATGAACCAGCAAAAGTCTCATTGGTACGAATTGTGGCCTAAACCCGCTCTACACAGTGATAGCAAGACCGATCGTCGCATATGCAGCACCCCAGTTTGGTGGCAAAAAACGAAATAGAGGTTTACACAAGACAGGCTCAATAAACTTCAAAGACTCGCTGTATACTGGTACAATGAAAACTGCTCCCACTACAGCGTTGAAGGTTATTTTAAATCCACCACCGCTTCATCTTCATATAAAAAGAGAAGCTATGGTTAACGGATTCGTGCTCTTTGCTGAAGTCGACTCAAATTCCAAACTAAGCAGTTCACTCGGACATTGCGGAAGAACTTAAGAGTAATGAACTACTAGGAATAATAATTTCAGCCACAACTTCAAGGTGGCATTTCCAAATCGCAATAACTGGAAACAGAACAAACCTACATTTGCCAACGATTCTTATGCATAGTTCACAGATGGATCCAAGTCAGATGAAGCAGTTAGGGCTGGGGTATACGGTGCTACTACAAAGATCTTCACCCACTCGTAATGTGTGTAACTTCCTATTCGAAGTCGAAATATTTGCCATGCAAATACACATCAGAGAAAATATAAACAGATCTATAACCAACAAGAACATTTACTTGCTCTTTTAGCTATTAAGGCTAACGAAATAACATCCACACGAATATGGGACTTTCTTCAACTTCTCAACTACTATTAGCCAGCACAAACAGAGTTCATCTCGTTTTGGTGCCAGGACATAGTGGGCATGAAGATGTTAAGACCATTCTGTGGATTACCAGTCAGTACAGCAAAAAGCTGTATAAAAAACTGACTATAAGAAAAGGCGCATCATTACTGGATGGAAACTGAAGGTAATAGACAAGCCAAAATCTTTCTGTCAAATACGAATACCTTCCACAAAAGAACTAATCAACTCCTACACCTAACTAAGAATCAGATTCGAATAACCACAGGATTCCTCATAGGCCACTGTCGTGCCAAAAAATATCTCATGGCTATGGGGATAGCGCAAGATAACTGCAGAATTTGCAACGAAAACGAAAAATCGACAGGACATATCTTTTGCCACTGTGACTGTCTAACCAGGACACATCATCGAATTCATTATCAACTTCGGTATCTTGAATGGGATGCTTTAAGATTAGAGAAAATCACAATAGGCTCAATATTGACCGTAGTGACAAGGTGACCAGATCCCAGCCTTAGCAACAATCTAAAACTTTCAGTTTACAATCTGCACTGCTTCGGATTCTGAAAAGTTTATTCATGAAATTTCAGCCTTCTAGTTCAAAATTTGAGGTCCAAAACCTGGTGACATATGAACGGACAGACGGACAGACGGACATATGTAGACCGACATGTGCATACGGACATGGCTAGATCGGTATAACTTTCGATGCTGATCACAAATATATATTCCTTTGGTGGTCTATCGTTATTATTTCTCAATGTTACAAACTATGCATCAAAATTATCATAATATAGGCAAGTGTATCCACACCGGCATTGGGTAAAAAAAAAAGATAGGAGAGTCACAATTCGTCTAGAAAGGATCGTATGATACCCTTACCCCCATCTTCTAACTCACCCCTAATAAAGTGAACGTGGCGTTGCGAAATTTGTAAAACAGACGGAAGGATATCTTTCTATACAGTGGATATTTCTGTAATTTTTAAGAATTTTTTTACAACTTTTTCTTAGCAGAAAGTGGGCGTGGCTCCTAACATTGGTTACGGAAGTTCAAAGATTCTGGTTCACAAGAAGACATCGTAAATATTTTTGAAAAAGATAAATATCCCCCAAAAAGTGGGCGTGGTAACGTATAATGTTTGGACGAAATATAGAGAAAGTCGAAGTCTACATATTTTACCTCAAAAATATTTTTCAGTTTCTTACAAAAATCTTGAGAAAACGATTTTTTTTAAAAAGGGACGTGTCTGTGATCAGATTTCAAAAATGTTTACACTTGTACTGCTTCGTTTTCTAGAAAACTTATATACCAAATGTTTCTATTTCAACATTTAAGACCCAAAAAGTGGTGACATACGGATGGACGGACATGTATACTTCTAGGGTTCTATTGTAATTATTTCTCTATGTTACAAATTATTCATCAAATTTAATATACCCTAGTTAGGGTATAAGAAATGCTTCTTATTGGAAATCGTAATGTACATGAATTCTTACATGAGAAAAAATCCGAAGCAATTTCTGTGAATGGACGAAATTGAGCGTGAAAGTAACAATATTTGAAGTTATGTTGGTATTCAATTTCATTGCGTTTATCTCTTATCTGCCACAAATTCCTTAAAATCATTTCTTAGTAAAGTGTCACCAATGGTTAGATTTTTCAACCGATGATGATGATTTCGATGATAAATCCACGAAGAAATTCCTAAAACCACTTTCACTGTCAGTTGAAAAATTCGCCATTTTCTCATTTTTATGTAAATTTCCACCATTAGTTGAAAGTTACTTCTAAATATTATTTGTAATTCATTTCCATTCAATCATCTTATCGTTATGTAATTTTCACAGCTGTCAATCAGTCGCAATTTATCTTCGAGAATGCTACGGATTACGAGATTTCGCTTCGAACATATATCCGTATATCCCGCACGGTTCTGATTGCGGGCCAAGACAGATCTCATTTTGCATATTACGAGTATAACCCTCATTCCACAACCAACATGGCCTTAATCGCATTTTTCTTTCAGTCGCTCTTATTCCAAACATGTCCTTGACTGAGGGTTGGTAGGTAGCTCCTCCAATCACCATTAGGACATTCTGAATTATAAAAACGGAAGCCAGGCAGGGGAGAAGGGATGCTGGCAAACACTCTGCAGATGTAGAAAATTCTGACGGTATTTCAATTTTCTTGATTTCTCCAGTGATTTGCCACCACACAATAATGCACGACGAGATCCAACACCGGAATACAGTATTTTACCATTTGTTTCCCGTTAGACTGCTGGTAACAGACAAAAGGATGAGAGAAATAGTGGCTATGGTATTGGGCTCCAGAATTGCTTATTTATGATTGCATCTTTGCTTCAAGGATAATGGAAACATAATGACGATGTGACGAGCTGGAATGGACACACGGACAGCAGAAAAATAAATCGGTAGACTCCACAGTACTCGACAGTGTGACCGGAATTGCAAATGAGCTAAAAGGAATTCGTGAATTCTGGCAGAATTCTTCTTGGACTAGCGATGAGTGAGAATGAGTTTCCATGCAGGGGTGTCGAATAAAGTTATAAATATCATCTTTTGACAGCGGTAAGTGACGACGAAAATTATATCTGGATTTTAGTTAACAAGTTTGGATTGGTACATGTCTGTATTTTTAACAAAATACTAATATTAAAGCCTAAAGCAGGAAAACCAAATTTAAAATTTTTTTTTTAGAAATAAGTTGTGGCCACGGCGTAGTGGGTAGTGTGTTTGCTTGTGATTCTAGCTGTGTAGGTTCGAGACCGAACGGGGAACGGCAACCATAGCCACCGGGCATAAGGCAGAAATGATTAAAATCTAGGTTTCTCCACCCACTACCGGCCAGATAGTACAATGGACACCTGTGAGTGAGTTTTGAGAGTGATAGATGTATTTGAAATTTCTGCTAAAAAATAGAGCTTAAAAACAATAAAGTAACTTCATCCCTTTGTACCCTTTGGGAGAACAGTAAAAAAAGTTAATTAAACTGGAATAAGTAGATGAACTATTTTATCTATTAAATGCCAGACTGCTTTAAATGCAAAGGCTTCATTCGTGGAGAATCTGGGGTAAGATGTGCGAGTGTATGCGGTAGAATTTATCATAGCGCCGTAAAATGTAGCGGTCTTGATCACAGCACTAGTAATGTGTTGGGCACGAATGAGAGGATTAAATTCATATGCGAAGATTGTATGTTGTACATTCACAACGTCGATATGGTATTAAAGGAAATGCAAGAGGTTGTAGAAAAAAATGGAAATTATCTCAAAGAATATAAAATGGAATTCGAAGAATCACTAAAAAAAAAACGAAACAGAAATTAAATATTTACTCGAAGCAATAGAGGCACGGTATACAGAGAGCCATAAAAACCGCTCAAGAGACTTGTGAAAAAAGTGTAGTAGAAATTAAAAAAATTAGTGAATTCGGCGAATGCTTCAAAACACAGAGCGAAAAAATATATGATAACGTAAAGAGTTTTGTCAAAATTAATGATAAGGTTATAGAAAGTGTGAAAGAGATAAAAACAGATATATTGAAGGAAATAAAAAATAATGAGAGCAATACACTGACATATGCAGCCGCAGCGGCAGCACAAGTAACGAAACCTGTGGGAGCAAGTACAAGTGCACCAGTCATACTGCGGCCAAAAACAAAACAACATAGTGAAATAACAAAGAATGAAGTTGAAGAGAGCATTAAACCATCATCTTTGAGTGTAGGAGTGAATGGCATTTCTGACAGGCGTAATGGAGCAGTTGCAATTCGCTGCAAAAACAACAAAGATCGTACTGTTTTGGTAGCTAAAATGAAAGAAAAAATGAGTGATAAATACGAAATTCAACTTCCTACAATGCGTAAACCAAAAGTATTGATAACTGGTATGACTGAAAATATGGAAGGAGAACAAATTATCAATGCAATAAAAAGCCAAAACAATGTAGAATGCACCGATATCAAATGTATTAAGGTGTATAGGTCATTTAAAAACCCACGAACCTTTAACGCATTAATTGAAATTGACGGAAGAGGGTTTGAAAACGTAATAAAGGAGAAAAAGATAAATATCGAATGGGATAGATGTCCAGTGTTTAAATGTGAGAGTTTAAATGTGCTGCGGTGCTATAAAGGCTGGGGTTTTAACCACAAATCAAGTCACTGCAAAGAAGTCAACCAAGTTTGTGCTAAATGCAGCGAAGTAGGGCATACATACAAGGAATGCCAAAGGGCCATTCTTAAATGCATCAATTGCTCAAGGGCAAAAGAAAATCTACGACTAGCAGATATCACTGTAGACCACGACTGCAGAGACACTTCCTGTCGCACACTTTAGCGAAAATTACGGATTGAAACTGAAAGAATCGAATATTAACAATTAAAGCAACATTTAAGTTGTCTTTATTTAAACATTGGAGGAAAATGCAACATAATTAAATTAGAAGTTTTGACCCTCGAAGAGGAATTTGATTTTATCTGCTTAACTGAAACACATTTAACAAGAAACATAAAAAATTGCGAAATCATGTTGAAAGACTACCAAATAGTGAGGTGCAATAGTATCTCCAATCATACTGGTGGAGTAACCTTCTACATTAAACCGGAATGGGAGGTAGAAATTTTGAATGTATTAGCAATCGGTAAAATGATTTGGTATTTGGCTATAAAAGTCACTTTAAATAATAAAAATCTGATTCTGGTTGGAATTTACAGATCTCTAGACAAAAGGCAATCCCCGGAGAACGTATACTGCGAATTTTTTAGGTCTACAATAGAGGAATTGTCCTGCTTATTCAAGGACGTGGTGATAATGGGTGATTTCAATATTGATTGGTTTGAAAATGACACTTACAAGAGAAAAATTGAACAAACCATAATTGACAATTCATTTCAACAAATTGAATAACAAATACTTCATCGACAATAGTTGACTACGTTGTGACAAACTTTAGGAGTGTTAACGCCATAGTGAAAACGGACTTTAAAATAAGTAACCACGAATCACTTGAAATTGGAATTGAAATGAAGTCAATTAATCAGGAAAAAAGTTAGAAAATATATAAAACTATGGTGTTTAATGAAGAGACCTTTCGCAACGAGCTACGAAATAATGGAATCCTTACGACAAATACTAATTATAATTTATACGAAGTAACAAGATGTTTTTGTCATTCACTAAACAAAGCTGTGCAAAAGATGGTAGTAAGAAGAATATGCAGAAGCAATAATGAGTGCAGCGGTTGGTTCAATCAATATTTATACAACTTGAAACAAAGCAAAATTCAATGCTGTGTGGACAAATACAAGAAATGCCTGGAATATCTATAAAAGCCTTAGAAATAAATATACACAAGAACTAACGTTAGCAAAAAATAATTATATTGCAAAGAAGGCGGATGGAGCCAGTGACCAAAAAACAATGTGGAGGACAATAAAATCGCTTGTGTTACATGAAGAAAAAAGTGAAATAAAAAAAATCAATTATAATGGAAAAATTATAACAAACAAACAAATTATAGTAAACACACTAAACGAATTCTTTATTACTAGCGTAAAAGAAATTAGCGACAGTATTCCTTTTAAATCATATATCAACCAAATAGAAAATATTAACGAAAGCAGTTTTAAATTTGAATTAATAAGAATCAGTGAGCTAAAAGACACGATGAAGAGCATGAACAATAAAAAAATGATGTTAAGCGTATTCGAAATTCTTGGGCCAATATTCCTTCATATCATCAATGAATCGCTCCGTTCTGGAATTTTCCCCGACTGTTGGAAAGAATCTATGGTGGTGCCTTTTGAAAAGGTAAAAAAACACTGATAAACCAGTACTAATAGATCGCAAAATATTTTATTGTATAATGGATTAAAATTATTTAATAGTCTACCAAATGGATTAAAAAACGAACGCACCATTAAAACTTTCAAATGTATATTAGTTCATTATATTAAATTAAACTACAACTAAATGTTTAGTTAGTTATTTAGTTTTTAAGAACAATTGTACAAAAAATAGCTTAAGGCTAAACAAAGAAATCAATCAATCAATCAAAAAAATCGAGTCTAAGTGCTCTGAGATTTGGAAATTATTAAGACGAGTGCACTATTTAAAACAATTGAATTCAAGATGGGAGGTTTCGCCTACAACATAAGAAAAAAAAGAAAAACGGAGAAGCTTCAGACGGGCGCAGAATTCATTAGTACATCCCATTCCGTAGGGTATTTATGTATATTATATAGTCGAAAAAAGCAACATAGTTTGAATCTTCTTAAAATGCGTAAAAGGGCTAATAATTGTTTGACAATATACCCAAAATTGAATATTATGTCATTACAAATGTCAGTATTTAAATATTAATTACTTATTTTTTTAAATTGCATAAAATTGTCTAAGGTTTTTTGGAGGGAAAGTTATCTTCTTCCTTTGCACAAAGGGAAGGGCAATACGCGAAACTGCGATAACTACCGTTCTGTCAAGTTGATGTCACACACCATGAAGATCGTTGAGCGGGTATTAGATGACCGACTGCTGTCTCGGGTAAATCAACAACAGATGCAATCCAAAGTATAAGTATCATAATGGAAAAATATCGTGATTCCTTAAAGGACTTGCATATGGTGTTGGTTGATTTTGAAAAAGCCTTTGATAGACAACCAAGAGATCTCTTATGGGTGGCGCTAAGACAAAAAGGAGTTCCAGAAACCTACGTGCGCATGATCATGGACATGTATGAGGGAGCAAGGACAAGAGTAAGATGTCCCGCAGGAGTCACCGAAGAGTTCCCAATCAAAGTCGGTGTACACCAGGGAAGCTTCCTCAGTCCTTTGCTATTTATTGCAGTCCTTGATTATCTGCTTCAAAAAAAGTGACAGACCGCAAAGTGCATCAGTTATTCTTTGCTGACGATGGAGCTATCATAAGTGAAGATCAAACGTCGCAGCAACGAGCACTTGATGTATGGGTGGATGTTTTGGACGGAAATGGAAATACAGAGTATCTATGCTGCCCGTTCTCTGATCCACATCGGCCTATTCCAGACATCTACTTGAATGGAAAAGTGTTTCCCAAGTGCGAAAAGTCCAAATATCTGGAATCTATGATCAATAGCGAAGCAACTTGTGATCAATCATGGCGTAAGCGTAAGGTGGGTGACCGAAAAATGCCCGCTAAGCTGAAAGGAAGGCTCTACACCGCAGTTGTACGTCCGGCGCTCACATACGGTTCACAATGCTGGACAATGTACAAAAAGTATGAGGGCAAATTAATGGCAGCTGAAATGAAGATGTTTCGCATGACAGCAGGAGTAACGAAGATTGATAGAATAAGAAGTTCAAAGATTCGAGGAAGCCTTCATGTAAAAGAACCCATCACAAGCAAGATAGAACACGGCCGGCTCAGTTGGTATTGTCATGTTCAAAGGAGAAATCCTTCGAACCCCGTCAAAAATGCAATATCAATCAACGTTCCTACGCAATCGCGCAAAAAAGGCAGACCAAAAAACAACTGGATCACACAAATGCAAAAACACCAGCATTTGATTGGCCTCAGTGACGAAGTGATCCGAAACTGGGAAGTCTGCCGGTACTTCCTGAGGTCAAACTGGCAAACCCAACAGGCGGACCAGTAGGGATGCAGTAAAGTGGGAGGGTTGTGATCCTTCTACAGATCATAACTTCGCCGTAAGAAGAAGAAGAAGAAGAAGAAGATAAAATTGTCTAGGGTCAGTTATCGGAAGTCAAATTTAAGGAAGTTTTGTGATTAGTGAAGCTCCGTTATTCGATTTTTTGACGAAAAACTCACTATGGAGTCTTATTGCAAATGTCAATATTACTTCAGATATGAATTTTTACCGAAATCATTGTACCCGTTTTCGAGAAAATTTAAACTTTTTTAAATATAAGCCACACATTAAAATTGCTGCATCTTAGTACAAAAATAATTGTTCTGTAATATCTGTGAATCTTGCTGTAAGGACAGATTTTCGGCTACGTAAACAAGAATTCCTTGGAGAATTCAGGTTTCTGAGAATCCAAATGTGATGTTTGACAGTTTGAGTGACAGTTTGTTGCGCGGTGTGGGCCGTATTTTTTTTAAAATCGACAAATGCGCCACTGTTACGGCGAATTTTCTGCACTATTTTCAAATGATATTTAACTTTTTTTTGGCTTGTGATTGAAGACATTGATGTGAGCGACATGTGGTTCCAACAGGACAGGACTACGTTCCACTCAATACAGGCAAATTTGGCTCTATTGCACGAAAATTTCCCCGGCCATTTAATTTCGAGATTTGGTAACATCAATTGGCTTATGCTAAAGATCAACTCCCTTGGCGGCTATTTAACCGATGGTGTATTCCATACACAATGGCATAGTCTAATATTTAAAACAATAAACTAATTTCATTGAAATCTTCAATAATTTTTCTTCTATTTCAAATAAAAATCTTAGCACAAAATTATTAACGCTGTAGTATCGGCACTTACCCATCAGCTTCAAAGGTCTGCCACCTGATGAGCATAAGCAGGACACTCGCAGAAGAAGTGTTCCGCAGTATCGCCATTAGGATAGCATAAATATCCGCTTGAAAGTCTCTTGTGCCTAACGAAAAGTAAAGCCAACTGTTGTCTATCTAGCAGTAGACCTTTGACTGGTTTTGGTGCTATCCGTAAAAATTCCACTATAATTCCTTCATGGCTCAGATTCGGACTAAATCCAGCCCTGTTTGCGATGAAAGTAAACTTAAATTTTACGACGTCTTTGGAGTTCATAAAGCAAGAGTCGAATGACATTAGTCGTGCAAGGTCATCGATGTTTCAGTGCCGGTTATATCAAAAGCCACCTCGTTTAAAACAAAATATTGCTTTTATTGTGCTGTCTATAATACAAATATCAAGAAGAAGGAGGTTCAACTAGACAAAGACTCAAGAGCAGCCGAGACAAACTGGAGTTTAGTGAAAGAAGCAGAGACATATTTTCGCGATGCATGTGCTAAGAATTGTTTTATTATTGGCGTGTAGATTCATAGTACCCAAACTGTACAGGTTCGAGCCCGATCGGGGAACAACAACCAACTACACCAAGAAGGGGTATCTGCCTGGTTGTATTTTTCAGTGGTCAAAAAATCGAATCCGCATGCTCTGGGATTTGGAAATTTTATTTTAAAATAAAATAATATTAGTCTGAAGTTCATGGCAAGCCTGTAGTCATCTCTACCGATTTTAGGTATAAAAGCCACTTTGACTGTGCTCCAGGGTGTTGTATGTACGAGTATGCCATTGGGAGGCCAGCGGTGAAAATTCTCTTCAGAGTTTGGAGCAACTAACTTATACCTTGATTTAGCATGGCGGGGTATACTCCAGGTAACTTTAAGCCGTCAAAGGACGCTACAACACCACAACCGATGCAACATACTAGTTTCGCCGAGTTGTTCGACTTTAATTACTCTCAGTCTAGGTCATCGGGTAGATTTGCAACCGAGTTACATTCCAGTTACATACGAAATGAGTCTCCAGCTAAAACTATAAGTATCATCGTCTCAGGAATATAACATCAGTTTTTCTAAGTGTTTCCGGTTTAACTGATTCCACGCAGTGTTTCGATCTTTCCGCACAAATTTCTATAGAGTACACTTGGAGAATCGAATTAACCTCTTATATTATTTTTGCTTTGATTGATTAAAATTCCAGTTTTCTTCCAAATTAGTCTTGAAACACCTATTTAAAAGTTTTCAGATCTGAGCTCTTAAAATATTATCATGGAATAGATATATAATAGACTTCTGAATCACCAACAAGAATTGCGGGCAGTCCTTAACACAGAAAAGATTGACATATGCCTAATATTGGAAATACATTTTACCAGGCAATCATTTATTACGTTAAGAAATTATAAAACTTACTTATGTCCAAGGTTTTCGCTTCGCATAAGCTTTTGACAAAGTTTGGCATAAGGGACTAAATCATAAGCTGAGAATTCTCATTCCAAAAAAATATGCCGAAATTCTAGAATCGTATTTAAAGATAGATACTTCATCTTTACTGTAAGTCAATCTGTATTGCAAAAAGGCTTTTTTTTAGTCTTTAGGTATAAAGGTTAGCTGTAAATAAGCAGTGCATATTGAATAGTTGTAGAGGAATTTGCAGTTTGGCTTAGTGATTTATTAGAAAAAAAAGATGTGGCGAGATGTCGCCTTCAAATAAACATCAAACCATCGTCCTCTCCACAGCGTCTGTTTCTCTAGGTTAGGAGCGACTAATATTACTCGCCATCACGCAGGGCAAGCATTGCATTCTTATTCTGGTAAAATCTAGCGGTTGTCTATAAATTACTATTAGTCAGCTACAACTCGTATAACAAGGGACACATAAGACAACGAATTGAGATGTTGAAGAATTGATCAGACAAGAAAACATCCAGGTATAGCTCAGTTGAAAGAGCATGGGTAATTAAAACCATATGTATTGCAGGATCGTATCCTGCCCTTGGATCAAATGTTTCTTTACATATTAATTAATCTTGGCAGTACTATAATAGAGGAACTGAAAAAATGGGTCTCGCAGTTCTGTCTGTCTCTTTGTCCATCTGTTTGTACCTCGGCTGAACGGATTTTCTTCAAACTTCATATCTGGGGTCTGTGTGGTAACGGTACTTTACTCAATGCAAATTAAAAAAAAAAAAATTCTCAAAAACGGCTCTAACAATTTTGATAAAAAAGTTTGGTTATCTTTTATCCTTAGGATGTCGAGGTTGCATCTATATTTCAGCTCTATCTTTTCCTCTGGAAGTTCCTCCAAGTGATTATGTCTCTGCCTAGTTGCTTGGCCGAGTATCTGCCAATTTTCTCCAGCTTCCCTTAATTTTTTTCGATGGTGTTGTTCCAGGTCGATGTGTATCACCTAATTTAAAGTTTTCCATTTTTTTCTGATTGCATCATCCACGGCGCAAATGAACAGCAGGGGGCTCAATATATCATACTTCCATGTCTTGCTCCTACTGATGTCGTGGTCTTTTCCGACATTTAAGTCCCAGTCCTCACGACATTGTAAGTTTCTTTACGAAGAAAAATTAGCATCGCAAAAACTCCAACTTAATATCGAAAAGACAAAATTGATGGCAATCGGAATCGAAGCAAGGTAAAATATACAAGTACAGGACTGGCAGGCGCCTGTATCTTAACAGTACTTGAGTGACCCGCTTCGCGGATTAAAAGGATTTCTTGCTATGGGAGTACATGTATAAGAACATGGCGGTCAAATTTGTGACATATGGTCGAAAAGTTTTCCGGCTTTTTAACTCATTTTACGAATTTTTTAGTTGTCTGCATACCAAGGACTACCTCTGTACCAAATTTCAAGACTCTATATTCACGAGAAATATAGGTTTTGATGACTAACTGATACTAAAGTCAGTTAGTCCCGAAATAAGAGGTAAGGTAGAAACTTCAAATATAGTAGAGTTCCTAATATGGCTCGTCTCTGAACTGAGTTAGATGGGGGGTAAAAATACTCTAAGTTGGTTCGTGTAAATAAGGCGGTTGTGTACGAGTTTCTTTTCTAAATGTTTATTACATCATTGATAACATCTAATTCTTTTCTTTTCCCTATAACACTTAGTTTGAAGTGGGCGCCGTGGCTCAGTGGTTAAGTACGTGATTAGTAAGCGGGCCGGTGATGTAGGCACATGTGTACAAGGTGAGCAAAATAAATGTCATAATGTGAATATGCCATAATTTTTGCAAATGTCATTGTGCTTTGACATTTATGCTGTAGACAGATAGAGAATTAGTTGGCAACAAGCAATGGAGCGATACACACCTGAAGAACGCGGCATTATTGTTACTGCTTATTTGACCAATTTCCGGGCTGTTGTTTTTTAAGTTATGTGAATTGTGACATAGAAATCCGGACATAGTTAAAAAACTAATTTTAGTAGAATAATTTTGGAGGTTTTAAAGATAATCAACATCCATTTTTACCGAACGTTAATTTGTTGAAATACATTTCAGATTGGGTAAACAATAAACCAATTTCAGAAAAAAGGGCTTTAATACAAACATTTTCAAATTGTTTTAAGTTTCATTGAAAAAAACAAGTGAGTAAATGTGTAAGCATAATGATAGTTTTTATTGCTATTCGAGTTTAATATTTTTATTGCAGTAAACAGGCTTTTTATTTTTATTATAGTTTTTATCCGGTCGGGCATTATGTAATCAGGCTGTGTAAAGTATCCAGTGCGATTTCCTCATACCACACTTTTTCAATGAATTTGTCTAACTCGGTTATTGTCCGTGGCTTCTTCTTTGCTACCTGAGCATTAATTGTGGACCAAAGCTTCTCAATCGGGTTCAGGTCAGGGCTGTTTCCAGGCCGGAATGAAAAAATGCATTTACAATAATATTTTGGGGAAGGTAAACAAAATGGCTCTTACCAATTTCGCGCGGTGACAAGACGCAGAATCGTCTTGGAAAATCAGCTTATCTGAGTATGATAAGTGTTCTTCTAAAGATGGTAGCAGATTGACTTCCAATATTTTTTTTTTATATTTTTCTGCCTTCACCGTTCCATTTATTAGAGCCAGCCGTCTAACGCCGTGATAGGAAGAGCATCCCCAAATCATCCTTGAGCCTCCTTGTTTCACGGTTGTTGTCACGCACTCATCATTGAATCTTTCTAAAAGTTCTTCGCCTCGCGTTCTGTATTCCGTGAGAGCCGAATATGTTGAACTTGGACTCATCTGAGGAGATCACATTTTTTCAATCCGTTATGGTCCAGTTTCCATGATCTTTGGCCCACTGGAGACGTTTTAAGCGCATTCGTGTATTTAGAAATGGTTTTTTGGCAGGTTATCTTGCGTTCAAGCCAGCTTCTTGAAGCCTTACAGTCCGTGGGCTTATCTCTGATTCGTTTTGAATCGATCACGCAGAATTTTTCGTTTTAAAAGGTTATCTTCAGCGCTGGTGGTCTATCTTCTGCCACCCGTCCCCTTTTTTCCTAGCAATGAGCCTATTGCCTCGAATGTTTTGATGAATTCTGCCACTGACGACTTGCTGAATCCTACTATTCGTGCTATATCACGAACACTTAATTTTTCATTTTTTAAAGTCATTATTTCGACTTTCGTTTTTTCACTCATTTTCTTTTATTTTCCATATTAATAAAATTATTTCCACTTTCACTCAAACTACTTTTTTTTCAATGAACTATTACAAAGTGAACAAGAATCACATCATCAAAGCCTTTTTATGCAAAATCCTAAAAAGCTACCTGCTAGTTCTCAAGATAATTGAAGTTAGAGAATTTTGTTTACCTTGTTCGGATTTCTATGTCCGTTACTGTATTACTTTTGGACATCGATCGTTATAATATATCATACAATTAGTGAAAGCAGTGATTATAAGAATCCGAATTTACTAGAACTAGACGGCAACATATAGGAAAATTGAGGAAAATTTAAGAACATGTGGGATATTTATACAGTCAAAAACAAAAAGGGAATCAGAAGAAATTCAAGTTGCACTATTTTTGTCACGTGTAGGTGTCATGTAAATATGGAAATATTTAATACGCTCAAGTTAACTGAAGCAAATAAGACAAAAATATATGAGATCGTAGGAGCGTTTCAAACATACTGTGTGCCAAGATGCAATGTAGTTTATGAGCTGTATTTATTCTTCTCAAGTTATCAACTAGAAAGAGAGCCTATGGAACATTTCCTATCAGATATAATGAGGTTAGCTGAAAACTGTAGAAGAAATTAATGATTAGAGACCGAATAATGATATAGCGGATTACACTGTGACTTCGTTAACTATTTAACTATATCGAAGACTAAAGGGATTTGTCGAGTAGCTGAGGAAGCCGGAATTCAAGCTAAACGTATGGAAAATGAACGTGGTTCAGTTGCTACTATTAAAAAAAAACAGCGGGTTATAGAGGTAGAAAAATAAGGCTGAAAATGTAAAATTTAATTCCAGTTTTTTGAAGAATTATGGAGACCAGCGTTGTCATTTTGACTAAATAAACGGAAGATAGGAATTTGCCTCAATACCCACCGGATTCATTGTATGCCGCTAGTAATACTAATCTTGATACATTTCTGCCTGCTGTAATGCAAATATACATCTACTCGTAATACATTTCTTTCGTATGAATGCAAAAGCATTGAAAAATCACAAGTTGATTAAGTTACCTTCTAATACACTTACTCGTAACACTTGTGTTTTATTTGATTTAATCAAATAAAATTTTCGCAAAATGCAAAACACTGCATGTACGACGTACTATCAGCCCCCATCCCTGTAATCATTCTAGTTAGCATTAGGAATTTTTGATTAGGTAACAAAACATCCCATTACCATATAGATACCAAAAATGTTCTTCTTAATCGACAGCCACATCTCAAGGGTGCAATAAAAATCCCTGAAAGTCATTTCACTAGTCTCTGTTAGTACAGGGATCACTTGGAATGCTAAATACCCCCATGTCTAATTTAAAAGTTCTTATAACATCTCAATTCCAAACAGACAATACGTAGAGTAAAAATCGAAGTGCATGAGATAATGGGATATTTATTCATTAGACATGGGGATTAAAGTCGCAATGTTCATGCGAGGTTTTAAAATCGTTTTCGAAGAAGGGATGAAAACAGCAATGAAAATAAAAAATAATCATTATACCAGAGCGTAGTTTCAATCTACGGACATCTAGGTCCACTGTGCTTTTATGAATTTCAGTACGATTTTCATTCAACTGAATTATCAATAGTGCCACAAAAATTATATAGAAAAACAAAAAATATATATGTATATGTATATTGAATAGATACGAATATTCTGGATACAAAAGTTCCCACTTGCCAGTTGGGTACTCATTGTTTTTTAAGTTAAAAACTACCACCAGGTGGGACTAGCTCTGGTTATTCACCACCAACTTTCGAAATCTTCATCCTACGGTAAACCGTGCGTTAGGGAGATAAGAGCAAAAAACGTGCGTAGTTAATGCGTTTCAAATGCACATTTATCATTGCGCTCTTAAAACCACTCCTACTCCGTTCTTCGATTACACAAAAGCTAGTACAAACTATTTGATAACACCGAAGACATTTTATTATTTTATCGTATGATTAAGCGTTCGAAAGTTGTGACTTAAAAGCCAGATCTGGTCCCTCCTGGGGATAGTTTTTCACCTCAAAAACGATGAAATGTCCACCTGACAGTTGGAAACTTTCCGGATATTTATTCCTACTCCTTTCGACAAAACAGAGTGATTTACAAAATTTGGGAAGGCTACAAATAATGGACAGGCGTTATTTCTGTAAAACTTACTCTTTGCTATATACATAAAAAATACCCGAGGGTGGTCATATTCATATTCAAAAAAAATCGACACTTTGTTGTGAATTCGTGATTAATTATATTTAAGTTTATTTAGTAGCCACCACATCTGGAAATATTTTAATGCTATTAGCAGGAACAACGACGCAGCCTGTGTAATAGCAAAAATGCTACCAATATACATCTTGGCAAAAGAGCAACAACGACAATACGAACAGAAGCAGGCAGAAAAAGAACTAACCGCTGCAATCGACGAAATCCAGAAGATTCCGATAAGGATACATAGCTTAGGAGAGTGGCAAGAACACTGGAATACTTCCGAAAATGGCAGATGGTCACATACACTTTTACCACAGATTCAGCCATGAGTAGAAAGAAGGCAAGGAAAAGTAGGGTATCACCTAACCCAGTTGCTGACAGGTCAAGGATGCTTCCACTCATACCTACATAAATTCAAGCACGATAATAGCTCTTATGATGCGTGGATTGCATCGAAAACGCCAAACACGTGTTTTTTTCAATGTCTATGGTTTCGTGAAGAGAGGGAAGAATTGGGGGAAAAACTGGGCGTGTCGACAACCCCCGAAAACATAATTGGTGCAATACTTAAAAGCCAAGAGGCTTGGGATGCAGTTGCTGAAAATGCAAAGGTTGGCATGAACACAAGAGCACTAGAACGTAAGAGAAAAGAGTCCAACCAGACTAACACAAATCCGATGACAGTTACTCGTAAGTCAGATAACCCCCCTGCGATGAAATGCAAAGAAGGCGGTATCGCAAGACAAAATGGTGAGAAGGGAGAAGGGGTTAGTCTCACGTCATTTGAAGATTACCATCTCCCGGCGAAAAAAAAAAAAAATACTTGCGCCACAAAAATGGGTAAACGTAAGAAATAAAGTACACCACTGGGTCGTACGAAACTTTCTCAAAAGCAAGTCACACTTATTAGAGCTTTTTTCTTCAAGTTTTCCCAAAGCGACTATCTGCTTTAGGTTTCTAGTCTTTTTAATAAAATCGCAAATATAAGCAAATTCAATAAAAATTAACGATAACGAATAACATCCACATAAACAATATTATACTAAAAGCATCTACATAATCTATTAATTTAAGGGTAGATTGACAAAAAAGATTTTTTTGAAATTATGCCTATATTATAAAAAAAAAGTTGGATGCTAGAGATTCAAGATCGACCGATCGGTAAAACCGTGTGGGTACGACTGGTTCGAAAGATCATTCTCAAATTTCATTAAGCATATACAAGGAAAGACCCATGGAGACGCCTCTCCATGAAGTACGTAGTCCGAACGATTGAAAAATCCATTCATTACAAACAATATACACTAGCTACCTTCTTAGACATTGAGGGTGCTTTTAACAATGTCCACACTAAATCCATTCTAGAATCTCTCATCGAATTAGGGGTTGATATCCGTGCTGAAAACTGGTATTATTCCGTCAAAACTTGGCACCAGTCAGAGACGGAGTCAAAGTGTCGAAAGTATGCGAATGACATGATAATTCAAGTGTCAGCTATTTGTGGACTTGTTAATTCAAGCAAAACTGAACTGATGCTATTTACCAATAAAACCAAAATTCCGGCCAGACCACCCCACGGCTAAACAACCAAATACTTTCCTTATCCTACAATGGAGTGATATTCGACCCAAAGCTTGGCTAGAAAGCAAACATAGAGCACCGAGTCAAGTACGCTTGCATAGCTTTCTACGAATGTAGTAAAACCTTTGGTAAGAGGTGGAGATTTCGTCTAAAGATGGTCTTGATTATGTTTACCGCTGTCACTGGTTTCGTGGCCCGCCTTGAGTAAGTACTTCAACATTAAAAAATCAGAGTTCAAAGATCAGCAGCACTAAGCACAACGGATGCTATGCGGTCCTGTCCGACTGAAGTTCTAAACTTACTTCTGCACCTTCTACCTCTTAATCAGTAAGACGCCAGGCTTGTCGGACGTTGAAATTATCCTAGACTCAAGCTAAATATCGCCATTTTTGTTGATAGCCAGGCCGCTATCAATGCCATAGATTCGGCTACATCATTCAACTGGTAGAACAGAGTAGGGAGGAACTCGACCTGTTGGGCCGTCGATTTAAAGTCAGTCTCCTCTGGGTTCCATGCCATAGTAGCATAGAGGGGAATGAACGGCCTGACGAACTGGCAATTCGGCCTACTATAAACGGGGCATGCTGCCTAACTGCGTAATATCCAGGAAAATATGGCCCAACTATAATTAGGCCAAGACTTATGTCTTGAGTTTCTTAACAGGACTCACTCGGACGTCGCCAGGGTTGTGGCAATCAGAATAAATAGGGATACATACGGCCAGGCTCGGTATTCCTTTTAAGACACAGCCGCAGTTGTGGAAGTGTTAGCGAGAAGGAGACTCTCACTCTAGGTAGTGCCAGGTTTCGCACTCTGGGTAAACCCTTCGTCGTCGACCTGAGTGAGATATTAGAGATGGGAGCTGCTGATATCATCAGGTTTTTGAACTCCACGGGATAGATTTAACAACAAAGTTCTACCAAAATCTAAACACACACATACTAACATCCAGGTCACTTGAGTTGTGGTTCTCAAAACGCGCAATGCGCTAATTGGTTTAAAGTAAGCCACCCTGGAACAATGACTTCTACTTACCTACCTACGACTGGGTCGTACGTATTTGCTTCATATAAATACAGTGCATTCTCGATTATTGCAACTAATTAAAACAAGGGTGGTTGCAATGACCGAGGTTGTTGCAATAACCGAGTAAAAATTTTTTTGGCTCAATTTGAGATGAAAAATCAGAAAACCATCACTTAAAAATATATTTAATGCAACACATTTTTATTCAATAACATAAATAATAAGAAACAAAACAAAAGGAAGTTAATTCATTTAGAAGTACATAAATACATAATGTTTAGTTTTCTATACAGCTATTATCTTATTATATTATTTTCTTTTGAAAAAATTGGACATTTTTGTTTGAATTTTTTGGTTTGCTAGATTTTTTAAAATCGCCATTTCTTGCAATTTTTGAAGACTCAATATTTATTCAATAGGGGCTGAATTCTGTTCATCATACATGTTTTCATTCGAAATGTATTCGTTGCCGGAAATATCATTGAAGAGAGTTGATATGGATTCTACCACCGCGTGTTCACTGATAATTTGAGTTCTTACTGTGCTCAAAGGTAGCTCATCCTCATCTTCCCAATCACTATGAGAAGTCATCAACACATTCCAGCATTTTTTGATTGAATCTGCCTGCAATCCATTCCATGCGTTAGATAAAAGGCAGATTGCATTTCGGAGATTAAATGCTTTAATTTTTAATTCAAGGTCTGATCCCTCACATCCAACTAAGAACGCCAATAGATTTTTTTGTAGTGCAATTTTGTCAAATTTATAACGTTCTGGTCCATTGGCTGAAGGATAGCAGTGCAATTTGCCGGAAAACACATGACAACGATCATGCCGTCATCACTTTTTAACTCGCCATCTTTTGGATGACAAGGAGCGTTATTCAAAAGTAATAGCGCTTTTGTTGAAAGTCCTTTCGAACTTAAAAAGAGTCGTACCTAAAAGACACAAAAAAAAAACGAACGAAAAAAAGACCTACCAATGTCGAATGGAACCATTGTTCAAAGAATGCTAATGTCATCCAAGCATTTTTATTTGCCTTATATACAACGGGCATGTGGTCAAAATTTTTAAAAGATCGTGGGTTTACAGATTTACCGATGACGAATAGCTTAACTTTGTGTAAAGCCGATGCGTTGGTGCAGGCGAGAAACGTGATTCTTTCTTTAATTGTCTTTCGGCCAGGAGCTGACGATTCCTTAAAACCTACAAGGGTTTTGTTGGGCATAAGTCGGTAGAATAACCCGGACTCATCGGCGTTATAAATTTGATTGGGAGTCAAATCGAGCTCTCCGCCTTTTTCCTTAAATTTAATCAGGAATGGATCTACAAGCTGTGGTTTGTTTGTAAGTTTTTCTCCACAAATTTTCAACAGGCGAATTCCATGTCTTTTCTTAAAATTTGTCACCCAACCATTGCTCGCATTAAAAGATCTTGGCTTCTCTTTAATTTTTTCATGCAATGAGCACGCCTTTATTTTAGGACCTCGCTGGAAATTGGCACATTTTGCTTTCTTTGATTTAGGAACCACTTGCACAAAGCCTTTTCCATCTTAGGGTATTCGCCCCCTTTTAATGTAATCCTCTTTCCGGGTCCACATTCAGCATTAGAAACGCATTTTCTTATTGCACCCTCTTTTCGTTTTATTCTGCTTACTGTAGATTTATGAACATTATACTCACAGCATAATGATTTAATTGAAGCTCCTTTATTAAAATTTTCTAAAATTTCACTTTTGTTTTTAATTGATAGTTTCACAATCTTTTTAGTAACACCCATTTTTCGAAACACACAAGCAACTGATCACTGGACAAAATTCATTAAACTAACAAGAAAATCTTGCATTCAATAGATATGTACACACATATGTACATCACTCAAAAGTAGCGGTAAAATAACTGCCGAGACAAAATGTAACGCAAAAGACAAAAAGACAAAAACAAACATAGCCGAGAACCTGAGTAAATAAAGATACATATATCCATATAAAAACAAAAGTTG
Source organism: Pocota personata (assembly GCA_963082735.1). Classification (NCBI taxonomy): domain Eukaryota; kingdom Metazoa; phylum Arthropoda; class Insecta; order Diptera; family Syrphidae; genus Pocota; species Pocota personata. The sequence goes on along the minus strand of OY720432.1, from coordinate 40,410,786 downwards.
CACTTATCGAGTCAATTTTTTTTGAAGAGTTGCGATTACTGCGTCAACAGTGATGTAAATTCAGATGTTGCGAAAATCGAGGAGTTGCGTTAATCGAGAATGTACTGTACATATCTATGTATGCTATTAGCTCGTGACTTCTTCATTTGAAAATTATCCACAATTAATAAGAAGCGATGAATTTATAGCTTTTGTAAAAAGTGGTAAAAAGCAAAACAACTGTTTTGACCATATGTAAACAATTTGAATGCCATGTGCTTCAATATGATGAAGGTGACTTAGATATTAATTTTTAACAAAATCGCATTACCCACATTCGAGAAATATCCAGTTTTCGCACGTCTGCTAATAAGCAAAGTACCTGTCATCGCCAACGGTACCTAACTGCCAGTACTCAAAACATAAACACTAGCTATCCGCTACAGATAGAAATACTCGAACGCCGCACCACAACTAACTTCGGACGCGACGCCATTTGGAATGCTGTGAGAAAAAAAGAGATGACATCATCGATCATGTTTCATTGCAATTTCATCACTATACGGGTACGAAGACGTTTCTTTTGCCTCGGAGAACTCCGAGAAACTTCTGAATTTGTATTTAAATAAGAAATTTAAAGAAAATAATAAAAAAGGACAAACTTTAAAAAAAACGTTGTATTTACCGTGTTTATTTAATTGCAACATTCTATAAAAAATTTATCAAAAAAAAGAAAAAAAAAAATAACATGTCAGACAAGGGTCAGTCAGATACGACGCCACCAAATCAGGAGAGAAGAAATGAAATGGTGAGTCGCACGAAGCTCTCACGCCAGCTGAAACTTCGACTCAAACGTCTAGAAGAGAAGAGAGTCTTGCAACTCAAACGATTGCAGGAGGAAAGAGCATTGGATGTGGAGTATATGGACCAGCGCTTCAAGCTGTTAATGGATAAAGATTCAGACCAAGATGATTCGGAAGGTACAATATAGAAGCACGTAGGTGAGTGGCTTTAGACACAGTTAGATAAGACGCAACATGGCAGTACAGCAATTTACTTGCAAAACCCAAGTTAGACATCATCCCGACCAACTACAGAGGCGGCCATTAATATTGTACAGCAAAGGAATACTCAACAACCAGTCTCTCAGCCTGCTTCACTGCGTCCACTTGCTCCAAAGATTAATTACAATCCCGTAGTTCTGCCCGCAGCACTTCAGACAAAGTTCAATTACTTCAATTGTGGCCCCACAGTTCCAGAAAATGCATTTGCCTTAGCTGTTGAAAATACAGTAACGGGCATTGAAATCCGGACAGGGTAAACAAATTCTTTAACTTCAATTATCTTGAGAACTAGCAGGTAGTTGTTTAGGATTTTGCATAAAAAGGCTTTGATGACGTGATTCTTGTTCACTTTGTAATAGTTCATTGAAAAAAAGTAGTTTGAGTGAAAGTGGAAATAATTTTATTAATATGGAAAATAAAAAGAAAATGAGTGAAAAACAAAAGTCGAAATAATGACTTTAAAAAGTGAAAAATTAAGTGTTCGTGATATAGCACGAATAGTGGGATTTAGCAAGTCGTCAGTCAAAAAATTCGAGGCAATGGGCTCATTGCTAGGAAAAAAGGGGACGGGTGGCAGGAGAAAGACCACCAGCGCTGAAGATCAGCTTTTAAAACGAAAAATTCCGCGTGATCGATTCAAAACGGATCAGAGATAAGCTCACGGACTGTAAGGCTTCAAGAAGCTGGCTTGAACGCAAGATGACCGGCCAAAAATCCATTTATAAATACACGAATGCACTTAAAACGTCTCCAGTGGGCCAAAGATCATGGAAACTGGACCATAACAGATTGGAAAAATGTGAACTCCTCAGATGAGTCCAAGTTCAACATATTCGGCTCTCACGGAATACAGTACGTGAGGCGAAGAACTGGAGAAAGATTCAATGATGAGTGCGTGACAACAACCGTTAAACAAGGAGGCTCAAGGATGATTTGGGGATGCTCTTCTTATCACGGCGTTGGACGGCTGGCTCTAATAAATGGAACGGTGAACGCAGAAAAAAATATAAAGATATTGGAAGACAATCTGCTACCATCTTTAGAAGAACACTTGTCATACTCAGATTTTCCAAGACGATTGTGCGCCTTGTTACCTCGCGCAATTGGTAAGTGCCATTTTTTCACCTTCCCCAAAATATTAGCAAAACGTTCGTAAAGTTTTATTGTTGTAAATGCATTTTTTCATTACAGGTCAACAATTTTCTAACCGAGAATAGTATTGCAACATTGGAGTGAGCTAGAAACAGTCCTGTCTTACCCGATTGAGAACCTTTGGTCCATAATTAAGGCTCAGGTAGCGAAGAAACAGTCATAGACAATAACCGAGTTGAACAACTTCATTGAAAATTGTGGTATGAGGAAATCGCACTGAATACTTTACACAGCCCGATTATATCTATGCCCGACCGGATAAAAACCATAATAAAAATAAAAAGGTGGACTACAAAGTATTAACATCTTCAGTTCTCGGAAGTTTGAAAAGCCTGTGTGAGCGCAACGACATCTACCTGTCGATTATTTTCCTCCTTTTTTTCTTGCCATTAGGCACCATTGGTTTCTGTGTATTTTACTATGTCATATTACTACGTAATAAAGAATTCAATTTTAGTTTTTGGTAAAGACGCACGCCTTTGATTTTCTTTTAACACGCAATCCTCATATTGCACCACGAATTTCATAACAGAGCCACACTGTTACATGGCGCAGCCGGTATCTCAACCTACATACAATAAAGAAACAACCAACACCCGACAACAAAATGTCTCTCGTTCAGCAACTCTTAGAAACGACCATCGACGCAGAAATTCTGAACCAGTTCACGAAGGATGCACTCCAAACAGAAATCAAATCAAGAGGACTGGAAACAACAGCAACAACAAAAGATGAGTTAATTCAAATCATAATCAAACACAATAAAATCCTATCTACCCTTAAAGCAAGGAAAATCGAACCATCAGCAGGTACTTCTAGTTCGGTAGGGACTTGTCCAGCAGTTATTCAGACTGTCGTCATCAACCCAGACATGACGCAAACGATTTTGGAATGCAACGGGGAAGATAGCAACTCCACCGAGCAATTCATAAAATCCATCGAAAAAGCCGCAAAAATAATCGGATGGAGTGACGAGGTTAAATTAGTATTCTGCACCAGCAAATTAACGGGCATTGCAAGAAACTGGCAGAACTTCGAAGGCGATTCAAGGGACGACTGGAATATATGGCTCAATTCATTCAGGAAACGATTCATAAAGACACCAACATTACGCGAATGGAATGACAGAGTAAATGCACGTATCCAACGGCCGAACGAATCTATAATCCAGTACTTCAGCAGTAAGTTAGATATTATTTCTAAGCCCCCAAAGAATGTAAATATTCCTACGGAAGATCAAATTGCGTATTTACTCGAGGGTGTTGCTGACAATACAGACCGCCGTATTCTACGCATTGGCACACCTTCGACCATAACCGAACTATTCGAACTGGGGCAAAAACTTGACGATGACACAAAACACACCAGCAAACAGTTCCACAACACAACAACAATGTATCGCAACACTAGAACGCCACAGTTTACAGACAATAATTTCAAGAAACCAGCATACACAGAAAATACAAAAATAAATACTTATGTATGCCCACGCTGTAAAAAAGGTCAACACCCCGTTTCGCAATGTCCAATACCCTGTTACACATGCAATAGAACTGGTCATTCACTGAGCAACTGCCCAAATAAACCATCTCCAAAACAAGCAAACTGCGCATTGAAGTCAAAAGGTGGTGATCGAGGCTTACCCATCGTAGATGCCTATGCATTCGATGGAAAACCTATTTCCACTCTTATCGATAGCGGTGCTGAACAGTCAGTAATCGATCGTCGTTCTATACCACCTGATTATACAGTTCAAAAATACGAAGGCTCAGCAATAACTTCCATTGACAATGAGTGTAGACCTGTAGGACAAATTGGCCTATTCGTTGCAGTAGGCGACATATGTTGCACATTTGGTCCTGTAGCGGTGGTAAACAATGCACCAATACCACTGATACTCGGCAGCGATTGGAGAAAGGCCAATAACATTACCATAACTGTCGAAACGAACGGAGATGTCCAATTAAAACAAAATACGAACTCAGGCTACACCACACACACAAATATAAATTCCTGCATATTAAAACAAAGCCAGACTATACCACCATGTATTCTAAAAGAAGTCGAACATCAAATCTCAACATTTCCGAAATCTATATCTCCAACACAAATTCAAAAATTTCGAGAAATAGTCAGCAACAATTTACAAGCCTTCTCGACAGACAACGAGATTTTAGGATACTGCACCATAGATCAACATTCCTTACGTACAGTAGATGATATACCAGTTCGCAGAAAGCCCTACCGCTATTCATGGAGCGACCGCCAGTTTATAAACGAAACAGTAGAAAATTGGAAAAAACTAAACATTGCAAGAGATTCGCAATCTGAATATGCCTCTCCAGTTGTAATAGTTAACCAGCCTCATCATCCAAGTACCCCACGCAGATTGACAATAGATTATACACAGCTTAACAAAAAATTATATAAAGATAATTTTCCACCTCCACACATCGACGACATCATAGAGAAACTGGTTCAACAGGATGCACAAATTTTCAACACAATGGACATTAAAACAGCATTTATGACGGTTGCTGTCAAACCAGAGGACATTCACAAAACAGCATTTATAACTCAAGACGGTATATACGAATTTATGAGAATGCCATTTGGACTGACCAATGCGCCAAAGACCATGGAACGTATAATGAAGCAAACATTCGATAACACCGAAAACACTATTACATACATGGACGACGTAGGTCAATCAGCTCCGAACATTGACATAGCTATTAGAAATTTCGAAAACGCACTTAAACGAATAATCAAAAGCGGACTACGTATTTCTCTACAAAAGAGTCAGCTTTTCCAAATGGAAATATTCTTCTTGGGCTATGGTATTTCAGCACACGGCATACGTCCAGATCCTTCCCGTACAAACTCCATCGACAGATACAACAAAATTTTCAAAACAAAAACAGACGCTAAATCATTCCATGCATTTGCATCTCATCACAGAAAGTTCATCAAAGACTTTTCAAAGTTATCATTACCAATCCGCAACGCATATAATTCATCCCCATTCATCTGGACAGAAGAAGCAGCAGCAGCAGTCGAAATTTTAAAACAAAAATTAAAATCTCCACCAATACTGGGACATTTTAGGAATAATTGTCCAACGGAAGTTCAAATTGACGCATCATTAACCGGCTTGGGAGCAATCCTTCTACAAAAACAAAACAATCAGCAAGTAGTAATCGCATATGCTAGCCGTGCGCTTGCCGATAGTGAAAAAAATTTACATATTAACCAAATAGAAAGCCTAGCAGTACACTGGGCGGTTACTAATAAATTTCATATTTATTTATACGGATTAAAATCGTTCACAATAATTACGGACAATTGGACCACCGCTTGTTTATTACAAAACAGCAAATTTAATCGTAAATTCGCGCGATGGCTCCTAGATTTACAATCATACAATTTCACAATAAAACACAAATCAACCAAACAAAATATCTGCGCGGATGCACTTTCAAGAATTTCGGAAAATACAACAGCCCAACTAATTTTAAAATCAAACGATGAATCGCGAATTTCAATAGCCCAAATCAACGACCCGGAATGCAACGATATATTACAAATTCTAACTAGAGACTCTAATACAAAAAACGACAAAAAAATCAAAGAAAAATACTGCATCCAGAATAACATCCTGATGCACAAAGACAATAAAGGCCGCGGATGCATCCAAATACCGAAATCGCTTCAAACAACCATTCTGGAAATGTGTCACGACAACAGTGGACACATGGACAATGAAAAGACATTCTCAAAACTATCCAAACGCTATTTCTGGCCATCATACTTCAAGGACTGCAAGGATTACGTATCTAGCTGTAGCACATGTCAGCAATTTAACCACAGGACCACCAAGAGACTGGGCCTCTTGAAACCAAGAACAATCCCGGAAAGACCGTTTGACGTTATTTCAATGGATCACTGCAGCTTCCCAAAAGACAACAAAGGTAACACTAACATTCTAATTTTAATTGATCACACAACTCGATACATTGTTGCAAAATGTGTCCCCGACGTTAGTTCGCGCCATGTTACGAACCTAATAAAAAACAGAATCATTCTAATTTACGGCGCACCGAAAACCATCATCAATGATAATGCTACCAGCTTCACCTCACTCGAAGTTCAAAATTTCTTCAAAGATTACGGAATCCAAAGTCGCACGACTCCACCATATTGGCCCGAATCGAATGGACTTATCGAGCGCGAAGTTAAAACAGTTTCTTCAATTCTCCGAAAATACATTTCCGAAAGGGACATCGCACACTGGTCATCTTACATTCCTGAAATAGTACAAGCAATTAACGCAAGCAAACATTCATCACTTCAAGAATCACCCTTCTATCTACTCCATGGATTCGAAGCCAGAATTCGGGACGAACTTCTTTTGGGTACGGTAGAGTGCCAAGTCAATAGACCACAACAAATTGCACAACTTAACTCAGCCCGCCAAACAGCAATAGAAAAGCTAAACAAATCACAAAGTCAAGCAAAAACCAGTATCGATCAACATAGACTAAACTTTACCATGAAAGAGGGTGATCTGGTACTAGCATTAAATCCCAATAAAAATAGCAAATTATGCCCAATATATGAACCGACACCATATGAAATAACAAATATTCTCGGCGACAACGTTATAAAAATTCGGAAGTACAACGAACTTGGACAAGAAATAATAAGAATCGTTCACACCGGACAGATAAAAAGATATAAAGAAAGAAACAACAATCAGCTGCTAACTGACACTCACAATGGATTACAAAACATCATTGAGACAAATACCGGCGATGAGGAAGAGTTGCCAACTGAACAATATTCTACGAGTGATGGGTCATCAGTATATCAAATGGAAGATAGTGACAAAGAAAAAGACATTGAGGAAATCGTCGACCGGAAGGATACAGCACCGGTTCGCTTCCGAAAACCACCAAGATGGCTCCAAGACTATGAGAGGTAAATTGCCAGGAGTCAATTTTACAAGAAGGGGTCGTGTGAGCGCAACGACATCTACCTGTCGATTATTTTCCTCCTTTTTTTCTTGCCATTAGGCACCATTGGTTTCTGTGTATTTTACTATGTCATATTACTACGTAATAAAGAATTCAATTTTAGTTTTTGGTAAAGACGCACGCCTTTGATTTTCTTTTAACACGCAATCCTCATATTGCACCACGAATTTCATAACAGAGCCACACTGTTACAGCCTGTTTCTTGTAATCAAAATCTTAAACTCTAATCGCAATAAAAACTGTCATTATGCTTACACATTTACTCACTGTTTTTTGTCTTTTTTTCAATGAAACTTAAAACAAGAGTAGCCGTGGTGTAGTGGTAACATCAACGCTTGTCACGCTCTTGGTTCACGGTTCAAATCCTGATGTCAACAATCATCTATTTATTTCATCTGAAATAAATAAAAAAGTCGATCAATTGCGAAAGCTAAGTCAACTCTACTGCGAAGGCATAGCACTGGCAGTAGAGCGGTCATATGTCTGAAAATGCAATTTGATTGTGATGATGACATCAGGAGGATGGAAAAAAAATACTGTGAATCATGAGCAACGACAAAAGCAAAACAAACAAGCTCCCCAGTTATCTGGACGCTACCCTTGGAGTTTACAGAAACTTAATACCATCTAAGTTTCAAACCACTACACTAAATCTTTCTTTCTCTCTCTCTCCTTCACAAACGCCCGTGTCCTGTAATAGTATAAGAGTATTCATATCCTCTTTGGCGCGCGCAAATTTTAAAAAAAAAAATTTTAAAATGTTTGTATTAAAGCCCTTTTTCTGAAATTGGTTTATTGTTTTCCGAATCTGAAATGTATTTCAACAAATTAACGTTCGATAAAGATGGATGTTGATTAGGTGTCTTTAAAACCTCCAAACTTATTCTACTAAAATTAGTTTTTTCACTATGTCCGGATTTCTATGTCCGTTACTGTATGTGCTCACCTTAATAATCCGTTTCTCTTACAGGAACTAATTGAATGGCTGCCGGCCCAAATTAAGTTGAATTGGAGCTTTGGAGCTACATGCTCACCGAGCATCTCTGGGAGAAATATCCCAGAGCTTTAACTTGCATCGTACGAAATAGCATAGCATGTCATCCGCTATGTGGATGTCATGCTTGACTGTATGGAGACGGAGGAAGAGGCGATCCAGCTGTGCAAAGAGGTGAAACTGTTCCACCACCGATGCAGTTTCGTGATAAGAAGAGATTAGGAGAAAGTCGTAAACACACTCTCAATATGTGGGCTCTGCCACTGAAGCAGAAAAAGTTCTTGGAATGTGGTGGTGTAGCTCGACCGATTGTTTTATGTACGTCATAGGACAAAACGAAATAAACAAAAACATCTTAAGCGAAGGTAGAAAACCAACAATCATCTTTGACCCACTTGGACTTATAGCACATTTCCTGATTATTTTGAAGATCTTGTTCCAAGATTTATGGTGGAATCCGAATGGCTGGGATGACCAGATGAACGAAGAACGGTTTAGCAGATGAAGCTTGTGGGTCCGAATGTTGGATGCCATCGAGCAAATATGAATTCCAAGATGCTACTTAATGAACTTGAAATTTTGCAATGATTTGGGTACTGAGTTGCATACGAGGCCGAGAACTTTTCACCTTGCCCTCGTATCTTTGTGGATGGCAGTAAAAATAGCTTTGCAGCCATGGCATATTTCTGTATCTGCCAAGGAATCGGAGTGGAGTGCCGGGTGGTGGAAGCCAAGACAAGAGTAGCGCCGTTAAAGCTTGTATCGATGTCACGCTTAGAGATGGAGGCGGCCCAATTAGGAGTTCGGTTGGCTGACAGTATCTAAAAAAATATTTTGGTCAAAGTCAAGAACGGTGGTGTGCTGGATCTGAGCGGATCATCGTAACTAACGCCAGATTGTAGCCTACTGCGTCAGCGAAATTTTGGAAGTCCTCCGAAAGGCAGGAATGGCGATATGTCCCAACGAAACTCCATGTGGCGGATAAGGAGACGAAATGGCAGAGAAATTAAACCTTTGAGTCATCCGACCTCTGGTTTACCGGTCCATTTCTCCGAGAAACTACTGAATTTGTATTTAAAGAATATAATAAAAAAAGGGGAAACTTTAAAAAAAAAATCTTGTTACCGTGTATATTTAATGGCAGTATAAACAGTACCGTTATTCCATCGAACTGAGTACGCAGTCTTATGGCAAATATGGACATTTCCGCAAATAATAATTTTAATTAAAATCGTTGAAGTTGTTTTCGAGAAAATGTAATTTTTTCAAAGTAAAGTACCGTTAATTTTGAGGTTAGAATTTAAATCCCGATTTCATCTCACAGATCCCAGATATGAAGTTTGAACTAAATCTGTCCAGTTATTTGGGCTGCAGACGATGTACAGACGAACTTAATTGCAAGACTGTCTTTTTCGAGTTTCTCTATTACAGTAACGTCAAGTTTGATCAAAATCTCGAGATCGAAAGCTTTCAGGAAAACAATAACTTTGTTTTAGATGAGAATATTAAAAACGTACTTCAGTTCACATGTTGAGCAGTAGAAAGCAAGTTCATATGCATAACTTTAAAGAATTGTACCTATAGTTCTGACGAAGTAAGTACGTTACTATGATATTTACAGTTAATATCCAAAAAGCTGCATGGGCTGCAACATCTCTAGCTAAGAAACTAGCACAGATTATAAATGCTGCATTCAGGATAAGGTATGTACCTAACTTAGCATGTGGAAAGTCGCGGAGGTAATTATGATACCTAAACCAAGGAAACCATCTAGTGGTACTGCCCCATATCGATTCTGCCTATGTCTGCATAAGATACGAGTAATTGAAGAAAAATCTCTAATCCCAAACCATCAATTTGGTTTTAGAAATAAGCACTCCACGATTGATCAGGTGCATAGAATAACCGATAAAATCGAAAAAGCATTTGAAGAAAAAAAAGATATGCAGTATATTTCTTGATATAGCTCAAGCTTTCGATAAAGTATGGCAGAAAGGACTGATACATAAACTGCAAAAGCATCTATCAAAGAAATACTCAGAAATCCTTGAGTCTTATATACTCGTATTACAGCGATTTTTTATAATCAAACAACATTGAGGAAAATAGAAGCTGGTGTACCACAAGGCAGTGTCTGTTTTATAGCCCTTATTCTGCCTTATAATCTGACTTGCCATTTAGTGATGAAACAACTGTGGCGACATTTGCAGATGATACTGCTATCCTTGAAGGCAGTGAATAATAATAACAAATAACAATCTTCCGCACATCCCAGTAATAATAAATGATAAAGTAGAATACGCATACACAGCCAAATATCTAGGTATGACACTAGATGCAAAACTGCGCTGAAAAGCTCATGAAAAGATAAAAAGAGAACATGCGCTACGGTAAAATGTATTGGCTTATAGGGAAATACTAGTGTTTGTCCAATTACAATAAACTACTATTTTATAAGCAAATTCTAAAACCAGTATGGACCTACGGGCTCCAGCTATGGACATGCACATGCAAAAACAATTTACAGAAAATACAAACATTTAAAAATAAAGTACTACGGAATATAGTAAATGCACCATGGTACATAATAAACACTGATCTGCATACTTGCAGGGATCTAGAAATTGAAATGATTAAGTTGAAGTCAAAAAAGTAGCTAATAGACACAAACTTAGACTTCTGTCGGAACAATTAAATACTAGCAATCTGACTAGGAGATTAAGAAGAGTAAACCTTTTGAACTAGCTAGATAGGTAAAAAAAAAAAAAATACAAAAAGCTAAAACAATATTTAATCATCCGCAGATGAATACTTGTCATAAACACCTTAAGATATGAAAGACAAATTGCTGATTGGTCTAACGACTAGGCGCAATAAAGTTGGCTCGTTTTTTTTTTTTGACTCGGGAAACCATGAATTCACTGAAGGTTGGCCACTATAGAAGAAGCTTTCATTGGTCGTGATGCTAAGGTGAGAGCTTGGGTGGGACCCTTCATGCAGATGTTTCATGAAGATCTGTTCAGTTACTATATCCCCTAGAGATTACTTCTTCTTCCTCGGTGGGAGGATGTTAAAAATTATGTGGCGACTCTAACTATCTCATTATATTGTAATATGCGAGCTACGGCTCGAGTAGATAAAACGTTATTCTGTGAAATTATTTCTTTATTTTCTAGTCTATAGAACAATTCAAGTTCACACTATACTATTCTTCGCAAATTCTTTCCTTACAAGGTCTCTTTCTTCTCAAATCACTTTATCTCATTTCAGTTACTTTATTCACAAATCCAAACTAATTACTTCTTCTTGTTAACTCTTAACTTTCAATTTATCACAAAATTACAACTTCGCCTATTATCACTTTTCCAATCTCTTCGTGTGGTTCGAAAACCAACTGCCCTGCCTCGATCGCCATCTGTCCTTATATAGTCGCATTTCTGATAGCCAGAAACTTCTAGCAAATTCTTCGACCACTGGAATGAGAAAATTCTGATGCAATAATTCCAAGATGACAGCTGCAGCCAATAATCTCTTGTGGTTATAATTCTCTCTTAATTCCGCGACGTCGTCTTAGACATAATCCGTCTCTTACCGTGGACACGAACCTCTAATGAAAAGACACTTCGGAATGTGTTGCTTACTTTTGGGGCGTAGTTATTATGCTACATTATGTTACAATATTATATTTCACGTTTATTTCACTCTAAATAATGCAATAGTTCTTTATACATACACTTTTGACACGAGAAGAGTGGAGCATTAATTTTTTGTATCCCGTATAGCGAAGATTTCCTAATATAAATTCGTATTCCTTTAAGTCTCGGTCTTTCTTTTAACGTTTACGTTTGTAACCTTGGCATCCCTCCGTCTGTCCGACCGTTTGCCATCAGTTTGGGCCGAAGCAGTATAAGTGTAAACATTTTTAGAATCCGCCCATAGACAAGCCCAGTTTAAAAATAAATCCTTTTTTTAGTATTATAGAAAACAGTACTTGTCCTTTATAGAAATTGAAGTGAAAACTGTTTTTGACATATAGCCGCTTATTCATATTAGAAAATTAGAATTCGTTTACGTTTACAAAGGTCACCAAAATTTCATACAATCTATCAATTGGCGAATTGTTAAAAGGGACGATTTAATGTCTCCCAAAGACTCCGGCTTTCAAGTCATCAAAGTCAAATACGCTATTTTTCAAAATAAAGCCCCTTACCACCTACTAGGCTGGACATGCCAATTGCACAATATACTCGTACATAGCTCATGCTTCCGAAGCTAATGAATTTCAAATGAATGTCAATAAATTTAGGTATGGATACATGTATCGGCAGGTGAATGGCATCTGTTCAATTTTTTATAACCGTCGCAGTGGTTCCTATGTGATTCGATATATGCATTAGTGTCGATATGCACACACGGTTATATGTAACGTTAATTGATTAGAACTAAGTGCCAATAACAAATACCCAGATAAAGCATGGTGCGGTGCCAGAATATGTGCAATCAGCAATGCATCGGAATGCATTGCAGGTCCCTTTCTCGTCGAGCAGGATAGTGGCTCCCCTAAATCGTAACCCAATTACGGATACAAATTGTCCATGTCAAAGGGGCCGGCAATTGTTAGGATGAAGTAATAGAAGGACTAGAGAGTCGTTTTGCATAATTGATGGCAAATTGGAAGCAGTGTTTTGCTACCAGCATATTTAATGCAACATTCGATTGCATTAGTTGAGTGAGCGAAAGGGGTGAGAATTTTGCCCGGAGGTTTCCTAACATGTTATTATTGATTTTATGGAATTGTAACTTAATTAAAAAATCAATAAATCTAATTTTTAACACTTTTCGCACTAAAATAAGCACTTATAGTGTGTGAGTTTTACAAGAAATAAGTGCAGCTTAAACCACTATTTATAGGTATAAACCAGTTGATCAGCCGAAGTGCGTCTCACTATGCTTAGCTATAAAAATAAATTGTTTCTAATATTTTTTCAGTAGTTATTAAAAGTTGTGTAGCACGTTCAATATAAATTCTGACAATAACACTTCAGCAGAAGTAAAACGAAGAATATGTCAGTATTATACGAGTATATTCACCATTACTGGCAACTCTTATGTATAGGCAGTAATTGGTAAGATTGTGTCGTTAATCTGTCAAAGGCGAGTTTCTGACGCCTTGCCTTAAGAAAATTGACCTGTCAGCGAGCACGTTTTAAAAAGCGCAATAAATTGGAAGTATAATTAATGTATTAAGTGTGTTTCACTATCCGGATTTATAACACTAACGACGAGAAAAAAGCGAATAATAGACAGTATGCACGATACTGGAGTAGCAAATGCAAATACGGGAGTCGGCATCGTCTTCGACGTTTGGGAGGTTCGACCAATTCCAATCAGCATCCATGGCTTGGAATTCTTCTTTGAAGCAAAAGGGATTAAAAATGAAACAAAAGTAAAAGCCATTTTCCTTGCATGTGTCGGAGAAACAACGTATGAAATTATACGCTCCCTATTAACACCACTGACACCGGTCACGTTCTTACCTTCCAGAATATTTTGGAAAAATTAGATGGTCATTTTCATCCAAAGCCTAATCAATTTGTGCAACGGTATACTTTTTATAAGATGGGTCAAGAGATAGACGAGCCGATAGCGGATTTCGTGAAAGATCTAAGAAAGTTATCTGAGAACCGCAAATTTGCAGAATTAAATAATATGTTACGAGACTAGATACATAGTATGTTGAGTTTCCCAGGAAGCTCTATAAAAGAGGCTTCTCAGTGAGCCAAAATTGGATTTTCGACGAGCATATGAGCTTGCGCTGGCTCATGAGACAGCACAGAAAAACGTACTCGATGTACGTGGTAGTAGTGAAGTTATGGTGGTGTCAAGCCGCACCAACAAGGGTATAAAGCGAAGAATTTTCGCAAATGCTTTCGCTGCGAAGGCAACCACCCACAAGAAAAATGTTTTTTTAAAGTCAAAAACTGTGACTTTTGTCTGGGGAGAGGTCATAGCAGCAGGGCCTGCTATAGGAAAAAAGGTAGTCAGAGGGAGAAGGAGCACAAAGTTCACATACTGTAAGAGAAGCCGAAGGTCAAGGAAAAAACTAAAAGTTTTAGGAGCTACCCAGGAGAATGTAATGTTTAAAAAAAGAAAGATGCAATTTGAAGGTTGTTGTCGTTTCAGGTGCAGGTAGGAGTTTGTTGGGACGAAATTGGTTCTTCACGTTGGGTATGTATATCGGGACTGGACAAAAATGAAGGCTAATTACTCCTGCGTCTTTAATGAGGATTTAGGAGCCCCTGTAGGGCCAGCTGTTAGCATTGAGGTATTACCCGGGGTTACATCAATTTTTCTGAAGCATCGCGTTTGCGTTAAGTAAAGTGGTAGAGGAGGAAATCGATAAGCTGATTGAACAACAGATCCTAGAGCCGGTTAAAGCATGATGGTTCTATGGATATGTGGGGACTACCGAGCACCGTTAAAGCGATTATTAAACCAAACGCATACCCATTGCTGGTTTACTCAGAGGCCATGGCTGCAATATCGTCGAGAAAAGTGTTCACAAAGCTGGATCTTCGGCAAGCGTACCAACAATTAAGAGTAGATGATTTTACGGCCGAATTACTCACGTTGAACAATCGTAAAGGCTTGTTTAGAGTAAAAAGTTTACCATTTCGAGTCTCAACTACACCCGACATCTTCCACAAATTTATGGAAAATTTGCTTCGTGGATGGAAAAGGTGTTTCCTGATGACATTATTGTGTCGGGGAAAGATGTGGATATACATGACAAAAACCTTGAATGTGACCTCGATAAATTAGGGAGAGCAAATCTAACGGTTCGGGAGTCAAAATGTGAATTCAAGAAAACGGAGATCGATTTTCTGGGATATCATATTTCCGGCGCGGGGATTGCACCAAATAAATTTAAAGTGGAGGCTATTCAGAAAGCGCCCATCTCGAAAAACAATGAAATGTTTCAGTCATATATAATATAACACTCCTCTCTGTTTAGGAGATGCATTTTTATAACCAATTCTTACCGAACAAGGCATCCAAAGCCGAAAGATTACATAAGATACTAGATAAGAACGTTTCGTGGACCTGGACCACACTCAGGTGTTTAATGCGATGAAAACAAGCCACTGATACTTTCTTGCGATGCGTCGCCATACGGTGTAGGCGCGGTGCTGGCACACAGAGACCCTGAGGGAAACGAGCGACCAATTGCCTATGCGTCCTGCACACTAGGAATTAGCGAACGTAACTATGCTCAAATCGATAAGGAAGCATTAGCAACAATTTTCGGAGCGAAACACTTCCACCAATATATTGCAGGCCGATCCGTTTTAATTACGACTGACCATAAACCATTATTAGGTATTTTCAATTCCAGTTATGGTTTCACCTCGCATGTTAAGATGGTGTTTATTATTGGCAACCTATGACTACGAGATAGAATATCGATCCGGAAAGCTAAATGCGAACGCGGATTGCCTAAGTCGACTGCCACTACTGATATTCTACTTGTGGAAGGAGAGACGTTGCACTTAACCCCACTAATCCGGCCCGAGCAGATTGCATGCGAAACGGCGAAGGATCGGAATTTTACGAGGGTAATGCATTGGATTTTGCTTAGTTGGCCGTTGAAAATGGAAGGCAATTTTCTCCAAAGGACAACCGATTTGTCTACTCACAAGGGCTGTTCTTTATGGGGCAGCCTGGTGCTAATACCACTTAAGTTTCAAGATCAGATTCTGGACTGGCATGCTAACCACCCCGGAATAACGAATATGAAAGCTTTCGCACATAGCTATGTATGGTGGCCTAAGCTGAACCAACAGATAGAAGAAAAGGTCAGACGACGTGAGTAGTGTCAAAGAGACAGACCGAATTCGCCAGCAGCATCACGACAGTATATTCACCCAGAACCAAATCCTATGTTCACGATTCATTTGGATTTTACGGGCCCCTACAAGGGTCATACGTTTTTACTAGTAGTAGATTCGATGCCAAGATGGCTGGAGGTAAAACTAGTGGCTCATCCGTCAGCGTCCGAAGTTGTTCGGAAATTGAGGGAAATTTTCGTGATCCATGGTATACCAAAGAGAGTCATCTCAGATAATGAAACGGCATTCGTTTCAGAGGAGCTCAGAAAGTTTTATAAAAACAACGGAATACAATTTCATACCACTGCAACCTATCATCCCTCCAGTAATGGACAGGCGGAAAGGATGGTACGTTACACGAAAGCTTCTTTAGCTACCCTAGTGGAGGGGGGTATGCAATTAAGATTACAAAGATTCTTATTTAAACAACATACTACGCCACGCACAGTAATGGGAAGAATACGAGAGGAGTTGTTAATGGGACGGAAGCTCCGAACGGTGTTGGATATTTTGCATCCAGATAACATATGTAAACGTAATGAAGAACAAGCAAAAGGCATGGGCAAGCAAGTACGAACTTTTAATATAGGAGAGACCGTTTTTATGCGCAATTATTCGCATGCAGCAACATGGATAAAGTGTCGTATGTTATCCAGGCGTCAGAAAATCAGATAGCAAGACGGCATGTGGACCAAATACGAGACCGAACTGGAGGAAGACCTATAGGCTTAAGGGACGAGTTTCAGGCCTTAATCATACCAGTCACCCGTTCAACTTCAGAAACTTCGGAGAAATCAGCTGGATTAGACATCCCTACGCGTTCAGAAGTCACCAGTACCAGCTACCAAACGTCGACCAACACCCATGACAGTCCAATCACGAGTACGAGTACATCTACAACGACAGCCACTGATTCCTGCCTCAGATGGAGAATCATTATCACCCAGACCCAACGTTGCTCGGGGGTCTGGCGGTCTGGCGACCATCTAAAGAGAGAGGACTGTTATATATTCAGCATTACTAGCAACTTTTAGGTATAGGGAGTAATTGGTAAGACTGTGTCGTTAATCTGTCAAAGGCGTATTTCTGACGCCTTGTCTTGAGAAGATCGACCTGTCAGCGAATGTTTTACAAAGCGCAATAAATTGGAAGTATATTTAAAGTATTAAGTGTGTTTCACTATCTGCGGATGAAGGTATCCTCGGTCGTTTCGAGAGAAAAATTCTCCGGAAAAAATTCGGTCCTATTTGCGTTGACGGACTTTGGAGGAGAAGATTCAACGACGAACTTTACGAGCTGTACAGCGACATCGCCCTAGTCAAAGAGTCTTCGAATCCAAGCCAGAGGGACAATGTAGAAGAGGACGACCTCGCCTAAGGTGGTGCGCACAAGTAGAAGGCGACCTCAAGGACCGAGGCTAGTTGATTGAGGCCCAGGTTCACCCCGAACTGTAGCCCCATCTAAGTAAGTAAGCAGTAGGTTTAATATGAATGCTGTAAAGAATTATTCTTTTATTTTGTTTGTAAGAGCTCGCTCGTTGGATTTGAAAATTACGCAAAGTCAAAAAGTAGCATAGTACCAATGCTTTCAAATTTGAAAAAGTTTTAATTTTAAATTCATATTCACAAATTTAAAATTTTTTTTTTTTTTTCTGTTGCTTCTTATGAGCAGCATTTCGGTATTTTTCTCCCTTAAAACTTTTATGCGTTTCGTGTTTGGTGTTATTATTCGGATTACAGATGGTGGAGCGCAATGTTTATATTGTAAAAAATGTCTTGAAAATTCCGAAATTGCCGCAAAACTAAAAGTGCGTTTAGAGTGAATAAAGAGGATCTTCATGTAAATTTAATCGAAAAGGTAAGACGAAACAAAAGTACTTTTATGCTGGCATTTGAAATGAGATGTGCAATCAATCCAGTAATGCCAATAATATTTTTGACGTGTGGGGTAGATCTAGTAGATGGAGGCTAAAATTGAATTCAGAAGGGCTACATTCTCTATTTTAATAATTAATTTTAATTGGGTTGCCTACTGACTGTCGTCGCGCGCGCATGTAGATTACGATCGCTACAAAAAACAAAAAAAAAATAATTCTATCAAATAATAATAATTTTTCGCGCCCGTCAAATTACATTCAGTGTGGTGCAGTGGAAAAAAAATAAATAAATAATAATAATAAAAAATTAAAAATAAAATAAACCAGTGCTAAAAGTGCAGTGGAAAAAATAAAGAAAATAAATCAGTGCCGGTGCTTTCCATCTTTCACCTCCTCTCACCCGCGGTTGCGCTTCTTTGTTATCGCAATTGGAGTACGTACTATGTATGTACATACTCCCAGCCGCGATGACTGAGAGAGTGTAACATTTGATGCACAGCGGGCTGTGAATGTTTATCCGAATAGCGGACCATAGCTGATTGTCGTTTGGGCATAGCACCTGCGACAGTTTGTTTTGGAAAACTATTCATTGGATCTTCACTTCACAGCTTCGCCTAGTTACGTCAGAGTTGTGTCTTTTTGTGTTTCTATATTGTAGTGATGAGGGAATTTAGGGTTGATCTTACCAACATTCGTGGGCTTAGAATGAATTTTTTTGATGTGTACGCCCACGCCTATTCCCATAAACCAGCTGTTTTGGCACTAAGTGAAACACAGGTAGTTGAAGAATCTTCCGATTTGAAACTGCCTGCATATAACTTAGTGTCATTATTCTTTCCCCACTGTGGTCTCACCATTTACGTCCGTAGTGATATTGCTTACCAAGTTCCACCACAGTATGGCCACTGTTCCAACCTGGAATTTAATTTCAAATGGCTAAAATTCACCGTCCGTAAGCAAATAATTCACTACTGCTTTATTTATAGAAGCCCTAGTGCGGACAGCAACTCAACTTTTGACGAATTTGATGCGCTGTCTGATTCCATCACTCGAATTGTCTCCTTGTACCCTCATACTGAAATCGTCATTGCGGGCGATTTCAATATACACAATTCGAATTGGCTTCAACATTCTGGCCAGATAACACCCGAAGGAAGGTATGTTGATTTTTTCGCTGAGGTAAACAATTTGACTCAGCTTGTAAATGAGCCTACACGTATACCGGACATTGAAAGTCATTCCGCCAACACTTTGGACTTGTTTCTTACTTCGCACCCTGATAAATACACTATTGATGTTTTAGCGCCTCTAGGTCGGTCTGACCATAATATCGTATCAGCTAAATGCTCGTACTCCGACCACTCAGTTAAAGAAAAAACACCTAAAAGGAAAGTATGGCAATACGAGAAAGCCAACTGGAGCGGTCTCAATAGCTTCTTTAGGAGTTTTAACTGGTCGCTATGCTTCCTCGATAGCGACGTGGATGCCGCTGCTGATATGATCACTAACACCATACTCTTAGGTATGAATGACTTTATTCCTAACAGAATAAAGAGCATTAAACCTAAGGTAAACTCGTGGTTTGACCAGAGCTGTAAAGAGGCTATCAGGTTGAAAGAAGTAAGTTTTCGGTCTTCTAAAGCCAACAAATCTGAGGAAAACCGAAAAAAGTTTAAACAAGCCAGAAAAGACTGCAATGCCCATATTCGACGTGTAAAATTCTTACATGACCAAAAATTGAGGCAAAAAATCCTACAATGTCCCAAAGGTAGTAAAAATTTTTGGTCATTCGTCAAAAATATTAAAAATTCTGCCTCGTCTGCCATCCCCACACTCATTTACAATGACATTCCAGCTGTCAGCTCCTTACACAAAGCTAATCTGCTTGCTGCTCACTTTGCAGCGAACTCCACGCTGCCAGATAATGCTTCTCCACCTGTATTTGAGAGCGTCGAATTTTCCATGGGACAAGTCCACTTTCGCACTCGTACAGTTGCAGGAGTACTTAAAGGTCTTAACATACACAAATCCGCTGGTCCAGATGGTATCCCCCCCATAGTTCTGAAGAGGTGTTCTTCTACGCTGGCAAAACCTCTGCGTTAGCTTTTCTGTCTATCCTACTTTCCAGGGCTCTTTCCGAGTAGATGGAAAACAGCATTTGTCCAGCCCGTCCCTAAAAAAGGCGAATCTTCCTCCCCGTCCAACAACCGACCCATTGCACTTACGTCCCTTCTTTCCAAGGTCATGGAAACGCTGATAAATCGTCAGCTTATGAAATATCTCGATTCACGAAAACTCCTTAATGACCGGCAGTATGGTTTTCTTAGCAACAGGTCCACTGGTGATTTGATGGCATATCTCACCGAGAAGTGGAACCAATCTCTCCATCACTTCGGCGAAACCAAGATGGTTGCGCTTGATATTTCAAAAGCATTTGACAGAGTTTGGCATCAGGCTCTTTTGTCGAAAATGCGTGCATATGGCATCGATGAGTCTCTTCTTCAATGGATTAGAAATTACCTTTCGGGGCGTTCAATACAAGTTGTTTTGGATGGCTTCAAGTCTGCAATTCACCAAATAAATGCTGGTGTTCCCCAAGGCTCTGTTTTGTCTCCGACTCTCTTTCTCATTTTTATAAATGATCTCTTGTCTGCAACTTCTAATCCAATCCATTCCTTCGCTGATGACAGTACCCTCAGTTTTTCATATTCGTTTCCTAACTCACGTCCTTGCTCTTCGGCCGTAGAAGGGGAACGGCAACGTATGTTAAACACGTTAAATTCCGACCTGGACAGCATAATTAAATGGGGTTCAACCAACCGCGTGGAATTTAATGCTTCCAAAACACAATGCTGTCTTCTGTCTCTCAAGCGAAACCAAAACCCTCAACCATTATCCATGTATGGTACTTGCATCATTGAAACCGAAAGACTTGCCATTCTCGGTATGTGTATTAATAACCATCTTCGATGGAATGATCACATATTCGAGGTCGCCAAAAATGCTGCAAAATGTCTAGGATTCCTTAAACGGTGCAAGAAATATTTTACCCCGTCTGATCTGGCCTCAATTTATAAGGCATTCATCCGCCCTAAGCTGCAATATAACGCCCATATCTGGTCTGGTGCACCCAAGACCGTTTTGCACATTCTTGATAGGGTACAAAATCGCGCGTTAAAACTTATAGGTGATAGAGACATTGTGAATTCCATTCATTCACTAGAACATCGGAGAAATGTCTCCTGTCTCTCCCTGTTTTATCGTTTCTTCCACAAAAAATGCTCCAGCGAAATAGCCAGTTGCATTCCTCCCCTTCAAAATTTCACCCGCAATACGCGACATACTTCGAATGCACATCAGTTTACCCTGAAGCCAAACTTCGGTCGTACTGTCAAATATAGGGATTCATTTATAAGCCGAACAACACGAATGTGGAACGATCTACCAGGCTCTGTATTTCCCCATCACTACAACCTTCAAACATTCAAAGCCAACGTGCATAGGTACCTCCTCTGTTCCTCTTCCCCCTTTTCCCTGACGCCCGTGCCCTGAAACAATTAAAGGGTATTAATACTCCCTTTGGCGCGCGCAGATTATAAAAACAAAAAATAAGGATATATGTATGTACATACATTACACTATAGATACCACTAATGGTATTGATCAAATTTGTTTTCATATTTTAATCTTGTATGTAAATGCCTCCATCTAAAAATCATCAAAATCGGAAAGGTTTTCTTTCATGTGGCTAGATCAACAACCTTAGATTAGGTTAGGCTGCTTGGTTGATGAGGTCAGAAAAGACTCAACTCATCCCACTTAGGTCTTTATGGTCCCACTTCCTGTACTGGGTTACTACCTTAGTGCTCGTTGATGATTAGCGCCTCCGACCACTGTGACGTCCCCCGCCCATTGTGTGTTTTCATAAAAGGTTATAGCCAGTGAGCGCACCTATCAACACTGACGGTTTTCTGTAATTTTTTAGAAGTTTGTTGGTTTTGGCATTGTCGTGTTTTGGTCAAAGCTTCCTTGATATGTCCTAGGTATTAAGCGAGTTCCACCTATTATTGGCTGTCATTAGGATCTCACACTCAACTGGCTCTCTGAGGTTACAGAATAGAGGCTTAATCTATTGGGGTGCTTAATTGTGGTCTATTGCCGATCCTTTTATTGCAAGTTCGTCAGTTATCTCATTTCCAGTTATATCCCGATGATCAGAGCCCAACAGAGAGTAATATTGTGCTGCGAGCCAAGAACCTTAAGTTCTTCGCAACAGCGTCGTTCTAGCTTGGACTTGATTTCAGTAGTTAAAATGGCTTTAATGGCCGCCTGATTGTATATAAAAATGGTGCTATCATCTCGTGGTATTGCCATCATTGACACCATACACTGCTGTGGTCAGGAAGTCTGATTGAGCGGTGTATGTTTAGTTCTTCAAAAAATTTACGGCGGGTTTGAGTTCCAGCTGTTTGATTGTCTGAAAAAAAAAAAAAAATTAGGACTAGCATGTTGAGAATTGTTTCCAGCTCTGCTGTTGGCGTTGTTCTAATCGCGCTGGTTGTGGGTATGCATGCTAGTCTCTGTATTTGTGTCATTGCCTTAAGATTGGTTGCTTTATCTACAGCCCGCTATCAGATTACATTGCCATACATGAGTATTGGTCTCACGATTGCTGTATACATCCACAGAATTATCTTGGTTTGTTTCCCACCTTCTACCGAAGATTCGATTGCATGTGTAGAAAGCGGTCGCTGCCTTTTTACGTTTTCATTGACATTAAGCTTCCAGTTAAGTTGCCTGTCGAGCATGGTTCCTAAATATTTCGCACTATCAAATGTCCCCCCCTCAATAGCTGGTAGTTTGAGTTACAGTATAATTTTTTTTATTAGTGAACAGCACAAGCTCGGTTTTATGGGGATTGACCCCAAATCCGCGGACGGCGAACATATAAATATAATAAATGAAGTAAATGAATATAATACTCACATTCATAAAGGAACATTTTGATATTAAGTATTATAATTAAATTGAATTTAATTACTCATTGCATTACAGCATTTGTACGTCATTTAAAACTTCTTCTATGTCATCACATATTTATTTTTCGTCTTCATTAATGGAGAAATAAACCATATTCAATTCTACTTGTTTTATAATTTCTGAGAAAATGGTTTGTTTTTACAGCATTCTTCTTCTGATTAACAAAATACTATTTAGGATCTTTTTATAAATTCATTAAACTGAAGATTCTTTCAGTGGACTGGTTTAATAAACTATAATATTAGGTGAAATAGTATTCAAAATTCTTCCTTTTCAGCCGGCACGACCTTTAAATTTGTTCTGCTAAAAATACAGTTTTCTAAATAGATCACACTGGGACCTGCACAATATTACTGATGAGCAATGAGCAAGCAGTTTGTTTGTGTAGTGTACGAGTATGTGTAGGATCGACGCAGTAAAAGCATTGACAAGCAGTGCGGTTATACTGTAGAGGAATCGCAATCATTGCCGCACACTCACGGCAATGAGTAAGCAGTGTATGTACCCCTCTCCTAAGGACTACCGCCGGTGCCGTGGCGGATTCTAGATTAGTATTTACCTCAAGATAATACATACAAGTTCATTCAAATCCATTTAGTCATTTGGCTAAAATACCATAAAAGAACAAATTATAACTTAAAATAAAAAAAAAAACTTTAAAAAAAGATACACAGTTATGCTTACAATTAAAAAAAAAAATTCCAATATGCAAAGATAGCTATTACAGGAATCGATTAAATTCTTTTAACAGGAATTTAAAACGTGAATGGGAAGTAGTAAATAGCATTCTAGGTAAGTCATCTCGGTCGAAAAATCCAACAGTGATTCATATTGATGGTAGGGTAGCATCCGATAAACTTGAAATCAACACTTCCCGCCAATGACGATTATTTGGCACAAAATCAGCCAAAACAAAATCACTAATGTGTCAAAACAGTTTGTTTACCATATGTCTAAGCTCGGTTCATGACGTTTTGGATATGTCAAAATCGACCAGCACTTACTGCTGGAGCCGTCTATTGACTTAGACACGGCCAAAAAACGTAGTTGCGCACCTAATAATAGCTATTTCTCTTCTATAGCTGAAGCCCTACTACCGAACCCTAACCTTGAAGGTTGTACGAATTGCAATCGCATTGTTTCTTTCTAAAGGGACGCCTTTTTTTGAACCGATAACTTCTTGGGAGTTATTGAAATCGATCGGTTTAAAAAACTCTAATTCGCGCGGATATGATGGTATATCCAATAGAATTTTAAGAAAATATCTCATGGTTTGTGGCCGACATTCTTGTTTCGATATTTAATAAAATTATTCTCAGTGGGAATTTTCCTGATGCACTTAAAATAGCGGATGTGGTACCGCTCTATAAAAACGGCGATTCTAACAGCGTCACGAACTATAGACCTATCTCACTTCTCCCATCTATTAGCAACATTTTTGAAAAATTAGTAAAAATTAGGGTCCTCAAGTTTTAAATAAGACCCTTTTCTTTACTCCAGTCCAATTTGGTTTTCAAAAAGGTAAATCTACTGAAGAGGCACTTTTGGACTTTTGTTCGCAAATATATTGAAATTTGGACAGAGAAAAGCATAGTGCAGGCTTATTTGTGAATATAACCAAAGCCTTTGACATGATCAATCATTCCATACTTTTAAAAAAAACTTCAAATGGCTGGCTTTCCAAGATTTATGCTTGCGTGGTTCGGATCACACTTGGAAAATAGATCACAAAGGGTTAAAATAGATGGAATCAGGAGTGTAATTCAATGAATTAAAATTTGTGTGCCACAGAGAACGGTTCTAGGACCGATTCTTATCTTTATTTATACCAATTCTCTTTTGGAGCTCAATTTTAAGGGCATTCTGACGGTATTTGCTGACGATATAGGGTGCGCATATGGATCTGTCTCTCCATTAGACTTAGTTGCGGATATAAATTGGGATCTGAATTTGCTTAGGAATTGGTTTGCGGATCATAAGTTGGTAATTAGTTCCAAAACTAAAATTTTGTAGTTCAGTCCTTCTTCACAACTCTACGAGGTAAATTCTTTCATGCACCTGAGTGCCAACAATTCAAATTGAATGTTTGTTCTTGTAATACCTCATCCATTTTTTGCAGCTATTTTGACTGTAGTGAAAAGTGTTTTCAAATTAAGAAAGTTAATTAGTTCAAGTATTTAGAGTTGTTAATTGATTCCAAGATGAGTTTTTCAAACCATAATGAGATATTGAGAAAATATTTTCGCTACACTTTGAGGAATTTCTTTTATTTAAGGAGAGTTTGTTCTTCCGAGCATTTGAAAACCATATACTACGGTTTATTCCATTCAAAATTGCAGTATGGCATCGCTTGATGGGGAGGTATCTATTTAAATAAAATACAGCCTCTTCTAATCTTACGAAAATGTATTTTGTGACTAATTTGTAATAAACATCATTTACATTCTTCCTTTCCGCTATTCCGTGATTTGAAAGTTCTTCCTGTTCGCCACTTATACTGTTTCAAAGTGCTAAGAATATTGTTCTCTAGATCTGGCAGTATTAATTTTAGAATCCTCGACGGTCATAATCTCCGCGTAAATTCTTCTCATTCTGTTGCTGTGACCATTTATCGCACCACTGCGCTTCGTAATTTTTACTCAGTAACCTCTTGTGGTCGTTTCAATAAATTACCTCAATCACTAAGAGCTCTTGATTCGCAAAATAAGTTTAAGAAACTTCTAAAACATTGACTATTTGGTTTGGATTTCAGAAGTCTGGAATCTATTTTAACTATCCAGACGTAGATACATTTATTAATTTTATTGGTTACGAATCCTTCTCCGTCTAAATCTAATTAAATTTGAATCTTTCTTTTGTTTTGGATTATATTGTCTTGTTAATTGCATTAATCTTTATCTCATGTTTGTTAATGGATATACGAGTACATTTATGTATAAATTGTTTCTAAGGGTCACCGCACCCGATCTATGTGAAGTCTAGCTATTTTGAAGTGACATTTCATACTATTTTTTGTTATTAAAAGATAAAATGTCACTAACCTTTTTCATTTTAATATCTATTTTGTACTATCTTATAAGCTAAGCTGTAGGAAGATTTAATGAGGAATAAATGAATCGAATTGAATTGAACTGACCGACACAATTCCTAATTCCTTCGTCACTAAAATAAATATAAACTTGTATAAGTTAAAACCTTCAGGAACACGCAGTAACTTCTACTCCCCTGACCAAAATCCTTTGTATGCCCGTGGCTGGAACACTAACCAGTGTCAATGTTCCCCCTGTCATTACGATGATTTATGAGATTTTTCGTCTTCGGTCTATGAGTACTTTGCGCAAGAAAAGAAAACAACGACGCGACAACGCATAGAATCAAGAAACATTTAACTACACATAACAGAAGCGAGAAGCAAGAAAATTATGTCCAATCGATCAGATGAAGTGATTATGGCGATTAACAAGGTACTAACAATGTGGCACAACATTGCTGCATGAAAAAGGACAAATATGCGCCTCTTCTCCTCAGCGCTCAGCCCTCAAACATAATGTGGTCTACAACTTTTTCTGCAGCTGTGATTGATTCGCAGAATCTCCAAGTTCATCGTTTACGTCCTTGAGTTCCGATGAAGAACCATTGATGGACAGCTTCGTGGTTGTCGTCGATAGATGTTTAACACTTGTGTATGGTTTATTGGTTTATGATATCGAATAGTAGCAAGAGCGCGCTGCAAACGTCGCGCTTCCATGTGGTCGAACATTAAGTAATTAAAATTCGCAGGCACTTTCGCGCGAACGATATTACATAGTTACCCGTCTTCGGTAGACTGAAGCCTTTTGTTTATTTTAATGTTATGCTAACGAATTTCGTCCTTTTTGGCGAATACCAGCCCAGAACTCCTTAAGTGATATTTATTAGCCACTTAGGAGACAGAGAGAGATTCATGTAAAAGATATGACTCTCCTTGGGGAGTGATATTTCCCAGCAAATGGCGGGGAATTAGAGAAACGCGGTAAGTCCGCGGAAAGTGTACTGATTTTTTAAGCCTTTATCTGGTGTTATGCTTTACCCCCTTTTGTACAATGTCTTTTTCTTTCCCGCTAATGAATTGACGAAATTTCTGGGAGACACTATAGCACAGAGTGTCACTGGGGGATAATTTCATCGAGTTTCTTAAATGGTATTTTAATATTCGCGCAAATGTCCTTTTAATTTTTCATTGTATTGCGAGAATTGTTTTTCTTTTCTTTCATCCGTCCTTGTTGTTGAAGTCGGACAGGGCTTTTGGCGGATAAGTGAAGGGGATGTTGCTGTAGTAATTTGTCGAAAAGTTTTAACGGTCGGTTTGGTAATTACGAATTCGATTTGAATTTTTAAATACGGTGGAAGTATCCTTTGCCTTTTCTCTTTGTCCTGTTGTGCGTTTGATTCTTTGATAAAGCAGATGGTTAAATTTGAATGATGAGCTAATTTGAGTGAGATTGGGGTAAGGAATATTATGAGAAAGGCGGTTATCCGCTTAGAGGCTTATAAGTTCGGGAAAGTTGCCACAATTTTATATTAAGCTGCATGTTACCACGTACATAAATAATTTATGTAAATTTGTTTTTCAGTGGCTGTGTTTCAAAACTATTAATCGCATATAAACGATTTTTTGAAGAACTTTAGTTAGAACTTGCCTGAAGTAGATCAAACTCTATGTATTAGTCATTGAATGTTTGCATTGGATGTTTCTTGGATGAAGAACAAATTCTTGTTCCATTCAATGTCGCTACAGATATGGAGATCGAGGTTGTTGAGGATGTCGCTGGTGTCTCCTTATTAATTTTTTTTTTCGGATAATTGCACAAAGTGGGAGACTAACCTATATCTAGGAAAACTTCTGTTCGAGGCAAACGCTGAAGTACGCACCAGTCCAACAATCCCACAACAGTAATTGTAATGTTTTCTTTTTATCTTTCTCTTCTTTCCAGGCTTCTAACTGAGGGAAGCGCTAAGGGCCATGTAGGCCAAGCAAACCTCGTGCCCAACCTAATTGCGTGCTGGAAACAAGTATTAATTTTGCTATTACTGATCGATTTAAAACTCAAGTTTTGTAGCCATACGTGAAAATTCGACTACAATTCCTTCTTGGCTCAGAGTCCGGAAAAATACAGTCCTGAGTGCGAGAAAAGTCGATTGTAAATTTACGAAGCTGTTGGAGTTCTGGTGTCATTGCATCAGACGGCATGTCCATAAGACAAGAATCGTAAGATAAGTGCCGCGCAAGGTCATCGGAGCTCTAGTACGGACGTTCAGCAATGCACCTAGAGCAGAGCCAGGCGTGCTATAGAAGGCTCCCGAGCAGTCGAGGCAAATTGTTCTTTGGAATTTAGTGAGAGAAGCAGTGACGTGTTTCCGCGAATGTTTTTTCCACTAAACAATCGACGCATTGCCGTTTAGATCCATAGGGACTTTTTTGGCCGTGTCCATTGGAGTGTACCGCTTCTGAAGCCCATTCAACCTGTTCGGTTTCCCGAATCATTCCAGCCTGTCTATTGAGATGAAGACTAAGCGTATCAGGTTGGACCTTTCCGCCTTTTCTTCATCTTCCCAGTACAGTCTACCGAACGTATTGGAGAGAGAGAGAGAGAGCTGATTTTCACTAGTGCGAGTACCACCTGTAATAGTTATAACCTTTGGTTATGCCAATATACTGAGGTTACCTATTTAACGTCAAAGTTATGTAGCTTTATGTAGACTTTGATATGTAATTGACTTATGTTCACTGTTTTTTTTTTTCATATATGTATATACCTTTTTATTAATTTTAATTCATTTATACTTACATGCTAGACAAAAACACTTAAAACTAGCTTAACTAACTTAACTATCTTATTCTAACTTAACTTAACTGCATGCATAATCAAATATGCAATTTTTTTTTTTTTTGTATATCCAAGTGCTGTGCCTTACGTAACTACCTAAACTGAAACTAACGAAACTACATAAAACTATGTAAGCCGGCTAAGGCAAAAATATGGCGGCCAACTTTGCTGTACTGGGTCTAGCCCCCTCTAGTAACCACCAGAATTGCTGGTGTCACTCCCTCAAATCTTTAATATCGCGCCCCAATACCGATCTACAGAATCGGAGACGCTCCTAAGTGCTCTGCGACGCCTCGGCTGTAGTTGAGCCGCCTGTCCACAGTTGTCCGGGCAACATGGAAGATTAATGGCACCGCTGTTCTGTCCTGGATCAGACCTACCTCATCGAAATAGAGGAATGCTTCTGGGGGGACAAAGCCGTTAAGGCACATCCTCTCATGGTACCTATGGTTGGGGTAATAAGCCCCGACGATCAGGTTATTCATCAAAGTCATTGCTCTTGCAATGTGCCTTCGAGTCATCTTGACCAGGAAATTGTCCACTCTTATCAGATTCACTCTATTGTATAGGACGTTATTAGAATAGAATTTAATGTACTGAGACTCTGGTGTTCTGTACAAGTGAAGGCAAGCCCGAAGGCAGGCCCTCTCAAACACCCGAATCCTTTCCATCCTACTTGCCCCTACGTTGAACCAAACGGGTCACCCATATGCGAGCATGATCGAAGGAGGGCCATGTAGCAGATTACCTTTACCCTTGCATAGAGTTGCTTGCTATAAAAAAATCTCTTTGTAAGGGCGAAGGCAACTCAGGCTCTGGCCAGAGCAGCATCTACATGTTTATTAAAATATAGATATTGGTCTAACCAAAGTCCAAGGTATCTGACCACATTTTGACATGCAAATGGACGCCCGTGCTGTCCAACGATAGAGTACTTTCGCCAATTCTTCCTGGTATCCTTAAAGGCCAGATACAACGGCATTCTGAAAAGAATAGTTTCCGAATTCTGAAGGTTAACCTTCAGCTTCCAGTCGTCGCAATATCGTTCAGAAAAGTAACGGCGAATTAACCGCACCCTGTTGCAGATTATTTTTAATTTCGAACGTCCTAGCAGAAGTCACATTGCCATTTTTCACAACGAACTTTCTACTGGTGAGCATATTAAACAGCATGTACAGTAGTGGTTTGCTTATGCCCAACCTGGTCAACTTATAAAAGAGTCCTTCGAACCATACGGTATCGAAGTCCCTTGGGCGTATTACTGCTGCTGTAAGTAAGCGTTCATTGTTCAGCGTCCTAACCTCTGAGTTTTATCTGTCAGTGAACTGCCTATACAAGTTTTTTAGTCTTGTAAGCAGTCTACTTTTTTGTAGTACGTGTAGTGCGTCGATGGGTGCATTGCGGTATATGTTGTAAGCTGGTCGATACCGAGGTATCGTACTGTTACAAAAGTGGGGAACGAAGGAGTCGAACCACCACCACTACTAGTACTACTACTAGAAACTACAAGAGAAGAAGAAAAAAACTCACATCATCAGTTAGCATTGCTAACAAACAGCTGCCATCTTAGCCGTCCACCGCCACCGAATATAACCCGTCCGGGTATCTGTAGCAATCCGCTGAGCAATTCTCCTCTCGCCTTCACTTCCTAAGGAGAAATGAGATTAAAATAATATTCGCACACAGGTAATTAATGTCACCTCCGACTTTAGGCACCTTCCAATGCTCCACCAACACACCACCTCTCTAGAGTCATCTTGCTTGCCCTTGCAAGCATCACCATCAACCCTCAGCGCCGAACCAGCAGGTTACCTCCAGCGCCTCCGTCATGTCCATCAGCCGTCACCTATCGGAAGAAAAATTCATTAAAAAGGTAATTTAACAAGTACCTCACTACTCACCTGTTCTCTACCCCAAGGTTTACCTGCAATGTTTTATGCAGTACCCATCACATCGTCTAAGCACAGTCACCTGAAAATAAACCCACCCGCAATAACTACCTAGGCAAAATTTTCATCGCACTGAAGAAAACAACCCCGATTTCGACAGAGATTACTTGCGCAATTGTACACGGCTGCACCTGCGCTGGCACAACCGCGGACCCCTCGATTCACAGCAACGATGTCGGCTTTCCCCATGGCATAGGCCACCGAGGAATCCAGTTTCGTTTACTGGAACAAAGGGATCGAATACACCCGCGAAAAACACCACCGAGAAAGGCAATAATGGCAACAAAAAATAAGGTAAACAAAGGTCTTAATCACCCACCAGTTGCAGAGGGTATCCAAATATAGCCGACAGCAAGTTGTGGCGTGTGGCCAATTATCTTCAGATTGGAGTGCGGGTGGACTTCGCACTCCTCCCAGTCGGAAAAACACCCGGATTTGTAGACCCGAAGAACGAACACTCCAAGTCGATGTAGTACACCGCGCGGAACTGCTGCCAAGAGGAACCGCACTCTCCTGGAACTTGGTGTCGGAACGTTTTCCTGTAGGGATGGTCGGACGATTGGTTAAAAATAACACACACGCCCGAATCAATATAAATCACTTTTGTGGAACCGAAAAATCCCGAAAAACACAAAAAAAAAAAATATGTAAATACCCAGTGGGGTGGAAAGAAAAAAAAATTGTCGAAAAAAAAGGGAATTCTGACGTCTGTCAGCAATGTCATCCGGGGCAAGTTCAGTTCACTTTTGGATGCGGCGCTCCCATCCAGATATTCTGCGCGATGGGTTACATTGATGTGCTATAGGATAAAAGGGAAATAGTTGGGAATTATTGGGAAAATACAGGAGCGCATTTTAATTTCAAAAAAGCGACGAAATGTGGAAAAAAAAAGTCATTACAAGGGTAACTCCAGGTTCTCCGTGACAATAGACCCCTCAATGAAAAGGGAAAATTACGGCAATCAGAGGAAATGGGTGCCGATGGCAAGGAAAAGGTGGACCAGTGGAAAATTGGGACAGAAAATTTTCCAAAATGGTGGAGGAAAATCCGAAAGGCTCGAAGGTAATTGGAAATTTTCATCGTTTTTTTTTTTAGAATCTATCCAGGCGCAAGTGAGATGACAAGAGAGGACGGATAGATTCAACGAGGGAAATTTTGGTGGAGAGTTGGAAGCGTTTAAAAGGAGCGCGTTCGGCATGAGAGATTAACTAAAAAAACCTCTCGGGAACCAGAAATAAATCAAGTGAAATTTAGCTAAGAAGTGTTTTCTTTTATTTGCCTGTGGGTTTTCTTGGCTTTTTCCTCCGTCTTCTAGCTACAGCCCGGGGTAGCCATACCCCCCTCCAGAAGAGTAACAGTACTGTCCATCGTTTGTTTGATTGTCTCGTCCATTTGTTTAAGGTACCTGTCAATCTCCTCGTTTAACAGATTCCTATTGGACGGTGGAAAGTTCGAGGAGAGTGCTCTTGTCAAGTCTCGAGGTATCGTAGTTCAACGAGTCCTACTGTCATTGTACGAGTACGTTTGAACAAACTCTTTCAATTCCCCAATTTTTTTGGGAATCGTTATTTCGGCACTAAGTCCGCAATGGTCACTGTCATACATAAACGTGCGCAGACAGTTTATCTTTTGTCGGTCCACGTCGGTCAGTTGTAATCGTTTGTCGAACAGCAGTAGATCCAGATAGGAGCCGCTTCTGTGAAACGACGGACTATCTGTAGCCTTCAAATCGAGCCTAAACTCAACATTGTGTTGACCCCACCAATAGTGAGTTCCCTCTACGATTTGGTGTTTGTTACCCCAATCTCTATGTTTTGCATTTAGAGCTCCGGCCATGACAAAATAATTCTCTCCCGAATCCAGCCTTAGACATCGAAACAATTTCTCGAGCTTTGAAAAAAAAAAGTTCACTGTATTGTTTATGATAGAATTCATTCAAACTTCATACCAAATTTTTCCATGGCATTTTTCAAAATCTGTACCAACTCCAATTCCAAACGCTTACCATAGAGGGAAGTGGCATGTCATCGAGCAGCGGCAGCGGCGTGACAATAGCATGGCTTCTAGCATGTAGACATACAGCGCTCTGCAAAAAAAAATGGTCAAACTATTTGTTTAAATTTTATGTGGATTAGTTTGCTGCACCATTCTTAAAAGGTTTATGACACTTTTTGAGTTTCGTATTTTTGTACTAGAAACTTAGAGAGCAAGGTGTAAGTAGAGCAAAGTGTTTAGTTAAGGGGATGATTTTTAAAAATTCAAGAATTAGACCTGACATCGAAGTTTTATTTATTTTTATTTTTTTATTTTCATTATTTATTTTTATTAATATTTTGTAGCGCCTCCTTTTGCTTTTATTACAGCTGTATATCGTTGATTCATAGTTCCTGACAGGTTTTTCCATGTTGAAGTTGTTATCGAGTCCCAGGTTTAGGTTAATAAGCTTTTCAGGGTTTTAATTGCTTCTATGTGTTTCCTTGTTACTCTAAGTTTCTTTGTTGACCAGATATTTCCAATTGGATTTAAGTCTGGGCTATAAGGAAGTCAGTATTTTCTTCGAATCATTATCCTGTTAAAAAATAATTCTGCAAGTTTCTCTTAAAAGCTCTAGTACGCAGAGCTCTAATTCGATTTGTAGAAC
This sequence comes from Pocota personata, assembly GCA_963082735.1. Lineage (NCBI taxonomy): Eukaryota > Metazoa > Arthropoda > Insecta > Diptera > Syrphidae > Pocota > Pocota personata. The sequence continues at coordinate 40,377,299 of OY720432.1, read as the reverse complement.
CTGCTATTACTCTTGAGTCCAGAAAGCACATTTTTCTTCTTTCTCTCCAGAAAATCATCCACAGACCATTACAATTTCAGCTTTCGGGGCATTCTATGAAGACATTCATCGCTGAGCCTCTCTCCTGGTTCTCTATTTACGAGGATTCTTCCGTCTCCGACTTGCAGCTTAAACTTCGACTCATCGGAGAAGATGTCGTTGTGCCATCATCCACAGACCATTACAATTTCAGCTTTCGGGGCATTCTATGAAGACATTCATCGCTGAGCCTCTCTCCTGGTTCTCTATTTACGAGGATTCTTCCATCTCCGACTTGCAGCTCAAACTTCGACTCATCGGAGAAGATGACGTTGTGCCACATCTCTTGAGTCCAAGAAACGTGGTCTTGAGCCCCGAGTAAGCGTTTTTACCTGATTCGTAGTGGAAAATCTGGTTTCTGTACTGGTTAAGTGCACGCAATCCAGCCTTAACCAGTCTTCTTCGCACTAAGCTTGCCGAAATTTTGTTTACTGTCGCTCATCGAAGACCGTTCCTAATATTAGATGAGGTTTTAAATCGATGCTGATGGCTTTGGAGTACTAAAAAGCGATATTCAACCGGCGTTATTTTTCTTGGGCTTCCAAAGCCTTTTCTTTTCTATCGGTGCTCACAGTTTCTCGAAATTTTTTCAAATTCCAAGTCACAGTTTGTTGAGGCACATTCAACCTTTCTGCTACTTATTCGATTTAAACTCCGCACTGATTTTTTTTTTTTTAAATCGCACTTTGTTCTGTATTGCACAGTTATCGTATTTCTTACATAATTCAAAATATTTACATTAAGAGAAGATATTTTGCTACCTACTGCAAACAAATATCGATACGCTAATTAATTCCAAGAATTGCAATCCTAAAAAGTCGAAACGGGTGTGACCAATTTTGTTTGCACAGTACGTACAGATATATGAGGCAACACATACTGAATTGACGCGGCATGGCGTATTTTTACATTATAAATAATCATTATTAAGAAGAAAACATTTGATTCAAGGGTAGAGAATGATCCTGCGATAATTTTTTTTTTTTTTGTTATAATCTGCGCGAACGGAAGGTGTAATGAATACCCTTAAACTGTTTAAGGCAAGGCGGTTGGGAAAAGGGGAGGAGTAGATCATTCCACATTCGTGTCGTTCGGCGTATAAACGAATCCCTATATTTGATAGTACGACCGAAATTGGGCCATAATTTTAGTTTTCTGGTTTTAGCCACCAACGCCAAACATGCAACAACGAAGTCCGCTTCTTTTTACATTGGTTTGTGTATATGTTCCACATCACGCGCGACACTGCCGCTTGCAAATAACTTTCTACGTCTCTTTGGTGTACATTTGGTCTAACAGTATCACCCTGTACTTCGAAAAGACGATTTTACTCGGTTTCGATAATTTCATAAATATGTATGTACATTGTCCCCCCTCGTAGTAATTTAATATAGGTACGTATAATTTTAGTGGTCTATTATTATTATTGTTACAAATTATGAAATTAACATACTCTATATATGAAAAATATGACACCGGCATTGTCTTTGGGTAATTGGTCTTCATAACTTGTGTAGAAATCGTACTTATAACTTTTATATAATACATTAGGAACTAGAAGGTCTGAATGGACAGACTGAAAAGTTTGCTGCAGCTATATACACAGCCCTGAAAATCATGAAATTTTCTGCGGTATGAAACTAACCAGGTTGACTCGGTTTCATATATTGTAATGCGTATAATTAAATGGTCATTATTAGCGTTTATTTTTAAGTACCCAAGTACTCAAAAAAAAAAAATCCAACCATGATTGGCCACACGAGTCCATAGATTTAAAGGTTCAGGTGAAACAAGAACGTGTAATATGTACAAATCGCCTGTACGATCTGAAATTAGAAACGAGCATAGAATACAATTTCTACATATTTACTTATAATTTTACAATAACCCATTACCCCTACTTTTTCTCCGTTTCTCGTGGCAATGCCATCATATTCCCAGCTACCATGTAGTAGTCCTTCTGAGTGGTATGTATTGTATAATGTCTTTCTAAATTTGACCGGCTGAATATACTAATCAGTAAAGATTTTCCCAAAATTGTTGCATCTGCCGCCTCTGGCCGCGGTGCAGATACGTGCTCTTTCAGCCAAATTTTGCATGACATTTTGTGTGTTATTTCACCAATTTCTTGATTAATGTTATCCTTTAGCATCAGGATTGTGGTTGGCTTGTTGTCGTAGACTTTTCAATACAAGTACTCCAAAGAAGGAAGTTAGATCGGTCAAATCCGGAGATCGAGATGGCCAATCAATATCACCTGTGTTTGACTTTATGTTATAAACCAAAAAAATTAAGCAAAAGAATTATGCAAATAATTTAAAATAATTTAATAATTATTTAAGCTAGAGCTACAAATCGATCCCGAATAGTCCTGTTTGAACTGTGCGATTTCTGTATTTGGCACCGCGTAGCTTTTTGCAGCAGTTGGACCATGTGAAGCCACAACCCTCTTACTAGCCAGCACTTTTGGAGCATTACCGGTAGACAGCTTGAATGCCTAATTGCCGTACTACCGTCCGGTTTTAAAGGAGGACCTGTTTCAGATCTATTTTTTTTTTGGTTTTTTAAAATTTGTTTTAACAATTTGTGACCCACGAGTAAGCCGGTATGGGAAATGTCCGTTGCACCATAGCCAGTTCTATTGCGATAAGGCAACTTACGACAGGCCCTGCACGGGTACCTCAGTCTGTTTACTCTTTAAGTTCGGACTTTCTTCCGGAGACCTTCCAGCTTTGGTGGACCTGCTGCAATCGCTCTCCGGATTTACTAGATCGAAGAGGATGAAATATATGTATATACTAGTATATACATTTACATGCAGAATAAGAGAAGAGGTCAGGCAAAACGTTAAACGCTATGAAAGCATGTGATAAATCTTCTTAGAGATTTTCAGGGTTCCCGAATTTCGGTACATCGTCGTGGGTCGCGTTCGGTTCCATAATCACATACTGTATAACAGAGGGCAACAGCGAACGATTAAAGAAACTGTAACTACGAGAAATCGAATTTGGTCAAGAGGCTATGTTTTTATCGCTTAAAATGGCTAGGGTGGATTAACACTAATACCCCGGGCCAGAGAATCCCCGAAAGACTAAGTACGCAGAAGACACAAATCTTGTCTTCGATTGAATGTGCAAATGTAGGGAAAATTCAACCAACTTGGTGTACTGATTGGAGAAACTTGTTAGTTAAGGCCCAACTCTACCAGGGAGAGTAGCACAATTAAAAGTAAAGATCAGATACATTAACAGGCAGAGGACGTTCAATCGTTGCTTCTAATTATTTAAGAAATAACATGAACTTCGTTATTTGGATTCCACATTTGGATGGCGTACCTAAGACGAGGTCTCACGAGAAAATTGCGAATGTAGAGCGATAACGTTACATATCGATAGCAGTTAATTTGAACAATAAAATCTAATCTTTAAATATTGTTAGACGGGGTTGAAGTTTTTGCATGGTTGAATTCCTGATTGAAAAAGTCATTCCCTAACATGTATCAGCATTAAGTATTAAACCATTCCTTATTACACCAGACTGCGAATACATTGATATTGCTCATGATAAGCTCACAATCAGAATATCTTTAGATGGATTTACGGATTTTCATGACATCAGCGTAAATAAGAATGTAGGCAGCTATCTTTTATGATGCAATTCACATCATTAAAGGACCTAATAAAAATAATCGGGCCCAAATAACTGCCTTGGGGAACGCCTGATCTTGCTATGAAAGAGTAGGAAAGACACCTCTGAATTTGACTTGGGACAATCTGTCTACAAGGTAAATCGGCATCTGGCAAGCCTAGGTACATGTTTTAATTTATAAATTATAAAACTGTGTAAAAGTTATACAAACTATGTTGTCGATGCATTGGACGATGATGATCATGAATATAAAAATCCAGCGTATCATAGACAGCTTGCTCAAACATTTTTGAAATGCAAGACAGTTTAGCCTTTTTCGCCTTTTTTAAACACTGGGGAAATGTATGATTTCTTCCAAATTGACGAAAAATAACCAGTATTGCAAAATACTTAATTGGATCAGTCGAGTCGGGTCGACTCTTTGTTGACGGATATGGACTCGAATAGTAATCTCCAAAACCTCTCTCTGCATGAAAGCGACCTTCTGTCGTCGGACGTGGAGGAAGCTCAACCAAAATATCTTCAGAAATTTAAAGAAAACTAATTGGAATCTGTACAGGGTAACCCTGAGAAGGATTCTGTAGTGTCTGGACTCTGCCATTTCATCAGCCGTCAAAATAACAGCCACTGGTATCATTGTGTGGATGTGACAACTTGGGTTTCGCGCGTTTTTACGTGACTTGCCGATAGGAGTTCCCGCCAGCAGTTCTCTTTTCTTTTCTTTTACTTAGTTTAATAGTTAGTATCTTTCTGTAATTATTCTTAATTTAAACTGAATTTATAAAGTTAATAGAATAAAAATGTTGAACTTATCAGGTTCCTCCCTCCCATTACCCATTAGTCTCATCGTAGAAAGCTCACGAGGGCCCTTTACGCAGGATCTTCGACCTATCATTCTTTGTTCCTTCCTTCTGAAAGCGTTGGAGAAGTTGATCGATATCCACTATCAGCAGCATGCTATTGATGTCCCAAAATGCGTATTGCAAAGGCAAGTCAGTTGAGACGGCCCAACATTCGCTCGTGCGCACCATAGAAAAATCACTGAGCATCAGAGAGTATTCTATGATTGTTAATTGCTTACAGCCAGGTTTATTAACATAAAACTGGGCGGAGCTTCGATTCGAAGACTTATAAGCTGCGGCACATCTCAAGTTGGGGTCTTGTGTACCCTTTTTTTGGAATCTGGTGGTTGATGAACTACTAGTCAATCTGGAAAGGATGGTTTGCAAGGTGATTGCCTATTCAGACGACGGTACTATTGCTCTCTCGGGGAAATATCCTGCTTTCCAAGTGAGCCACAAATTGTGGCTTTGGAGTAAATCCCAAGAAAACCGAACTAGTTTCACTCCGAAATACAAAGTTCCTCTTATAGACCCTCCCATTATAAACATCAGTCTTACCTTCACAGACAAGGCAATACTTGGTCATCTTTTGGATATTCCTGTAAAAAAGCCATCGGAAAGAGCTTGAGTATGCAACCCCGTACCACTCTCTGGCTGTACGTGTCTATTGTCAGGCCCATACTTATGTATGACATGATCGTTTGGTGGATGGCTTTGGAAAATGCCGTAAATCTAAAACTTTTATTTAAAGTACAATGATCCGGTAGCATGTGCATCAGCGGCGCACTAAGAACCACTCCCTCTTCAGCATTAGGTGTAATTGTTTCATCTATTGCCCCTTGACATTTTTGGCAAACAAATGGTCGCTAGTTCAGCCATCCGCCTAAAACCTCCTCTATGTGGTCCAAATTTCTAGCTAAACATTCCGCGATCCCTAATTTTCGACTACACCCCGCCGATCAGTTTGCGTCTACACAGACGGTTCTAAAATTGGAAATGGTGGGTGCAGGTGTTTTCACCAAAAAGCTCAATTCCTTCCGTTGCTGAAGTGTAAAGTAGTATCTGTTCGGGATATCGGCATTTTCACGAATAGCCAAGAAGCAAAAAAGTCTCTGGTATCATACTCACTAACTTCAAAGGCTGCTCAAGATTGCGCTCGGAGATGATGACAGGCCACAGAGACATACCGGGTAACTGTAAGGCTGACAAGCTCGCTAGAAAAGGCGGGTTGTGCTCGAAAGGTATCCTTGACATTTACTCATGCTGGATGTAATCAGAAAACCCAATCACTTTACTTCAGAAGAGGTAGGAACAACGAGGAGGAAGAAACGAACCTCCATTTCCTTTGAACCTGTCCAGCCAAGTGCTAAAGAAGATTGCTCCTTCTAGGGGATCCATTCTTCGACAACCTCAGCGACTTGGCGAATATTGACGTCAGAAGAATTCTCCGCCTCATAAGAATATCCGACTGGTTCAAATAGCCCTCAGGTAGTTAGATTGGCAATAGATCCCGTATTATCACAATGGACCTCCTTTGGTCTAAGTGTGTCTGTACACAGGTACAGACAGCCACCCTAACCTAACCTAACCTAAGTTATTGATGTAATTTTGTCACACCGTATTTCTTGTATTACGAATAGATCTTAGGTTTACTGTATGCTGGGGGTGAGATAGGCTACTGTTGATATTTTAAAATGATGGAGCTATCTATACAATCACACACGATTAAATAGGAATAATTACAGGCCACTGTAATACCGAGGGATATTTTTCTGCCTTCCGGAACTTGGAACAAAAATCGACATCGCGAACATCATTTGCTTCAGCTGTGCACACCAAGTCAAAACATATATTAAGGGGTGGATGATATTATCTACATATATCAGTGGCGTGGGTTGAAATTTCAAGAGAGGGAAGCCGAAAAAATGTTAAGTAAAATGTTTTATTCAAGACTTACCATTTTGGTGCTTATTCGAAACACAGACTTAAGATATGCAGTCTAAGCCACCTTTGTTATACTTTAAGTCATTGGAATTTACGTAGACAATGAGCTCATCGCATAAAAAAAGTGGCTTCGAAAGAAGCCGTTTGCGCAGAATAATCTATATAAGTTATTGATAAGTCGGAGCGTTGTTAAATATAAAAAATTTAGCAATTACAATTATGTACTACCTATCTGTGCTCTAAAGCTATCCTACGATTCTTTTTTACGAATTCTGCTAAATCTCTTTCATAAAAATTTGAGTTGTTTTTAATTTCTAAAGGAAGGTGCTTTTCGATAGATAAAAGTGCTAGGTCTTTCTTCTTTTTGGGAATTTCTTAAGTAAGTGTGGACTTTTTTAAAGTCGAAAAGATCTTTCGACTGAGGCCACACTCAAAGGCAGGGTTAAAACGATTTCACACAATGTTAGAGTTTGAGGAAAAGTACGAGTATCTCTAAGCATTTCCGTATTAAAATGCTTATAAAGTTGAAAAACATCAAGATTTTTAAGTGAAGGGGTAGTGTATAAAACTTTGAGTTCATTATTTTGAAGTAGTAAAATTAAAAATGCCAGGAAATAGGATAATTAAAGAAGATATTTTGTCATCCGGCATTGAATTAGAGAAATATTCATATTCTGAGCAGTCACTTACGCTCTCATAGATTGAGTCAAAGGAGTTTAAAAATTCAGAATGAATCCATGACTCAAAACCCTCGATCTCTTGCTTCGCAAGCTCTATGTCCTCTCTGCAATTGAATAAGACGTTCACTATACGCGAATGATATTGTCATCGAGTCTCTGATACCCCGGAATGCCAGCTCTTGTTTTCCTAGAAGAACTACAGTGTCTATGAAACGCTTCATTAAATCGCGATTGCGATCAACTTTTCTATTATGAGCCTCGTAAGAATTCCCTAAAGAAGTCTCTATGTGATATTCGCCAAATTCATGCAAATGCAACCAGCTGCGTATATGCTTTTCCGTTTGAATATGTTTTTTGAAAGAATTAATAAAATTGTTTATATCAAAGAAACCTGTGTGACTCCAAACACCAGGAGAATTAGGAAAAAGAAGACAAGGAAAACAAAACATTCTATTTAATTTGCAACTGCCAGTCAGCCATGGATTCTTTTTGTAAAAAGACTCATGAAAATGTTTCTTATACCCATCCTTTCGCGTATAATCAATTTTCATTGATGGTGTCGAGCGACCTAGTTCTATAGCTTTTTTTTGCGAAAAAGAAAGCTTTCTGAACTCGTGGGTTTCTTTTAGAAGAAAATCAGTTAAACAACACTCAATGTTCAATGGGGCACCTCTTGAGTTGATTTATAATTACTTACTTGGTATATAGCTAATAACTATTCACTTAGCTCACTCACTATTTTATTATAGTTTAATAATTTAAAACACTAACTTAACTGCCAATATATAATTGCTAAATTTTTAAAATTTTCTGATAATTAGTAGTCACAAAAATCACAAAAATTTGCATCCGAATTTTCAATTAATCACGCACAATTACACAACCGATTTGCAACTGTCATTTCAAATTTGCAAAAAAAAAAAATGGTGCAAAGAAATTATACCCAACAAGTAAGAAAAACCTCAAACGCCGTTCGGACCACTACATCACCCAATAACTCGATTTTCGTCGGCTTATTTTGTTGCCTACAATAAAAAAAAACTCCCTCGAACTAAAACCTTTCTTCTCCACCAATGTTCATTCACAAAAGCCGAGAAATCTTGGGTTATTTTCCTCATAAGCGAATGTATGTTAGACAAAGAAATCGCAAATAAACTTCTACTATATGCCAGAAAGGAATAGAGTTGAAAGTTCGTACTGTGAAGAAATGAATGTATAAGCCGGCAAATGAACGGCTTCTCAAAAAAATTCATTGCACGCTCTCTCGCTAGAGGAGTTCATACTTGTCTCGCCTATGTGTGCGAGTTTGTGTATGAGTAAAAATGAATAAACAACCGAAGTGGTCGCATCATTTCATCTTCGAGCGTGTATAAAGTTATGAAAAATGGTTTGATGAACAAATAATTGAATGTGATGGTTGGCAAGTGGCAAAATACAAATTTATTATATTTGAAAAGGGAAGCCGGAAGGAATCGGTTTGTATGGACGCCACGCCACTGATCTATATTATTAAACCTATAATTATTTCTAATACAACAGTACTAATGGAGTCAAAAGAAAAAAAATTATAAATTCGATTATCACAGGTTTCTATACAGCTAACCAGTTCTAAGTCAAAAGAAGTGAGATCGTCCAAAAACATTTTGTTCCGTTGAGTTTAGCTTTGCTACGAGAATAGTCGTTAGGAGTACACTACTGAATGTGAGGTAAATTAAATAAAGTCTTCTAGAAGCAATACATTATTTTCTGAACAGGATGTATCAAAAACTAAATTTAAATCATCTATTATTTCATAATAGACAGAGGTAGGTTTATCACGAAAATATTATAATATTATTGGAAGCAGCAATTTTAATACAAATCACTTCCATGGAGACTGGTAAATCCATACAAACAAACTTTAAATAGTTGCGTGCAGAAATAAGGACCCCACTACCAAGTACGAGTACTATTTATTTACATGGTTGTCAGGGCAATCGACTAAATTTTTTGCAATGGCTGTGAGAGTAATGCAATTTTATGGGGTTACACGTGCTGAATTCATTAACTTGAGTATTAGGTGGTTGTGGTGGAACTCGAGTGATTTTATTTCACTCGAGACACTCGTGTCATTTACGAAAATAATCGAGTTCTACTGGAGCAGAAATGCGATTCGAGTTACATAGCCTTTTGTAAGTGAACAATTTAAGGTTACAAACCATTTTATTTGAAAACTTATTGAACTAAAAAAACTGTAAAATATTCGGAACACTTTATTCTTCCTCCTCAAATAATAATAAAAAGTTCACTCCAATTTCCACAACAAATTTAATTCAACAATACAAAAAACAAAATAAACAGCCAGCAAATTCACAAAATCCTTTTAAAAAAATATTTTTGTCAAAACGTACATTATAGGTATGTACATATATGTATAAATATGTTTGAGTCAAGTTTTGTCCTCAAATGTTTCACTTCTAACTAATGTTCCCCAAGTAAATCTGTAACGAAATTGTACAAATTCATAAATTGAACACTTTAAAAGTATATAATAAATTAACCTCTAACTTATGGAATCTTACGAAAAGGAAAAGTATAAAAACTATTCAAAAAAATTATTTCATCCAACTTCTTTCCACCAAGTCTATTCATTCTTTGGTTGCATATTAAGCCTACTTTAGAGAACACCCTTTCAGAAGGGACTGATATCCCTGGTATACATAAATATTTCATTGCAAGTCTGTATAACCAAAGGAACATATTTTTTCTCTGATGCCAGAACTTCTTTTCTGTCTAAGTATGGAAGTTCGAGATACTATTTGCTAACATTGTTGGTGGTAAAAAATGTGTTTTGGTATCAAAATGTGCCGACAATTCGTTACTTTGTGTTGTTTTTGGCGTAATATAGGAGTAGGCACATGGTCTCTGTTTTTGTTGAGTTTAAAGTTAGTTCATCCGAATTCTGACTACTACCATTTTGTACAAAATTACTTAACTAATATCACCCATTGAGAAGCTTTTGCTGCATTATTCTCTATGTCAAATCCAGCAGTCTTATTATTCTAGAACTCTTGGAGAATAATGATGTTTTAAGGTAATCGGCCATAGGTACGAGGGCAAGGTGAAAAGTTCTCGGCCTGACAATGAAAGAATGCGATTTTCAGTTAAAAAATGATTTTAATTTAATACATAATCTCCCTTGACTTCAACACACTTGGTCCAGCGTTTCTCCAACATCAGTATTCCTTCTCGGAAGTGAGAGTCTGGAAGGCTGTGAAAATATTCATCTACGGCTCTCTCAACTTCTGCATTGGATGCGAAGCGCTTCCCAGAAACAAATTTTTTTAAGTTTGGGAACTGATAGAAGTCTGAAGGTGCCAAATCAGATAAATAGGGGGGATGGCTGAGCAAATAGTACCCCAAATCCCGCAGTTTTCCCATCGCCAACCCACACTTGTGTACAGGTGCATTGTCCTGGTGAAAGATGATTTTTTTCTTCTTCAAGCCAGGCCTCTTCTCGCGAATTTTGGCATCCAGCTGGTCAAGAAGGTTGGAGTAATATTCGCCTGTAATTGTTCTGCCTTTCTCAAGGTAATCAATTAACAGGATCCCTTTCGCATCCCAAAACACACTGGCCATGACCTTTCCGGCAGATGCGATTGACTTCGCTTTCTTTGGCGCTGAACCACCGGCTTCCACCCACTTCTTCGACTGCTGTTTCGTTTCTGGCGTGTAGTGGTGGACCAATGTCTCATCCATGGAGACAAATCGCCGCACAAAATCGATCGGATCCCTATTGAATCGGTCTAAAGATTGCCACGAAAATCGTTTGCGCATTTGCTTTTGATCGGCATTCAGCAAATGTGGCACCCATCTTGCGCAGAGCTTTCGCATCCCTAAGTTTTTGTGCAAGAAGCTTCACACCCTCTCTTCCGATATACACACAGCCTCAGCTATCCCACCCACCTTCACTCGCCTATCGTCCAACACGATATCATGCACTTTTTTGATGGTTTCGGGTGTGGTTGCGGTTTTTGGCCGTCCTTCACGTGGATGATCTTTGAGGGACGTGCGACCACGTTTAAACTCAGCTACCCACTTTTTAACAGTTGACATGGAAGGAGCAGAGTCCCCGTAAACTTTTGTCAACTTTGGATGAATTTCCATATGGGTTAACCCATCCAAAACGAAGAATTTTATCACCGCACAATATTCAAGTTTATCCATTTTAACGAAAAACACGCAAGATGTCTATGCAAAAAATCATGTAAAGAAACTACTTGAGAGAACAAGTTGAAACTTATCATACGAACTAACGAGAAGTGCACCCAGGCAGGAAACATGAATTTTTGCTGATTGGAGCGCCATCTTTGCGCCAGGCCGAGAACTTCTCACCTTGCCCTCGTATTAGGAGCTTTTTCATTAAATAAGCTTGAACATTCCTAATCAGAGAAATGACAAAAGACATCATTGAGTATATTTCACCTGAAAGAGCAATAGTTAATTCTTCTATTGGTCGCAATATATTAATAAAATCAGCTATTTCATCCCATTCAACGCTTAGTTTTCTGGTGGCAAAGTCAATGTTGCGAGAGCAAAATGTTTGTATCTTACAGCCATTCCATTCCATCGGGTCTGAACTTCTTGCTTTAATTTTATAACTGGTCACACAAAAAATAAATACATTATTGCTTTGTTTAAAATATGTCACAATTGAATAACATTTAACAGGTAATTCTGTCAGTCTTGGATTGCCTTTTTTGCAGTCGAGAACTGCCAAGTTTATTGCGTGAGTTTCACAATGTTAGCCGCATTGTCAGACACAATTGTGACGATCTTATTGGGAATTTCCTACTCATTAAACACAGACTCTATTTAGTTCGATATATCATATTTATGGCTAAATTGGCGTCTTTAATCTCTGTAGTGGTAAGTGTTTGCGAAAATAATTCTTATAAAATGAGTAGTTAGAGTGAAGAAAAATTTCTTACTCTCAGAGCTCCACTTATCAGTTGTCACAGCTAAATAGTCGACCATTTTTAGCTTATTTATTAATATTGTACGAGCATTGCTAAATATATTGGTCTGGGATTAGCGTGTCTGAAAGAGTTTTTCTGTTAGGTAGCGTATATTCCGCATTAAGCCCGTGCTTAAATTTCATAAAGCCTTTATTTTCGACAATTTGCAATGGTTGTAAGTCAACACAAATCATTTCTATTAGCGCATTAGTAACAGCTTTTTCGGTTTGGAGAACGATAATTCTAGGCACTGGTAAAAACGCTGAATTAATCAAAGATTGATTAGGACCGCACTTTCCCTCTTCATTGTTATCATTCATTGCGAAATCAGATTTGAGATATTTCCAAAGCCTTTATACATATTCTTTTTTACATAATTTACAAATATGTATGAATGTAACTTTACCAACCCCGTCTTTTTGATCGAAAAATGCCCAAACCTTCAATGACTTCTCACTCATTTTGACATTTAAATAATGAGTATCAATTGCACAAATTATTACACTGACAAAATAAACAAACATGCAGTTTTAAGAACTATGAACACAAAAATAAAATAAAAAATGCTGTCGGATATCCATGACCTACATACATAAGTATATAGAAAAGAGATTCAAGTATAATACTACGTTCTCGTTTTGCAGCCATTTTTGCTTGCACGTGTGTTGTAAGTGTAACTAAATTTCGCATCTTTATGTGAATGTTTAACGGTGCCACCATTTTGTAGAAGTATATAAAGAGTGTTTTTTAGAGGTTTGTTTTTCGAATTAGCAATAGGTACTTTTTCCAGCGAGAGCCAATTTGACAGCTGACAGGTGACATGTGCTCAGTATGATTTGCCATTTCACCATGAATAGACTTATGCCAGAACAACGCTTGCAAATTGTGCAAATTTATTTCAAAAATCGAACCACGATTTTTACGGTCGACTTAATCGTCCATCCGAGCAAGTAATTCGAATAACCATGGATCGTTTTCACACCACGCATACTTGATAATACGCATCCACAGAGACGTCGTACAGTGCGCATCGAAGAAGCTGTTGCTGCTATTGAGCATAGCATTGAGTAGAACCCGAATGAGTCGATTCGCCATCGTGCACAGCAATTGGATCTGTGTCCATCCACTTTATGAACGATTTTGACCTTGGTTTACGAGCTAACAAGATCCAGCTCGTGCAAGAATTGAAACCGCTTGACCATCGTGTCCGTTCGGTGAATGAGCCGAAAACAAGATTGCCTTGATTGCCAAAATTACCGCATTTGGAGTGAAGAAAATCCACAAGCCATTATTGAGACGCCGTAACATCCACAAAAAGTCACTGTTTGTGCATATTTCTTCAAATGTGATGCCAGCTAGAACGTAACAGTGAATGGATAGCGCTATAGATCCCTGATTACTGACTATTTAGTTCCCGAATTGAATGACATTAATATAAGAGCTGTGGTTTCATCAAGGCGACGCAAAATGCCACACAGCGTGCGCCACAATAAATTTATTGAAGAAAATATTCGATGAGTGCATAATTTCGCGTAATGGACCTGTGACTTGGCCTCCAACATCGTGTGATTTGGACTATTTTCTATGGGCCATCGTACGCCGATAAACCAGAGACGATGGACGACTTGGAAGCCAAAATTCGCCTCGTTATTGCAGATATACGGCCCCAGCTGCTCGAAAAAGTGGTCGAAAATTGGAATTCCAGATTGTGCCATATTCGAGCCAGCCACGGTACCTATATGCCCGAAATCATGTTTAAACACAAATAGCATAAAATTATCTTTCCAATACTCGTAAAGTGTGAAGACAACACCTTTTATATGCTTTTCAAATGAGGTTAATTGAATTCAGTTCTGCTACTCGAGTACGAATAGACTAACTTGATTACAAGTTGAAACTAAATTACTCGAGTTACTCGAATAAAAGCCAAGACTCGGCATTGAAGATAGAATTGGAATAAACAACATAAATGAAAAGACTAAAATTATTTACTTTGCTAATTTTATCGCTTTTGACCATAATTTCACTAGAATAGGAATCAGACTGTTGGAAAGAAAATATTACACACCATCGTCAGAAGAAGTCTCGAATTTAAGCTTAGAGAGGAAAATAATTTTAGGTTTGAGAGATTCGGTAGTACGAGCATGACTATTATTTTGAAATTATAAGAAATGCTCATTCGATGGACATGTAATTAATGGGCAATATTCAGAAGAGTTACTACAGGGTCTTCCAATAGGGACTTCCAAACTTTGACAGTTGATAGCGGCCATATTGTTGAAGTTACATATGTCAAAATGACTGTCATTTATTCAGTCTGGTTTGCCAAATCATCATGGGCAGTTATAGCGTGCAACAGCACGTGCAATGTTTTAGAGTACTATTCGCAGTGTGGTGGATAAATTTGAGTCCACTGGTTCAATAAACGATCCAGCAATACCCGTACGTCAACGAAACGCAAGATCTGCCGAAAACATCGCCGCTGTCCGTGAGAGTGTGCAGGAGAATCCGAGGCAGTCGATTTCGCGTCGCTCACAAGAACTCGGCCTTTCGCAGACCACAACTTAGCGAATTTTGCGTCGTGACTTGGGCCTGCACCCGTACACAATTCAACTGACCCAGGAGCTGAAGGTACACGACCATAGACAATGACTTGTGTTCGCTGATTGGGCTCAGGAGCAGTTAGAAACTGACCCTAATTTTCATCGAAAAATCATCTTCAGCGATGAGGCCCATTTCTGGATGAATGGGTACGTCAACAAACAAAATTGTCGAATTTGGGACGATACCACTCTACATGAGATCCAAGAGCGTCCAATGCATCCCGAAAAAGTCACTGTTTGGTGTGGATTTTGGGCTGGCCGATGACGCCGGTCCATATTTCTTTGAGAACGACGTTGGCCAGGCCGTCACCGTCAACGGCGAGCGCTATAGGTCGATAATTACCAACTTCTTTTGGCCTGAATTGAATCATATGGACACCAACGACATGTGGTTTCAATAGGACGGCGCTACGTGCCACACAGCTCACGCTGGAAATTCTGCACGAGCGATTCGAGGGCATGGTCATCTCACGTGGAGGTGATGTGAACTGGCCACCGAGATCGTGCGATTTGACCCCGTTAGATTTTTTCTTGTGGGGTCTTCTGAAGTTGCAGGTCTATGCGAATAAGCCAAAAACCACAGCGGCCCTCAAAGCCAACATAATCCATGCCATCGGTCAAATTCAGCCTGATTTATGCGCCAGAGTCATGGAAAATTGGATATTTCGGATGCACGCCACCCAGAGAAGCCGCGGCGGACATTTGAACGATGTTATACTCCATACATAATGGCATCGGTGGGCCTTTCAAACGAATAAAAAATTTCGATGATATCTAACACACGCTTTATTTCATTTAAATTTAAAGATAGGAAGCGCTTAATGAAAGACCCTTTATATACATACATATGTATGTTGTATTGTAGTTATCGCTTCCATTTTTTTGTAATTATCCTTAAGATTTGGAGGAGGTTGTATAGTTGGATTAAGCGAGCAATTGTACCTCTTCCTATTTGCTGTAGTTAAAATCTGAATTAAGAGAAGTACGCGAATCAGAATTTTCAACATTTACGTCTGACACAACTTCTGGAGTACTAACAAAAATAACAATTGGCAGTGGGCAATATCAACTAGTGTACTTGAATTGGTACCAACTTCAGCAGATTGCGAATGTCGTCAGTTCAAGTGAAAGCATCTAATCGAAATATTGGCTCAAAAAAATTAAGTGTTTGTTAAATGTATTGAGAATTTCAGTTTTAAAAGATGACATTTAAAAGGCAAGTGAAGATAGAAAAATTATTCTGACAGGGTGGGCGATACCAAAATGCAGCTTCAGTATTATTAATCTTTTCGATAATAAAATTCGGGAATAACACAAAAAAACAAAAAATCCCCCCATCAAACGTGCACTATCTGGGTAGATAGAATTTATTAAGCATTTGCTCTTAGATTTAACGCACACATAGAATGCCTTAATTCGCACGTAATGAGCCATAAACGTATTAAGGTTAACCTAAGCTTTTAACAAGTTTTTCCCCGCAGAAGTTTTATTATTAGCAACTGCTCAAAACCGGTTAACCCCTCTATCAGTCTCGTGGTTGGTTGGTCATCAAGCCCACCTCCAAGACTACCTACATAACACATATTTGCATATCAAAGTGTAATCATCAACCGTGTCAGCGGGTAGGGCAAGCCAAAGACTTTCCTTCTACCTACCTTACTGGTTGTTTCAGTATACCAATACGATGTTCTCCGATGCCGATATTCTCTTATGCTGTTTACATTTATGCACACATATTCCAGAAAGGGTTTTTGCTTATTATGCGTGGCCTAGGAGTGTGGGTGTTTCTTTTATTAGGATTCATTTTGTGGGGCTTTTGGGAAAACGAATACCTAAAAAGGCGTGAAAACACTTCCTAATTTGTATATATTCAAATGACCACTAGCTAAAAATTAAATTTATGTGACCAGGTAATGATGGCATTAAGGCAACCAGACCTCATTAGTAGATTAGTAACTATGCTATAATAGTGTACATATTGTACTTATGTGATCCGTGAAATTTTGATGTTGTACAATTTTTGAATGGTTTGATAGTTGAATATTCAAATTGAAAATGACTTTTATAGTTCCTTTAGATAATTACCATCAATTTTATATACAAATTGTCATGGAAATAAGAAAATTTCATTATAGAAAACACCGATTATAAAAAGAGCATATTCATCGTAATCATCGCAATCCCGCCCAAAATTATGATCCCAAAATCTCAGAAGAAACAATGAAGGTTTTCAGCCATGAACACCCGATTGTGATGATTAAAGAAAGCATTTTTGTTTGGATAAGCCTAGTATGGGATCCCAGCAAATAAAAACCATCCATACATACTAGTGCACATTTGTATCTGAGCAAAATGGAAATCAAGTAATTTCGGGGGCACATTTGATTTGGTTAAGGACAACAAACTGAAGTAATAGTTTCGGCATTTACAATAACTTTTTAAGAACCGGTAGAATATGAGAGAATTATTGATAAATAAAAAGTCTCACAGTATTTTTCAGAAATAGCACAGTCAAATTAGAATTTTTAATGTGGGACATTACGTAAAATGTGTGCCCCCACTCGTATGACCATAAGTCCACACACCTTTTTGAAGGGGCGGAATATACAATTTTATCAATAAATCATTTTCTTCCACTCTTATTGAAAATTAGCAAAGCCAAAGGTTTGTCTAAATTAAATTTTCTACCAAAATTGTCTGTATTAAAATTGAATGTCTATACATACTCGTATACAGTGGAGTCTCACTAACTCGAACATGTCTTTTAGATATTCTTTAAATTAAACAAATTATTTATAAGAGGCTTTGATTTTTTCCTCAATCGGTTGTGTTTATTTGTTCTCCAGAATGAAATCATAAAAAAAAAAATTGAAATTGCTAAGTGAAAATTGACACAAGCGCTATCAAAATTATTACAAACGATAAATAGTAATAAGCCAAACTTAAGCTTAGAAGATATGAACGACTTTACAATACTAGACGAACTGACATAGTCGAACTCGTAGGTATTCAGTTTAGATAACATTCCTAATAATATCCTAAAGCATGCACCAGATGAAATTATACGGCAATATTACGTAATATTTAATAATTTGTTAAACAACTGCTACTTCTCGAGTTTTTGAAAAACATCGAAGGTTTTTCGAATAATCAAAAAGAAGAAGGATGATCCTTCCAACTCGGGAAGATTTATGAAGTAATTATTAGTAAGTCTATTTTGTCCGCGTGCGAAAGAAAGGAGATTACTCGTATACCGCCGAACCAACAGAAACCATTTGGCGGTGCACGCTGCCATAAAATTGATTTCTGACGTTAATTGATGCCTGCCTAATGGATGTCGAAAAAGCCTTCGACACGGTTTGGATCGGCTGCTTTTATATAAACTTCTACGATATGAATTCCCAAACCATCTTATAAAGATAATTGCATCTATGATGCAGGAAAAGAATTTTGTTGTAATAGATAAACAATACACAACGACTAATGTTTTTAATGTCATCAATGGTCTGCCACAGGGCTCAGTTCCAGCACCGCTCCTCTTCAACATCTACATTTCGGGAATGCTGAGGGATATGAATAATTCGATAGCATCCCAAGACATACAGATAGAGCTTCAGAACAGCTTTGATAAACTGTATACTTTCTTCTCATAGTGGAAGCTCAAAATAAACGAGGCGAAATGCGAAACTATACTGCTCGGCACCCCCGTAAGATGCAGTAATTCAGATTTGAGACGAAACTAGACTAGACGAGTAAAGACTGTTGTGAAGTATTTATGTTTTCTGGACAAGTTTTTGTACTATAATGAGCACATAAATATACAGTTGCAAAAGGCAAGAGCGGCATTTATGTCTCTGAAACACCTTTTCTACGAAGGTGGATCAATAAGACCCTGAAAATAAACACAAATTGTGTCGTCACCTTAAATTTATTTATTTTTTTTGTCAAGAATCAACTTTCAAAAGGACGCACCCAAATTTTCAGCCATTTTATATAGACGCCTACTAGCATTTTCGTTAAAATGGAAAAAAGTTAATTTCGAGTGCTCATTAAACACTATTTTTTGCGAGAAAAAACTATCACGCAAACCAAACAAAAGCTTGACAAATACAACCACTCTTGACTCTTTACCATCGATTGGAACCATTTACCACTGGCTACGAACTCCTCTCTCATCCAGCATATTCCCCAGATTTAGCCCCCTGCGACTATTTCTTGTTTCCAAACATGAAGACAAGGCTCGGAGGTAAGAGATTTAGGTCGAATGAAGAGGTCATCGCTGAAACAAATGCTTATTTTGAGGGGCTCGAGAAATCGTATTATTTGGAGGGCATCAACAAATTGGAGAATCGTTGGATGAAGTGTACGTGTATAGAGCTAAAAGGAGACTATGTTGAAAAATAAAATGTTTTTATACCGAAAAGAGTGTTCCTTATTTAATTTTTCAGGGACTTATTGACCCACCTTCGTACTTCAACTGTCTTGGATCCGATATGAAGGTTATACTCGTATGCTACCAAGCTTACGTTCGTCCAATTCTGACTTATGCGAGGGTAGTATGGTTCAACATAAGCCCGTTTTATATGAAAAACTTTCAGAATATTTTCTTTTGAAAGAAAATATCTTCGAGCCTGCATGCGTATGTATAGACTTTCGCATTCCGACTTTTGGGATTACGTTTCAATAAGAGAATATTGGATGCTTCCGGTGTGTCCAGAATAGACAATGTCATGAGGAACCATTTCGCGCAGTGGCTAATACCTGAGTTAAGCAGGCCGGACCTTGATATGTGATTTCTGGCATACTGCCGAACGGCCAATTGAATAGTTTAACTATCATTTGATTAGTCTTTTCAGTGGAGTTTCGGAAATCACATATCAGGGTCCTGCCCGGTAGTTTTAGTTTAGATTAGTTTTTATGAAAAAAAAATAATCTGTTTTAAAAGGTTTTTTTCACGTTTTTCTTATAAAAACAGGAACGGACGTTGTAATTTAGAAATTGTAAAATATTTGATAGAAATATGAAAACATCGAAGTATTGTCTACGGCTGTTGGAAACTGGCAGTTCTAAGCCCCATTCCAAGTTCACAACAATCTAACAATGGGCTTATGTATGTTCAGGAGGTACCTATAAACCTGGAATTCTGCTAGAGAATGCGTTATACAAATTGTGAGTGGCAAAGGGGTTACAGAAAAATAGGGTAACTAATTGGAACAAGATAGTAGCGTAACTTCTTCTTTTGAAGCGAAGCTGACAACCTGTAGAGACATAAATCGAATAGACATTTGACTGCAGGCTTTGCTAAACATAGTATTCGCCGTCGGCACTCTGGACATACCATGAATTATCTGGACAATCCAGCTAAGTCCCGGCCACCTGACACACTTAGGTACAAGTACCAAGTATTTGTTGATGGAAACTGATGTTTGCGATTACCACGATAACGGTACAGATTAAGATAGATGAATTGGACGATGGAAATTCAAAATATTGTCCG
The DNA here is from genome assembly GCA_963082735.1 of Pocota personata. NCBI lineage: Eukaryota > Metazoa > Arthropoda > Insecta > Diptera > Syrphidae > Pocota > Pocota personata. The sequence continues at coordinate 40,357,010 of OY720432.1, read as the reverse complement.
AATATGGCCAGGATTTATCCTTGATTGCACAGTATACGTCAATCGAACGCATTGAATTTGGCAACGGGTTTTAATAAAGTATTCAATTTCCATTTTGGCATTTGTTTGCAGTTGGGCATCTGCACCCTTTGAGAAAGTACATAGAAGAGATATTCGTGGCAATTTTTTCTCCTATCGTAGGTCCAAATCTTAGCCTTGTGTAACGAGATAAATGTGTCGAAATTATTCAGATACTGACAAACCTCATTTGGTTACTTGGAGAGAATCATCAGAGAAAATTCGCATATTCACACAGTCTTCGCAGAAAAGCTAGAGTTTATTTACAGCTGCAAATTTACTTTTGTCAATCAGGTTCTGGGCAAAAACATGTTTTACTGATTTTCTAATCTAGGAGAGAACAATTTTTTGATAAATCTAACGGGCCATGAAAGCCCTAACTCACCTATAAAATGTGATTCAAGCTCTGTGGATTGGTACAAAAAAAAAAAAACATCTGCATCTTGCTACGCTGTTTACAATTTTGAAATACTTTATTTCAATCGATATATTCCCAGTTGCTGACTACAACAGCTTTTTAAAAAAATTGTGGAAACTCCCAATAAATGCGTTACCAACCCAACAAATTCTTATGAACGTGTTTCAAATGATATCACAATATAAAACATAAAATTTCTTTTAGATGAGGAAGTCCAAAAATGTACAGCTGTAATTTTACGCTACAGTCATTGGTCCCTGTAAGACTCATATAAATAGTTAATCGTTAAATCTTCTCCTCCACACAGGGTCAATACAAACTGTGACGTACGAGTACATACATGTATCACACGAAGAATCTTTCTTTCCAAATAACCAATAGTACTTTCATCTGCTTTTGTTAACGTTCATGCTTCTGCGCCACGTAGCAGGACTGGGATGATGAGGGTCTTATATAGTGACTCCTTAGTCTTTCTAAAGACGGCTTTATTTCTCAATTGGCGCTTAGCCCAAATTAAAAGTGGTGTGCAAGAGTAATTCTCTGTTTGATCTCAGCACTGGTCTACGTTTCAGTGTTAAATTTATTATTTATTGTTTATATAATAAGAGTCCTTTCAGATATTATACAAGCTGCTTATTTTATTTATAGTTTATAATTGATTTAATTTACGAAACCTTAACCATTTCGAAGTTATATTTGTCTACTAACGCTTCAGTCGATTTATTTTTAGTTTCTGATGCAACGGTATTTTAAAAAATCGAGAACGCCCAGGAAAGGTGTAACCCATACACAATGTTGCGAAACCGGCTTAAGCATTTTTTTTATCACCCTAGCACTGCAAAGGTCGCTCGCAGTCTTCTCTTCAATTCGCTATCACCTTCCATAAAAAACAGTAAGCATAATAAACAAAAGGAAATCTGGTGCAAGAATGGGAGCGTCTTGCGTCTGTATGTGGAGTAATCCTTGACAATATACCGCACGTGCAACCTGCTTCCATAAGAAGGCAGTTTGATATATTATTAGAATAAACTGGTAGCACTTTATACGAGAAATATGCTAACGAAGCTCAATCTTCCCAAGCTGTACTATAGCAAAATAAATTACTAACTTGAAGGAAGAACATATTACCTAAACTGCTTCACGTTGGATAAAATAAGCACTATTTTCAAAATGAGAGGAGAGTTGGTTCACTTGAACTGTATACTACACCGACCAGAATTACTAATTTTATGTAATATCTGCAATATGAAGGTAAGGGAAAGTGTACTACACTTTCTAGCAATATGTCAAATTATAAGCGAATACCGCAAACGATTTTTCGGAAAATGCATCATCGGGGGTGATTTCTAATACAACCATATAATTTATTCAATTAAAATCCAGATACTTAAGTTACTAATTATAATAGATAACACTAAATTTAGATAAATGTCAATCTGGTAGACGGCCTCGGGTCAAACCAATATAAACTTAGAAACAATTTTTTTTTTTTTACTCATTTATAATGAAATGAAAGACAATTATACCTACTACTACTACTACAGTAAGCATTGCACACATTTATGTGAGCATGTATTTGAATGCATCATTTTCGCAGTGGGTGGCTCGCTTCGCTCGCGGCAAGGACTTTATACTCCCAGTACCCAGTATTTTATTTGCTAGCAGCCGCTCGTTAGCATCAATTTTTTTTTCATTTTCGAAGCTATCACTTTCCATTCAATCAACAGAGCACTTCAGTGCACTGATCTGAGAGTGAGTGGCTCTCTTCGTCGCGGTAAAGACTTTACACTCACAGTATTTTATTTATTTCAGGCAACCGTTTGCTACTCTCGCTCCAATTCATCTTTATTTTCGAAGCTATCATTTTCCATTCAAACAGTAAGGATCGCTCACATTTGTGTGTGCAATTCCTTCCACGCATCATTTTCAGAATGGGTGAATCGCTTCGATCGCGGCAAACACTTTAAACTCCAAGTTTTTTATGTTTTTAGTCAGCCTGTTGCTCCTGTTGCTCAAATTCATTTTCATGTCTGATACTATCAGTTTAACATTTGTGGTACATCGAAGGGATCTTGTTTTAGTAAGCCATCGTACTCGTACAAATATATTTTCGGGTGGGTTACGCCTCTCCTTTAGTTCATAACTGTTGTAGTGGTAACATTTTTGTTTCCTTTTTGATACCATTTGAAATACATTAGTTTGACTTTGTGGGTGAGTTACGCTTCTCCTGAGCTATTTAGCAAATTTTTTATAAACACCATCGTAATCAGTAACTAAAAGCAAGCCACATAAAAAAATAAATTCAAAATCTTGAATAGGGTGGAAGATGTAAATGTTTTTACGTATCGTTCTGTATTGCGTGAATTCAATTTTTTGGGCGGGTTATGTCTCTCGCGAAAATTGCTGACAAAGTTTTCGAAGCTATCATGATCTGAATTAAAATATGCGTAAAAAAAATGGCGACTGGGGTGATAGAATGCATTTAAGCCATTACGGCTACCAGATAAGGAAATGCCTTCTCAACCAGTTACTGAATTCAATAACGGTGACAACAAAATTTATCATAATCAAAAATTTATTTTCGCTGTTTCGCGATAGAAAGTTTTTTTTTCTTTACACTTCAGTGCCCCGAAATGTCTGTAGTACCGGCTCATCTGCCAAGCTTCGAAACGTAATTAAGACCACTTTACGGTATTCCACCGCACGACAAGGTGGTGTGTCCGTGTCTTGGAGAACCTCCGATTTTATTCGTTTCCCTTTTTTTATGCTAGGGTGGCTCTGGGTTGTTCAGTTCAGAAACAAGCACATTACCCACTACACAGTGGCCACAACAAAAAAGGGACAAAGAGGGCATCTAGATCCCCGTTGTAAATTTCTGCTATATCTGTTGTATTAATTGATTTGCAGCTTCTATATTTGGTGAAGTGAAAAATATTATGCTTCATAATGTTGTTCTATGAATTAATGCAATTTGTATATACACGGAGTTAAAAAAAAGACACAAGGCAAGGGAAAATGATCAATTGTCGCCAACTTAAAGAAGACTTTATCATCAGTTATGAGAGACTTGACGCAGAGTCAAATCTTCCTGGCCTTCCTCCAAATGAAGAACAACGTATTTTGTAATTAAAATAAATTTTGCTCAGCATAACAATAAATTAAAACAAGAATATACTTTCAGGAAAAAATACAATGTTGGGACACAGTCAATCCTGCTAACAGATAAGATTGTATTATTAATAAAGCACCTCACAATTATCTGCTTTATTAGCTCTAGAATTAGGCCGTTACAATGTTGACTCTCTTTCTTGAAAATTTAATACAACATGATATATACCAATATGTAAATTTATATACAGCAGTGTTTGTAAATCGAATCAATTATAAGCTAAATATAAATAATATAAGCCGCTTGTAAAATATTGTATTTGAAAGGACTCTCTTATTATATGAACAATAATAAATAAATTAACAAATATTTCTCAAATACCTGTTGGAGATCATAAAAAATAGTATAAAATGAATGCATACATGCATGTTAACAAAAAGCTTCAAAGTAAGGCCTAAACGAAATCTGAAAAATATTAGATTTCGGATATAAGAGGGGGTACCCGAGTCTCTCATAGTCCCTCTTCTCTCCTCATGCATAAATTGTTGTCCTTTGTGATGAAACTGATCTAATTACCTGAGATAACCTTTATCTCTCAAACAGTTATTCCGAATTCCATGAAATAATACCCAAAACTGGAATTTTGGGCATTATTGCATTTTGACACTATTGGACTTCCAAAAGTCTAATAATGACCAAGGAAGTTATTTGGGCTTTATTGCACTTAACATTGTTCCAAAAACTCGATTATAGATCAAGTAGTCAAACACACATTGTCCAATAAGGAATAATAGTAATATTATACACTATGTATAGTATTTTGCAATGATTTTTTTTACATATCATAAAGTAATGTACAAGTCACGCTCTAACATTTATTACTATTTTCAGCGACAGATGCTATCGCATCAAATACCTGGTCCTGCCATGAATTCTGTTACAACTATAAAACGCTATAAAAAAAACCAGTAAACATATTGTATTCAAAATTGTTTCATTTATTAGACCACAATATTGATTATTAAAACAAATTGGATTCACTTGAAATGACCCTTTGCTTTAACACAATCTTCCAAAGTGTGGCCATGGGCTATAGCGGCACGTACGGTTTTCATGGAGATCGTGGACGCTGCTCTGGTTAATGCTGTTCTAAGACTATCCAAATTTCTGTGGGGAGTCTTGCAGGCCATGTTCTCCGATTCTGACCACAAACCATAATCCAATGAAGCCAGAAATATTGACTCTGAGCCACTACTGCGTGGTTGTGGCTTTGTGCGCTGGAGCAGAGTCCTGTTGGAAGATCCATCTGCATCCATTGAAAAGCGTATTGGTCAAACCCTTCACAACACCCTCTAGCACATCTTCTTGGCATACCTTTCCACCAGTTTTTACGCCTTTTTCAAAGAAATGGAGGGATGTGACACCATGGTGAGAGACCCCCCACCAAACCATTGCGGAAGCGGAATGATGGCCACGTTGAACCCTTGGAACAATTTTGTTCGCTTCCTTAGCAGAAGTGGCATAAATTTTGTCATTTTGTTTTGTTGAAAACTTCTTCCACGGTCAAAATTTTCTCATCCGTAAACAGAATGTTTTCATGGCCATTGTCCGCGTGCCACTGCAAAAGTCGCTTGCATCTTTCCAGCCTAATTTTTTTTAGTTGAGGAGTTAAAAGATGACCCGTGGACCGACGATAGGCTTTCATATGCAGATCATCCCGAATCAGCCTAGACTTGTATCTGGTTGATATATCCAATTCCTTGGACATGATCTTCTGCTTCCTAAGGGGATTTCTCCGAATTCGTTCACGCACTGCCTTTACTACCGCACTCGTACGGACGATGCGCGGGCGACCACTTCTTGGCCTGTCCTCTACTCCAGACAATTCGCCGAAGCGAGCTATAGCCGGATAAATGAATATTCTCGATATTCCGAGTGGTTTTAGCAACTCGAAAATTTGGCCAGCACTCTTTCCGTACTTATGCAACGCTATTACCGCGACTCGATTCTCTTTAACGCCCCACTTCATGTTAATAGTTTGCAAACTGAAACCAAACTGACTAGTATTTTTCACTGACTTACAAATGGCCCCAAAACTTACAAATGGCCAATTTTGAAACAATCGATTTTCTCGAAAACGGTGACTTATGGTGAGCACATGCTATCAGATGGCCAAAAAATACGTACATAACGAGAAAAGTTAAAGCGAAATGATAATCATATGCTAACATTCTCTTACAATCACGTGGAATGTACGAGTATTCTTCCAAACGCATAGTTAAAGGAATATGATTTGTGTAACGTAGAAGTATTGACGTTAACGAGTTCGCTCAAATTTGGAAAATGTTTTTCCATTAACTTTCGCAAAGTATTCCAAACCACTTGATAATAGATTATAGTATCCAACGTTGCATGACCTCCTTGGAGAATATTGTCCGCTGCAGATTTTTCCTATATATTTTTCCAAATATGGTTAACTTTTTCAAAACTTTCACGACTACTAAAATAAAAATTATGAAGTTTTATACCTTTTTCTTGATTTGTTATTAAATAATTTTGCAAAAAGTCCATCAGACCGTGGCTGATAAGTTCGGGTAGTGTATGCAGAAGTGGAACAAATGAAAATCAAAAAAAAAAAATATATATATACTATATACAGGCTGTCAACGTTAAGGTCTATTAATTACCTTTCATTTCTATACCAAATCATTTAAATTCAATGCAGACTTTCATAGATAATTAACCTCGAAACCCCACGTCCTCAAAACCAAAATGTCTTAGAATTATTCACAAAATCACCACAGACATTTTGGACACACCTTGACGCGAACATCCTGTACATTCTGACCACTTGAGTCAAAATTGTAGCTTCTTTGCAAATTAATCAAAAATTATTCACAATAATCCCCTTTTAAAGAGCTAATTGCATTCCATAAATGGGATTTTAATTGCAAATGATTTTCCGACTACGACCATGCACCCGAATTCAACGCACATATGATCAATGAAACAATCAATAAATAAACACACTCCATTTACACGTAGGTATGTGTGTACATGGCTAAAGTTCTGTAACAATTTCGTCTTCATTTGTTTCTCGCTGTTGTACCATACAAAAAAAAAATATTGCCAAACCCATTTGTGGTAATTATTTTAATGTTAATTCCCTCAAGGCATCGATACATTCTCGGGCATCGCCCCAACTGGGATGTTGTTGTTTACGCGTGGTCGTTTAATTCATTTTTTGCCCGCTCTCTCTTCATATACATACGAGTAGGTATATTCCATTTGTTAACCTTACAATGTGCATACATCCTTCGCTTTCGGTGAAATAAAAATAAAATGCGAATGCATTGTCTGTATGGCCGGAGCGAAATCCCAACCGTGTCCAGTCATTGAGTCGTAGGTTTAATTTAATTAATAATATAAATTTTCGCAGTAAAGTCCTTTTAATCCTTTTTGCAAATAAAATACCCGTCCAGAAACAACGCCACGTTTTATACCCAATTAACTTAACGCACTTGTTTGCAGTTGGGACCTACGAGTGTCCTTGCGGACCAGAGTGACGTTACTACCACAACACTGCCTGTTGTGGTATATTCCACACCACTTCATGGCATTTTATCGGTCAATCGTGCGTTATCCTTACCCATGTATGCACACGTATATGCCACAGGTTGTTAACTTATTTTTCTATGGAAAAACAGCCAGAAATTATGTTGCAAACCTTCGAAGGGGTGGAGAAAATCTGAACGGAAAATAAGTACACAATTTTCATTTTCACTGAATGCCGACGTAGAATCTACGCGTGCAATGTTAATTTGCATTTTGATTAAGGCGAACGCTGGTGCTCAAAGTGTCAAGGTACCAATAAAATAATTAAGCACTTATCCGAAAAGGAAGTTCATGGCGCGCCGCTAGAAAGTGTAAATTTCTTTGCTCTGCCACTGCTCGTAAATATGATTTCCCTGGAGGACATTGTGACAACGAAAGCAGAAAAAAAAAAATAGAATTTCTAACCATTTTCACAAATATGCCGGGCGATAGCAAGAGTATGAAGGAATGAAACTTCCTACCAAATTATGATATCAAATTAAAAATTCATGGCGTCACGGTTGAATTTTTTTCATTTATTTTTTGGGGTTTAAGAAGAAGGGGACACTTTTAATTTGAGGGATACGGCAAATTGCTAGATTTTAATTTTTAGGATTGTGGCCCAAGTGTTTGGCAGATTGCCCTAGTGTCATGTAATAAGATTGAAGTACATATGCAGGTACTGTTACATACACATATCAAATTATAATAAATTATTTCCATAATCAATTTCTTAGGGTATGCACTTTCACTGCAATCCACAAAATAGTCTTTTCTTACATATCAGTATACGAGTACGTAATTGCTAAGTGCGATCTATCGAAACAATAAAGAATACTGTAACAACACTATGTATGTTATTAGAACAATTGAAAGACGTTATTTACTCATTGAATTATATAATCTAGAAAAACATATGAATTGTTTTAAAAGAAATTGTTCTTTAAACACAAAAAAATTTATATCAAATATATATAAGTCACTGTACGAGAATGAATTAACAGTTTGAAAGCTTTCGCATACAGCTGAGAATTTAAAAGCTTCCTGCTTGTTCGTGTATAAATCAGTGGCCACAAACCATACCCGCTAAAGTCGACTTTAGACGAAATTGAGATTTTGATGCCATTAGATTCAGTATACTCAAATCTACAGAGTCTTCCAATAGTGACTTCCGAACTTTGACAGTTGATAACGGCCATATTGTTAAAGCTACATCTGTCAAATTGGCTGTCGTTTATTCAGTCTGTTTTGCCAAATCACTATGGATGGATATAGCGTTCAACAACACGTGCAAATAATAAAATTGTTTTAACAAAATGGGTGTTCTGTTCGGGCAACAGTTGGAAACTGACCCTAAATTGCATCGAAAAATCATCTTCAGGGATAGTCAGGGTTAAGCACAAAGAAAGCCTGGGAAAATGTCAAACAGTTGGGTATAGGAAAGAATCTGGCTTCGAAAGATAATGAAATTGACGTCAGAGACCTTAATGTTAAATTTTCTGCTGCTTCAACCTCATGTCCTTAATGCGGTTTTTGCCGTTAAATTGGATGCAATTGGTTTGGACTGCGTGCACCCAAAATTCCTTAAGACCATTATCTTCGAAGTACTGTCTCCCCTGACGTACATTTTCAACAACGTGTTGTCCTACTCAGCTTACCCGAAATCCTGGAAGGTTTCAAAAATAATCCCGGTTTTAAAAAGCACGGTCGCCGAAGAAAAAGAATACCGTCCTATTTCCATACTCCCCTTTATTTCCAAGGTGTTTGAGAAGCTGATGAGCATGCAAATATATACATATCTGAACCAATTCGATCTCCTTTCACCGTTCCAATCAGGCTTTAGACAACAACATAGCTGCACCACCGCCCTGCTGAATCTGGTTGACGATTTTCGCTCAGCGATGGATAGGGATCATATTACCTCACTAGTTCTGCTCGACTTCTCGAAAGCATTCGATATAGTTCATGACATGAGATTATCTTACTTAAACTTAAACATTACTTCAACTTTGATGAAACTGCGTTAAAACTGATAAGAAGTTATTTAGCAAATCGCACTCATGCTGTTTCATTCAATGGTAAGATGTCAGACTTTCTCGAATCGAAGGCTGGGGTACCACAGGGATCTATTATGGGACCGTTACTTTTCTCTATGTTTAATAACGACTTACCCTCAATCATACATAGCTGTAAAGTACAGATGTACGCCGATGACGTTCAATTGCACCTCAGCTACCCCCTCGGACTGATAAAAGATGCGACTTTACGTATAAATGAGGATTTAAGATTAGTGGTTCGTTGGGCCCAAACAAACAGGCTTAAACTCAATTGTGACAAAAGCCAAGCTATCGTTATAAGCCGTACCAGCATAGATGTATCCTGTTTTCACCAACCTTAAGGTATAACACTACCGAAAAACAATTGTTTGTATATGCTGTGCGACTATGGGACTCACTCCAGCCGATTTACGGAGATACCAGGGAATCGGTGACTTCAGGAGAGGGCTCAAGGAGCATCTGAGTACATGAAAATCAATGGTTTACGTCGTCGTTTTTGTAAGGGAGTAAGCTAAAAAAAAAAAAAAAAACCCTAGTAACCTAGCCTTAATAGGTTACTAGGGTTTTTTTTTTTTTTTTTTTTTTCTACATTAATTTAAATGAAATTTGTATCTTTATTTTAGTTTTTAGATCTGTTTTCAACTTTTTTTCACTTCCACTGTTTAACTCTGCACAATAATGGATTTTGTATCTAAGTGTAGATTGTTTTAAAATAAATTGAAATTGAAATTGAAATTGAAATTGATGAGACCCATTTCTGGATGAATGGGTACGTCAACAAACAAAATTGTCGAATTTGGGACGATACCAATCCACATGAGATACAATAGCGGCCAATGCATCCCGAAAAAGTCACTGTTTGGTGTGGATTTTGGGCTGGCGGCGTCATCGGTCCATATTTCTTTGAGAACAACGTTGGCCAGGCCATCACCGTCAACGACGAGCGCTATAGGTCGATGATTACCAACTTCTTTTGGATCATATGGACACCAACGACATGTGGTTTCAACAAGACAGCGCTACGTGCCACACAACTCACGCCACATTGGAAATTCTGCACGAGCGATTCGGGGGCATGGTCATCTCACGTGGAGGTGATGTGAACTGGCCACCGAGATCGTGCGATTTGATCCCATTAGACTTTTTCTTGTGAGGTTTTCTGAAGTCGCAGGTCTATGCGAATAAGCCACAAACCACAGCGGCCCTTAAAGCCAACATAACCCATGTCATCGGTCAAATTCAGCCTGATTTATGCGCCAGAGTCATGGACAATTGGACATTTTGGATGCGCTCCACCCAGAGATGCCGCGGCGGACATTTGAATGATGTTACATTCCATGTATAATGGCAGCGATAGGCCTTTCAAACGAATAAAAAATTTCGATGATATCTCACACATACTTTGTTTTATTTAAATTTAAAGGTAGGAAGCGATTAATGAAAGACACTTTATTTTTTAATTTTTTTTCAGCTTTTTGTCTTTAAAATGTAGGCAACAATTTCAAAAAAAACATAACAGCTTAAGTTTCTTCTTTTAGTTGAGATTAAGGAAAAACAACCAAACTAAAAAAAAAACAAATTTGTTATCTAAAGTTGACTTAAAATAATTTTTTTTCTAAGATTTACAACAAGGAATAAAAACTTAACTTGACTTTAGTTGTTTTTCCACATTATACAATTATAACATACGGCGTAACTCAGGGGGTAGGTCGTTGGCAGAAGCAAGAAAGTTTGTTTCGAGAAGTAGACTTTGTAATGGGTTTGGTATTTGAATGTACTTTTTTACAAAAGAGGATCATTCAAGAAAGGTTTTTGTGATGCAAAGAACTTCTACACCAGAACAAAATAAAGATATTGGTAAAACGATGTATATTTTACTTTTTTTTTAAGAAGTGTCGTCATTTTTTTTAAATTTGATTTGCACAGAAAACGTTGAATTAAGTTTTTTTACATTTCCTGAATCTCCGGAAACAAATTTTACAAAAAAGTCGATATACCAATAGCCACAGAAAAATGCAATTTATCAATCTTCGAATTCGACCCACGAAATTATATCAGAAAAAAATGATTACTTTCCTGAGATACCTAATGAAACTAAATCATCGATGAACGGATTTGACTTCGATATAGATGTATTCAAAAGTAAGAACACTATTTTTTTCTTTAAGGATACATTTTCTGTTTTACATTATTTTAGACAATTCAAATGAGTCCAACAATGAATATAGAAACGCAATATGTATCTACATCAGCGAATATAACTTATGATAATTTGCTAGAATGAGAAAGTTCCGATGATTCTATAAAAGACCCTGATTTTATAATAAATAATAGTGTTACTTCTTCTGATTCGCACTCAGAAAGTGAAAAGAGCGAAGTTTTGGATATTCCGTTCAACAACGATGATTCACAATCGAAAATTAAGAATAAAAAACGCTTACGTCAGACATTAAGGAACACTGGAAAGTCATATAAAACACTTTCTGGAAAAGTTAAGCATGCAAGTGTTCCAAAACCCTTTGGAATGTGTCGAAACAACTGCCAAGACAAAATTTCATTCGAGCAGACAAAACAACTATTTAACCAGTATTGGGCTTTGGGAACCTATGACCAGAGAATTTTATACATAGGAAGTCTCCTGACTATGGGAAGTAAAAAATGTAATACTCTGTCTAACGCAATGCAAAGAAAGCGACGCCGTGAAACCTCAGTGAAGTACTTTTTGGAATATGATGGGATGCGTACACATGATGGGATGTTTTTCTGAAACGGAAAATTTCATCAAAAACGTAATAGCCAAAAAAGATTCAAGTCCAAGCGAACAGTTTAAGAATTGTCGGGGTAAGGGTATTCCTGTGAACAAACTAACACTGGATCAAGAAGAGGAAGTACGCAACCACATAAATAAGTTCCCATCGTTTGAAAGCCATTACAGAGTCGCCACACATCCAAAAAATATATGTATTCATGGCAGTTTAAATCTTTCCATAATGCATCGGATGTATACTGATGAAGTTTGTAATCCTGTAAGCCTTGCCAAATATTCAGAAATATTTAAAACGCTGAATTTAAAATGCAAAGCTCCCAAACTAGACACGTGCGCAACTTGCGATGGATTTTTATCTAAGATAAAAAAAGCCCAGGATGAAAAAGAAAAACTAGTTTTGGTAGAGCAGAAACAAATTCATGTGAAAAAAGGAGACTATGGCTTTGAACAAAAAAGGGTCGATAAGGAGAATGCTCGACAAGACAACGATATGGGAGCGTTCGCGTTTGACTTACAACAGTGCCTAACAACACGATTTTTGAGGAACTCGGTTAGTTTTTATAAAAGGCAGCTTTGGATCTTCAATCTCACGATTCATTATTTAAAAACGAATGTTTCCGGTTGTTTTATGTGGCACGAGGGAATTGCGCGGCGGGGTGGAAATGAGATTGCTTCATGCGTTTTCAAACATTTACAATCTTTGCCTTCTTCTGTCACTAGAATAACGTTCTACAGTGACTCATGTTCCGGCCAATATAAAAATTCGTTTGTTTCTGCTATGTGCCTTCTGTTCATTAAAGAAAATCTTTCATTGGGATATATAGATCATAAATTTTTGGAACTTGGCCATACCCACCTAGAGTGTGATTCTGATAATGCATTAATTGAACGAAAAAACAAAAAATCCAATGTTGAAATTAGTGTGCCAAGGGGCTGGTATCAGTTCATCGAAAGTATTAATTCAAAAATTAAAATTGTTGAAATGAAAGAAAGTGATTTCTTCAATGAAATTTCGAAAAATAATTTTAACTGAAAACGATGTAATCCAGAAAGCCAGAAATTCATATGGAACTCAGTAAGGTGGATTCACTATACAAACAACTATAACCAAATTTTGTATAAAACAAACTTAAATCCTGAAGAACCATTTAACCTTTTACCGTTAGTCAAACGAGGAACATCGACACTTACATTGGGTCTTTTAAAAAATATTGAAGATCTACCAATCTTATCATTAGATAAAAAAAGATCTTATGGATTTATTACAATACATAAATCCAGATTTTCAGACGCCAATGCCAAACATACGCTGTGGGGCAGTGCAGAAACTAACGACAGGGGTGAGTCTGTTCTTGACTTCATTATAACAAATAACCTCTCTGTATTTAATACTGGTAATACCCCAACTTTTGTTTTTCCGAGTACGGGCAATGGGTGGGAAGTGGTTATTGACATCACACTAACATCAAATAACGAAAACTTAAGGGTTAATAACTGGAGGGTATCCAATTTACAATCTTTTTCAGACCATAAATGGATACTCTTTGAAGTCTGTCTCGAGTCTGAGACTCCTAAACCCTATAGAAATCCCAAACGAATAAACTGAACAAAGTTTAGTCGTATAGTTAAGTCAAAACTGGGAAACACACCAATGCAAAAAATCGGCTCGACGACGGTACTGGACTCAAGGGGGAGACCTTTGAGAAAACAATAAAAATTGCATATAAAGTCTCGTGTCCAGTCAATTTCAGTAAAAAGAAAGTCCCAACGTGGTGGAATGAAGATCTGTCAAAACTCAGGAAGATGACCAGAGTGATTTTAATATCTGCTATAATCACAACTTTTGGCAGACCTACAAAGACTGCCTAAAAATATATAAGAAATCCATAAGAATGGCCAAGAATCAAGGATGGATAGAATACTGCCAATCAATCGAAACTCTTAAAGAATCGGCGAGGCTCAGCAAAATTCTGTCCAAAGGACACAATAATCCTTCCTTTCTTAAAAAGGTGGATTGTAGTCGGACAGACTCTTCCGCGGATTCGCTAGAACTTCTTAAGAATACTCACTTCCCAAGCTGTAGGGACAGTAGCACAGAACAAGCTAGTTGTGATAGGTTACCGCCGACGGCTTGGGAAAGTAAAGTAAGTAAGTTTATTACAAACATCATTACGGAGAATAAAATCTCCTGGGCCATAAACAGCTTCTCTCCATATAAATCACCCGGCCTTGACTGCATTATGCCTATTATGCTTCAGCTATGGATAATGGCAATCGACAAAATCTTGGTGCGACTTGAAAGGGAGGGGGTTAAGGTGGTTGCGTACGCGGATGATGTGGTTCTTTTAGTGTCAGGAAAGTTCCTCTCCACAATAAGTCAAATCATGGAAAATGCTCTGAATAAGATACACTCTTGGGCTACTAGATGTGGCCTGGGAGTAAATCCATACAAGACCGAAATGATGCTATTCACCACAAAAACCAAACTACAGGAATTCACTCCACCAAGCTAAACGGTCAACTACTCTCACTAGATTCCAGTGAAAAATACTTAGGCACGATTCTAGATCCGAAACTTAGTTGGAAACTTAACATAGAGCACCGGGATAAGAAAGCAAGTGTGGCTTTCTATGCCTGCAGCAGAACATTCGGCAAAAAATGGGGTCTCCAGCCAAAGATGACCCTATGGATGTACACAGCCGTCGTGCGTCCAATTCTCACCTATGGTGCCATAGTATGGTGGCCCACCTTACTTAAAAAATATAACATCAACAGAATCAAAAAGTACAAAGATCGGCGTGTATAGGCATCACAGGAGCATTGAGATCTTGCCCAACAGATGCTCTAAGCGTGATCCTGCATCTGATCCCCCTTGAACTCCATATTAAATTTTCAGCTATATGCAGTGCAGTCAGACTCAGGGAAACTGGGTGCTGAACAGCAAGGCCATATGGCCACTGTAAGGTCCTGGAGACGATACCAAGTGAACCTTTTGCCTGCCGTCGGGTGCACACGCGTTCCACCGTGGTGACAAAAAAAAAAAAAAAAACAATTTGTTAATTCCATCTAACAAAAAAATAAAATCGATCACGCGCGCCAAATCAAATCAGTGGAAGTGCAGTGGAAAACAAAAAAAAAAAAATTGATTAATTAAAAAAAAGCAAATAAACAATTCAGTGCCGGTGTATTCCATCCTCTCACCCCCACTCACTCGCTGTTGCGCTTCTTCGTTATCGCAATTGGAGCATGTGCTACATATGTATGTACATACTCCCAGTTGCGATGACACATGACACACTGAGAGAGTGTAATATTTGATGCATAGCGGACTGTGAATGTTTATCTGAACAGTTTGTTTTGGAAAACTATTCATTGGATCTTCACTTCACAGCTTCGCTTAGTTACGTCAGAGTTGTGTCTTTTTGTGTTTCTATGTTGTAGTGATGAGGGAATTTAGGGTTGATCTAACCAACATTCGTGGGCTTAGAATGAATTTCTTTGATGTGTACGCCCACGTCCATTCCCATAAACCAGCTGTTTTGGCACTAAGTGAAACACAGGTAGTTGAAGAATCTTCCGATTTGAAACTGCCTGGATATAACTTAGTGTCATTATTCTTTCCCCACTGTGGTCTCACCATTTACGTCCGTAGTGATATTGCTTACCAAGTTCCACCACAGTATGGCCACTGTTCCAACCCGGAATTTAATTTCAAATGGCTAAAATTCACCCTCCGTAAGCAAATAATCCACTACTGCTTTATTTATAGAAGCCCTAGTGCGGACAGCAACTCAACTTTTGACGAATTTGATGCGCTGTCCGATTCCATTGCTCGAATTGTCTCCTTGTACCCTCATACTAAAATCGTCATTGCGGGCGATTTCAATATACACAATTCGGATTGGCTTCAACATTCTGGACAGACAACACCCGAAGGAAGGTATGTTGAACTTTTCGCTGAGGTAAACAATTTGACTCAGCTTGTAAATGAGCCTACACGTATACCGGACATTGAAAGTCATTCCGCCAACACTTTGGACTTGTTTCTTAATTCGCACCCTGATAAATACACTATTGATGTTTTAGCGCCTCTAGGTCGGTCTGACCATAATATCGTATCAGCTAAATTCTCGTACTCCGACCACTCAGTTAAAGAAAAAACTCCTAAAAGAAAAGTATGGTAATACGAGAAAGCCAATTGGAGCGGCCTTAATATCTTCTTTAAGAGTTTTAACTGGTCGCTATGCTTCCTCGATAGCGACGTCGATGCCGCTGCTGATATGATCACTAACACTATACTCTTAGGTATGAATGACTTTATTCCTAACAGAATAAAGAGCATTAAACCTAAGGCAAACTCGTGGTTTGACCAGAGCTGTAAAGAGGCTATCAGGTTGAAAGAAGTAAGTTTTCGGTCTTATAAAGCCAACAAATCTGAGGAAAACCGAAAGAAGTTTAAACAAGCCAGAAAAGACTGCAATGCCCATATTCGACGTGTAAAATTCTTACATGACCAAAAATTGAGGCAAAAAATCCTACAATGTCCCAAAGGTAGTAAAAATTTTTGGTCATTCGTCAAAAATATTAAAAATTCTGCCTCGTCTGCCATCCCCACACTCATTTACAATGACATTCCAGCTGTCAGCTCCTTACACAAAGCTAATCTGCTTGCTGCTCACTTTGCAGCGAACTCCACGCTGCCAGATAATGCTTCTCCACCTGTATTTGAGAGCGTCGAATTTTCCATGGGACAAGTCCACTTTCGCACTCGTACAGTTGCAGGAGTACTTAAAGGTCTTAACATACACAAATCCGCTGGTCCAGATGGTATCCCCCCCATAGTTCTGAAGAGGTGTTCTTCTACGCTGGCAAAACCTCTGCGTAAGCTTTTCTGTCTATCCTACTTTCCAGGGCTCTTTCCGAGTAGATGGAAAACAGCATTTGTCCAGCCCGTCCCTAAAAAAGGCGAATCTTCCTCCCCGTCCAATTACTGACCCATTGCACTTACGTCCCTTCTTTCCAAGGTCATGGAAACGCTGTCAGCTTATGAAATATCTCGATTCACGAAAACTCCTTAATGACCGGCAGTATGGTTTTCGTAGCAACAGGTCCACTGGTGATTTGATGGCATATCTCACCGAGAAGTGGAACCAATCTCTCCATCACTTCGGCGAAACCAAGATGGTTGCGCTTGATATTTCAAAGGCATTTGACAGAGTTTGGCATCAGGCTCTTTTGTCGAAAATGCGTGCATATGGCATCTATGAGTCTCTTCTTCAATGGATTAGAAACTACCTTTCGGGGAGTTCAGTACAAGTTGTTTTGGACGGCTTCAAGTCTGCAATTCACCAAATAAATGCTGGTGTTCCCCAAGGCTCTGTTTTGTCTCCGACTCTCTTTCTTATTTTTATAAATGATCTCTTGTCTGCAACTTCTAATCCAATCCATTCCTTCGCTGATGACAGTACCCTCAGTTTTTCATATTCGTTCCCTAACTCACGTCCTTGCTCTTCGGCCGTAGAAGGTGAACGGCAACGTATGTTAAACACATTAAATTCCGACCTGGACAGCATAATTAAATGGGGTTCAACCAACCGCGTGGATTTAATGCTTCCAAAACACAATGCTGTCTTCTGTCTCTCAAGCGAAATCAAAACCCTCAACCATTATCCATGGATGGTACTTGCATCATTGAAACCGAAAGACTTGCCATTCTCGGTATGTGTATTAATAACCATCGTCGATGGAATGATCACATATTCGAGGTCGCCAAAAATGCTGCAAAATATCTAGGATTCCTTAAACGGTGCAAGAAATATTTTACCCCGTCTGATCTGGCCTCAATTTATAAGGCATTCATCCGCCCTAAGCTGGAATATAACGCCCATATCTGGTCTGGTGCACCCAAGACCGTTTTGCACATTCTTGATAGGGGACAAAATTGCGGGTTAAAACTTATAGGTGATAGAGACATTGTGAATTCCATTCATTCACTAGAACATCGGAGAAATGTCTCCTGTCTCTCCCTGTTTTATCGTTTTTTCCACAAAAAATGTTCCAGCGAAATAGCCAGTTGCATTCCTCCCCTTCAAAATTTCACCCGCAATACGCGACATGCTTCGAATGCACATCAGTTTATCCTAAAGCCAAACTTTGGTCGTACTGTCAAATATAGGGATTCATTTATAAGCCGAACAACACGAATGTGGAACGATCTACCAGGCTTTGTATTTCCCCATCACTACAACCTTCAAACATTCAAAGCCAACGTGCATAGGTACCTCCTCTGTTCCTCTTCCCCCTTTCCCTGACGCCCGTGCCCTGAAACAATTAAAGGGTATTAATACTCCCTTTGGCGCGCGCAGATTATAAAAAAAAAAAAAAAAAACTGGTGACATTTTCGACCGATTTGGCTTCAGTAAAGTTCCCTACCAGAGCAGAATGGAAGACGGAATGGTAATCAATAACTTTGATATCTGCATATATGTATGGTGTGAAAATGGATTGCGGAGTTGGCGCAGGCATTTTCTCGGACCAACTTAATATATCGAAATCCGTCCGTCTCCCAGACTCTGCTAGTGTCTTTCAAGCGGAGCTTCTTGCGATTCGAGAAGCCTGCCGCATGTTAAAAAATCTCCCAACGTCCAACCTAAATATAGGTATCTTCTCTGATAGCCAAGCCACAATCAAGGCCATTGATTCGGTTACCATATCCTCAAAACTGGTAGAGCAATGCCGGTTTGAAATAAACGAACAAAGTATCCATTCTGGAGTTACCCTCATTTGGGTCCCAGGACACAGCAATTATGAGGGAAATGAGCGAACAGACGAGCTAGCCAGGCGAGGGTCAGCCCTTAACGGCTCGTTAGCGGAAAGAGTCAATATTCCGATAAGAGTCGTTAAGGGCAATTTACACCTCCAGTTCCTCCAGCTCGCCAATCTCGGGTGGAACAACCTTACCAGTTGTGCCATATCAAGGAAGACATGGCCCAGTTTCAAGGCAGATCAAGGCCTGATATTGCCAGAATTGTAGCCATTATTACAGGCCACTGGCCTATAGGGGACAACGTGGCCAAGCTTGGCATTCCTCACAACACTTTCTGTCGCAGCTGCAAAGATAGTAACGAGAGGGAAACTCTTTTCCACTTTTTTTGCAGTTGTCCTGCCCTAGCAAGGACTAGACAACGCACGCTAGGTAAACCCTTCTTTGACGATTTCAGAGAGATAGCCTCTAAACGGATTGGAGAACTAATCCTGTTTCTGAACTCCACGGGCTGGTTTAATTATATTTTCTATCTCCAATAACACACGTTAAGAAACACGAGTTTTTGTGGTATCAAAACGGCGCACTTAGCGCTAATTGGATTCTTCTGAATCACCACTTTACCTACCTACCTTCATTCTTTTTATAAAAACTTCAAAACTAGTTCCACCGAACTCAACATTCATCCAGATTTAAGAAGTGACGATGAAGATTAAAAAACACTTTTTTTTAAATTTGGTTTTTAACTTAAATTATGTCTAACTTTTTCTTTTTTTATTAATTTGTATTGCATGAAGTAAAGTTTGTTGTTTTTTTGTATTTGTAATCGTATAAGTTTTTAAATAAATAAAATTTATTTATATCTCAAGGTTCAAAGTTCGTTCTCATTCTCTGCTGAGAACATTCAAAGTTGAAATTATTTTCATTATTAATTTAGGAATAAGAACTAAAGTCGACATAAGAACTTTATAATTTAACACAATAGACAAGCAAAAACAGCTAAAGTAGACTTTAGATCAGAACAAAAAATTTCTTTAAAATGGAAAAACAACTAAACTCCAGATAAGTTTTTTTATGATGAAAAACCTAAAAGGCCCTAGCGACTAAAGTATTAGTTTTGTCAATAAAATCATTTACATTTATTTTTTTTTAAAAAATTTAATTTTGAACTAAGAGTAAAATTATTTTTATTTTACTTTATGTTTCAACGCGATCGGAGTTTCCAATCGCCCAATAGAGTCATTTGTATTTTCACGCGTATGTATGTCAAAAACTTTAAACTGTTCTATTGAAAAAATGAGTAAAACAGTCTTAAGTTGTTTTTCCACACAGAAATACCTGTGCCCCGGTACTCGACGGTACACCAAAGTATACAGAATGGCTCAGATAACAAACCACGTGTCTCCTCTGGGTACCGACAGAAGCCAAGCAATCTCGAATTTCGACGCAGCGTTAGTCAACGCAACTCGCCGAGTGCTAACTCCAATGAGAGCAACAATATTTCTCCAAACAGTATTTTGTGTCTAGCTACACAGGCGGTGGAGGAATTCCGTCATATGTTGCGACAGCTGCCGATAATCAGCAATCATCGCCGGTATATATAACGCGAGGAACGCACATTCCACCGATGCATTTTTTTTTTTTTTTATAATTTGCACGTGTTAAAGGGGATATGAATACCCTTATACTAATTTTTAGAACACGTGCGTTTTTTTGTGGAAAGAGGAAGAGACAGAGAGAAAGAAAGATTGGTGTAGTGGGTTTGAAACTTAGGTGGTATTAAGTTTCTGTAAACTCCAAGGGTGGCTGTCCAGATAACTGGGGAGTATTTTGTTTGTTTCGCTATTATTGTCGTTGGTTGTGATTCACAGTATTTTCTTCCGTCCTCCTGATGTCATCATCACGATCAAGTTGCATTTTAGCCATATGACCACCCTACTGCCAGTGTTATGCCTTCACAGTAGAGTTGACTTAACTTTCGCAATTGATTGACTTTTTTATTTATTTCATGCGAAATAAATAGATGATTCTTGACATCAGGATTCGAACCGTGAATCAACAGCGTGACAAGCGATGATGTTACCACTACACCACGGCATGCGATGCGCAAAGCGCACAAGCTGTAGTAGCAGCAGCGGCGGCCACTAACGAATATAACCATCCTGGTGCCTCAGCGGGTGTATGTATATATTAAATATGGACAAACGTATTTTGCACACCCATCTGTCGCTCTCCAAAATAACCGTCGATCTCCGCCGAGTGATCTGAGACCTCAAATGGCACCCATTACAGGGATGTATCCGGCAGTATGGATACATAGATATGGTGATATCAGCACCAAGACAAGTGCAACCAAGACATCCAAATCCAAACTATGAGGGAACCCGACCGTCGCGCTAATCCAACATCCAGATTTAGGTCGAACTCATAATAATAGTTTTTTTTTTTTTTTTTTTATTGAAGTGTTATAAAATTGACAACATTTCCTTATACTACAACTAGTTAACACTAAGGAGTAGTTTACATTTGTTATATATTACATTATATACATTATATTTCATTAAACAAATACACGCTTATTTTACATTTCTGTTGTATCTTCTAGATAACATTGTTCCCAGTTAGCTCGTGTGGTTTAATTCGCTTTAGTCTTCGAGTAATCCCAGTTTTGCTGCTTCCTCGTTGATATGTCTTCCAAGTCTTGAGTGATGGGCTGTTGCAAATTCACGGATCGTTTCTTTAACAGATTTAAGCTTAAAGTCGCGATGTAAGTCGTAGTTTCTGACATACCATGGAGCATTTACTAAACATCTTAAGACTTTATTTTGGAAGCGCTGAATTATTTCTAAGTTATTTTTAGCAGCACACCCCCAGAGTTGAATGCGGTATGTCCATATAGGTCTTAATGTTCGTTTATATATAAGAAGTTTGTTATGTATTGATAGAATAGATCTTCTGCCAATCAGCCAATCGAGTTTTCTCAGCTTCACATCAAGCTCTTCTCTTTTCTTTTTTATATGTTTTTTCCATCGTAATTTAGCGTCCAGGTTCATTCCTAAGTACTTTGCTGTATTGGAATAAGGTATTTGTACCCCATTAACAGGGATTGGAATATGTTGAATCTTTTTGTTCGTGAAATTTATATGTATGGATTTTATGCTATTTAGCTTTAAACCCCATTTTTTGGTCCAGTCAGATATAGTATTTACAGCATTCTGTGGGGTTTGAGTTGATTCTACTTCATTTTTTCCAACTGAGAGAATGGCAGTGTCATAAGCAAACGTAAGCAAGTGTGCAATTCGAAAAGGTTGGCATGTCATTTGTGAATAGTAAATAAATTGTTGGGCCTAGTATGCTTCCTTGGGGAACACCGGCTTTGATCGCTTTCAACGCAGAATAGGCATCTCCTTGTTTTACTCAGAAATATCTATCAGTGAGATAAGATTCTAGAATTGTTGAATATTCTCTAGGAAAAAGAGTTTTGAGCTTATAGAGTAGGCCTTCATGCCATACTTTATCGAACGCTTGAGCGACGTCCAGGAATATTGTAGAACATATCATTTTATTTTCAAGGGTTTCTTAGACAATGTTGGTGATTCTATGTACCTAGTAGAATGTCGGTCTCTAAAGCCAAATTGATGAGATGGAATCATATTCTCGCTGTTTATAAATGGCTTAAGCCTCGTCAGTAGGATCTTTTCGAATATTTTTGACAAAATGGCAGTAAGGAGATTGGCCTGTAGGATGACATTTCGTGCGAATTTTTACCTGGCTTGGGAATCATTATAACCTCTGAAACTTTCCAATAGCATGGCGCAAACAAGCATTTAGAAGTATTGTTAATTTAATCTTAGCTCTAGGCGGTAGGTGATGTAATAGCTCAGCAGTAATAAGGTCATAGCTAGGTGACTTTTTCCTCTTGAGATCTTTTTGTATAATAATTTCTACCTCCAAGGGTGTAACTGAAGGAATTTCCACGGATTGTTGCTCGATTTCCGGCCATATTACTACATGTTGTCTCTCATTGGGTTGAAAAACATTCGTCAGATACTCGGCGAATGCTTCTGCTTTCTCAGAGTTGCTTTTGGCCCATGAATTATTTAATTTAATTGATGGGTTGTGTTGAATAGGACGTTTAAGATTTTTGGTTATTTTCCACAATGAATATTCGGTCGATTTATCGGCTGTTAGTTGGCGTAATTTTCGGTTAACTGCTTTATTTTTGAGCTCATTTAATTGGGAGCGAATCATTTCTGTAAGCTTATTTAATTGTGACTTGTATCTTGATCGTTGCCATTTTTTCCTTAATTTTCTATTCTCGGATATTAGGTTAAGTATTGGTTTCGGATAACTATACCCGATAATAATAATAATGTCTTAAAATCTAAAAATAATAATAATTTCCGGTCCATTTTACACAAAAAATGCAACAAAATATACCAAAAGGGAAAGGAAAATAAAAATAAAATTAAATAAAAACTATAATTAAGGAAATTAAAAAAAAACAAAAAAAAAAACAGATCAATAACAGCAAGCTCTCGTAGACATTTAAATAAACAAAAAAATCGCATAGAAACATCAGGCCATGAATTAAGAAACAAAAAAAAAAAAACAATAAATTTAATTCATGCACCTAGATTCTAATTCGATTCCTAATTCCCAAATATAACAATAGTAACTAAAAGGATTACGTTAATTGTTAGAACACACTACACATTAGGTTTATGATTACGCCCGGGTCAGGAGATTGAGATAAACGGATTATAGTGCGTAAGGAAATACTGACGACTCGATCTACTCACTCCAAAAAAAAAAAAAAAAAAACCTTGAGAGACAACGCGTAAAACTGAAATCTCCTCCCATCAGAGTCGTCCCTCGTCATCGCATCATCTCTTCTTGTTTTTAAGTGACAGAAATACAAATGATTTAAATTCTCTGAATCCATGCCATATTATTATTTATTTATTATTAATTATTTAATAATCAAACCAACATAACTATTTATGATTTAGACTACAACACAACAATTGAGTATTTTACTATGAAAATTTTCTTTTTCTCTTATTTTTTTTTGTTCCTCTTGTAAATCCAAAATTTTGTACTCTTTATTTTTTTTTCCTTCATCTGGATGAATTATTATTTAAATTGTAATCACCAATAATTGGTAAATTCTTTTTTCTTTCTTAAATTTAAGAAAAATTTTGAATTTCAAAATAGTACTTTTTTTTTCCTTTTTTGTTGCATTTATTAAAAAATATTACACTACCGCCACACAAAAGTTGCCGTACTCCAGAGCTGTACATATTACTGTACTCTTTTAAGCTAAGATTAGACGAGTGTGGCGTTAGTGGCTTTCATTAATGATTACATAACGTCTAATAGACATTATTATGTCAGTCGCAAATAGCACATAAAATTATGTAGACAGTATGTGGAACCAATTGCGCATAAAAATATGCGCATTTTTACATATCGTGCCACATACAACTTTTGACACAAATATTGCCAATCAAAATTGCGTCCCCTTTTAAAACTCTGCAGCTGCATATTTCTGGTCGTGTTTTGTGGTGTTCTTTGGCTTATTATTGGAGCAAACAAATGTGAATTTTGAAGCGTCTAGATCTGAAACGTCGTTTTTGGAGACAACTCAGAGTTTGCCATCAAATACATCTGCAGGTACAAGAAAAATACAGCACGAGTGGAAAGAGGAAGAAATGAAAGGACTGATTGCGGCCGTTAAGTTCGTCCGGTGCTATGGAATGCTGATTCTAGTGAATATGAATACTGAAGACTAGAAGGACGGCGCGAAGTTTTGGGTGAATTAAATATTGAAGGAGTCGACGTGAATGAAGTTAAAACAAAGTGGTTGGCACTTCACGCCACATTTAAAACCAACTTGGCAAAGTTGTGTGCTCTTTTTTTATGTACGGTTGCACCAAAAATTAATTATATGCAAGTTTACAGATGTATGTATGTAAAGGGTTTTTCAATAGGGACATAACAATTTTGTATTTAAATAAAACACTGAATAATTCAGATATCGGGGTGAAATTTATTCCAGATGGAGTACACAATTTAAGTATGAGCTCGATCTCGTTCATATGACCACCGCGAGCATGTTTGCAGCGATCGATTTTTTGGAGCCTATTTTCCACCACTCTTCCACGCATATCGGCCGGAACTTTGGCAATTTCGCTTTCAATATTATTCCTGAGCTCCTCTAACTTTGTTGGCTTCTTAATATACACCAACGACAAACGTCACTCCAATAACGCATATTTTGCTTATTGACAAAGCCATTAAGCCAAAAATGAGCTCATCGTTGAAGATAATTTTTTGGAGTAAGCGCTCTTAAAGTTGCGAATCAGAATTTCTTTTTAATAAAATTTAAAAGTCTTGAAGGAAATCGAACGAGTGAGCGAGGAGGATGCTATTAGAAGCTTTCCATTGCTGCTGGAAGATAGTGCAGTGAGTTGGTAAGAAGGCATTAAAGATGGTGCACAAATATGGAACGAGATCTTAACTCTACTTAGATATACATCTATATGGACATAATTCAATATGTAGGCTGCTTATCTCATATACAATACATAGAGGTGTTTAAAAGAAAACAAAAACAAAAAGATTCCACCAACGATTTCGTCTGCGCCAAAAGAGCGCTACTAGCAAAACTCCCCAATATAATGCCAGTCGAATCAGTCATGATCGACTTAATGTATGATCTGCTTCACATTCAAATTCGTGATGGGGAGACAGAGTGTTGCCACCTTCGAACAACGGATTACGAAAGCAGGAGCAGTTGAACTCTCATCTCACACAGGAGATGATGAATGGATTCTATTTCCTCTACGTCCCTGCAGCTTCTACAGTAGTCGTTATGAGGTAACCCTAGCCGTGCTGCGGGATTACCTATCACACAGTATCATGTCACGACACCAACAGCTATACGGATATCCCTTCGACTTAGTTCTATAAGATTAATAGATCTCTTTTTGTCGTAGACTGGCCATAATGATTTGGCTGTAGAGCATGTATCTAATCAACACCAGCGTTCATTAACTTCCTCATTAGACTCGATGACTATCTCCCTCTATAGGTCACTAAGCGATGCACTAGCATCAGAAAGGGCCCGCAAAGGGCTTATAAGAAATCCTTCTCTGACTAGTTCGTCCGCTTTTTCGTTACCGGAGATATCCATATGACCCACTACTCAGCACAGGGTCACTGTGTTGGCCGCTGAAATAACATCCAGTCGTTTTTTTTTTTACAAATTTTTACGATTTTGGATTTTACTGATGTTGACTGCAGCGCCTTAATGGCCGCTTGGCTATCAACAAAGATGCCGATTATTTGCCCTGGAATATCTTACTCAATAATCATATCCACAGCTTGTTTTATTGCAGCAATTTCGGCTTGGAAAATACTGCAACCATCCTTAAGTCTAAACGAGCGATGTATATTTCGAGACTCAAAGTAGACGCCGGCACCAGTATCGGCAATCATTTTGGATCCGTCGGTAAAGATGGCCAGTTCATTCTCGAAAGATACTCTTCCCTCATTCTATTCCTCCCTGCTAGGAATTCTAATAGAGAACTTTCGGTTGCGGTTTGCATGGGGATGATGTAGTCCGTTTCCGTCCGGGGTTTCAATATATTCCATTAGTTTGGAATTGAGGCATGACCGTAGGGTTTAGCCTTCCATAGACCGGCTTCCCTTACTCTTAGTGCATTTTTGGCTGAGTGTTCCCGTAATATATGTCAAGTCGAAGAAGATTCAGTATTGTTTCCAGAGCTGCGGTGTTGATCTCATCAATCCCGTCACCCCCAGACAGCTTGCCCGTTCAATCTTTGTAACGCTTTCAATTTGGTATTTCTTCTCGAGCGTTTTCCACCAGACAATCGAAACCATAGGTTAAAATGGGTCTTACTACCGCAGTGTATAGCCAGTGTACCACTTTAGGCTAAAAACCCCAAGATTTCCCAAAGGCTCTCCTACTGGCATATAGTGCAACATATGCCTGCTTGATTCGATTGTCAATGTTAGCTTTCCAGTTTAATTTGGAATCCAATATTACACCGAGATTTTTTGCAGTTACTTGAGGTATCAGTTCGACACCATTCATACGAGGGTAATTGTATTCTGGTATCGACCTTCTCCTCGTGAATAGCACTAACTCGGTTTTCGCCGGATTCACTTCCAGACTGCCCTTGACCCAGTTATTCACTAGTTTTAATGCATAATTGAGTCGCTCGCTGAGTACCAGGAGGAACATTCCGGATACCAAGATGGCAACATCATCGGCATAGGCCGCTACGTTGGAACCATTCCTTGCAAGTATATTTAACATCTCGTCCACTACTAGAAACCATAAGAGTGAAGAAAGGACTCCGCCTTGTGGGGTGCCCCGTTTGACTCGCTTTCTTCCTCTTGTGTCCCCTAGTGTGGAGTTGATTATGCATGTACTAAGCATTAGTTCAATCCACCTGCATATACCCGAGTATATTTGTGCCCTTCGCAGACTGTCTACTATAGCTTCGGTCGGTAAATACATTATAAATAGCCCCTTCGATGTCAAAGAATGCACCCATCGTGTATTCCTTCACTTGAAGAGGTGTTTTCTATGGTAGAGACCACTTTGTGAAGAGCAGTATCCACTGATTTTCCTTTTACGTACGCATTATATGATTTTTATAAAAAGTTATCCCCAATCTCATCTCTGACGTGCATATCTATTTGCCGTTCCAGTGTTTTCAATAACGAATGAAGATATACTTATTGGTCTGTAGTCTTTGGTATTAGCGTGGTTTATTTTACCCTCCTCTTTGTTATGAAAAACACTCTAATCTCTCGCCAAGCTTTTGGAACTTATCCCAATCTGAAACACCAACCATAAATGTACTTGAGCCATGGAATAATTCTTGTATCATTATAGGATGTTTCTCGTCAATACCGGGTGCTTTATATGGTGCAAACGATTTGATTGCCCACAAAAGAAAGCAAAAGATGTAGAAGAACGAAAATCTACTTCATACGTATCAGAGCCCAAAATTCACTGCTAGAAACGTAAAACCGGTAGTGTCGTTCGATCTAATTGCCCTACATATAAAGAACTTCCTAAAGGTCCCTCAATTGTTGCGTTCAACTCCATGCGGCCCGCGCTTGACACCGACTTACCTACAATAACTATAGCTGCACATAATGAAATAGTGATAGCATATTTAGACACTGCACAAGTGTTGTTGAAGAAGCTTATTTTTGCATCTTATGCGTAATGGAACGAAATTCCGGAAAATCGATACGAGTGTTACACTTACTGACGGACAATCGCAGGTGCAAGAAATATTCATTGCCGACTCAAGCATAATATTTGAAAATTGACCAAGACCTATTCCTTTTATATCATTACCATGAGCTATAGATAATCGAACATTGATTGGCATAGACATTTTCGAAGAGAACGGAGTTATACTAGATTTATGTAAACGAATTTGGTATTTCGCAGATGATCCACAAAAATCGTTTGAATTTCATTACACATCTCATACAAAAATATTTCAAAGAATACCTACGAAGGGTTTTTAACAAAGAAACTATAGCTTTCATCAATAGCTTTAGTAACAAATCCATCTCTCCATTTGCGAAAACACCTGTAAAAAAAACAAAGAAATTGCAGATTGAAAGAAATTTTACCCAGTCAAGTGGTAAAAAAAAACTCTGCCACCACATATGTGCATCTGCTTTTTTGATCTGGTTTGACATAATGAAACCAATCTTTACTTCGAAAGAATAGCTCAGTCTAGAAACAAAAGTGGAAAGAAACAATACATCCCAATCAGTAAAGAGCAACGAATATTCGCCACGTTCAATCCAACATATATTCCAGGAATCTTTAAGACACAACGAAATAACCCCTGATCGGAAAACAAAATCAAAAATCTGTTTCCAGACCCACCCTACGTTCCAGGAACAGTTGATCCCAATTCGTTTTTTATCGAAATTAACTCTATATACATCGAACTTCAAGCTGTGGAAGCAGTTGCTAGACTGGTAGAGAACAGCTGAATAAACCTGCTAATATCAGAAAGTATTGTGTTTGATGCTTTATCCGAACCGACACCATACGCATTACATCGCATCAACACTGGCAATAAAAACCCAATAGTCAGCTTAAGTCTGAACTAGATACTCGTAAACCGCTACAAAGCGAAATAATTGAAGAATGCGAAAACCCGTGGGTAGCTCCTGTTGTTCTAGTATCCAAAAGTGTTTTCGAAGAACACTATAAAGACCTCCAATGGATCTTCCAGCGCCTTAAATAGTACAAGTTGAAAGCAAATCGGAAGAAATCAAATTTGTGTCGTCTAGTCAAGTATCTTGGACACGTAATTACTGTTAAAGGTATCAAAGTCGATCCAGATAAGATATCTACTGTCATCGGTCAACCTGAACAAAAAAACGCTAAGGAACTTATATCCTTTAACCAAACTTGCTCTTGGTATCGACGATTTATCCAAAACTTTGCTTAAAGTATCTATTCAGTAGCTTTACAGAAAAGAAAACCTTGTGAAAATGGGATAAGGAAGAGCAAGAATCATTTGAAGCCTTGAAATCCCTACTTGCAAATGAACCAATCCTATACCAATCTAGAGAAGATTGTCGCGAAGTTCTGAGCACTTTGCCAATGCAACGCTTGCCTAAAGCGTTGGTTCACGATCGACTTGGCGGACAGATCCTTTCAGTTGTCAGTTTAAGGTTTTTTTTTTCCATTTGAATAAACGTGCATTCCATCGTCAACCAACCCCGAATAAAGTCGTGAACCAGGTGCCAGCAAGTAAGTAATTTTTTGTTAAGATATTTATTTAACATTATTATAAGTATAATTTAGAAAATAAACCCCAACGAATCGAACAAATTGGATATGTTTTATTTGTGGTGCTATGTATGGAAGGTTGACGATAAAGATAAATCCTTCTTTTTAAAGACAGACGCCAGCAACTATGCGATCGGCGCAGTTTAAGGGGGGAGAAAGCCGAAGAGCACCCAATTGAGTATGCTCCTAGACTCCTCACCGAAGCCGAACGTAACTACTCGACTACAGAACGTGAAACCGTTAATCGAGGGTACATAGAGGGAGGTAATGACGAATCACCAGCCTTTGAAATGCCTAAAGTCACCAACAGGCAGACTCCCTCGATGGCCACATGATTTTAAAATCGTTTACACACTAGGGAGAAGTTATGCAGTTGCAGATATGCTATCAAGACCACCTTGTGATGACGCCCACCTCATATACAACATTCAAAATTTTCAGGGTATTTTAGCCCTCAAAAGACCGAAGGAAATCCGAGAAGCGGAGCTCAAAGACGAGAAACTAAAGAAGATTATTAAATCCTTCGAAAATAACGATGAAAATATATAGCGATGGGCATCCCGTGGATATCTCATGAACGATGGTATACTTTACAGATACTCACCGGATTTCGATGCCGAATAAACACAACTGGGGATCCTTCTGCAAGAACGAAAGCTATTTTGGTTGCCTATCACAACGCCACAACTTCAGATCACTATGTCATCGACCGAACTCATTCTAGGATTGCAGTTATTATTGACCTGGGATGATAAAGGATAGTGTGAGACATGTCGGAAATTGTCTATCTTGTTTGAAATACAAACCCAGTAATCAAAAACCATCAGGATTACAAAAAACAGTATGCTGTATTCGGTGATTTAAGGTTTTAGCCTATTGACTTATTTGGACCATTACCTCAAACTGACCATAATTCATTTCGGCCCTTATGCAGAAACTTATCCACCTACTCGGAATTCAGCAAATCCTAACTCCAATCTACCACCCTAGTGGGCGTCGTGGCGTAGTGGTTAGTGTGTCGGATCACTACGCAAGAGGTTCCAAGTTCGAATCCCAGAAAACACGAAAAAGTTTTTTTCACGATCTTGCGAACGTCTGACAAACATCCGAGAGTATAGTTGTCAAGAGAAAGCTTCTCAAAACAAATTGCCGTTCGGATACGGCACTAAACTGTAGCTCCCTTCCATTCGTGTGAAAAATATAACGCACACAACACGAGTGGTTGCGAGAAGCTAGGCCCTGGCACTTAAAGAGCTGTTGCGCCAAGTATTTATTTATTTATTTAATCTACCACCCTGAAGCTAATTCAGTGGAGCGCAAAAACAGGGACATAAAAAGGGTACAAATCGTACAGCCTGGACACATGACCTACCCGAGAACGCAAATCACATCAAAACTGTCGCAACTTATCGATATTATGCACAACGCTAGAGAAACAACTAAAAAAGCCCAATACTAAAACCCACACTGCCCAAAAATGAAGACCACACCTACATCTAAGGTCGGTGATAGTCTTCGTTACCATTCATGTCCTTAGTTAGCGGGTATGAACTTTACGGCCAAATTTGTGCCAAAAAGGAGGTCCATTATAATAGAGTATTACTAAAACACGTATTTATAACATAACAAAGTTAGAAAACGCTAATTCCAATTGTAACTTAGTTCTGTATAAAAAAAAAAAATATGCAATTATATATATAGAAGAATACCTCTTCAAATACAGAAAAAACTGTTTTCAGTAGGCATAAACAACAAATTAATATGTCTCTTAGGAAATAAAGAGATACATTAATTGACCCTACTACGAACAGTTTGGAACAGAAAATTCTAGAGTGTTATGTTTTTGTTTGATGACTCTGTTCCGACCAATTGAGGACAAGATTTTCTGCATCACTTTCAAGGTATCAGAATGAGCTGCTCTAAGGGAGAATTTATTTCTTGGTTTTGAAAATAGTTTATGTTTCAGGTATGATATTGATTAATTAAGCTACCATGAAACACTTTCATCTGCATACATAAATACGGTTCACCCTTGAGAACAAAAAGAATAACAAAAGCAGGAATCCAAACCATTTAAGTTAATGCCTGCCTCTTTTGTAGAAAAATATAAAGAATTTTGTATCTTTGAAAAAATCGGTTTACTGCATCTTCTATAGTTTTGTTTAGGTTTAAGTTGAAACACTTTCATCTGCATACATAAATACGGTTCACCCTTGAGAACAAAAAGAATAACAAAAGCAGGAATCCAAACCATTTAAGTTAATGCCTGCCTCTTTTGTAGAAAAATATAAAGAATTTTGTATCTTTGAAAAAATCGGTTTACTGCATCTTCTATAGTTTTGTTTAGGTTTAAGTTGTTTATGCATCAAAGCAATTATTTCCCCACATCTTGCTCGTTTATGTTCACTGGTCAGCACCTATACCTTCACCGAGAAGCAGGATTTTCAAAACCTCGTTAAAATGCGTTCTGTGGTTGGCGGCTTTATGTATTTAGGCAGACTAACAGACTTCCTTTTATTGCCAAATATAAATTTTAAATCCACTCCGCGTATCTTTATTAGATGTTCGCATAATTTGAATCCTATTTCTAGAGTAAGCATTTAACGGAGATATAGGTATTATATATGTTTATATATGACGATCAGAAATTGTTGGCGCAATCAGTTGAGGAATGTATTTGAGCGAGACGCATTTAAACAGTACAAACAATGCTTATTTTAGACGCAATTTAAAGTTTGCTCGGGGATTATCGATATTATTATATTTTCAGAACTGTTTGACTTAATCTTTCCATTTCAGGTCAAAACAAAATATTTTTTTTTTCTTTGTCTGCATGTATTTAGGGTCCTTATCACCCCTCTAAACCAACGAAAGCTTAAGAATTCTTTCTAGGTCCGGTTTCGGTGCAAATGCTTCGCCTAAAACCAGTTAAATTAATTGGGGCTTAGTGCATAAGGTCCTCAAAAACTCTGTTTTACATATTAGAACATCTTTTCCTAAGTCTTAACCATCTAAGAATCTCTTAAGTATAATAAAAGCTTTAAGAGCCGAAAAGAATGTGTTATACGCGTCTGCCACTGCCGCTGAGACGCAAGCTGTCAAAATATAAAATGCGTGTAAAGCCGTAAGCCGAAGCACAATGTGCGACTGAGTCTGAATCGTGCATCGTGCAGTTGGATTCCGTTCAACTTCAAGCAGCGCTGCAAGTTTGACGTTTATAAATTTGTACACAAAAGCACTTGTTGTTCGCCGGAATGGACTTCGAAAAATTTATAGAGGTGCGAGCAAATGAGATTCTATTTTTCTATTCTATGGAAAAAAAAAAATGTTTGTATGTTTTGAGGTATTTGAAAATTGTTTCAAAATATGTTCTTTCTTTTCTTTCCTTATAAATAGGACAATCCCACCATCTGCGTTTCCTATTTTTATTTTTTATTAATTTTAGTGTTACGAGTAAGTACTACTGCAGGATACAAATCTCTATAAATAAACTCGTTAAACAATAGAAGTATTTCGAATTAGTAAAAACACAAGACGCAAATTTGACAGTCGCTTTCATTGTGTTTGCTTTAGCCGCAAGCCGCGCTGCAATACTCAGACTCAAACTCAGATGAATATTCTGTTCAGCTCTTTACTGAGAATATGGATATATTTTTATCGACTAAAACCAAAACATTTCTCATTTAGTCGTTTAATGTAAAAGAAAACAATATTCCGTATTGTGGTTTCGATAAACTTTTCGTCATCATCGTATGCATATGTCTACAGCTGTATGTATGTAACACAAATAAAAAAAAAAAAAAAATACAAAATTAAATTTAAATTGTTCCTATATTATATAATAATATTTCACATTTTAACAGTTTCTTCGGATAAACCCTACACTACCGACAGAAATTCGCTTCTTCAGTGCTTATTTCAAAGACACTTCTATGAGAAAATGCTTTCCCCACTAATCGAAGCAAAGCTACACAGCTCCATTTCACTCAGGTTCCACATTCCAATGTTGCTTTCCAGTATTTCAGTGCTAAAGAGAGCCAAATGGGGGAACAAAGGAAATGCGCATTGGAATGGTTACGGCTCATAAACATAATACAGTCAACAACGCTATGATGGAGCCACGGTCCCAAAGTTGTTTTCTTGCTTTTCTTGGATGTTGGGGCGGAGCTTGTTTAGAATGGAATTGTTCACTTTTTTTCTCACTGTGCCATGCCAACATGAAACTGCAGAGCAATGGGAATTAAAACAATTCCTTCTAGGTATTTCAAGAAACAGACTTGGCAATGTTATAACTATTTTCTGGACTTACTGACATCTTAATTATAAAAAGGGAGTGAAATATTTAAGATTAATCATTGTACAAAAAGTAATTAAAGGATGGTGATTTGTAATAGATAGATAGATAGATAGATACATAGATAGATAAATGTACTTTATTTTTAAATAACAAAATTTTACAATTTTCTATAAAATATAGGTAGTACAATTTAAGCAATGGCTTCGCCGTCTGCCATAGATTGACAATCTTATAATTGGTGATTTGTAATATAATTGTCCAGATGTTCTTTGTAGATAAAATTGTAACATACCTTCTGATCAAATGATGAAGTACCCGGAATTTCCCATTCAAACAAACCTCGCTTGAGATAAGTATTGTCAAAAAGTTTTTTTTTTAAGTTGGTATATCTGTCATCTGGCGCTCAAATACCTGTTTGATTTGTCGGGAGTTTGTGACTTGCAAACAAGTCTGCGAATTTGCTGATTTTGTTGCAGAAACAGCATCGCATTGATGTCGCTAAAGAAATGCTTTCTTTGGGCAAAAATGTTATCGATGGCATCATTACTGGTGACGAGACATGGATCTATGAATATGACATCGAAACTAACCAACAATCATCGGAATCGCGCTTCTCAGACGAGCCAAAACCCAAAAAACCACGAAAGAGTCGATCCAAAATCAAGGCTTTGTTGACCGTTTTCTTTGATTGCCGTGGTGTGGTCCACTCCGAATTTCTTCCGCCAGGCCAGGCAGTAAATAAGGAGTATTGCGTGAGCGTATTAAAGCATTCTAGGGAAATTGTTCTTTGCAAGAGGCCAGAATTGTGGAGAAACAACTCGTGGTTTCTTCTTTCTATTCCCAGGACTCAAGTTACCACTTCGCGGAAAGCGTTTTGAGACGATT
The DNA here is from genome assembly GCA_963082735.1 of Pocota personata. Taxonomy (NCBI): domain Eukaryota; kingdom Metazoa; phylum Arthropoda; class Insecta; order Diptera; family Syrphidae; genus Pocota; species Pocota personata. The sequence goes on along the minus strand of OY720432.1, from coordinate 40,322,193 downwards.
GAGGCGATAAACGAGAATTCGCAGAATTTTAAAGATTGGAGAAAGCGTTGGAATATCTGTATTGCTTGCAATGGAGCTTACTTTGAATGTAATAAGCAACGACAATAATAGCGAAAACAAAACAAAAAATACTCCCCAGTTATCTGGACAGCCATCCTTGGAGTACAGTGAAACTTTGAAACTTAACTACCACCTGAGTTTCAAACTAACTACACCAATCTGTCTTTCCCTCTGTCTCTTCCCCTTTCCACAAAAACACACGTATTCATATCCCCTTTAACACGTGCAAATTATAAAAAAAAATAAAAAAAAATAAAATGAATATCGATGAACCGTTTTCGTTTTATTGAAGACTTCCGGGTACTTTTTGATCAGAAGGTAGATGTATATCGAAGTTTTTTTTTCTTTTTTTTATATATTTAAATATTTTTTGAAATTAACCCTGCAGTCGTCGCGCGGATTACTATTATAATCCACCAAAGTTCCTTTTTTTCTACAAGAAATCCGAAATTTTTATTTTTTTAGTTTATTTATTTTTTTTTTTGTATTATGGAGTAATAATTTATGTTTTTTATCTTTAAATAATATGTAATTGCATTTTGCAGCAAAATAAATTTGAAAAAATTAAAGCATACGGGTTTTACTTTAATTTTAAAATGGATTACATATGTAATCCGCGCGACGACTGGTGTGACTTTTTGGTGCGCGACGACTGCAGGGTTAAGTAACAGTCAACGCCACTTATTGTAATCATGGCTAATGTTGTTACGGGAAAAGTCAGGGTGAACGCATAACAAAAAAAAAAAAAAAACTTCAAAACAAACAGTTCTAAAACGTAGTTCTCTTCTTCTCTATGATACAAAATTTGAAACGTTCTCTTTAGACAAGTCGAGAAAACCGTACAAAATCAAGCCATAGATTTTCTTTCGTAAACGCAGGCTTTACTTGGTTCTAGCTTTTGCATTGTCAAGAAAAAGAGGAAAAGAGTGAAGCAAAGCAAGTGCAAATATAAGTACATATGTATGTATGTATGTATGTACGATGAGCGGCTGATAAGTTCGCGGCCTAAGATATTCAACAACGAGTCATCTTCTCATTAGTAATAGCACTAACTGCGGCACTCTTTAGTAGTATAAATATCACCTCGTTTCAATAATAATCTCATTTTATTATTATCTCTGGTAGGATAAGCATCACCAAGTCAAACAAAATTGGGAAGTCTCGGAATTTTGAGCACAGCGACGTGATAAAGTACCTCGTGAAAAAAGGAAAATCGTCTAAAGAAGTTTTCGAATGGTCAAAAAAAGGGGTCGATTATTTCAGCAAGGGCGAGAGGGCTGTGAAGACGACCCCAGCCTAGGGCATCCTATGACAGTGGTCACTGAAGAAAAAGTCAGAAAAGTTGACAAATTAGTTGCACATCAGCAAATAACGAATTGGAGAAATGTTGCACGAGCATTTAAAGATGAACAAAATTTGTGCACGCTGGGTACCGATAATACCCACGCCGTTCGATAAGCAACGACGACTCGAGTGCTGCAAAGATTTTTTGGAGTTAGCCGGGGACAAGCTCGACGAAATTTGCAACCGACCCTACGACTTTTTCTCTTTTTTCCAACAAGACCTAACATTAGCAGATGAGAATGAGATCAAAGCGGTCGCAGAAAGTCATTTTGAAGGCAAAGAAAAAGAATATTTTTTTGGTGGTATTAAGGCACTGTATGTCCTATATGAGAATTGCATTTCATTTGAGGGAGAAATCAAATTTTTCAATCGGATCTCTTCTTTCACTTAATGCCTTCGGCCGCGAACCTATGACCCGCCCCTCGTACATAGTTATCACTAAAATAACGTCACACTCTTTTTTAAAATAAAAATTACTAAGTAAATATTTAGGCCTAGCTTTTTGCAGCCCCTCGTGCTGTGTGCCGCACGAATGGTTGGAACATACAGTCTTATGCCGCTTCCGAGCGAGTGCGAACTTAGACGTCATGTTTAGCACATACTGTGTGTGCAGAAAACTCTCACAACTTAATTTACACTTATAATTTTGGACAGATATATTGCCAAATAATATTTTGCTGCGATAGTGACTCTTATAAAAACAAAACAAAGGTGGAAGACAGTGAAAAAAAAAACAGTTCATGAAAGCAGTACCGAATTATCTACTAACCCATGCTAAACAAACTCAAGTGAATCGTATTTTATTCAAAAGTGTTCTATGTCCACTAATACAATAAGTAAATGCAGGAATATATCTCCCCCAACTACCAATTTATCAAATAACAACCAAAGTGACTGGACTGGACAGTGATCACTAACCTCAAGCACGCTGCCAATAATTATGGCAAAAATAAAAGAAGTCGAACGATACTGAATCACCCACTTAATCAAATCTATCAAATAATCCAATTCGTATTGTAAGCAAGAAATCTTTTTGTACACCTACGAATATTTACATATTTGGTGCTAATTGTAGTTTAGTAAAAGATGTATTAAATCTCGCAGCTTTTGGATGTCAGTTTCCTAATCTAAGACACGAATTTGTAAATTTAGGTTACCGAAAAACTAAAGTCTATATGGATCATGCGAGTGTTCATAGATTAATAATTGAAATATTTCGTGGGACAGGCATAGGGGCTTTCTCTTTTTCTACCAAAGAAACAAAACTAATTTCTATCATTTTGAAGGGTGTCAGATTTCCCCTTTTAGTACTCCTAAAACCAAAGAGTCTGGTCTCAAGCTAAACATTTTTATTGTTCAGTTAGAATTAGGCTTATCTCCAAAAAGTCTTACGCATATAAGACTGTACTTGTAGCATCAACGTGTTTATTGGGAAAAGAAAAGTAACAAAACAGTCATACGCTATTATAACTGCCAAAGGTTTGGGCATACAGGAGAATGTTGTGCTTATGAAAGTCTGTGTGTCCTACGCATCAAATTTCATGATTCGGGGGTCTGTATTAATTCCTTTGAAGCTCTTAAGGAGAATAACCAATAAGTTCCCATACCAAAATGTGTCAACTGCAATTCGGAAGGACATGCTGCTAGTATCAAGGTTGTCCCGCATATCAAAAATATAAGGAAAAGCACACATCTAGCCAACAGAACTCTGGACTTTAAAGCATTCACCAATACCACAGACATTCCAATAAACCCTCTTAAGCGAATTTCTTGCCTCTATTGCAGTATAATGCAATAGAGCCAAGAATATATTGTAAAACAAACTATTTTGATTAATATAAATTCCATTAGATCCCATGAAAGCAGATTAGCATTAATTGAAGTTCTAAAAAGTTTTAAGCCACTAATATGTTTCTTATCGGATACTGGGTTAAGTGAAAGACACATACCCTCATTCGAAGGATACAGTATTATTAGAAACGACGATGGTAGGGGAACTGCTATCGTTATTGACCAAAACGTTAAACTGAACAAAGTTTCTTTCCATAGCACCATATTTCCAGTGTTTCTTGGAGCTTTAATATGTCAAAATGCTGCAGGAGTTATCAAACGAATGCTACTAGGAAGTATTTAGTTGGACAAAATTTTTACAGCGAACTTGACAGGCTCCATAGAATTGCAAATACTTTCAATGCGGTAATAATTGGAGGTGATTTCAATGCTCGACACCCAAACTGTGGTGACACTATTAGCAATGTCAATGGGAACAACTGGTTCTACAACGGTCCATTTATACAGCTTGACTTAGTGTCTCCTGGACCTCTTTTTAATATCATGTTCAATAAATGCTAAACTGGAAATATTCCATGTAAAACATTCCCTACACCTTCCGATCACTTCGGAATAGAAGTAATTTCAGATATTTTTAATGATTACCTTCTTTCTGACACTACCCATGTGCTATACAAGTTTCAAAAATACTAATTGGATTTGAACTTCATAATAGCTTTTCAATGAATTCCAACAGAAAGAAATATAGTATTTCGAACCCAGAAGTAGTTGCACTAATAAGCGAAGTCAACTGGAAAATTATTTCTAGCATTCTAAATAACTCAGTTATTCCAAATTCAAAAGGATCAAAATACAATTATATCTCGATATTTACCAAACATCTTGTAAAAATTCAGAGTACTTAAGGGACTTCACTCCATGACACAGTGCATAAATAAGATCATTAGAGAAAGGATAAAATTAGATCTTGACAATGCATTCAGGACACGTTTGCGTAAAATAAAACCTTATTCTAAAGCTTTCAAAGAGATAGACAGCATAACAGGGAGAAAATATTTCGAAACTGACATTGTCAAAGACGCTCTAATTTATAATAGACAAGAATTGTCTGATGTTGAAAAGAAACTCAATAATTTCAAAATATTATATTCTGACGCTGATCAAATACCTAATTCCAACCAGAATTTGACCAGTCAAATTCTTTCAACTTTCAGCGAATTCAATACTATATAATCGAGTTCTAATCTCACTTGCTTCTCACCATCAAGCACCATGTCCATTGTATAGAATTGGTCTCAACAATAAAAGGTCGTCTGGTCTTGATCAAATCCCAAACTTTGATTTACGGAAGTGTCCACATTCATTAGACGTTACTTTTTCGTACATATTTAACCATTGTACCAATAATGGCAACTTTCCTAAAATCTGGGAAAAATCAAAGATTTTATCATTATTTGAGAAAGGAACTTAAAATGTTCCGGCCAGTTTCACTACTATCTGATGAAGGAAATCTATTTGAGAGGGTGAAAACCTAGACAATTTTTGCATAGAGTTCAGTATAATTTCAGATGGTCAGATTGTAAGCAATTTGAGACAAATGAAATGCACAGTAGTTTTAGATATCGACTTGCAAGCAGCGTTTGATTCTATTTGGCATAAAAGGTTGATCTACAAACTAATAAGACTCAATTAAGTGGCATGCATACGTATAATAAAAAGCTTTCACAGTTCAAGAAAAACTCGCATATGTATTGTCTCGAAGCAGTCAGAAATATTGCCAGTTCTTCCGGGCGTTCCCCAAGGACCAATACTGGGCCTTAAACTGTTTAACATATTCCTTCAAGTCTTCCCCTTTAATTGAACAATTACGACTGTCCGTGAAGCTAATCGTATATTGTATGCTGATGACACTATTCGCTGACACTAGATGCAGCCGTAAGACCTCAAGCTGCGTTGACCAAAGTTAAGTCCTTACTGATTTCTTACTTGAGTTCCTGAGGTTTGAATATAAATACACAGAAATGTGGGCTAACTTGTTTCAGAAAGGACTATGGAAAAGGGCACCGTTTAGCAGTAAAAGAAAGTAAAGCGTTTTCTTTACAATTACTGGGTGAATCCGTATCTTTAAAAACAGAAATGAAATACTTGGGCATACATTTCAAAATAGGATTATGTTTAAAGTCCACGCTAGAAAAATCTTAATCAAAGCAAGAACAGATACATCCGTTCTGAAACAACTACTTTCCTCGCAACACCTTTCATATGTGCTGCAGAAAAAAGAAGAGCTAGAAAACGTTTTCAACAATTAGGGTGCCAAGTGACAAAACAATACTTAATAATCTAATTGGTAAGCTTAGAAGATCGATAAGAGAACTTAGCAATAAGTTTCTTGAAACATACCTTACCAATCTTATAAATGATGCTAGTACCGAATACTCACTCTGGAAGGCAAAGAAAATTAATAGGCCATTCGCACACATCCCATCAGTTCAAAACAGGTAAGATAACTGGGTAAAAAGCAACCAAGAAAAGGTGAATTTATTTATTGAATATCTCGCCGGCGTCTTCCAGCCCTATGAAAACATCGACTACCAAGGAACGGAAGAATTGTGTGAAGAGGAGAGCCTCGGGATTTGATTTGATAACAGGAGAAATTCTAAAACAACTCCAAAAAAAAAAAGGCTTAAAGAAACTAGCGCACCTAACATATGGAAAGTGGCGGAGGTAATTGTGATACCGAAACCGGGCAAACCACCTAGTGAAGTCACTTCTTACCGCCCAATATCGATACTGCCTATGCTGTCCAAGCTATTTGAAAATATATATGTTAATTAAACGTCTGCATAAAATAATCAAAGAAAAATAGCTAATTCGTAATCATCAATTCGGTTTTAGAAACAAGCACTCCACGATTGATCAGGTGCATCGAATAACAGATAAAATCGATAAGCATTTGAGAGAAGAAAATTTGCTCTACTATATTCCTCAACATAGCACAACCTTTCAATAGTGTATGACAAAAAGGACTGATCCATAAATTGCAAAAGCATTTACCAAAGCAATTTTCAGAAATTCTGGAGTCTTATATATTAAAACGATTTTTTTTAAAATTAAACAAGGAGATGACCACTCCACATTGAGAGAAATAGAAGCTGGTATACAACAAGGCAGTGTGCTTGGCCCCGTATTATATCTTTTATTTACTAGCGATCTATCAGAAAGTGAAGAAATAATTGTGGCAACATTTGCAGAAGATACTGCTGTACTTGCTGTTGGAGAAACTATAGAAGTGGCGACAAAAAAGCTGTGAAGGCAGGAAATAATATATCAAAATGAACAAAGAAATGACAAATCAAATTAATGACCTAAAATCGGTCCATATCAATTTTATGAATAGAAATGTCCAGCACATAAATAATAATGAAGTAGAATACCCAAACACAGCCAAATATCTACGCTGGAAACCGCATCTAAAGAAAAAAAGAGAATAACTGAACATGCGCTATAGTAAAATGTACTGGCTTATAGGGAGATACTATTGTTTGTCTAACTATTGTACAATAAACTATTGCTTTATAAGCAAATTCTAAAACCGGTATGGACCTCGGGCTTCAACTGGGGGCATGAACAAGCAAAACAAATATGCAAAAAATTCAAACATTCCAAAACAAATTACTACGAAAAATAGTAAATGTACCACGATATATATTAGAAACACTCATCCGCATAGAGACTTAGCAATAGATTTGATTAAAGACGAAATAAAAAAAGTAGCTAATAGGAACTTAGGCTTCTAAATCACGTCAATTTAGAAATGACACAACTGCTAAATACTGACAATCTGACTAGGAGATTAAGAAGAGTAAACTCTTTTGAACTAATTAGCTAAGAACAAAAAAAAAATTTACAGAATCACACGAAAGAGTGATTGAATATATGTATATATGTATGTACCTACATAGGTACGCTAAAATAAAAAGAAACTGACAATATGCAACTGCAAATCTTAATTTAAGAACTTTCAAGTGTTAAAAATAAATTGCTAATTAGTTTGACGACTAAGTGCGATAATTGGAATCATTACCTAAATCATGCTTTCATCAAGCATTTTTAGTGGATTAAAGTTGTACACTATCGCAAAGCTCGCATGCGATGTCTTTTGATCCAGCTAAACTAAAAAAAAAAATATATATATATAATAAAAAATTGTATTCATTAAGCAAATACTTTTATTTTGCGATATTAAGTTATTTCTTTTGTTTTGTTTACGTTGACCATAAGAGTTATGTTGTGAAATAATTATGACGGGACCAAGCATATAAAAACAAGGATATAACAACGTATTATACTATATAAGGAGTATTTATTTAGCTTAAGCCAGGAAATATTAATTTAAGTCGGCTATCTTAAACAAAAAAAAAACTTTTTTATGTCTGAAAAAAAAGTTCTAATTCAAGTTCAAGTATGGTGTTTCCGAAGTGCAGTTTTTGAGATTGCTCATGACAATTTTACACTCGGGTGTTTGTCAGACGTTCGCGAGAGGTAGGAGCGTTAGAATTTTGTTTTGTATTTTTTGGGATTTGAACTTTGAACCTTGCTCAGTGCTGGAGCATTATACCAATGAGCCACGGCTCCCATTTATATATTTTTTTTAATATCTCCTCAAATAATTGGTCTACAATTTAGGCTGTCATTTCTTCCGCTTTTTCATTTCTTGCCCTGTTTCTTATTGTTCCTCGTTTTATTTATTAATTAAATCGAAGAAAGGTTAGTTTATTTAACAATAAAATATAATTTTGATTTAAGCATTTTCAAGCACTTTTTATATTATATACACATGCACAGGTTCAACACCATATGACAACAAAATGTATTCCTTGTTCTGTACGAGTATATCGCCCTTTGAGAAGTACATAAAAGAACGAGCTATAAGTGAAGAGTCGATATAAGAAGTATACGAAAATACGAGAACTGAATTAATTGAAAATGCAAAACAGTGAAATTAAAAAGGAAAGATAGAAATTAAAATACAGGGTGGCGCACGAATCGTGCTACAAAAACAAAACGTAATAACTTTTTTCCTGTGTGAGCAATCGGCTTATTTTTTTTTTTTTTTTTGCAGGTTACTATTTAGATTTATTAAAATGAATGCTTGGGATACTGGAAAGAGGATTTGGATAGTGCAGCAGTACCGTGCTTTGCAGTCCTTCATTTCCGTCCAAAGGGAATTTAGGTGGGAGTTTGGCGGCACTCCCCCGAGTCGATGGACCATTATGAGGCTGGTAAACATGTTTGCCGAATCAGGAAGCATCGCACGAAGACCGTACCATCGAGATTCCTATGTTGGGATTCAAGACACAATCGCGGCTGTAGCATCGTCAATTCAGGCAAATCCAAGCGTTTCGACTCGAAACTTATCGGCGCAAATTGGAGTTAGCAGACGGTCATTTCAACGGATAATACATGTTGACTTAAACTTGTTTCCGTACAAAGTCCAAATTACAAGCAAGTGAAACCCTCTGGATTTGCCTATTCGCCTGGAATTTTGCCAAAACTTATTGAAATGGCCGAAGAAGACAACAGCTTGATAAATTGTTTATTTATGTCTGATGAGGCCCATTTTGATCTAAACGGCAATGTAAACAAGCAAAATTGTCGTATATGGAGTAAATCTAATCCAAAAATACTCCATGAGACGGAACTGCACCCAGAACGAGTCACTGTGTACTTATGTCCTGTATCCCCTTGTGGGTCCTAGGGCCTCTACAACGCCTACGCGTCATCGTGTGCGATTTCTGGAAATGTGCCTCAGCTCTCTCCAACTCTTTCCCAGTTGTCGTGATACCTTCTCAACTATTCTGCGCCACGTACTCCTAGGACCGCCGCGTATCCTGCCATCCTGGGTAAGCGGGTTCCATTGCATCGCTTGGTTAGCTATGGACCTGTCACCCTTTCGGAGAGTGTGACCGATCCACTGCCACTTTCGTCGTCGTATGGTTATGCCTATAGGTTCATGGCCCGTTCTCTGATAAAGCTGTTCGTTAGAGATACGGTTTGGCCAGAATATCCTTAAGATGTAACGTAGACACCTATTGACAAACGTTTGCAGCTTCCTCGTGATAGTGACGGTCACTCTCCAGGTACCACATCCATATAGCAACACGGATTCAACGTTGGAACGGAACAGTCGTAGCTTGGTGTTTAAGCTAATTGCATTACTTCGCCAAACTATGGATAGCATCCCAAACGCAGATTTTGCTTTACCTATTCGGCTGGCTATATCCAGTTTGGTTCCGCCGTCGGTTGAGTCACTGTGTGGTGCGCAGTTTAATCAAAGTGCATTGTGGGGCCATACTTCTTTGAAGAAAACGGTGTAACAGTAGCTGTCAATGGAGACCGTTATTTAAAGATGTTAAAGGATTTTTTTTTTACCCAGAACTGCGCCAAAGAAGTATCCGTTTCAACAGCATTTGGCTCCAGAAAGATGGAGCAACTGCACACATGGCCAGACCGGTTATGGCGGAGCTCCAACGAAAATTGCCAAACAAATTAATATCCAGAAACTCCACTTTCCGCTGGCCCCCAAGGTCACCTGACCTGACTGCACCAGACTTTTTTTATGGGGTTATGTCAAGCAAGAGGTGTACAAAACGAAACCAAGGAATTTGACTGGATTGAAGCAGTCCATTAAAACAATAATTGGGGCGATCCCGACTTCAACCCTTCAGGCCGCAATGAATAATTTTCTGATCAGGTGTCGCATATGCGTGGATGAGCGTGGAGGTCATTTACGGTCTAGCATCTTCAAAAACAATTAATTATATAAAATAAAATTGAATTTTCTATACAATAAAAAAAAAAAAAAATGAAATACATTAATTAAAAAAAAAAAATTTTCAATTTCTTATTGTAGCACAATTGGTGCGCCACCCTGTACGTTTATCGAAGTGAAAGTGTTACAGTACAAACAGAAAGAAGTTAACCAAAATGAGTACACACGACTTGATCCATAAACAAAAAGACAGGGCAGAGTGAATAAAGAAGAAGTTCGCCAAGGTATGGAGAATAAAGGAGTTTGCCAAAAAGGATTAGGCACGTCAATAGAGATGAAGAGCAGAGCGAAAACTAAAACGACAAGAAGCGCAGAAACAAGCGTTTTTAGATCGATAGATATTATGTGCATAAGCAACAAGATATACAAAAGCAATGGGAGATAGTAATCGCGACGAATAACGAGATAGTTAAGAATTCTGAGACGAGCATGGAAGACGATTACTATACCGAGCATGAAGATCTTGAGCAAATGTACGAAGACTTGATGGTGAATTTGCAGGAAAAACTCGATGCATTTGTAAGTCAGCAAAACAATGTGTATGCACAGTAAGAAGGAAGAACGGATTCACACAATACGAGCTAAAATGACCTGCAATGGAAGACCTTCATTGATTTGTTTGAACAATCAATACACATTAATAAAAAATTGGGAAGTGCTCATAAAATGCATTATCTCAAAACACATGTAACGGAATATGCTGCAAAAATGATCCAGCACTTGCAAATAATTTACGAAACAGCATAGGAACCACTAATGAACAAGTACGAAAACTCAAGGCTATTAGTTAATAAGTAGATACAAGCATTGACAAATCAAAAAGAATGCCAATTTGGGTCTGCAGGACATCTGAGAAAAACTTCATGACAACACCAAGTGTGTCAAATCAAGGACTATGCATAGACACAGAATTCTGGGATCCAATGATTCTACTCGTATAAACATACATATATTATTTCTCAAAGCTGGACAATGAGACAAGAATGGCGTAAGAGCAGTATTTAAAAAATCCTAAAGATCTGCAACTACTTGATGAATTCCTCAAGTTTATAGAAAACGAATTTCACGCTCTAGATAACTTAGAAGGAAAGAAGAACAAAGTGGAAAATACCAAAGAGCAAAGACAGGCAAACACAAGTAAAGGGTCTAAAAATGATGCAACAATTTGTCCATGTTGCAAGCTATGTAATGGTTCACATTGGTTATACTGCTGCCAAAAATTCATCCATATCCCAGTAACACAAAGAAAAGAAGACATAAAGAAAAAAGTTGTGCATTATACGCTAAGATGGTTTTTAAACAAATCATGTCAAACATATAAAAAACATCATGCTGTACGAACGTTAGTCAATCGTTTCGCCGGCGGGAACAGCCACAAAAAAAAAATTTTAGCTAACACACGCTACAACAAAATACTGCTAACAACAGCAATGGCAAAGAAAAACGGATGTGACTAATATCTGAGAGCATTAGTTGACCAAGGATCTCAGTCCTTCTTCATACCGCAATGCAATTAAAAAAGGAACGAGACTATGCCTAGATAACTGATAACTAACTAATACTGCTTCAATCCATCCATCTGAATCCATCCACAAAAGTTTTGCCGGACGAATCCTTTACGGTAAAGGAATTGGACCAAGTTAGACACCTACGATTAGCCGATGCAACATACAACAAACTAGCAAATGTGGGCATGCTGATTGGAGCAGGAGTGATTAAGGGCAATCGTGGTACTCCAGTGGCTTGGAAAGCGAAGCGTGGATGTGGATACTGTCCGGAAGTTTTCAACACAATTCGAAAAGAGATGATTTAACAGTCTGCTGTCGAACATGAAACTGAACATTGACGCTATTTTGAGAAACAGAAAAAATCCAAGTAGTTTTACCGAAGAGAAACTAGCTGGAACATAGGAGTATGTACGATCATTGCTTAAAGAAGTTTGATTGGAGAATTCTTTGGCAATTCCTTGAAGATCTGTTAAAGCATAGCCAGGGGTCCAGTTATTTTTATTCTTTACTGCCTGGTTTTGTCAGGTGTCGTAATAGTACCACCAAGATCTTCTGTCAATGCCTGTCCGCCAAGGGGCTTAAACGTTTCTCCTATGTGCTCGGCAAATAAATCCGCCTTCTCTTTGTCTCCGTTTGCACATTCGCTTTTATTTGTTCTTATTGGTGGCTATTGCATTTGGGGTTTTTTGATACTTTTCATGGCTTTCCTGAGTGAATAATTTTAACTTTTTGCAGCAGTCAAGCCTTCGAGATATAGGGTGACCATATAAGAACGACAGGAAAAGAAATTTAAATAAAACAACAACGGTGTGAGATAACAAATTGATTCTGACTTTATTTTGAAGCTTCATTCATGTCATTATGTATGGAATAGCACATTATTTAAATCGCCACCTCATCTTCGCTGGCAGTGCTTCAAGCGGTCGGTCCAATTTTTGATGACTCGCTCCAATATGTGCGGCGTTATTCTGGCAATAGTGTCTCAAATGTTGGCCTCCAGTACGTCCAATGTGGTAGACTAAGGACTTGACGTAGCCCCAGAGAAAATAATCGAGGGGTGTTGAGTCGCATGATCGCGGCGGCCAATTGATGAACGCTCGCCGTGAGATGACCCAGTCGCCAAATTTCTCCTTCACCACTTCGAGCGGATGGATGGACCATTGACGGCAACGGTGTCTCCTTTTTCATTTCGAACGATGATGCCGCCGTGCCATAAACCGCACCAAATAGTCAATCTTTGTGGAAGCATTGATGCTTGGGCGAACACTTGTGGATTGTGGTAGCTCCAATAATGACAATTTTGCTTGTTGACATAGCCGCTGAGCAAAAAATGGGCCTCGTCCGAGAAGATGATTTTTTGGCCAAAATTCGGAACTCCGGCCAACATTTCAAGCGCCTAATTAGCGACCTCTCGGCGTTGTCTGGCTTCAATTCTTAGGTCAGCACAATCTTATACGGATGTAGGCCCAAATCCAACCGCAAAATTAGCCTGGTTGATTCTCTGGCGATGCCCAATTCAGCTGATCGGCATTTCTGGGTCTTCTTCGATACTGGCCGGTACCTCGGCAACCAACCGGAAAATTGGTTGATTCTCTGGCGATGCCCAATTCAGCTGATCGGCATTTCTGGGTCTTCTTCGATACTGGCCGGTACGGCGGCTATGTTTTCTTCACTTCGCACCGATCTCTGTCTGGTTGGTGGCTTAAGGTCCAAAAAAGAGTGTACTCATGCTCAAATTTATCCAAAGTGCGACGAATTGCCTTCGCACTGAAGCCATGATGACCGACCTCACTACGAAATTCACGCTGCATATTTACACCTGATCCGAAATTTCAATAATATTTTTTAATAATTTTCACACGTTCGGGAAGCGATGCATGATGAAATGGCAAACCTTACTGAATATTTTGACAGCTGGATGTCATTGGTAGCTTTGACAGCTGCTGAAACATAACAATTGGAAAAACTATCATTGCTATCTGGTCACCCCTTATGTAGAAACCTCACGATTTTTGAAATCTCGTATCGATATTTTGAGTTTATTACTTAGGTGGTTCGAATGAGTTTTACGAGTTACGATGCTGGGGAGAGCGGGATTGTTGCCATCTTTTGTGTGCTCTCCTCTTTTCTCGTATCAGTTCTTTTATTTCCGGTGGATTTCTAATTTCGCTATTTGCTACTTCTTTCCTCCTATAGGGAGTGTTGTTTGAAGTGGTGTTCCATAAAACTTCAATAACTCCGCCGGCTTGGTCTTTTCTATGAGATGCAAATCGCGCGTTAGCTCTTCTTCCTATGATATTCGCCACTAGTTGAGCGGGGTCGGCTACCATCGCATTTTTTTGGAAATGAGCGTCCTTTAGCGCTTTATTTTCTTCTCTAAGTATATCTATATCTCTCTTAAGCTCGTGGTAGTGTAGGTCCATTTCATTAAGTTTGATTCGGAGAATTATTTTCCTCCACAATGCTTTTGCACTTCACTGCGTCCCATTTCTGACGTGCTGGCGCTTCCGGCGGACAGAATCCTTAGAGCCGACATATTTGTATTTTCCAGTGAACCTGGACTGCCACCTGGGGTATTACCATACATCTTTTCGTTTTCTTCATTGCATGTTTGGTATACACTATATTCGATATACGGAGTGTGGATTTTAGTCGCCTCTTACGACGGACATGCATATCTCGGGTATATTCTAGCCCCTACCCGGGGGGGTTTCTTCATAATTTCTGCGAGTTTTACCCCACAATGCACTTAATTGCAGATTTCTTGAACCTGAAAAGAAAAGAAAGATGTTAAAAATCACCTGATTCTGTTATTAAGTATGGCGATTTAATGTAATAATAGAAAGTAAGTTCTTAACTTCAATTAATGAAAGTAGTATTACTGGTTCTCAATATTTAGAGCAAATTATTAAAAAAAAAAGAACAACCACCGAATTAACTTATGTTTTCTGTTCCAGTTTAAAATGCCTTCATTGAAACCTAGATTAGACAACAATATCTACTAAAACTGACTTTAATTATATCACTCAAGAATTTCTTTTTGTGACCCCAAGACGTTAGAGAAATGTTGGTACCTAAGAAGCCAACAGGTGGAAAAGTGTAGAGATTAGACTTTGAAAACTAATTTTTACCAATAATTTCTTTTTCTCTTAACTCATGATTATGAAAATGATGCTTATGCGAAGTATTTTATATTCTACATCACTTAAGCCTAGCTATGTATTTCCATTATAGTTTATTAACCCAGTGATGCAGAGAGAGAAATGAGTATAGAGGAAAGAAGACTTAAACTAAAAGATAGATTTTCTGCAGTTCACAAATGCAGACCTAGCCAAGTGTGATTGGGAGTTTGTGATTTCAGTCGCTCCTTACCTGGACAAACAGACGTAGTTACCAGCCACACATTTTGGAACAGACGCTGCGGAGGGGATCATGGCGTATTAGATCCAGTACGTGATTTTTTTATATGAAATCACAGAACCAAACCACAAAGTCTTCCGCACCTATTCAATATCCGCTGATTTGGGTTTATATTTATATCTAAAAGCGTCCGACCGAGCAAACTGGAATTTGTTCCAAACAAATTCCTAGTATTTCTCCACTCCCAACCACAATCGCCCAATGGAGAGGCAGCTCTTATCACCAAATCGATTCGATTTGGAGCCAACATCTCAATACCCCAAACCAAAGGAATCCGTCACAAAACGGTCGTTCCCTGGTGGAACCAAGAATTACATACACTACATAACCAGAAACAAGCAGCCTGGGCAAATTTCAAAAAGCACCCAACCAACCAGAATTTAATAAGCTACCAAAAACTCAAGGCCCTCTTCCGCAGAAATGCAAAAACAGCAAAAAAAAACTCGTCCCCAAAAAAACTTTGGGCCGACATTAAAACCCTCACTGGACAATACACACCCCACTCTATCAATACCATAGTATCCGGACACCAAATATTAACCTCCCCATTTGAAATAGCAGACTATTTTACCCAAACCTGGTCGAAATACTCCGACGACTCCAATTTCCACCCAAATTTGCTCTCTGCAAAAAACACTATGGCAACTGACACGCCGTACCAAGCCAACAACACCACCCCGGCAACTAAATTTATCGAACTCCCTATTAATATAATCGAATTGGAAGCTTGTATCAGTTCAGGCAAAGGAAAAACCCCAGGTTTTGACAGAATAGACTACAAAATGCCTAAAAACAGCCCACCCTCCCTCAAAACCAGCCTACTTAATTTATTTAATGAGATCTTTAATAATGGCATCATCCCCCAAGTATGGAAAACTTCCACAGTGATCCCAATACCAAAGCCAAACAAAAGACATACTGAAATAACTGTATATCGTCCAATATCTTTGCTTCCATGCCCTGCTAAATTTTTTGGAAAAAATTGTGTCGAAGAGGCTGCTATGGTACCTAGAAAAGGATAGATTAATTGCTGGTAGGCAAGTTGCATTTAAACATGGTCGGAGCACAATCGATGCACTGCTGCATATTGATGACTACGTTACTTCTGCCCTCACCCTGATCAACATCACCAAAGCAACAAAGTATACACCAAAACAACACTACAATGCGTTAAGACACCCTACCACTCTGCAGCTAGAATCAGCCTAGGAGCGTTTAGGACCTCCCAACAGTCGAACACAGATTTGAATGCCTGGCATCCCTCCTAATCGCAAAAATTTCCACATCACAGGACTCCACAATCGTCCAAGATACTAAGCAATTGAGTGCCGGAAAGAAAACACCCTAATACCCATCAGCAATCTACAATGCTATCACCCTCTCCAAAAAATTCGACACTCCATTTAGCATCCAAAAACACCGACGTACAACCTATCCACCCTGGCTTCTACCCAAATCTTCTACCATCACAGACCTAGCTGCACTTCCGAAAAACTCAACTGATCACAGGACCTAGCGACAATTGTTCAATGACATAAAACACCAACACCCTAATTGGAACATAATTTTCACAGATGGGTCTAAAAGCGAAGTAAGAACAGCATTTGCGGTCATTGATGCGGAAGGACACATTCAACGCAAGGGTCTTGTACCAGATTCTGTTCCATATTCACAGCCCGAAACCCGATCATTGCCAACATATGGAACAAACTAACTGTCAATAAGCAAATCAAGCTTATCTGGGTCCCAAGCCACATCGGTATCGAGGGTAATGAAGCAGCAGATGCTGCTGCAAGACTCGCCACCAAAGAACCCCTTACCACTTTCTTCGTCGACAACAAAGATGACATCGGGAGAAAAATTAGAAACTTATTGCGCGAAAAAAGGAGTAACGACTGGAACAATTATATCCATCATTACTCCTCCATCAACCCCAATGGAGAATGTGTCATCTATCCAACAAAACAAACAAAAAACATGATCAAAAGCTTCACACGACTACGCCTTGGACACACAAATATTAGAAACAACCATCTCATCACCAAAAACAACCCACCCAATTGCCATATCTGCGAGACGAACGTCATACTAACCATCCAACATCTAATACATGATTGCCCAACAATAACATCTACTCCAAGAAAATTTTTTCTAAATAATAGTTTCAGCCAAATTCTCTCATTTCCATCAGACTCCAACATATATACAAATTACTTAATATTTTTAACTTAGAAAATAGAATATAAAATTTGTTCATTAAAACTGGCCGAAAGCCCTGCTAGCTTAGTTAGTGCCTTAATTTGTAACCTTATCTTGTAATTTATTTACATTTTAATAAATAATAATAATAATAATATATAAACTGCATGCTATAATTTGTTCTACAATACGAGACTTAAATAACTCCAAACCAAGTAGACTGCAAGATCTCCCACGAAAGTTAAATCCAATTGAGCATAACAAATGAGTTGTTGTCAAAAAAAAAATTACATCATTACTTACCCGTCTTAGAGTCAATAAATATTCGCTGAATAGCATCAATCTGATACTCGTATTGAAAAAATTCATAAGTCACACAAGACTTGTGAAGCATGCTCAAGAATCATTTATGAAGAGAAAAAGTGGCGTATGGATTTTGAAACTTTTTTAACATTTTTTTATAAAACGTAAAATTGAACTTATTAACAACAAAGTAAACATCTAAGCATTTTAACTTCATTGAAGACAAGATTAGGGTTAATATAAGCCACTGGGTTCTTAAAATAATTGACACGACAAAGATTATGTTGCGGTAATAATAACTAAATGCGATTGTCATACGCCTTCTAGAGAATGTTATAGTTTGGTATTTGAGAGGGTTCAGAATTAATCTGTTTTTAAAAAACCAAGTGCCAAAACTCAACATTGGATTGAAGAAGGCTTGAATCGTTTCTGTAGAATTTGGCGGTGCATTACTGTGCTTCTTCATACTGAACTAAAAACATATAGAAAATACACAATCCGTCTAGAATAGATCGTACTATACCTTATCCCCCATTTTCTAACTCGCCCCTAATAAAGTGAGCGTAGCGTTGGGAAATTTTGAAACAGATACCTTCCTTTGAATCTAGATGAACCCCTAGATGATGGTGAAAGAGTTGACTGTATTCACAGACGAGCGTGATTGATTTGCGTCTTTATTTGTGACCTCGATTCCAGTAGCTATTTCCACCGCTTTTCCGAGTGTAAGATCTAGGTTGCTTTCGTTGATGACATCTGAAATTTTGTGCCATCTACTAATGTTCCGGAAAGTAAAATTTGTTTATTATGTCGCACAATTCTTTAAGTAGTACCGCACATGATATAAAGCAAGTAGGGGATTTTTAGAACTTCCCTAACTTGGGAACCTTGAAGGAATTTTCCAGGCGTTGAGCCCACTGAGTCTAGTGAAAGCATATCCGAATGTCTCGATGACAAAACTTACCTGTGAAACAGTACTTGAAACAATAATGTTGATACTTTGTCTAGACTTACAGTACAGTCAGTTGCTGTGTTTGCGATACTTTTTGTGGTAGATTGAAAGACTAGTTTTACTTTATTCTCTAAAATGTCTCGCCTCGCGGCTTGCTAAAATGCGAATGGACGATTGCGAAATTCGATTTACTTTTTTAGGTTTTGAAACCTGTCAATCTTATTTTAGTGATGCCCAAAAGGCATTTCCTATTGCATGTCTGTAGAACGGAGCGTAGAGTGTTGGTGGCTAAAACTTGCTTTCATCATTGTGCAATTGCTCTGAATTTAGGACAAGTTTCTAAATATGAAATATGATTACTCCTCAGATCCTGATGGTATAGCTCAATAGTCCTGGGGAGGTGCTGTGATGTTCTAGGTCTTTCTCTAAAGTATTTGTTTAAGTTGTCTTTAACTGCTGGGAATTTTCCCTGTGTTTTATCAACCCTGTATTCAACAAGGGTGACAAGTCATATGACAAATTATAGACTTGTTTCAATCCCGTCGTGTATCCCAAAACTCTTTGAACAAATAGTCCGCAATAAATTAACATTTGTCTGTCGCAATATAATACGCAAACAAAAACATGGATTTGCCAGAAACAGGTCTTCTGTTACTAACTTATAAAGATTTTTTCGTAAATGTTTTAAGAATTTAGAAAGTGAGGAAAAGGCCGATTGTATCTACACAGACTTTTCCAAAGACTTTGGTCCACTTTTCCACACTATAATTGTCTACAAACTTAAGGTATATGATTTTCATCTTATATTTATTGTATGGGTTAGCCCAAATGTTAGTACAAGATCCTATCACATAAAAGAAGAAGCTTAGTTTCCAACTCAGTCCAATCTGGTGACCCTCAGGGTAGTCACTTAGATCCTATTCTCTTTATACTCGCTTTCAATGATATTACGTCATGTATTAGTCATAGCGATATTACCATATACATATGTTGTTGAACAAAAACGATCCTAACCTTCTTCAATCCGATATTGACAGTCAAAACAGATTCACTCTCTCTCTGTATACATGTTTCGTCCGTCCCCATCTTCAATGTGCTTTAGAAGTTTGGACTTCCTGTTATAAAGTTCATCAAGATCGGATTGACGCTATTCAGCGGAACTACTGGTAGATAATGGTATAATATGTTTACAACAACTCATTTGTTAAGCTCAATTGGATTTAGCTTTCGTGGAGAATCCTCATGTCCCGTGTAATAGAACAAATTATGTGGATCTCTCAATTCTGTCTGTCTGTCGGTGCTCAAAACAAAACCTTTTCCCGGAAACGGCTGCAACGATTTTGTTTAAATTTTATATTTATATATACCCCTTCGGGTAGGGGATAGAATATACCCGAGGTAGGAATGCCTGTCGTAAGAGGCGTCTAAAATCTAATCTACGTATACCGAGCCTATAGTGTATACAAAATATGCAATGAACAAAACGCAAAGATATATTACCCCAGGTGGCAGTCCAGCTTTACTGGAAAATCCACCCTCTTCGGAGGTCGGTTCTACGGATTCTGGGGAAAGCCGCTTATTGCAATCCAATGACCCTTTTTCAAAAAGTTCAAGGGTATCTCGATCTCCTCCACAAAGATCGAATAACTCCGGGAAAAGAAGTCCACCGGAAGCTCCAGCGCGCGAAATTCAGAACTCAGCGAAATATAACAGCTTTGAGGAAGAAAATAAAATACTCCGAAGGAAGCTTAACGAATTAGATCTACACTATCAAGACCTCAAGAAAGAAATAGACTTATTAAAAGAAGAAAATAAGGTAATAAAGAGCTCACGTATAGAGAAAGAACGCGAATGTACTCCCGCAAGCTTAGCTAGTCGGGAATATCACACCGACGAAGAAGAGCTAACACGCGAAACGTGTCGGGTCAAAAAGAAGAGACTTAGTAAGAAACGGAGAGCCAGCTCTTCGCCCGAAGTCGAGTCGCTAAAAGAAAAATAGAAAGAAGAGCACAAAGAACCGCAAGAAAAGCAACCTCGAGCGCAATCTCGTCCACCCTCACCAATTAACATCGTCGGGTTAACGGAATTTAATAAGTTGCAAAGCCTTCGTAAAGGAACTTTAACTTCGAAATATAAGGTCACGTTTTTGAGGGACAATGCGTGGAAAATTAACGTCGATGAATACGACGACTACCAAGCAGTGTCCCAAAAGTTAAATACCGAAAAAATTGAGTGGTATACTTTCGAAATCAAGTCAGAAAGGCCACATCGTGTTGTTGACCTTCAAGACAAAGGCTTTAAAATTCTTAATGCCGTTAATATCATCAAAAAGGAGAAGCAACAAACGGAAATAGATAAAGACATCTTGGTAAGGCGTGGACTTCCGCTCTTTATGCTTACCTTCGATAAGTCCGACAATATCGACGATATCTACCGAATTAGGACCATACTAAAATCGAGCCAATACGTAGAAATATAAGAATGATTCCGCAATGCAAACGTTGCCAAGGATTTAATCATACGCAAATGTACTGCAAAAAAGAACCGCGATGTGTGAAATGCGCTGGAAATCACCTCTCTCAAGTTTATGGAGTAAACAAACAAACCTCCGCAACCTGTGCTAATTGTAAGGGAAAGCACCCGGCAAATTATAAAGGCTGTGAAGTAGCTAAAGAGTTACAAAAACGAAGAGATGCGCTCCTTAAGTCCCTAAAGGCAAAATCAAAACCGCAAACTAGGCCAAAGCGTAAGGTCGCGGAGGAGAAAGAATGCAAATTCAAACTACCGGGTTCAGAGCTCAAAAAGGTGAGGGAAAGAATGACGAAAGAAAAGCCCTCGACCTCTGTTCCTAAAAGAAACGGTACAGAAAAGTTACCATTGGAAAAGCGACCGGGTAATGACCTTATAACACCAGGAGTGCAGACTTACGCTCAGGCCGCGGCATCCGAAATACCAAAAAATATTGAAATTTCGAAGGACCCTGTTTCTCATGTTTTTTCAGTTATTCTAGAGAAACTTGAAAAACAAAGCAAAATAAATAAAATTATTCTCGATAGGCTGGCTAGGCTCGAAAGTAATTCAGGGAAAACCCATACTCCAACTAGAATAGGAATGAAAAACGAATGTTAAAAATATGTACTTGGAATGCAAACGGACTTTTGCAAGAACTTGACGATTTGGAAATATTTGCTTGATTTCTGAAACCCACGTAAAAAACGAATCGCATTTAAAAATAAAAGGCTATAATAATTACCACGCTTGTCACCCTTCGGGAAAAGCGAGAGGCGGATCATCATTGATTATTAAAGACTGCATCTAACAATCCGAAGACCTAAAGATCGAGCTTGAAACTTTGCAACTGTGCACGATTCGAGTAAAAAATAGTCAGCGTACTCTTAAAATCTCATCTATCTACTGCCCACCGCGTTCCGCGCTTGAAAAAAGTGATTTTACCAACTTGTTTAAATTGCTGAAACCTAATTTCATTATTGGCGGCGATTTTAATGCGAAACATACATTCTGGGGCTCAAGACACAGCTCGCAAAAAGGGAGAATGCTCTATGAGGCATACTGATACTTCGAAAATACCTGACCTGATCGACTTTTTCGTCGCGAAAGGAATTTCTACCAACCACATTAAAGTTGAAGAGAGCTTTGATCTGTCGTCTGACCATTCCCCAGTTGTTTTGACATTGAGCGAAAGACTAGTCTATACCCTAGAGCCAGCGAGATTAACCGGAAGAACAACTAACTGGGAAGGCTTTAGGAACGAAATTGAAGATAATGTTGAACTGAGCGTTCCACTTACGACACCCTATGAACTTGAGGTTGAAGTTGATCGCTTCGTTGAGATCGTACAGCTCGCCTCTTGGAATAATACTCCCAATCCAAGGAAAACTCCGGACAAATACGGTCTACGATATCCCACGCAAATAAAAGAATTGGTCAAGGAAAAAAGAAAAGCGCGTAAGAAATGGCAACAGAGTCGTGCTCCGCAACATAAAGCTCACTTAAATCACCTGTGCAATTCGTTGAGGAAGACTATAAAGGATTTTAAGAATCGTGCAATAGGCTCTTATCTTGAAAGTTTAACAGCGAAAAAAGATTCCAATTATTCACTTTGGAAAGCTGTAAAAGGCACCAAAAGGCCCAAGGTCCCCGCGCCGCCTATTAAATTAAATCACAATGAATGGGCAAGGGAAGATAAAGAAAAAGCGACGTTTTTGCGGCCCACCTGGAAGACACATTTAAACCGTAAGATGGTTAAGTGTCTTACGACAATATCAATAGGCCGGATTTACCATCTGACAATTTAGCACTTACAAGTGCAACGCTAAGGGAACTCAAACATGAGATCGGGAATCTAAAACCTAAGAGTGGTTATGACTTGATCACCGGAGAAATTCTCAAAGCTTTACCTAGAAAAGCATTGATTAAGCTTCTTCATATTATAAATGCTGCAGTCAGTTTAAGCACGTGCCTAACCAATGGAAAGTTGAGGAAGTTATAATGGTTTTAAAACCAGGAAAGCCGCCAAATGAAGTAAAATCTTATAGACCAATTTCGCTACTTCCAGTTATATCCAAAATTTTCGAGAGGATATTACTAAGGCGTCTCCAACCGGTTATAGAAGGAAATAATCTTATCCCTGACCACCAGTTTGGGTTCAGAAGTAAGCATTCGACTATTGACCAGGTGCATAGAATTACTGACGTAATCGAGAAAGCACACAGAGAAAAAGATATGCTCAAGCGTATTTCTTGACGTCTCGCAAGCCTTTGATAAGGTGTGCCATGATGCCTTAAATTGCGAATTACGACAAGTTCTCCCTGTATGCCAATACGATATTCTAGAATCATATCTCGGGAATAGACTCTTCCGTGTTAGACATGGAAATGAGTACTCTGAGCTTAAAGAAATTTCGGCCGGTGTACCGCAAGGAAGCGTTCTTGGGCCACCTCTCTATCTATTATATACTCAAGATATACCGAAAGAAGATGGCACTATCCTGGCTACGTTTGCCGATGGCACCGCTGTCCTAGCCGTAGGTAAATCAATCGAAGAAACTGCTGCAAAAAGCACTGAATAAAGTAAATGAATGGACGAGGGACTGGCGGATCGCCCTCAACGAATCTAAATCTGTTCACGTGAATTTCACTTATAAGAAAACTAATGTCTCGCCAATTTTCCTAAACTTGGCCCGAATACCTTTTGCAAACAAGGCCAAATACCTTGGAATGACACTCGACGCAAAACTGAAATGGAATTCTCATGTGAAAATGAAACGTAAAGAACTCGAAATCAAATATAGAGAAATGAACTGGTTGCTCGGAAAACACTCCCAGCTCAGTACTGAGAACAAACTGCTTTTATACAAGCAAGTGCTAAAGCCGGTGTGGACTTACGGTATACAACTTTGGGGCTGTACCAAGAAAACAAACTCCAATATTTTACAAACTTTTCAAAATAAAGTGCTAAGAGAAATTGTCCACGCACCGTGGTATACTAGAAACGATGATATCCACAGGGATCTCGGAATTCCGACAATCGAAGCTGAAATTAGAAGCTTCGCGAGAAAGCATAGAAACCGACTAATCGGACATGTCAACAATACAATCCAACAAATTCTGGATGAAAGCAATTTATTGCGCCGACTACAAAGGACGAAACCTTTCGACTTGGCGAGATAGGAATCAACCGCGCCTAGATTGCGGAACATGCAGGATCTTTCAGTCGAAAGTAACCTGCCAAACGAGTTTTTTCATGATAGAAAAATTGCTTGATAAGGTCCTTCTTAGTTGCAATATATAACAAATTAAATCGCAGGGCTGTGTTTTTTTAAGCTGTGTTTTTTTTTGACACTACTATGAGCACGCGCTTGCTATCCTCATAGTGTCTATGGAAGATTTTTTCACCAATCCTCGGGGGAAAAAAAAAATTTATATTTGAGCTATAGTGGATTTATATAACAGTTCTTTTTTTTAAATTAGCGTCACTTATAAATATTAGAAACAGGGTTGGAGCGAGTAATCAGCTCTGGGCTCCACCAGCACTGATTGAGAATTTGGTGGGAGTACTTCCATATAATACAACTTGGATTGATCGAACCAATTATATAAAACGCTTGCTATCTATTTAGAAAAAAATATAACAACACCACTAGCTTAAAAATTTACGAGGGCGCTAGGCCACATTATATCGGAAGATATTAAGACATTGGCCTAAAACCATACTGGCGGTCATTAAGGAAGTGATTTAATTTAAGATATCGCATGAGCTGGTATAATTGACTATACTATTAATGACCTTTGAAATCACTGATGTTAAAGCAATGGGCCAATATTTAAAAGTGATTTAGATTTATTTTTAAGAATTACCTGGACGTGCGCAAGTTTTCACCTATTTGCAAAGATGCCTATGGAGTACGACAGGTGGAAGAGCTGACGTAGAGGTCAGAGAAACACCTCTCAGAACGATGGGAGAAGTCACATCTGGACATAAAGATTTGGTACAATTGAGATTTTCAAAGACTTAAGATACTGAACAGGTCTAAAACAATATTCGTCGCAAAAAATTATCGAACCCAATTCAGCATACGTGGAGAGAGAGTGTAATCTGCTAAAGTGAAATTTTCTGCGAACATTGCAGCCAAAATATAAACATTTACTCTTTTCAAGAAAGGCCAAAATGATTTACTGTCTTTAGGATACCAGAAGAAGCACCTTTAAAGATGAGGATGCAGTCATTCCTATTTTATTTGAGGACGGTTTTCCACAGATCAGACTCAAAGCCTGCCCACATTCTTAATGTGAAGCGTGTCAAATACAAATAAGCTACTACAGTAAAAATCATCTTCAAATCTTAAATTTACTGAACACTTTTTATTACGTATTTTTAGTCCTTCCACAGACATTGACTTACTTAGCGTAATCATGAAAAACATCTCAATCATTTCACAATAGAGAAGAATCACATCACACAAAGGATAAAAGCTTTCCTTTCCTTTCCTTTCTGTCTTTGTCCGGGCAGTAATAAAATTCGTCCGGAATTTTTCTTCTTAAATCTTTTGTTGTTGCATTTTTCAATTTCAAGCTAAAATATCGATGATGTCGGTGTCGCATTATTCACTGATTTCCCCATCAATATCGGAAACATTTGTTTAGAGAAATTGTAAAGAGGATGCTCATACCCACCCAGATGCGGTAAGAGTTTTCCATAGCGCTGTCGTTCCTTCGTTGAATATATTGGTAAAGTGCTTGGGGAATTGAAAACATCTCAACAGGTTTTAGCTTTTAAGCCTTTTTGCTCGCATTACAATGCAAAATAAGCAAGCAAGGACAATGAAAGGATAAAGATGAAGGTGACGTTAACGACAGAAACGACAAAGGACAAGAAGACCAATGATGTTTCAGTCTGTGATAACGATAATGGCTGTTTGTTTTATTCAATTTAAAATATGGTTAACGTTTTCAGTTTTCCCCACTAAAATTTACCAAAATATTAAAACTGGTGAACACTATGAAAACAATTTAATTTGACTTAACGCTTCTACATGACATTTCGAAGGGTCAGCAAAGGGAACTAACTTTAAATCAAATCTAAGCCGTATGTAAAGGCATTTGTGGTTTAGGGTATGCAATTTAAAAATCAAAAACAACGACAGAAGGTGGACAAAAGATTCATTAATCTTCGAAGAGAAATGCCTTCGAAAAGGGTATTAAGGGTTTTTGTTTTCATTGTTTGTTGTGTTTTAATTGCCTATGCGGTTTTAATTAACTGCCATTGATGTTCTTTGACATATGGATTGAGGTTTAATTACACGAAGAATTGGAATATATTTTTTCCATTTGAGCGATTTTAAATGAAAGGATAAATCATACATATACATACATATGTTATGTATGTATGTATTATTGACAAAATGATAAAAGGATTATTTTCTAAACGTGCAATTTGTTTTGTGAGTGTTTTCCAATTCGACACGGATAATTAATGGCACAGTCAATAAATTTAACATTGAAATGTCGTTGGTAAGGTTAAAGTCATATTCTAAGGCAGTAGGGTTAGCGGTATTTCATAAAAAAGCACCTGTAGTCATGGTGTCTCTATGGCGTGCACAACAGTAACAAATCATGATGCATAAATATGGCTAACAGTCGTATTCTTATAATTGCCAGTGCCCATCCATCCGCATCTATTTAGTTATTGCCCGCTTCCCTGCTCGCGTGAACAAAATGTAAAAATATGTACGATACTCGTAGATGGACCCTGTATCATACCACATCTTGAGAATTGAGCTTGTATCTGAAATTAAAAAATCGTGAACTTTCAACTCTACCTTGTTGCGGTCAAAATAACTTTATAATGCATGACTGCAAAAATAAGATTTGATATGAAATCCTTTTAAGACTTAGATAAAGACATTCTTCACGATGCTCTTATAGAATTGCTTACGCCTTCTGCGTTCTCATACTATAGTTTGACCTCATAAATTTCTATAAGAAATAAACACGTAAGGTTTTTTAATGTAGAGGTCATCGATGGTTAGCTATTACCGTAGGATTCTTATGTCTTGAATTGTACTTATTTTACATGTATCTACTAGTAAAAGGGCAAGTGCAGATTTCCTGAAAATTTTCGATTTCGAGATTTTGATCAAACTTGACATTACTGTGATAAAGAAACTCAATCAAGTGGGACTCTCAATTCTGTCTGTGTGTCTGTCTATTTGTCTGTAGGTACATACAATTTCATATATGGGCTGGGCTGGGCTACTGATGCAGGATGGCGTATCAGGTTCTTGCCGAAAAATACGTATAAACGCACTTTACTTATTAAATGGTTCTAAAAATTGTATTTTTCGTCTAGGGCTCAGTCGACTTTATTCGAAATTAGTATCTAAAGAATATTTGTCATATCAGTCATAGCACACCAAGTTTTGGAATTTTTCTTAATTTTAACGGAATTAAAACTAAAAGAAAAACTTCAATCCGAGTTTTTCCACATAAACAGCATAAAGATGCAAGTACGTGTGCCTCAGTCATGCACTTTATTGCTGCCGGGTCTAATTCGAAAACAACAAAACATCTAGCAACGGCTGGAAAAGCATTCTTTAGCATTATTTTGTCTAAATAAGCTTCCAATCCGAACTTCGACGGAGCCTAAGTCAATATTCCTGTAATATGAAATATCTCCTCAGACTTTACCACCACAAATTCTACCATCTTGTACGATAAAACTTGTTCCTCTTTTTTTCAAGTTGTAAGAATATTTAGTTTTGCAACTGTTCCGCTTCGATAACCACTGGCATGATTTATACGAAATCTTTTCAGTTGCCTGTCAGCGGGCTTCTCATATGAACCCATGACCACTGATGCCAACTTTAGCCATTTTTCTTCTGGCGTAATCAAGACAATTTTGTTTTTAGCACTATGATACCTTTGACTCAAAATGTTGGTATAATATAAATTATTGTGTGACGTGATAACTTGTACTCGTAGTTATGCCTGAACTCCTCCAAGTGCATACAATCCTTTATAACCCGAAAAAACTGCACTGAATTATGTTCTAATCTACAGCGAGATACGTGTCAGTTTGTCATGTGTTGTGACAGTTGTGAGTGTTGGTTTTTTGTTTGGCTACTTTTTTTTTTTTGAACGCGTAGCCCTAAATGACTAAAATGGCATTACTAAAATTTGCCTGTCAGCAGCTTTAATTATTCTGGGTGCGGGACACACTGCGATAAGTAGGCACCAATGAAATTTATCACACGATATTTTACGATAAAGTGAATTACATATCCGTATATCTCGACGGCTCGGCTTACAAGCAAAACAGACTGACTGGGTCCAGTGTAAAATCGAAGGTTAAAATAAATTCAAAAGTGCTATGCTACGCATACCTACATACACATTCTTTTCAACTTCAGAAGTCCCTAATGATTTTTATGAATTGTTTTTTCTTACTTTGCTATAGTATGTATGTACATGGTCCCATCTAAAAATCATGAGAATCGATTGGAGTTCGGGGAGGTATGCGAAAAGGTGTTCTTTCAAGCGACAATCCCCAATACCACTGTAAGAATTTTCATCAAATTTAGTTTTTGGTTCAAGGGAGCGCTATTCCATTAGCAAATGTTTTCAAAAATTAACTACTTCTCGGATAGGAGCCCTATCAAATACAATCTTAATCAAAATTGATAGGTACAGGAGGATTTCGAAGAGATGAACGCATTGAAAAAAATACTGAGAGAAGGTAAAAAAAAAAAGATTTAATTCGAACGAAGTTCCAAATATATTGAGATTTTTCCGCTATATGTATACGTATTTAGACTGTTTTAGTACTCTAAGCTATATTTGTTTACTTTTCGATAAGTGATTAAACTGTACCACCCACAACTGATACTAGACGGAAGCCAACTATCATCTACAACCGACTTACTCAATATTTATCTGCTATTTTTGTTCTCACAATAAGCCGAACTTATTCGAAGTCCAACTTAACCTTACTACCTCTTCAAAAAAAGTTGGTATACCAGACTTGTTTTTGGTTAAGCTAGAGCGTCCAAATAGATAGATAGATAGATATTTTTATTTCGTATACTAAATTTTTACAGAATTTTTGTTATCGCACATTTTACAGAGATTTGGTAATTTGGAATTTTACCTTTCAACTGAAACATTATTTTTATTTCTATTAAGAACGTATAGCAAGAAAATGAGACAAATTTGAAGGAAAATACGAAAAAAACCTTCAATAGGAATAAAAAAAAAAAAAAAAAAAAAAGTAAAAGAAAAATAAGAAATAAGAAAAATATATATATATATATATATAGATATATATATTTACATATATAAATAAATAGATAAATAAATACATATATACATATGAACATGCGTAGGTATAAACATAGATAAATAAATATATATGAGTAAATAAATAAAAAGGTAAATAATTAAATAATAACAAATAGATAAATAAACAATAATTAAATAAATAGTAATTAAATAAATAATAGATAAGATAAATAATAAATAAGTAAATAAATAAATAATTAATAAAAATGACTAGATAATGCTTAAAAAACATGGAAAAGTAAATAAATTAAACACAATATACAAATATACTAATATATACAGATATGTGTACACAAATCTGTAATAAGTAAATAATATTAATTATAGAGGTTTTAACATGAATACATAAATAAATGAGTATAAATGAGTAATTGCATTTACAATTTGACGATCTTAAGTATTTAATTCGTTTACAAGTGGATTATCAGCAAAACTGCATCTTGTTTTAAACGTGTTATTAAGTTTAAGGATTCTATTAGCTATCAATTCAACATTCGCTCTTTCATGAATGTCAAGAGTAGAGTGGTGCCAAGGTAAATCTAGAGTTTGTTTTGTGACACTTGCAATTTTTTTATATGGCACGTTGCAGAGTCGCCCCATACCGGGCACCCGTACAGAAGAATTGACTGGAAAATTACTTTATGCAATATAATTTTGTTTTCAGTGGAGAGTAGCGATTTTCTATTTATAAAAGGGTACAGCATCCTTATTGCTATTCCTATTTTCTTTATAGTTTTAGTAGTATGATCCTTAAATGTAAGCTTGGTATCTAAATGAATACCTAGATATCTAACAGAGGGCTTCCAATTTATATCACTCCCATTGAGCTGAAGCTGTCTGTTGGGAAGAAAGCAAGGCTTTCTTTTTCGAGTGAAAAAGATAGCTTGCGTTTTCCATACATTCAGTTTGATTTTCCATTTGTGATAATATTTTACTAATATTTCCATTCCATTTTGGAGATTTCTTTCAATATTGAAAGCGAATTCATGAGATGAAAATATTGCGGTGTCATCTGCAAAAATAGCTATATCACAGTGCGGTAACCTTGGAAAATCAGATGTATAGATGTTATACAGAACTGGAGCAAGAACTGAGCCTTGTGGAACACCCGATTGAAAATATATCAAGTCAGAAACACTACTATTAACATGGACTTTGAAACGACGACTGGACAAGAAACTTTGGACTACTTTACAGATATATGGAGGAAAGTTTAAACTTATCATTTTGTATGTCAGGCCTTCATGCCAAATGGAGTCAAATGCTTTTTCAATGTCTAGTAAGACCATACCTGTAGATTTCCCCTGTAAGCGATTTCTTTTAACACTATTGCATATTCTCAGTGCCTGATGGGATGTACTGTGATGATGTCTAAAACCAAACTGTTCATTGGGGTAAATTTTATTAACTTCAACGAGCTTTAGGATTTGCTCCTTTAATACTTTTTCGTATATCTTACTAAGGTTGCTTAACAGGCTGATAGGTCTATAACTTTCCGGCCTTTCTGGAGGTTTACCAGCTTTTAATATTGGTACCACTTTTGCAAGTTTCCATTTATCAGGAAAGTATTGCATTTTCAGACATGCGTTTACAATAAATGTTACGAATTTTATACCTATCCTGGGTAATTGCTTAAAATAAATGTTTCTTAACATATCAAGACCTCCAGACTTCATAGGACGTAGGTTGTTTATTATGAAGTCTATATCTTCTTCGGTAACAAAAATGGTAGAAGAGGAATGATTTGTTCCTTGTGCTAGAAAGGCTTGAATGGTGTTGTTCACGAGGGTGTTGGTGTGTGCATCACCTAAATTCTGTGCAACATTATAGTTATTTGAAAAATTGACGGCAAGTGCATTGGCTTTTTCGACATCGGTAAAGTATGTGCCCGACGAGTTTTCTAGAAAAGGTAACTGTCTGTTTTTATTTTTTACCAGTTTAACGATGTTCCAGAAAGGTTTACCGTTTTTGTCCAGTATATTGAGTTTTTTGTTCCACTCTTTATTACGGTGATCTAAAATTTGTTTGCTTATTTGTTTATTCAGGTAATTCATTTGGTGGCGAAATATGGGTTGGCGAAGCGTCCAAATACAAACAAAAAAAAAATATAAAAAAAAAATTTAAGCTAACAATTGTAAAGGGTCTTTCATAAGCACTTCCTATCTTTAAATTTAAATAAAACAAAGTATGTATGAGATATCATCGACATTTTTTATTCGTTTGAAAGGCCTATCGATGCCATTATGTATGGAATATAACATCGTTCAAATGTCCGCCGCGACTTCTCTGGGTGGCGCGCATTCGAAATGTTCAATTTTCCATGACTCTGGCGCATAAATCAGGCTGAATTTGACCTATGGCATCGGTTATGTTGGCTTTGAGAGTCGCTGTGCGTGTGTAGCTTATTCGCATAGACCTGCGACTTCAGAAAACCCCACAAGTGGACTCAAATTTATCCACCACACTGCGAATAGTCCTCTCGGAAAGACGATTATGGCGACCGTAAAGTGGGCGAAGCGCGCGGAACGTTGCCCAGAACACCCATTTTGATAAAACAATTTTATTATTTGCACGTGTTGTTGAACGCTATATCCATCCATGGTGATTTGGCAAAACAGACTGAATAAATGACAGCCAATTTGACAGATGTAGCTTCAACTAATGGCCGCTATCAACTGTCAAAGTTCGGAAGTCCCTATTTGAAGACCCTGTATTTGTATATTATCCTGAAGCCTGAAAATAAACTACATACATACTTTGTTTTCATGTCCTAGAAAAAGACCAATATTTTGTATACAATGCGCAATTGCATGTGTGCGTGGTCTGCACAGCAAATTGCTTTCAACTTATTCCTATTATATATACCTATCTATTGTTTCTACAGGATTATATAGACAGATAAGTATTATATGGTAATAGGATCATATTAAGTAGCCAAATAGATAAGCGAATGTCACACAGATACCTATGTAAATAAATCTGAAAATATATAATGGTTTCTTATGCCTGTCTATTGGCAAATCTTTTTTTAACGGTTTTTTTTCTCTATTCCTTTCCAGTATCCGATCCAGTAGCAGTTAAATATTGGGCATAATCAGTTCTGGATGATTGTCTGACTTCGTCTAATTTCAGTTGTGGTTGGTCCAGCTTGACTTCTTACCGAGAGCTGCTTAGACTACTAAATAAATTAAAAATAAACAAAAATGCTGAAATATTTAGAGCTCCAAAGTTTAAATGCGGGCGGTCCAGCTTGACCCATGTATGGCATCTTACTTTCACAAGAATATACTTCAGACGAAGTCAAGCAAAGTGTGCTTATCTTTTCGAAAATGTTCCAGTTCGTCTTTTAGAACCCTCTAATGGTATAACTATTTTGTTTACTTTTTGCGATCCTGTCTTTTCAAACAGTCCATCTTTTCAAGATTCTACTGTGTTTGTAATCTTTGATATATTCAAGGATGTAGCGGAAAAAATTTTAAAAAGGGTTTTGACATATTTTTGTTTAAATAAGAGTCTTTTTTTTTCATAATCAGTTTTGCTTAAATTTGCAACCTGAGCAGTTTTTTCAAATGAGCACTTCACTAGTATCGCATATACAGAGAACGGCTTATAATCGGGTTTTTACACGAGTTCCTTATATCCTGGAACCTAGTTAAAAGCAAATTAATGTACTTATACGATGGTGATCATTATTTGACGCTAATTCATAAAATAAATTAATAAACTGAATAGCAATGAGATAAACGATAACAATTTGAAACAGAACCACAATTGAAAAATACATTGTTATACAAAAAAAAAAAAAAAACATTTGTTGAGTTATGGCACAGCTCTAGATGATGCTCGCTTTTAAACTTCATTTCCATATGGGATCAGCACTCCATGCTTTCATAATATGCACATAACAAATTTCAATAAAATCCATTAAGCGTTTCTCAAGCTGCGTATTTAATGACGATTTTCGCAAGTACCATTAATGGATAATGGTTGAGGGTTTTGGGTTCGCTTGAGGGACAGCATTGTGTTTTGGAAGCATTAAATTACACCCTGTTGGTTGAACCCCATTTGATTATGCTGTCCAGGTTGGAATTTAATGTGTTAAACATACGCTGTAAAACGTTTGCAAAAGATAATTGATGAAAAATCGATAGTCCCAATTCACCAATTTAGATTTAGATATAAGCACTCTACAATTGATCAGGTGCATAGAATCACAGATAAAATCGAAAAAGCATTTGAAGAGAAAAATGTGTGCTCTACAATATTTCTTGATATAGCACAAGCTTTCGATAAAGTCTGGCACAAAGGATCCACAAATTACCGAAGCAGTATTCGAAAATTCTGGAGTCATATATTTATATCAGATCGATTCTTCAGAATTAAGTAAAAAACAGAGTGCTCAACATTAAGAGAAATTAAAGCGGGCGTACCACAAGGCAGTGTATTGGGTCTTGTGCTTTACCTCTTATTCACTAGCGATCTGCCTGAAAGTGGAGAAACCACTATAGCAACTTTTGCAAATGACACTGCTGTACTTACTGTGGGAGCAACTGTCGAAATAGCAACAACAAAGCTTCAAATGACAATAAACAGTATTTCAGAATGGACTAAAAAATGGCAGATTACATTAAATGACCTAAAGTCAGTGCATATTAATTTTAAATTTAAAAACGTACCACACATGTGTAGATGCTAAACTGCGTTGGAATGCGCTTGCATGCGATACAGTAAAAGGTATTGGCTTATTGGGAGATACTCATCCCTGTCCAACTAAGATAAGCTATTGCTATACAAGCAGGTTTTGTTGTGGGTATGCACATGCCAAACAAATTCACAAAAAAATCCAAGTCATCCAAAATAAGGTACTAAGGAACATAGTTAATGCACCTTGGTACATACGCAATGCTAATCTACATAGAGATCTATTGAAAAGGTTAAAGATGAAGTTAAAAAAGCTGCCCAAAGGCTTTTCAACCACGTTAACATAGATATAACAGAACTATTAAATACTGACAATGTAATCAGGAGACTAAGATGGGTAAAACCTCTTGATCTGTAACAGTTAACTAAGGCCAAGAAATTAGATAATATTTTCAAACAAAAAAGTCTTGAAATCCGACAAACGACGGATTTTTTCTTTTCTATTTTTCAAATAATTCAAAAATGAATTGCTGATTAGTCGAACGACTAGGTGCAATCCCATTCGGGATGACGAAAGTCAGTCCCACCGGGAGGTTTTTTAGATCGGGTTAAAGCCCCTTACTGTTGCAGAAGCATCCTTCGCGTACTAGCTCTGCAATGTCTTTCGATGATTTTCCTTCCAGCCATTACCATTTTTGAAACTCCACCTCAAATACTCTTATATCAGATGTTGATGATTTTCAGACAGGACCATTTACATTTAAACAAATTTTTAACAAAATTGATCAAGTGATTCTTGAGTAATCATAATTTTTGAAGACGCTTGGTGATGAACCAATCTTACCCCCACTCGGTCCGGTTTTTGGTGGGCCATCTGGATATTAGACCAAAGCCAATAATCTATTTGGTGGTTCTTTAATTAAAAGTGTGTTTTTAATCCGTTAAAAACTTGTTTGATTTTATTACGATTTTAATTGAAATTTTTTTTTTTAAATTCAAATTTCTAAGAATTTGACGGATAAATAGATAGACATACAAATAGGAAACATAAATTCTATTGGGAGGATAAAATAAGAAGGAAAATATGTTAGTGCTGTTTTCGATTGGTAATAAGTAAAATCGGATTGATATATGCGTATTATTCCAATGAAGAGTGTTTTGCTATTAACCCTTTAATTTCAATAAGTATGTTAATAAAAAATACTGTTATTTTTTTTACTAAATTGTGTGTTTATACTAAAAGTTAACCAAAAAACTTTTTTTTTTTTAAATTTACGCCCACTTTTTGTAAAAAAGGGCTGACACCTACAGGTGACACTCTACACTATTTGTACCAGTTTACTCCTTTGTTTCTATATATGTGAAACATCTGTTGTTATTTCAGAAAATATTTGCTTTTATTTTAAAAAAAAAGATATTATTTATTATTGGACAAAATTAAGTAGATTTATTTATTGTGGAACAAATACCAACATTTCAAATGCAAGCAAACATTACACTTAGAGCACATTTTTCGTTTACGTTGGTGACAATATCCACACCGCCGTTGAGAACAATCTGTTTCCACGTGATCATCGGCGCTACCTGCAGACCTCACCTCTCTTGACACCCTTATCTGGACTGGAACTCCACAGGACATATCTCGTGTTGGGGGCTTTCCATATCTTTGAAGATAGGTGGTAACTATTTCTGCGAAAATCGCAATAGGTCCAGTTACTTGCTGATTGTTTTCTTATAAGCCAAGCATTTTGACAAGCATCGTCTACACCAAAAGCAAACAAAGGGTACCACCACTTCTTACCACGAAGACTTACCTTCATGGAGTCAACATTTTCGTCAAAACGGTCGACTCCACCCATATACTTGTTATACATCTTGATAACAGCTGGGCAGTCAACCTGAATTTTCGACCGTTTTTTATTTATAACTCCAATCCGATCCACTTTTGATATAGGAGTCAATCCGTGGCAGTTTGATGCAATTGCAACGATACTGTTATCGTGCCACTTAGCTACAATAATTTCCCTAGACGTTTGATGACACAGCTCACCCCTGGGCTTCTTTTTCATGTCATTGGAATTCGGCTGTTTGCAATTTTCCATCCGGTTTTCCCGGATAGTTCCAGTTCCTCCAACATTATGTTCTCGCAAATATTTTAGTAGTGATAAGCCAGTGAAAAAGTTATCAAAGTACAAATTGTACGGTCCTAATTCTTGTTATAATCTGGAATGTAGCTCCAAAATAACTGCAGCTCCTAAGCCACATTCTGGTTGCATCTTGAGGGCTGGACCGGATGCACCTTGATACAGCTCACAGTTTACCAAATATCCGTGGCGAGTAGCAGCTGACCAAAGCTTGTAACCAAACCTAATGGGTTTTCCGTGGATATGTTGTTTTGTACCGTGCCTCCCGAAGTGTGAAGAACCGGCTTTTTTGAAATTTAATGTAAAATTTTCATTGAGTTTTGTGAAGTACTGGCGAACCTTAGCAAATTTGTCGTTGGACGGTAAAGATGTATTATCACAAAGATATTGTAGATACTGCTAAATCTCGAAAAATCTATTTCGTCTCATGCTAGAAGCTACTAGTTCGTTGTGGGTGTCAGTCTTTACTTCCCAGAACATTCTCATATACTTAGGTATCAAGTACCCTGTGAGCGTCAATATTGCAATGTACACTCTGATTTCATCGGCTGTTACATTTAGAGTGGGATTTATCTGCAAAGCGTACAAGTTACTCATATCTGTTATGAATTGAATAATGTCTTCACTGTCAGCCGTCAGCTCCCCCAGATAATTTTTAACTTCTTCATCACAGTCTCCTTTACCGCAAACAGTGAAAGAAGTGTTGTTGCACCATCTTTTTACAGTAATATCTTTTTTCTTCTTTTCCTTCGGTGCAGAAACATTAGCTTCTTCTTCTTCCCCCTGGTTGTCTTAATAAATCTCTTCCGAAACAGATGGTCTACTTTGTAGCTCTACTCGAGAACGAAGCATACTACTAGAAAGATGGAGTAAATTAGCTTCGTTTTCATCTCCACTTTCTTCGTCAGTAACTATACCATCGTCAGGAGGAAACAAAATAATGTCGCTAGGGTCCTCCCCGATCGCCAATTCCTCGATGATCTCTTCTAATGTCACCTGTAAGGCGTAAATAAGCTCTAAAATCCCATCACGATAAAACGGTAAAACAAACGCTAAACAATAGTTTTGTTATAATACAGCCCAGTGTCACCTACAGGTGACACTTCACATTTTGATCGTCGTTGTAACTATGCCAAATGATATTTTTATAATAAAATACAATTGTTTTATAGCGTATAGATTCACATACCACATGCAATTATAAAAAAGACAATACTTACGGTTTGGACATAATTATCGCAGTTTATATTGCAAGACAACACCAACTCGACAAAAATTGAATAACGCCGGAAACAATTGAATAAATTTGACAGATAACGCATAGTTAGCGTTGTCAGAAAAAATAGTCTAAAGTCACTTATTAGCTTTATAATGATAATGGTAGAATGCAAACATTTTTTTACATTATCATTTTAAAAAAATGGAAACATCTGTCACCCATAGGTGACACTGGGAATTGAAGAGTTAAGCGAATTATTTTTAACCGGAGAGTACTATACATACTTTACTTTATTGCAGACATCCATCAGCTACTCTTATACTTACGCAAATTCGTTGCTGAGTGAACTAGTTTATTAGAATCAATTTTGCTTCGTTCGATGTGAATTCTAATTGTAAGAGATGCAGCTTCTTTATCAACAATCATGTTTTTTTTCAAAATGGAATTCACGTCAAACGATATTGAATGAACTGAACAAAATAGATTAAACTTGCACCTTACACCTTAAAGTGACGATCAATAAAATTGTATTATACCAATTCATCAAAATTGTAATCCAAGGTCTAACTACTTATGGTTCGATTGTTTGTATTTCATGACGTTTAGAATCAACTTCAATTTATTTTTGAAAATTAAAACTTTGCTACAAGTGTCATTACAATTTATATTACCGTTCTGAAACTCTTGACTTTGCATTAGAATTGCAGTACGTTGTGTAAGAACCTCTGGTTTCTATAATTTATTACGTTTGTAAAACGTTGAGTGATAGAAACGATTTTCAGCAGAGCATCCTTCCACTTTTCAATTTTGCACAATATCACCATATTGTATAAACGTTCAATACTTCACTAGAGACGATCAATAAATTCAATCAATAATATGCTTTATCTCTAAATTTCACTATTGAGGGTTGAAAGAACCTTTAAAGAGCTAAATAGCTCTTGTGGACAAATTCAAATTTTTTTAGCTAAATTAAAGGAAAAAATCCCCAAAAGGCTAAATTGGCATCTCTGTGCACGAGTTTTGCACTATGTATGTATACTGATAAAATTTACAGCATTTTTTCTTCCAAGTATGGTGTGGATAGTGTAATATTAGAGCCTTTTGTGCTATTTATTATATTACAAACATCTGAAAAGAACTGGAAAAATTTATACTACAGATTTCAATATTTATAGTAACAGCAACACTGTTATCACTAATGGAATGACTACAAAGGACAGCAATATAAAGTGTAGGGAAGAACATCGCCCATAGCTATCTATGTAGACAATGCGTATGTACGTAGATATTTTAGCTATTTTAGCATGTTTTTGTCGTACTTGTATTCTCGTTTCTGATGTGATGTGTTTTATTTTCGTTGCTCGTGTACTTACGGTTTATATAGTCTTTTCAGAATCGGCCTGAAAAGCTCAATAGTGTTAATTTGGAATGGGCAAATGACAGTATTTGCAGTTCCTTATTTATTTATTTTAACTTGCTTATTTTCTTAAGCTGATTGTGCTATAAAAATTGTGCAACAACACAATTTTTATGTGAGTCACACTTATTTGATGCTTAATACTTTGCAATACTAGAAATGCCGAACGAACAAACAACTGACTCTCACTATAAGGGCTCCGTTCTTACTTTTTATTTAACTTGTAAGTACCGGAAACCTAAAAATATTGCATGCGGATATGCAAAGTCTCATTTTCTTTTCCTTATTCGGCTGCATAGTTCGCTTAAAACGTAGTGCCGGCTAAAAGTCAGGTTCTTAGAATTGTTTGTATCTAAGAAGATAGACTCATGGTTTGTTGTTGATGACGCTATAATATGACCCTTATTGTTAGACGAATACTAACATGCAGTAAATTAAAGTCCAGAAGCAAAATATTGTCTTCCAATACAGGTCGCAAATAAAATGTAAGGCATCTATTATCATTTCAGTGATGACTGGTAGACTGTACACATATGCATCTGTAAAAGAAGAATTAAAATGCAACATAAATGATCTCTTGTCTGCAACTTCTTATCCAATCCATTCCTTCGCTGATGACAGTACCCTCAGTTTTTCATATTCGTTACCTAACTCATGTCCTTGCTCTTTAGCTGTAGAAGAGGAGCGGTAACGTAGATATTTTAAAGATATTAAATTCCCACCTGGACATCATAATCGATCAGGGTTCAACCAACAGAGTGGAATTTAATGCTTCCAGAACACAATGCTGTCTTCTGTCTCTCAAGCGAAACCCACACCTCAACCATTATCCATGAATGGTACTTGCATCGCCGAATCTAAAAGACTTGCTATTCTGCGTACCTATGTGTATTAATAATCATTTTCGATTGAACGATCACATATTCGAGGTCACCAAATATGCTGCAAAATGTTTAGGATTCAATTTATAAGGCATTCAACCACCCAAAGCTGGAATATAACGCCCATATCTTGTCTGGTGCACTTAAGACTATTCTACACATTTTAGACAGGGTACGAAATGGCGCGCAAAAACATATAGATGATAGAAACATTGTAAACTCCATAGATCCACTCGAACATCGTAGAAATGTCTCGTGTCTTTCCCTATTTTATCGTTTTTCTTTAAAAAAAAAAAATAATACTCCAGCGAAATAGGCAGTTGCATTCCTCCTCTTCAAAATTTCATCCGCAATATCGAATGCACATCAGTTCATCCTTAAGCCCAACTTCGGTCGTACTGTCAAATACAGGGATTCGTTTACAAGCCGAACAACACGAATGTAAAGTGATTTACCAGGCTCCATATTTCCCCATCACTACAACCTTCAAATATTTAAGGCCAATGTACACAGGCTTCTCCGCTGTTCCTCTTTCCCCTTTTCCCAAACGCGCGTGCCCTGAAAAAATATAAGGGCATTCATATTCCCTTTGACGAGTGCAAAACATGGCACCATCACGCTTTTTAGCAATTTCCTTGAAAGTTTCTATATTTTATATATACTCCTTTTCCTTGTTTAAAAAATGTTTTAAAATTGTAGCACCAATTTATAATAAACGACAGAAATGTTAAAACAAGAAAACTAATATTTGGTCATACCACCCTTATTGTTAATTAGCCCAAACATTTTTTTTTTCATGCCTCCGATTATGGTTTGCAGAAGGACATCCAGGTTATGCCATTCTTCAATAATGGCTTCTTTTAAGGCACCAACTGATTCAAATTGACGATTATTATATATATGTACGTATGTATATACTATGTATACTGGATTCCCCAGATATTTTCAATCGGGTTCATGTCAGGGCTATACGCTGGCCACTTCAAAATTTCAATTGATTCGAACTCAAACCATCCTAATTTTCCACGGCAAAGGTGAATTCGTGCGTTATCTTCTTGGAAAACGTATCGAAGTACGGTTATGCATTATTATGCTATTCATTATTGAGGTAGTGAACAGCAGCTCTAAATAACCAATTGCAGAAACTGCCCTCCAAATCGTCAAGCTGCCTCCACCCAAATTTTTTTTTTTTTTAAATACAGAGGCTCTTTCCTTAGGTAGTACCTAAATCCATCTGGGCCGAATAATTCCACTTCTTTTCATCCGAAAATATCATCTAAAACGTAGACATAACACATTAGAATAACGCCTCACATTGTTCCACTTTCGGTCCATATTCGCTTGTGCGAAATCTACCCGGGCAAGTTTCTGGTGAGGCATTAGTCGCTGTGCAACCTTCATTTTTGATCCCACAATATTAGGATTTCGCTTTATGGCTCTCTGTACTGTAGTTCTTTTCGCAGAAGGTTCAGTCATGACTGCAATCTACCTATAGCTCTTTGAAGAATTGCTCATTTCTTTCTTTAAGTGCGTGGAGAAAGTTTTTTCTGTCGTCCTGGACGGTTGATATTACCGTAGTCTTCAATATATTTTTTTAAATTGGACACTACTTTATGGCTAAGCCTTTTCCTTTTCGAGCCAATATCTTGCCCTTTACAATGTAAACATTTTTCCACATGACATTATTTTTACAATACTAAACTCAACAATTTGTATTCACAAACTTTGCTCTAAAATGCATCCGAGCTGATGGGGAACTCAAAAATAGTGGTGCTAAAATGGTGAAACACTTCACAAGGACATTTTTTCAATAATTCAAAGAACTTACGGTTCATTTTTGGCTCTCCACTCAAAGTGAACAGTTTTTCATGAAATGCATCGCAGATTATTTTAGTACTCATACCACGTGTTCTGAACCATACGAGTATCTGCATATTGACAGTGTATGATTATACTACAGACTTTATCATTCCCGAAGAGTTCAGCGTCAAGTATACCAATATGTGTTCAGCCAAGCATAATGCAACCATGTCATGCGGAAAAGTCTGTTAAACGGCACGTAGTGATCAACTACCAACCTAAGTACATACATATGTATGTATATTTTATCTATAAAAATCAATTTGCATTTATTCCATCATTATCTGCTAAATGCGCTGCAATTTATTAAATGCAGAATTTTCTTTTAGCACGGTTGGCGTTGCATTCTTTGAATACATACGAGTACATACATACGAGTACATCGTCCCATAGCGTAAGTTGTTGTACATAGGTGCAAATACGTGCGACTTAGTCGTTCACTTTAGTTTCTCTGCACTCCTTTCGAATAAAATTGCGCTAAACCTAGGAAGCAGTAATATGATAGTACTCGTAAAGCTGAAATGATACTTCTCCTTGAATCTCTAAAATCCGATCTAGTTTCATCGTCCCACCAGAAAACCATGTTCGTGTTTTATGTTTTAATTGGACAAACGCAGTTGCTATCGCGCCAACTGACAGACTTCCCGCAGCCACACAAAAAAGAAAAATACCACGAGTAATCCGCACTGGTGAATGTTATATTGATTCCAACATCAGCTTCATCATCTCAGAGGCGACGCCGGAGACGCCGTGGATTAGTGAGTGAGTTTAGTCGTCCATTTATCCAGATCCATCGCTTATCCATCGGTAAGTTTCGCGATATTACACCCGAGCTCATATATAGCAGCGTCGACAATAGTCCGACTGAAAGCTGTCCGATCTCAATTTTGATGGCTAATTGGATCTCAGACGTCGCATCGCTTCTCGTGCAATCGATCGGCATCGCATTGTATTACTGTTTTTAGTCATTTAAATTGTCAAATTTGGTCCGTGCCCGGAATATCACAGATTGCAGCCGAGCGTCGAGTGTGGCGGCTTGTATGTTGACTGTTGAAGTTGTTGTAATTCGCGTAGGGTTTTTGTCCATGTTTTTTTCTTATTTGTGTGGCTATGTCATTTCACGGAAAACACAAAGGCGACAAGTGAGA
This sequence comes from Pocota personata, assembly GCA_963082735.1. Lineage (NCBI taxonomy): Eukaryota > Metazoa > Arthropoda > Insecta > Diptera > Syrphidae > Pocota > Pocota personata. The sequence goes on along the minus strand of OY720432.1, from coordinate 40,279,618 downwards.
AGTGGTTAGTAATACTTTTTTTTTTGTTTAAATAGTTTTAGTAAGGATTAAGTGAAGTGATTAGCTATTAAAGAAGAAATTCCAGGGAACAATTTAAGACTGTGACGGTTTGTCGCGGTTGGTTTATGGTTTGTATAGAAACAATTTAGGTTAAATGTAAGCACCTTGAAATAGTGTTGAACTGATTTTTTGTCTGTTTTCGCATTCGAAGAAAATGCAAATTGAATCACGAAATTCTGTAAAAATTCTGAGGTTCTTCGATGTGCCTGATTTATTTCCCTCTCTTTTAAATACGAATAAGGTGATATTTTATAAAGGGGTGGTGTATGGGCCAAAATATGTGGTGCTTTGTATAACTGGCTGCGCACGATGAATGTGGTTTCAATTAGCGGGAATTGCAACAATAGTTTGTGCAGGGGGCAACCTACTATCTGTCGTAATATAAAGCTAATAAACGAATTTCACGTATAATACTAGTATTGTACAACATACATGTACATACCTCATACATTTTTCGAATATATCCATGTATAGTGCCGTAGCTAGTTGCGCCCGGTGCAAGTCACAAAATTAGATAATTACTTTATACAAAGAAAGGGAATGATTGCGCAATTATGAAAATTCATTCTGTAAGCAACGAAATCACTCTGTTCCGCATTCATTACGGAAATAAGTACAGTTAGTCCGAGAAATAGCGTGCATAGGGGCATATTTTCGAATCAAACTTATATTACTTCAACGAATTCCAAGTTCTGAACAAAGCCATTGTTTTGAGAAAAACATACAATAAAGTTTGTGCAAGTTTAAATGTCTTCAATTAATGATAAATCCTTTTTTTTAAGAAAAATTATATTCAGCTATTATGCTATATATTTATTTATAGAATATTTTGCGACAGTGATTTTTGACAATAAAAATATCCAAAAATTCTTGGATAGAAAAATTCTCGGCACAATGTTCAGGATTGTCGCAGAACCGTTTAAACTGAAATGTGAATATTTTTCCGAGTTAATTAAAAAATGTAGTGAATAAAATAGATATTTTTCCACGACATAAATATTCGCAAAGAAATTGCTAATGTTAACAACGCCCAAGCAGTATTTGAAAATTGTCCAATTTTTCGGAGAAATCTCTGTTGTTGAGAGCGTATTTAAAGCTTGTTTTATCGTTTTATACATTATGCCCAAAACGCAATGTGGCGTTAGGTCGCTCTCGTTTTGGCATATTGAGTAGAAACAACGAATGCATATGGGTTGAAACGAAATGTAACCTCAGGCATTGCGATCACATTAGATCGTATATATCGTAAACGCCATTACAACGCCCAAGTAGATCTACTCTCTTCTATGTCGCGCGTTTGACAATTCATTCACAGTTGTTTATGAGTTTACGAAAGAGTAAATTTTCACTCTTTTTTCTGCGACGAATTCGTGTATTGGAAATTTAAGCAAGCGGAACTTCTTTGTTGTCATCTTCATACCTCGCAACGCTGAAGCGACATTTCGTTTTGGAAAATTGTCGGTCGCGCTTTTTGGCAGATTTAATCGTAAAGTTTCTACAACGCCGCTCAAAGCCCATTAACGCGCGACCGCGCGAACGCCACATTGCGTTTTTTGGGCATTACTTTCGAGAATAATTTATACGCTGGCTGCCAAGATTAAGCTTATTGGTCGATAAATATTTATCTCCTACTCTATTTCAATTGTAAAGGTTATGTTATGTTAATAAAATTGAGTTTAACAATATGGTCAAGATCGATGAAAGAGAGCTTTTCCATATTTAAGCATTTCTGCTACTACGCAGTTAATTCCCGTGCTTTTCTCGTTCTTCAAATCGTCAAAAGATAGTTTTCATGTCTGCCAAGGCTTATATTGTTGTCCGGAATCATTGTGGATTGAAATATAACAATTTTTCGGAAAATGATGTGCAATGTTATTTGTGTTTGTAGCGTATTTAGGGTTTTTGTTCATTGACGTACTTTATTCTCTCCATAGTTTAAAAGGTAGGTAGGTAGGTGGGAGTGGCTGTAACAGCATCCCATGCTGAAACCAATTAGCGCTTTAACGCCGTTTTGATGCCACAACTCGCGTGACCTATCGGGTGTTATTCGGATGATAAACTATAGAGATGAGGGGGTTAACGTAAACCTTCTTTAAATCCACCTGGTGGCATTAAGAAAGCTTAAAACATCCCCAATGCTTTTCAACGCAATGTCCTTTAGGCTGTCAAAGAGAGGTTTCCCTAGTATGCGCTGTCTGGTCCTACGTAGCGCCAGATATTTGCAGAGGAAATGGTAGATAGTTTCTATCTCGCTTGCAGTATTGCAGCTGCGACAATGTGCATTAGATGTAATGCATAGTCTGACCGAGTGATCGCCAATGGGCCAGTGCCCTGTACTAATCGGCGCTCTTCTAGCAATATCTGCCCGATTTCTCTCCTGGAGATCTTATGTTCTCCGGCAGTTATTCTGAAGGGTCATGTTTTTCAATAGACGGCAAGTTTCAAGTACAGCAAGAACTTCCACCTGAAAGACGCTGCATAAATCCGATAGCCGGTATGATTTTGATATATTAAGGGTGTCAGAAAAAATCCCCGCCCCAACTTGATGTTGTAGTCTTTTCTTAGCGCGGGCCACCAGACTAGTGACCCATAGGAAACTATAGGATGTACCACTGCGGTATACATCCGTACATCCATCTTAGGGCGTAGTCCTCACTCCTTGCTGAAGAATATTTTCCTGCAAGAGTAGCCACACCGACTTTCTTTACTCGCTGCACTATGTTAAGCTCCCAGGTTAGCTTAGGGTTAAGTACCACTATGTAGGTACCTAGCGCTGGAAGAGGTTTTTTAGCTGACGGAAACATCCCAGATACCAGAATTACCGCGTCATCCGAATACGCGACAACTTCAATACCGTGTCTGCCAAGCCTTGGCAGGATCTTGTTGATATAAGCCATAAAAGAGGAGATATAACTCCTCCCTCAGGTATACCTCTTTCTACGGATTTGGTTGAACTGCTGTTACCGAGGGTCGATTGAATGATTCTTAGCGTGGTTTCTATCCAGTGACTAATGAACTCTCACACGCCATAATTGAATTAGAGCTTCCTGAATCGATTCAATACGAACGTTATTGAAGGCACCTTCGACGTCTAAGAAGGTGGCTAGGGTGTATTGTTTGCAATGATTGGTTTCTGTGGAACTCCCCTTAGTGTATTAAGATTTGGATTGGCAGGATGTTTCAATAATCCTTCGTATGTGCATGTCTAGAATATGTCCCAACGTCTTTAGAAGGAAAGAGGATAAGCTGGTAGGTCTTTACAGACTCGTGCCCACGCTACCCAGCTTTCGGAATAAACACAACACGGACACGTCTCCAGCTCAGAGGAACGTGATTAAGTAAAATACAGCTTCTATAAATTGGTACTAGCCACGGGACCACCGGCTCCAACGTTCTCTGCAGCGTGACAGGAAATTTGCTGTCAAGTTGGTAATAGCCCGGGAGGTACAACAATTACAGAGATTAATCTCTGTAATTGTTGTTTTAATATCCTTCAACGATGAAAATTGCGCACCCCGAGGAATGGGTGAATCAACGCTCCCATCTTTACATCCTGGAGAGCGCGTTTGCATTAGAACCTACAAGGATTCCCCAGAGGAGCTGGTCCAAGTCCCGTCCGCCCTTTTAATGAAGGACGGGCTGGAGTGTTCCTTGGACAAGATTCTGTTTAACCTGGCGGAATCCTTGATGGTTTTAATGGATTAACAGTACTCCATCCAGGCCTCTGACTTGGCTCTTTTATTAGATTTTTTGTATACTCTGAGACAATCCTTATAGGGTTGCCAAAACTTGTGTCTGTAGCAGATATTGAAGAAGTTTAGAAACTTCTTGGTATTTTTGTACAAATTTAGTGTCATTAAATGCTTATATGAGTTTACTTTTATAATTTTTCAGTTCGCGTTTCGCTGGTATTTTTTTCTGCTCTTCAGTTTTTCGTGCAAATTTTGTCATGTTTTAGTTTCTTACCCTTCACTATATTTAGTAGTCTTTGTACAGGCTTAATGATGTTTTTAAGTTTTAAGTTTGTGCTTTGTGCATTACAATGCATATATCTCTTGTTGAATTTATCTATGAAATATTTTCGTGTATGTTAATGTTTCCTCTATTGCAATAGTCCAAGGTATGCCTATAAAGTGCTTGTTGGTTCCGTTTCAAAGCTCTGTGATCACTATCAAACTGCATGTTATTTAGTACGGAGATTTCTGTTATTGTAGTCAGTTAATTTGTTATTACAAATTCGATTTCTTTCTTCCATCTCCTACAGCCATCGAATGAGTTGTTCTCCTCGTTTATTTCTTTGTTTATGCCCAAAGGATCTAGTACAGAAAAGTATAAAAAAAAAATAATAATTGCTCTTCTTCTTCGTTTCCTTTTCCCAGTCTAGCATTAAGGTCATACATATGAATATGTGTGCATTGTATACAGATTCTTGTTTCCGATAGTCCGATAATGACATAGTTTTTGTTGGATAGTGGTAGTTTTAGTTCCTCTTGTTTTGCTTCTGTCACTTAAGCTTTTGCATTGTACGTATTTTTATTTATTTATTTAGTTATTTTTTTTTGGTTGCGCCAATGGATATGGTAAACTTCAAAAGATACTAGCAATTGTTTTCCTTAAAGGTATAAAACTTTAAAATGAAATAAAACACATAAAAATCGTGGTAATGGCCATGGTAATGGCTTTATTGGAAAGATAATTTTATGCCATTAGTGTTTAAATATGATTTCGGTCATATGGGCCGCCTGGCTCGAATAAAACTCAATCTGAATGTCCAATTTCCGATCACTTTTCGGCAATAACGCGGCGAATGTTGGCTTCAAGTCGTCCATCGTCTCTGGTTTATCACACATATACAGAAAATAATCCAAAGGTGTTAAATCACATGACCTTGGAGGCCAATTGATATGCCGTCTTGTTGAAACTACAGCTCTTCCACATTAATGCCATTCAATTGGGGAATGCGAAAGTCAGTAATCAACGTTCTGCCCGATATCACTTTTGAAGAAAGAAGGACCAATGATTCCACGAGCCAATAAAGCACACCAAGCAGTGACTTTTTGTTGATGTAACGGCGTCTCAATAATGGCTTGTGGATCTCATTCACTCCAATTGCGGCAATTTAGCTTGTTAACGTAGCCATTCAACCAAAAATGAGCCCATCGCTGAATAAAATTTTGTGGTCAAAATGAGGATCAAGAGCAATCTCGTTGGTGAAAACGATCCGTGGTGTGAAAACGATCCATGGTTATTCGAATTATTTGCTCAGATGGACTATTATGTCGACCATAAAATAGACGTACCGCATGGTAAGCTTTGCGAACTGAACCACGATTTTCGAAATAAATTTGCACTATTTACAAGCGTTGTTCTGGCTTAAGTCAATTCATGGTGAAATGGCAAACCAAACTGAGCACAAATCAGCTGTCAGTTGTCAAAATGGCTGTCGCGGGATAAAGTAGGTACTGCCAATTCGAAAAACAAACCTCTAAAAAAAACACCCTTTAGTGGCTCGGGCTACCACCATGCACGATTCCCAAGCCCGAATAATCAATGCCAGAAATGCGCCTAAGTACTAATCCACACCCAGTACTCTTCTGCCAGTCTCCCTGCGGGACTGCCGTTAGGTATTACTTCACGGGGCTGGTTAGCAAACCATGCTATGCGTCTTGTAACAGTTGCTTCTGATGCTTCTGTTGTTTCTGCTGCTCTTCTTAGTTTTCTATTTTCCGCAGCTCATTTTGAAGAGTTGTTACGAAACTATACATTGCCATCCAATTCTTTTCGGCCCGCAACATATGGCCGAGGAGTAAAGACGGACTGGGCAGAGCAGTTTTCCATGGCGTAAGATGGTAGTTGCATTCCCCATGTTTTCGACTTGTCTTGGATTGTCGGTATCAGTGTGTATGGCCATCTACCTTTTGTTATATTGGCCCAACGAGTTTGCCTCTTAGCTACTGATGCTGCCTTTTCTTCCATTTTGATCATATTGATACCATTGGCACCGTGTTAGTTCAGGGTTCTTCTATTGTATATTCTGAATCTGCGAGAATGTCTTATTGCTTCATTTGTAGCAGATTCGACTGCACGGATCTGTTTAGCCACAGTCACAACGACGACGTCATCGGTGACTCCGTCGTACCTAACGTCGTACATGATGTTACACAGTATCGGCCCTAAGACCGATCCCTGTGGCACTCCCGCAGTGACGTTGTAGTATTTTAAACTTCATTGGTATTGTACCTCAGCTTTCTGTTGTTAAAATAGTTGGTCACTATATGCAGCAAGTAATATGGTGTATCCATCATGGTGAGTAATCTTCTAATGGACGACCAGTTCGCAGAGTTAAAGGCGTTTTTAATGTCCAGCGTTACAACTGTACTGTATTTCTTTGTGCCGTTGGGCCATCTTTCTCCTTCGATGGCAACTTCTGCGATATCGACTACCGCTCTTATGACATCAACAGTAGATCTGTATGTCTGTCTGTCTATACATACGAGTATGTGCGCTGGACTGTAGCCTCAACTGCTGGACGGATTTTCTGCAAACTTCATATCTGGGGTCTGTGACAATCGTCAAAGACATCGCGTGCTTTGCGATAGTTTTTAGACTTTAATCCATTAAAAGCACCCGGATAAGACATGATATAGGTCATCTCTCCAATTATCGCACCTAGTCGTCAAACTAATTAGCAATTTATTTTGAACGCTTGAAAGTTCTTAAATTAATAGACAGCATATTGTCAGTTATTTTTAATTTTAACGTAGGTAATTTAAATCACTCTTTTCGTGTGATCCTGTACATTTTTTTTTGTTCTTAGCTAGTTAGTTCATAAGATTTTACTCTTCTTAATCTCTTAGTCAGATTGTCAGTATAGTGGTTTGCATATTGTTTATTTATTGTAGCTGATAATTTTTACAACGTTTCGATACGACCTAATAATATACACAGAGTTATGATAAGTTCATACATCTTACTACAGAAAAATTCTACAAATAGAATTCAAGAACTTGAGAAAATAGATACTTTGAAAGGAAAAGATACAGTTTAAAAACCTTTCACTTAAGTGCATACAAAAGAAAAAAAAAGAAAAAAATTAAAGGAATGTTGGCAAACTACATATGTATATACAAATACAAATATCATATTAATTGCATATGCAAAGCAGCAGTACAATTATGCAACTTTAAAAATACTTAAGCTAATATCACAGTTAAATAAAAGGTTACAATTCATATTGAACTATAAATATATGCATATATACATGTATATATAATACTAAATTTGCAATTAAGAGAAATTAAATTTATAAATAAATAAATAATTAAATAAATAAATAAGTAAATAGATAAATAATGAAATAAATAAGAAGATAAATAAATAAGTAGGTAGATAAATATATCAACAAATTAACAAAAATATAAAGAAAGTAAAGGGTGGTTAAATTTTAAGGGCCGATGTTGAATGTGAACCACACCTAAACGTCAAGTTTTTTTCTGCATTTCATTTGACATTTCTCAATTTCAGACTAACTTAATTTGAACCATGGAAAGATACACAATCGAGCAACGCGTTAAAGTTATTCAGGCTTATTATGAAAATGGGCGTTCAAATCAAAATGCATATCGTGCATTTCGTGATTCTTTCGGTCAATTTAATCGTCCAAATGTGCGTACAATCGGAAAAATCGTGCAAAAATTTGTGCAAACCGGGTCTGTAGGAGATGTGAAAACACCAGTGCATGCTCGTACAGCTCGTACTGCAGAAAATATTGCTGCTGTTCGCGATAGTGTGGCTGAAGAGCCGTCCACTTCAACTCGTCGTCGTGCCCAACAATTGCACCTCTCACGCTCGTCTTTGATGAACATTATGCATAAAGACTTGCATTTACGCGCTTACAAGGTGCAATTGACTCAAGAACTAAAGCCTCTTGACCATTTCAAGCGTCGTCAATGGTCACAATGGTGGCAAGAAATGGCAACAGTGGATGATAAATTTTCGAAGAAAATCATCTTCAGTGAGGCACATTTTCACCTCAGTGGATTCGTCAATAAGCAGAATTGCCGCATTTGGGCGAATGATAATCCAAGAGTGATTGTCGAAAAACCAATGCACCCACAAAGAGTGACTGTTTGGTGCGGTTTATGGGCTGGCGGCATCATCGGGCCGTATTTTTTCCAAAATGAGGCCGGTCAGGCAGTTACTATAAATGGTGTTCGCTATCGTGATATGATAATGAACTTTTTATGGCCCGAATTGGAAGATATGGATGTGGACGATATATGGTTTCAACAGGATGGTGCCACTTGCCACACAGCTAACGAAACAATGGCTCTTTTGCGCGACAAATTCAATGGCCGTGTTATCTCACGTGGTGGCGATGTCAATTGGCCGCCAAGATTATGTGACTTGACACCGTTGGACTTCTTTCTTTGGGGTTATTTGAAAGAAAAGGTGTACGTCGATAAGCCAGCAACAATTCAAGAGCTAAAGGATGAGATAATTCGGCACATTAACGGCATAGAACCTCAATTATGCCTCAGCGTCATCGAAAATTTGGACCATCGGATGGAGGTGTGCCGCCGAGGTCGCGGCGGCCATTTGGCCGATATTTTGTTCCATACATAATTGAACCATACCAATATTATCATAATAAAAAGAAATGACAGTAATTTCCTAAATAATTTATGTTTTATTCAAAATCAACATCGGCCCTTAAAACTTAACCACCCTTTATAATAGGAAAACAAAAACAGCAATGTGCAATAACAAACTAGACAAATACATAATCAGTTAAATAAATGAACAATTATGTGTACATCAAAAAAAAAAAAAAAAAACCATTTAAGGATTAACAAGATTGTTAATAAAGACATTATCACTCATTTCACAATTCAGTAGATATTTTGTATTGAGTTTATGTACTCGTATTCTTGCGGAAATATAATCGATGTTGGACCTATCATGTAGTTCACTAGTAGAGAAATGCCAAGGATGTTTAAGAACGAGTTTCAATAATTTATTTTGAGCTACTTGTAACTTTTTGATATGTGTCTTAGCACAATTTCCCCAGACCGGACAGTCGCACAACATAAATGATTGAAATATTGATTTAAAAATAATCAATTTGTTCTCAACACTCAACAGAGACTTCCTGTTTGTACATAATTTTGATGTTTTTGTTTATTTTATCTAATGTATTCGTGATTTGTTCGTTGTATGTGAACTTTTTGAATTGATAGATTGTTGCTTGGTAGAAAGCAAGCTTTTCTTTTTTTTTGTAAAAAAAATAACTTGAGTTTTGGAAGCGATTAGTTTAATTTTCTATTCGTTGAAATAAGATATTATAATATTCAAAGCCGATTGTAGCTTGATTTCATTGTCGGGAGCAAGAAAATCGGATGAATATATTCCCGTGTCATCTGCGTACATTGCTGACTCGCAGTTTGGTAGTGGAGGAAAATCGGTTGTATAAATCTTGTACAGAATAGGTCCCAAAACTGAACCTTTCGGGAAACCTGCCGGAATATTATGTTCAGAGAAGTAACAATTATTGACAGATTCCACGAATATTCGATAAATTTCACAAAGTATTCAGGGAAGCCAAAGTTTAACATTTTGAACAATAAAACCTCCTTTGATATGCTAAGTTATTCTATCAATCTGTTGTACTGAGCTGTAGTGATCTTTAAAGCAGAATTGTTGTAAAGGCAGGATGTTATTTAAATCTAAAATTGTCTTTTATAAGTTTTTAAAATATTTTGCTTATAGAACTTAGTAGACTAATCGGTCTATAGCGTGTGGCACTATTTGCAGGTTTCTCAGGTTTTAAGATAGGAATTATCTTTGCTCTCTTCCAGCTCGTGGGAAAATATTACAATTTTATGCATGAATTAAAAATGAAAAGTAAATATTCAATTGCAATTCTTGGTAATTGCTTAAATATTTTTAATATTGTCAAGACCAGACGACTTACAAATTTTCAGATTAGTTTCAGTCACTTGTTCATAGGTCACGTAGTTTTGAATTGAGTTTCCACTGACATTGAACTTAAACTGCTAACATCGTACTAGACACTAAGTGATTACTGTAGAAAGTATATTGGCTTTTTCAGTGTTAGTAAAACTTTGGAGGTTATCGAGCGTAGGGATAACCGTGTATTTTTCTTCATTATTTTCGCAATGTTCCAAAGTTTATTGCATTTATCTAGATTTTGAAGTTTTATGCTCCCTTTCACATAACGAATTTTAAGATTCCCGTTTTAATTAGGTTGTTAAGGACATTAGTATAGCAGTTTTATCATTTCTAAATTGACGTGGTTTAGAAGCCTAGGTTCCTATTAGCTACTTTTTTTATTTCGTCTTTAATCAAATCTATTGCTAGGTCTCTATGTAGATGAGTGTTTCTTATGTATCATGGTACATTTACTATTTTTCGTAATAATTTGTTTTGGAATGTTTATATTTTTTACATATTTGTTTTGCTTGTTCATGCCCTCAGTTGAAGCCCGAGGTCCATACCGGTTTTAGAATTTGCTCATAAAGCAATAGTTTATTGTACAACAGTTAGACAAACAAGAGTATCTCCCTATAAGCCAGTACATTTTACTATAGCGCATGTTCAGTTCTTCTCTTACTTTCTTTACATGCGGTTTCCAGCCTAGTTGTGTATCTTGTGTCCTGCCTAGATATTTGGCTGTGTTTGTGTATTCCACTTCATTATTATTTATCTGCTGGACCTTTTTATTATTAAAATTGATATGGACCGATTTTGGGTCATTTAATTTGATTTGTCCATTTTAATATATTATTCACTGCCTTCCGCAGATTTTAGTCGCTACTTCTAGAGTTTCCCCAACAGCAAGTACAGCAGTATCTTCTGCAAATGTTGCCACAATTATTTCTTCACTTTCTGACAGATCGCTGGTAAATAAAAGATATAATACGGGGCCAAGCACACTGCCTTGTAGTATACCAGCTTCTATTTCTCTCAATGTGGAGTGGTCATCTCCTTGTTTAATTCTAAAAAAATCGTTGTAATATATAAGACTCCAGAATTTCTGAAAATTGCTTTGGTAAATGTTTTTGCAATATATGGATCAGTCCCATACTTTATTGAAAGCTTGTGCTATATCGAGGAATATAGTAGAGCATATTTTCTTCTCTCAAATTCTTTTCGATTTTATCTGTTATTCGATGCTCAATCGTGGAGTGCTTGTTTCTAAAACCGAGTTGATGATCGGAATTAGCTATTTTTCTTTAATTATTTTATGCAGACGTTTAATTAACATATATATTTTCAAATTGCTCGGACAGCATAGGCAGTATCGATATTGGGCGGTAAGAAGTGACTTCACTAGGTGATTTGCCCGGTTTCTGTATATCAATTACCTCCGCCACTTTCCATATGTTAGGTGCGCTAGTTTCTTTAAGCCTTTTTTTGGGATTTGTTTTAGGATTTCTCCTGTTATCAAATCAAATCCCGGGGCTCTCCTCTTCACACAATTCTTCCGTTCCTTGGTAGTCGATGTTTTCATAGGGATGGAAGACGCCGCCGAGATATTCAACAAATAAATTCACCTTTTCTTGGTTGCTTTTTACCCAGTTACCTTACCTGTTTTTAACTGGTGGGATGTGTGCGATTGGCCTATTAATTTTCTTAGCCTTCCAGAGTGAGTATTCGGTACTATAATCATTTATAGGATTGGTGAGGTATGTTTTAAGAGACTCATTTTTAAGTTCGGTTTTGTTGGATTTTTAATTAGTCTTAGGTATTGCAGCCAATGCAGCTTTTGGATATCAGTTGTAAATAACTGCACACCCTCTTCTAATTCATCTTTTGTTTTAATTTTCTCTGAAAGCTGTATACTTTGGTCCAGGTTCTGTCTGAAGTAGTTCCAATTAGTCAGATTGTTAGCTAATCTTGGGCTATTTTCTTGGATAATGATTTTTTGGCGCCTAGTGTTAAAGGTATTGTAGAATGATCAGAGTCAAGATCAGACCCTTACGTTTATAGTATTTGGCAAGATATTCTTTGTTACGAAGAAGTAAACAATATGTGAGGTTTTATTGGTATTTGTTGGTCAATAGGTGGGTTTTCTCGTTGAGTGGTATTTGTCTCCAATTTCTCTTACTATTTCATATATTATTTGTCAATTTAGATTCCCAATACTTATCGTTAGCATTAAAATCTAATACTGTGATAAATCTATTTCGAAATATGCGGAAAAAGCTTTTAAAGTATTTTTTTTTTAAGATTATGGCTGGGAGAACGGTAAGTTGATGCAACTGATATTTGTTTACTTTTCGTTTTATATTTAAATATTCCTTGAATCGCACATGATTGGAATTTGGCTTCTATATGGTGATCGATCGTCTCCTTTATTATAATTGCAGCCCCAGCTTTTGCTTTTGCTGGATTATGGGGATATGAGGAGTGATATAACTCGTACCCTTGCAGTTTGTGAAGTTTGTTTCGAATTTAAAGTACGTCTCCGAGACAAGATATATATCTATTTGGTTCTTCTTTAAGATTCGCGATACCATTAATATTTAAACAAAAATGCTTCTCGACCGTATCATTCTTCGCACACAGGTAGGTTAGCCTACGATGGTCGTCACGCCGAAAGACCACAAAATGAAGTGCTTTTCAAGTTGCATTTATATGCATGTATATTGAAGATGACGAATTTTTTTTTTTCGTGAAAGTTCAAAAACAGTAGTCCAGTCCTTTAATGGTCCCCATACGGTTTCAAGAGAAAATTAATCTAATACCTGATTCTAAAATGGAGTCAATGTTCTCGTCAACAAGGTGCATATCCGTAATTGCAAATTAATTGCTTTAGAAATCTGTAAAATTTGTGATATAGATTTGCATGGAACTTTCATTACCAATGTGGTTAACATATTTTCGAAAAGCTGCCAAAACGTCTGCAGCAGACTGAAGCCCCGTTTAAAGAAGGCAGGTTATATTTCAGCAAATCTCAAACCAGTGACAAGTGTAGAAAACACGTCATATCACACCATGCTCAAATCATCAGCATCAGACAATTATCATTATCAGCAGCAATTTCATCTCCAATATAATATTTGTGAGACAGTTATAACCAAGACGTGCAGCAGTTCTTAGTCAGTCGGTATATTAGCTCGTCTTGCTTATCTTTTCTTTTGTACATACTATTTACTCATCTCTTTACCTAATAAATAAATTATATTGTTAATTGAACTGCGCTGTGTTCTTTTGATATTCAGTTTCCTACACGAGTACTATCATTACCAGAAATCCATGGTATTTTAATTGTCTCATACTTCTCGTGGATAAAATACAAATTAATTGGCCATCGGGCTAATTACCAGGAAAAAAACATATTGTAGGAGAAGCGGGGGCAGCTTGGAATAACGCTAATAAAAAAACAACCGAAAATTTTTTTCAAACTCAAATCGTAATTTCGAGATATTAATATGATCATAAATAGCCATCGTATGAAAGCATTTCATTTCAATTGTTAATTTCGGGTAGAACTGGAGATGCTTTTTGTGAACCTACTTTAAATTTGTCGACTCCCATGCTTAAGCGTTTCATATTTTAAGTATTTTATGTTAAACTATGCTCGATACTTGCCATATGTTATTATTTATGCAATTAAGATAATATTGGGTGTCTCAGCTTAAGACGTCAACCGTGTGGGGAATATCGATTTTCTAGGTCAAGACAAAAATAAATAATAATTTCACCCCCTACATTGCAATAGCCACTTTTTTGAGTTTCTCAACAATAGAAATCAATTAAGACAACGTATTAAATGCAGTGCTGTAATTTAAACTATGGCTTGAAGTACCGTGAAGATAGAACTTGGCATACTATCTACTTCTTTCTGACTGAATTTACTTCAATGTTTCGAAATGAATGAATTGAAACCGTTCAAAACTGTTCAGTTCCTCAAGATGGCACCTTTAAATATTGGACTTACCTTTTTCAAAAATATAACAAAATATATAAGCCGCACAGGATAGTGCCTAAACAATATGTAAGCCACTCGGGTTAGTGGCTTATATATTTTGTAGGCCCGTAGCTTCACTACTCCCGCGGCTTCACTCGCGTGGATTTTAGATTTGTCTTTTATAAATGCTTTAAAAGTTGAATTTTGGGAAATGCTGAAATACGTCTTTCATTATTAGTGTTGTAGAGTAGTTATGTTAAGTTCAAGTAAATCAGACTAATTTTTTTTTTTTATACAAACTTTCATTCCCCTTTTTTACCCCCTTAGTGGTTGAATTTATAAAAATCCTATCTTAGTGGGTGCGCAAAGCAATTACTGCCTAAATTTCATAGTTCTAGCTTCAACGGTTTCGGCTCAGCAATGATGAATCGGTCAGGACATGCCTTTATATATTTAGATTATTAGATATCTCAACGCTAATTATTGTGAGTACAAGGGTGGGTCAATAAGTCCCTGAAAATTAACACAAATTGTGTCGCCACCTTAAATTATTTTGTTTTTTTGTTTTTTTTTTGTCAAGAATCATCTTTCAAAAGAACGCACCCAAATTTCCATACAGATCTGTCAAATAGTTTTGTTGTGGCAGGCATTTTATATAGACGCCTACTAGCATTTTCGTTAAAATGGAAAAATGTGAATTTCGAGTGGTCATTAAACACTATTTTTTGCGAGAAAAAACTATCACGCAAACCAAACAAAAGCTTGACAAATATTATGGGGACTCTTCACCACTGGTTTACTCAATTTCGGTGCGGTCGTTCAAGCACAAGTGACGCCGAACGTTCTGGTCGCCCAATTGAGGTCACAACACCAGAAATGGTCGACAAAATCCATGGTTTGATAATGGACGATCGGCGAGTGAAAGCTTGAAGAGGCCACAGGCTTATCACATGACTCAGTGATTTCGATTTTACATAAATATTGGGACATGAAAAAGCTTTCCGCAAGATGGGTGCCGCGTTTGCTCACAATCGACAACAAACGCATTCGTTTGACAACTTCAAAGGTGTGTTTGGCGATGTTCCAGAAAAATTCGGCTGAGTTTTTGCACCGTTTCGTAACCGTGGATGAAACCTGGATTCACCACAATACACCAGAAACCAAGGAACAGTCAAAACAATGGACTTCTCGAATCGAAGCCGATCAAGGCCAAGGCGGGTTTGTCAGCAAACAAGGCCATGGCGACAGTTTTTTGGGATGCGCTCGGTGTTATTCACATCGATTACCTTGAAAAGGGTAAAACGATCACCGGCGCATATTACGCAGAGCTGCTGGATCGATTCCAAGCCGATTTGAAGCAAAAACGGCCGCATTTGGCGAAGAAAAGTTCTTTTCACCAGGACAACGCACAGGCGCACAAGTCCGCAGTCGCAATGGCAAAGTTGCATGAGTTAGGCTACGAAATCCTCCCTCATCCAGCATATTCCCCAGATTTAGCCCCCTGCGACTATTTCTTGTTTCCAAACATGAAGAAATGGCTCTGAGGTAAGAGATTTGGGTCGAATGAAGAGGTCATCGCTGAAACAAACACTTATTTTGAGGGGCTCGAGAAATCGTATTATTTGGAGGGCATCAACAAATTGGAGAAACGTTGGATGGAGTGTATAGAGCTAAAAGGAAACTATGTTGAAAAATAAAATGTTTTTATACCGAAAAGAGTGTTCCTTATTTCATTTTTCAGGGTCTTATTTACCCGCCCCAGTATTGTACAAATGTCAATAACTCAACAACATCTAAAAATGTAAGGTTAAAAAGAAAAATTGTTCAAAAGTACCCCAGTCTCCTCTATATATAAGTTTCCCTAAATTATCGACAACCATTAAATTGCTGAGGTAATTAAAAATAACGCGTAATACATGTATATCCAATTAAAAGTTTGTGGAAGAATCTAACATAGATAGGTACATATGTACTTGCCGCATTTTTATTCGGTTTCGTTAGTATAAATACCTGCATCCGGTCTGTTTTCAGAAAACTTTAAACAAAATGTTTGCAAAGAAATTGGAATCTTCCATTGACTACAAATTTTTTAAGTCGGCAACAACATTTTTCAAAATTACCGGTCTTTGGCGTACCGATAGCCAGCCAAAATGGTTAGAGCCATATGTGTATTTTAGTCGATTCAATGTAAGCAAGAGGTCATTTAGAAAAAGAGTTTGCATATATGTATAACTATATATATTTTCATTTATAGGTATTCTTTTTCTTCGGCTGGGCATTTACTGCATCTGCAGTAAGTGGCTGTTACCTGTATTGGCTGGATGGAGAAATGGAAAAAGCCATGGACTGGGGCACATTCTCGTTGGCATATGCTATCATTCAGTATAAATTCGTGTTGCTTGCAACCAACGAGATGAGAATTCGAAACATTATAAAGAAACTGGAAATATACTCCTCCCGGTACCCGGATAAGACAAATGTTCACAAAAGCCTACGTACTTCAGAAAGACTTACAGTTATTGGTTCTTTGTTGGTTGGTGGCGCTTGCTTAGTATATTGCGCCTACCCAGTTGTGATGAACTACCGAAAAATTCTTCCTGTAAAGACAATGTTCACGTTTGGATGGAATGTGTATCAGAGTCCTATTTACGAATTTTACGCCATTTATCATACGATTGGGCCCGTTTGTCATACTGTCATTGCAATGACCTTTGATATGGTAAGTTGTGTCGCAGATATAAAGTTTTATAAATTGTTTTATACGAGTATATGAAGCGACGTGGCTTAGTGGATTTTTGCGCGATAACTGAGCGGGAAACTTAAGGTTTGAGTCCCAGAAAAATTAAAAAAAAACATGTTCACTGTTCCACCCCTCGCGAATGTCTGCGAGAGTAAAATGGCTGCGCGAATAATTGCGAAAACGAACGATCTGCCAGACAAAACTGAACAATTTTTGGGCGAATATTCACGTTCAATTAGGCGATTGTGCATTGGTATATGTTGTTCATAGTGAAAGATTGCAAAAAGTGAAAATATGCCCAAGAGGCTATCCGAATAATCGCCCAAAACTCCGCAATAAATAATAAAAATGCCCAAAAGTAATGAAAGCACATAGACCAAAATAAAAAATCGCCTAATATTTTTATTTTTTTTTTTCCAATGAATACTCGCCCATAGAATAAATTTAAAAATCGCTCAAAATAATAAAATAGTAAACTGCTCCTCAAAGAAGTATAAGTTCATATGTGCATACATGCATATATACGAAAAGTGCGCCCTGAGCACCTACACGTGAGGCCGAAGGCCGTCCGGTATATGAGTCGAGGAGATGTCGTTTTTTTAACGCCTTGAATTTTATGTTAAAATTTAATAAAATCGAAGTGATACATTTTTCATTTTGATATAAAGAATTAAAATATGGTAAAAGTTAAAAAAAAAAAAAAAATACGATGCGAATCAATCAGTACTTGGGTGATCCTAAAATCAAAAACTATGGTCATCTCTTCGACTCATACATCAGACGGGACTTCGGCGTCACATGCAGGTACTCATGGCGACGCGACGCTTCGCGGCGTGTAAACAATACTTTGAAGATTTCATCGTCAAAGGCTTACAACTTTTTATCTGTTTTAGACTTTATCTTATTCAATGTATGATTCAGTATTACAAGATAATTGAGTTTTCTAATTTTTAATTGTTGTCTCCATACTCCAGTACGAGTAGTGCGTACGATACTCTCAAACCACTACTTTGAGCGACCTCCACGGTTTAGTTAATTTTTTGATTCTTTGCTACCATACTCCAGTAGTGCGTACGGTCTTCTCGGACCACTACCTTACATGGTTGTGATTTTTTTTACACCCGTTTATAAATTGGCAAACGTGTTGTTCGCTCTTCACGTATAAAAGCACAACTCTCTATTTAAGATTGCAGTTGTACGTTCATTACTTCCAGATCGCTCAGAATGGCACTTTGACCAGATTAATGTTAAACAAACAACAAGGCAACTTCAGAAATAAACAGTTATTTACTATTATTGACAATATGATTTTTTGATTCAAATGCATGATTTTAACAAAATGAATAATCGCTCAAAATACGGTTTTGAGCAATAGTTTAATCTCGGATTTTGGGTGATTTTTCTTTGGGCAATTATTCGCACAGCTATTCACTTGTACTATTGGGTAAATGTTCACTAATATTTGGAGGATATACCTTTCTTGGGATTTTTTACATTATGTATAAATGCCCAATAATGTTGTGCGATTTTGGACGATTATTCGCACAGCCGAGTAAAGTTGTCACGAGAAGCGTCTTTCAATCGAAAAATTGAGCTTCGGAAAAGGCATAAAACTATAGGTCCCTTTCCTACAGGAAGGTCACACAGCACGAATGGCTGCGGAAGCTAGGCCAGTCTTAGTATTATATACCTACATGTACATTTATTTAAATGTTTGTTTTATATGGTGGAAGTGATCTAAGGCATTGCCTTACTATTTTATCGTGATTCCAACTGACAAACATTCATGTAACTTTAAAAAATAAAAAGCACGACTGAGTCACAGGCACATATGTTTATACAATATATTATTTATTTGCATATCACTCAGATTTAATTTTTTTTTTTTTTTATATTTTATATACATATATCAAATATTCTTCAGGCATTGATTTCGAATAAACTTGTCATAGCCTAGAAATAGCCAATTATCAAAAAAACAGTCAATAAGTAAGTACCGTTATATGAATGTGCTCCCAAAAATCTGGTATGACCCACATACTATGTGGAGTTTTAACAAAATCGATTTTGTTTTTAGGCCATTACTAATATAATATTTTATGGTTATGATCAAAACTCAGCTTTTGCCTCGAAATGAGATGCTAGATATCTATTTTCAAAACCTGTATAGACTACAGTCGGCTGTGCATCCACACATACTCGACAGATGGACAAAACGGACAGTCAAACTAAGAAAACAAATTGTATTGCAAGTGGGGGAAATTTCACCTAATAAGCCGGTACGATAAGCCAATAGCTGACCACGCTATAATTCTTTAACGGCTACAGACACAAGGTTCGTTCTACTATCATAATTTTGAAAAATAATTAAACAGGTAAAATAACATGTTCGCAAGCCAGAACTGCTCGAATTTAAAAAAAGGGAATTTTATTTGGCTCTTTTTTGATTCTAACCTGATTATCTTAAAAAGTTGTCCCTAATTTGTTTTCTATCAGTGACGGAATTTTGATTAGCAAATATAACTACAAGCACCTCATACAAAGTTATCACCTCTGAATGTGCGTAGAGGTCATTATTTGTCTCAAATTTAAACACAAGGCTGCGAAATTTTATATCTTAAGCCTTTTCTAAACCTAAAGTGACCTATCTTACTGGTTTTGGCATGCTGATTTCAAACCGTACTCCATAACGTTCTATCAAATACAGTTTATTTAAAAACGCAAATAAACGCAAAGTAATAAAGTATTTCGAAAATTTTCCAAAACTTGAGTTATGGCTTACCTTGTGTATGTCAAATATAGTTTAAATATAGATTTCGAAGAAATCAGTCATAGCTGAGAAATAGAATATTGCCAAAAACCTAGTGACATATGTATATCCACTGTAACTCAGATATTGAATTTCAATAAAATCGTTTAGAGCCATTTTTGAGAAAATCGATTTTTTACAAAATCGGAAATTTTTTTTTTTTTATAATCAGCGCTCGCCGAAGGGGATATGAATACCCTTAAACTGTTTCAGGGCACGGGCGTTTAGGAAAAAGGGGTAGAGGAACAGAGGAGGAGTATTTACACATTGGCTTTAAATGTTTGAAGGTTGTAGTGATGGGGAAATACAGAACCTGGTACATCATTTGGCTTATAAACGAATCCCTATACACCGAAGTTGAGCTTAAGGGTGAACTGATGTGTATTCGAAGCATGACGCGTATTGCGGGTGAAATTTTGAAGGTGCATTTTTCGGAGCATTTTTTATAAAAAAAAAAAAAAAAAAAAAAGATAAAATAAGGAGAGACACGAGACATTTCTCCGACGTTCAAGTGAATGCATGGAATTCACAATGTCTCTATCACCTATAAGTTTTAACGCGCCATTCTGTACCCTGTCAAGAATGTGCAGAAGGTCTTAGGCGCACCAGATATGGGCGGTATATTCCAGCTTTGGGCGGACGCCAGATCATACGGGGTAAAATATTTCTTGCACCGTTTAAGGAATCCTAGACATTTTGCAGCATTTTTGGCGACCTCGAATATGTGATCGTTCCATCGAAGGTTGTTATTAATACACATACCGAGAATGGCAAGTCTTTCGGTTTTTAATGTTTGCAAGTACCATCCATGGATAATGGTTGAGGGTTTTAGTTTCGCTTGAGACACGGAAGACAGCATTTGTTTTAGAAGCATTAAATTCTACTCTGTTGTACTGTCAAGAGATCATATAAAGTAACATTTGTAAATTGGGCTTGGAATAAAAACTCAATTCTTCCCTCGAATTGTAAACCCACAGACTCCAGATATGGAGTTTGAAGAAATTTCGTTTAGAAGTTTAGGCAAGACATACATACAAACATACAGACAGACTAACAGACAAAATTGCGGGCCCACTTTTTTAAGATGTTCCATTATAAATATTTAGTAATACAAATCTTGAGGTAGGATTTTTTCATGAAACCAATATTTGCAAGTGAAAAAGTGAAAATAAAAACAAAAACTCGTCAAGCACGACTCCGTTTGCATATACAGGGTTAAAATTTAAAACTTTAACTATTATTCCATATGAAAAGCATTGTGTCGGCCTTTGCTTGAATAACTCGTAGATTTATTGAACCGATTTTATGGACTTTTTTTTCTTTGGTTAGTCCATTGTCCGTTACTTACATATGAATATTAGAAAAGTGATACCTAGCAAATTAATAAGAGCACTGAAATCAAACTTATTTGTCGTTATAGATCCGGAAACGCTCTATTACCATGATTTTTTTTACAAATGTTAAAAATTATTGCGACACTTGCTAGTACTGGAGTCACCTTCAAAATAAAGGTTCTTTCAAAAATGTTTGGGTTATACGAGTAGTTTTGCATAATTCGTGTGAAAACCTTGAATATACTCGTAGCTTCTATATATGTAATGAATTAATGCATACATATGCGAAGAACAAGTATTACGTTTGATTTACCCAACAATAAGACTTCCGGAGGAGAGATGGCTAGTGTAACAATTATTATATTGACAAATTAGACGTACAAGCTAATTTCAATTGAGTTTTTGCATGAACGAAAAAAAGAAATATTTGTTGAAGAATTGCACAAAGAGGAAAACATAGGCATTCAGGCAGGTCCGCCCCACCAACTGAGCTATCCATGTACGACTACCTCCATGGTCACTTCTTCAACATCACTATTTTGCTATTTTGTATTTGTCCCTTGCTACTGGTTGTAGCTGTTTAAGCACGGTAATTCACAGACAGCTAAATGGATTTCATTGCCGAAGCAAGCACATAGGCAGATATTATACAGGGTCTTCCAATAGGGACTTCCGAACTTTGACAGTTGATAGCGGCCAAACTGTTGAAGCTACATCTGTCAAATTGGCTGTCATTTATTCAGTTTATTTTGCCAAATCACCATGGATGGATATAGCGTTCTACAACACGTGCAAATAATAAAATTGTTTTAAACGTTCCGTGCTCTTCGCCCATTTTACGGTCGCCATAATCGTCCTTCCGAGAGGACTATTCGCAGTGTGGTGGATAAATTTGAGTCCATTGGTTCAGTCAACGATCAACTAACACTCGTACGTCGACGAAACGCAAGATCTGCCGAAAACATCGCCGCTGTCCGTGAGAGTGTGCAGGAGAATCCGATGCAGTCGATTTCGCATCGCTCACAAGAACTCGGCCTTTCGTAGACCACAACGTGGCAAATTTTGCGTCGAGACTTGGGCCTGCACCCGTACAAAATTCAACTGACCCAGGAACTGAAGGTAAACGATCATAGACAACGACGTGTGTTCGCTGAATGGGCTCTGGAGCAGTTGGAAACAGACCCTAATTTTCATCGAAAAATCATCTTCAGCGATGAGTGGGTAAGTCAAAAAACAAAATTGTTGAATTTGGGACGATACCAATCCACATGAGATTCAAGAGCGTCCAATGCATCCCGAAAAAGTCACCGTTTGGTGTGGATTTTTGGCTAGCGGTCCATATTTCTTTGAGAACGACGTTGGCCAGGCCATCACCGTCAACGGCGGACGCTATAGGTCGATGATTACCAACTTCTTTTGGCCTGAATTGGATCATGTGGACACCAACGATATGTGGTTTCAACAGGATGGCGATACGTGCCACACAGTTCACGCTGGAAATTCTGCACTAGCGATTCGAGGGTCATCTTATGTGGAGGTGATGTGAACTGGCCACCGAGATCGTGCGATTTGACCCCAAAGTCAACATTACCCATGACATCGGTCAAATTCAGCCTGACTTATGCTCCAGAGACATGGAAAATTGGACATTTCAGATGCGCGCCACCCAAAGAAGTCGCGGCGGACATTTGAGCGATGTTATATTCCATACACAATGGCATCGATAGGCCTTTCAAACGAATAGAAAATTTCGTTAATGTCTCATACACGCTTTGTTTTATTTAAATTTAAATATAGGAAGCGCTTAATGAAAAACCCTTTATAATGATTTAATGCATACGTATGCGAAGAACAAGTTTTACTTTTGACCTTGCCAATGACAACACCTCTCACACTAACCTCGAACTATAAAACAACTATTTTTTCCACTGCCGAATCACTGTATTGCTTTTAGGCTAAAGTTATCATGGTCATATTCAGACAGATGTCAAGTGATTGTTTATGAATCCAATTTCGCCTTCCGATATTGTTATCTACACAGACCGTCAAACTGCTATCAAGGTGGTTGAACCTGCAACTCTAAAATCCATGTTGGTAAAAAGCTGTCACGAATCGCTAACAGCAATTGCAGAACAGTGAAAATGATCATATGCTACATACTTGGCTATAGATGTAATATACATACGAGTACATAATCTGAGGAATAAGTCAAACAAGGCCCATAACAGGACTTTGATTTTATTCCAAACCAGGCTTTGTGACAGAACGCAGCCTAGATCCGCGTGCCATTGAACAATCGGATAGACGATGTTGTGGCATTTTGGCTTGTAATATAACAAGACAAACTTGACGCATCGTAGAAAATTCAAATGCTTAGAGGAGAACGTGAGTAATGTGGGTTTTTCACTAGCTGAACCAAACTGACATACTGGCCGGCTGATAACACGAAAATACAATCGATACAATCGATTTCTTCATTGCAAAAGGAACATCTACCAATTTCATGAAAATTTAAAAAGCTTTGATCTTTCCTCTGACCATTCTCCAGTCATTCTGACAATGAGCGAAACCCTTACCAAAAAACAAGAACCAAAGAGACTAACTGGCAGAAATACTAATTAAGAAGGCTTCAGCAAAAAAATTAACAGAATATTGAACTGAGCGTACCACTTAAGACGTACTGTGAGCTTGAAGTCGAAGTTGATAGCCTCGTTGAATATGATCAGTGCGCCGTATGGCGCGAGTACTCCCTATCAAAGAAGAAAGCCCACAAATTGCTGCTTAGAATATCCACCGGAAATAAAAGGAATGATAATGGAGAAAAGAAAAGCGCATAAGATTTGGAAACAATGTCGTGATCCACAGCATTGACCGCACTTGAATCACTTGTGTAATCTGCAGAAACAGAATATCAGGAATTTCAAAAACCGTGCAATAAGTACTTACCTCGAAAGTTTGACAGCGGAAAAAGAATCAAATTATTTGTTTTAGGAAGCTGTAAAAGGCTCGAAAAGACCTAAAATCTCTGCACCGCAAATCAAGAAAAACACGACGAAGGGAAACAAAGAGAAAGCGAACATTTGTGCGCCCATCTAGAAGAGACTCTTAAGCCGTTCGATGGTCAAGCGCTTATTCATAATATTAATGCATCGGAAATGGCACCTGACAATCATACAATAACAAGTGCAGTGCTAACGGAACTCAAAAAAGAAAAAAAAATTAAAACCTAAGAAAGCTCGTAGTTACGACTTAATAACCGGAGAAGTTCTAAAAATGTTGCCTAGAAAACTTTAATTAAGCTTCTCAATATTATAAACGCTGCGCTTAAATTGGAACACGTCCCGAGTCAAGGCAAATTGCGGAAGTCATAATGGTACTAAAACCAGGAAAACCGCCGAGTGACAAGAAGTCGTATAGACCCATTTCGCTTCTCCCAATTATATCCAAAATTTGTGTGAGGGGATATTACTCAAGCGCTTGCAACCGCTTATTGAGGAACAAAGTCTTATCCTTAATCACCAGTTTGGGTTCAGAAGCAAGCAAGAAGTGGGATCATGACTTCTATCAATCAACTCAACTTTCCCGCGAGAACACACACACACATATCTACAGCAGATGGAACAGAAAAATCAACCGCTCCACTATTCGCCAGCCAATCGGCTCTGCTCTCAAAGAGAGGAAAGAGGCAGTGAAAGGAGCAAAAAAGGAAAAAAAACATCATCACCACTTAGTGTAGATTCGGGATCATTTCAAAGAAAAAATTCATTAAATTCAAAATTTTGCAAGGTGTATTTTTGATTTTGTTCAGCTTCCAAACAAAGCTACAATAATGAATTTGGACTTAAAATCTGGGTGTTTAAAAGCTCTAAAAGCCAAAATTGATTTTATTAAAATTAACAAAGTTTTTGATTTTATATACGTTTCCAAGCTTTATTATCTCATTTCATTATCTCTTGAACTCAAAATCCAATACGATTTATACAAACCTGCTCCAGCAAATTTCCTAATCAATAAAAAAATGTTAAAATCTGTGTAGCCGTTTTCATTGTAGCTGGCAATTAGGAATATGTGTATCAACTTAGTTTTATAGTATTTTCGTATTCTAATTATCCAACGGAAAGAAATATGTCAAAACTAAAAAAAACTGATGTAAACAAGTTTATCTGTTGCAAGACAATATATATATAAGCGAAGTTGATTAAAAAAAATCTGTTATTTCATGACAAGAAATGTTTATAAAAAAAAATTGCAAATGAATCTTCTGGCTTTTTAGCGGACTCTTCTAAGTCATTTTTGTATGAGGATTAAAGTTTTTTTTCTACTTTCTTTCCCTAAATTTTATTTTAAGTTTAGAAATGGGTTCTGGTAGACGACAATTGGATTCAAAACTGTTGATTAAGAGTTGATCAGAAAATCTTTTCGTAATGAATGAATTCGAAATTTAATGGGTGTTTAATTGAAATTGTTATAACAGATATTTGTAATGCGTAAAAACAAACAGTGGAAACAACACTAATGTAATCGTGTTTCATATAGGTATACTCCTTTGAAAGGAAAATGACAACCGAGATGAAACATGCGTCCGCAGAGACACTAGCTCCACTTGTACTAACAAACTAAGGTAGATAGTAATAACCCTATGTACTGAGACATAGCGTTAAAAATTAATGAAAAAAAATATGGCCACTAGATATTACCAGTAGAGGACACTACCAGCTTTTCCTCTAATCATGAGCTAAATCGCATCTGTACACCTTTGTAGGAGTGTTTTGAAGACATTATATTACCCACAAGAAGTAGACTCAGCTGCAATATGTGAAGATTTATTTTCAAAGTGTTTTGTTTACTAAATTTTGCTAAAAATTTAATTTTTTTTTTACCATATTTATGCCAAAAACCATTACAATATGCTGTGCGCAATGATCCGTCATCTTATTTACCTGTATATCAAATTTCTTTAACTTATTTTACAAACAAGGAAACTTGTTTTGCACCCAAAAAGAAATAAAATGTAGCTGAATTCACTTATTGTTTCATTGTTTTTCTCTGTTAATCTATGTTGGTCTCAAAAAACATGAAAAGAATTATAATGATAATGTAGTAAAAAACCCGGGTTTTGAACGTGAGCCTTTTATTTCCAATACTCCTTTATACCTCTCCTTTTCTCTTCATTACTGGGTTTTAATAAATTTTACAGGACATACATACTCGTATGGCGTATTTTTTTAAACCTAGCTAACCAGTGGTTCATTAAAACAATTCCAAGCCAGCCCAATTTTCATATTTTTTTGTATTTTAAGATTGGTACTTCTGCTTGCAATCATATTGACATTAACTGTAAACTGTCTACGAATTTGCCACTAGGAGCTGGTATGTTCGCGAACTGTAGTGACAGTAGAAATGGTAGCCGCTATTTAAAGTACTACTTATGAATAGAAATATACAAATTTCGATCCGCACAGAACGGACCGTATGATACCCTATACCCCATATTCTAACTCACCCGTAATAAAGTGAGCAAAAGTGGGCGTGGCTCCCAATAATTTTAATTTTAGATATTTAATCTTCATATTTTTTTAATTTCTCCACATAATTCAAATTTGTTTCAATACATTTCTTCAGCCGATAGATCCATCTTTCAAAACAGCTTTCAAAATCCTCTTTTTGGAGCTGCATTGACTGCATTACTAATCTCCTGCTTAGATGTGAAGATTTTTCACCTCAAATCTTTTTTTTATTTTCGAAAACATTTAAAAGTCACACGGCGCTAGATCCGGAGAATAAGGTGCTGGGCTAATTTCATTGAAGCTTGAGAGCGCAAGAAAGTTGTTGGTTTTATCAGCAGTGTGCGCAGGCGCATTGTCAAAAGTAACGGCGCAGCTCTTCTTTTGTCAGCGTCCTAGTAAATTTTGGAAAACTTGTGGTAAGCAAGTTTCAGTATACCAATTAGCAGTGACTGTCTGACCTGTTTTAAGCGGGATGATTGCGACCATTTTCGCCCTAGTGAAGTACATCGACATCATAACTTTTGTCGCTGACTTTTGTTGTTTGGCCTTTACTGGGGGATTTGCACCTTCTGGGCTCCATACCATGGACTGCTGTTTTTTTTCCGTGTCGTACTTGTAAAACCAAGATTCATCACCTGTAACGATCTTATTGAGGCAGCTTGACTCTCCATTTTCAAACTTATCCAGGAAATATTGAGCAAAACGAACACGAGTCTCTTTTTGCTCTCCATTCAAAATTGTTGGAACCCATCGAGTTGACTTCTTCGAATATTTCAGGTGATAATTTAAAATTCGTGACACAGCCATGGCATTCAAGCCCAGTTCATCCGCTATCATCTCCTGTGTCATCCTGGCATCTTCGTCAATTTTAGCCTTCACCACTTCCACATTTGTATCGTCGGTCGAGGATTTGGGCCGACCTTCACGAGAATCGTCCTCCACAGAAAAATGGCCTGGAATCTTCGAAATCACTTTGAAGTAGTAACAAGAGATGGTGCATTTATTACGTATGCATTTTGGCATTCGTGCAGGATTTTGACTGGCGTGTGTTGACGTCGAAATCCGAAGAGAATGGCAAAACGAATTTCTTTTTGTGTTGGCGGTGGAACTTCAACCGAGCTTACTTCACTAATTCTTCTCTTTCTCGTCTCCATCTTTTAGAAATCGTGGAAATATCCTCTGTTTTAAAAATTTCACATCGTCACACTCACTATTAGAGGTTGGTTACATACGTATATGATCAGTTTCGGACAGTTTGTAATTTATCTGTATCTTTTCATATTATTTTAATTATGTGAGTCTGAACACACCGCCAGATTGATCGAAAATGCGTGCCCATATTGTAGCTTTATGCAGAGAGGCTTTTTCGTAGGCGCGTTTACGTATTGTTGATCAATCCACTTCATTAAAATTGGGGGCCGACACATATGTATGTAAACATGCTAACAAGTAGCAGACTAGACACATTAGCCGTTAAAAAGTCGACTTTAAAGTTGATTTTTGTTAGGTGACTATCAGTTATTCATGTTGTTAGGAATTGCAACACACGGACTCATTAATCGCTAACCTAACCCAACATCCGCAATCCTCAATTCAAATCTTTTCCACACACACTTCGTTTCACAACTTAACCCAGCATTCATTTTCCCCAATCCAAATCTTCCCACATCTCGTTTTTCACTATATTGTACGAACCGTAGTATCTCCATAGTCATTCGTTCTGTTTTCCCAACAAGAGGCGTCACATTCCGTCTAGACGTAATAATATTTAGACGCAAAATGATGCCAGTTTGCCAAACTGATGGTGAGAACGTTAGATGTTTTCGATACTGTAAAATTATCACTTTTTCCAAAAATGTTCCACTTTCCACTAACAAGTTGGACTTCCTAGTACATCAACAGTACATTAAAAAAAAAAAAATAATAACCTTACATCTGTCTGTCAATATGAACGCACTAACCTAAAGAAGAACAGGACTGAGTTTCGTTTTCAATATACAAAGCTTACTCTTCGAGAAACCTACTTATGTAGGTTAGGTATAATAAGCTTATAAAATAAACGTTTGTAGGTGTTTGGTTTACAACGCTTTCTCAAAGTATGATTTTATTACATGTGCCCATTTTACATTTATAATTATCATAATTATCATGTTATGTACATCATGCATGAACCTAACATTGATCTTAATGAAAAGCGCTGATTAAAATTTCAGACTTATGTAGGATTGCTTCTAACTTCTGCAGCAATCCTAAGGAATCTCAATGCTGAAATGAAGCAAAAGGTTATTCAAATGAATTTATTGCCTGAAGAAAAACATAGGGTACTGCTTAAATATATCAATGAACATATTGAGATCTTCGAGTAAGACAACTCTATCTGTGGATAAAATTAAAAATTATTTAGTTTGTTTTAAGATTCTTGAACGAAATTCGGGAACTGTTTGTAGAGTCGAATATGCTTCATTTCTTCTACAATTACTTCACCGCTGGACTGACAATGCTTCAAGTATCCATGCAACCAATTGGTAGTGTACAATTTTTGTCAATGATGTCCGGATGTAGTTCAGGGGCTTTCGGTGTGATCACGTATTGTGAAGCCGGTCAGAAGGTTTCCGATGAGGTAAAGGCTAATAGCACAAATTTAATATTTAAATAAAACCGGATTGAATCTTTTACTTTCAGATGCGACAATTTTGGCAAAATCTTTACTTCACTGATTGGTATAGGCAGCCGGTAAAATTTAAAAAAACTATAGCTTTTGCGTTACATGCTACACAAAAGGACTACTACCTGGTAGCTGGAAAGCTGATGACATTGTCACGAGAAACTGAAAAAAATGTAATATCGAATGGATTTCTATAGCACGATGTGTATTCTATTTCTATTTCCAATTTATAGATCCTTCAGGCAATTTTTACATATTATACATTCCTGCATAGGTTAAACACGTAAACTAATGAAGTCTTGTGGTCACCTTGCATTGATAATTTTAATTCAAATTGTTAAAGATATCTGTACAGGACATAGATTGCTGATGTAGTTGTCTTCTACAAACGTCATTTAAACTTGCGAATATTTTGGAGCATTTGTGGAAATCGTAGAGTGATAATACTACGTTCTGCCAACGTATATATTCAATCATTCGTCGCATTATGTTTATATACTGTATATCCATGTTAGCAATTTGTCGCCCATTATACAATTGCACATTATAAAAATTTAAGCAATGACAATTATATTAACAATTATATTGTATGTATTCATAAATCCAAAATGTAATGTTCAACAGTTATTAAAAGTGATTGTAACGAAGGTCTGCTTTCAATAAGTTCATTTGTGATAAGGATGACAGTAATTATGCCACAAGAGAAGTATCTTTCGAACAACCTGAACACATATTGACCCGTCTTAATTTTGATAGATGAAATAAAACTGTAAAATATTTTTTTGATAAATTAAAGCTCGTATTGAGTTATAATACAGAGATTCTGTGATGATAGTTGATGAAGATGTTGTTAAGCTATTACTTCTGCATATTTCGGACAAAATGTTGATGCCTTTGAAACTGGAAAAGGATACATTAAGGTCCAAATTCACTATAACAATATATATTACTGTGATATTTGTAGCACGCATGGTTTCGATACGGGCATATAATTTGTCAAGAAATCGACAAACGACTAAAGCTGGTTAGTAGCTCTTGCAAAATGTGCATTAAAAAAATGATTCTGTACTTTAGAGGGTAAAGATCGGATTTCAATCCCCGCAAGTATCAAACTTATTTTTTTTCTTTAATTTAAAAGAATAAACAATTAACACTAAGTGTAACAACCCGTGATGGGAGACAGTGAAAAGTCCGCACTCCAAGTAGCGGACAAACAAAAATCAGCCGATGAGGTTGCTAAGTCAAGGCACCCAGCAACGGTGGCTAAAGAAGGTACTGGGAAGAGGAGAAAAGTGAAATCTACTCCCAATGTGGTAAAGTGCCCCTGCATCTGAAAAACTGTCGGGTGAAGAGATGTAAAGGGCGGCTGGTACAGCAACAGCAGCAGAAAAGAAGAGGCATAGGTCATCAGATGACGGTGCCCAATACCCATACGTCTCCGTTGGTGGTGAATGCCATTATATGGGGGACAACAACAACTTCGCCGCTCTGGTCACGTCCGAGTCAGAGGACGAAGACGACGAGCTATAGTGCCCTAATACGAGTATAAGGCAGCTCCAGCAGAAAGTATTGGCCATAAAAGCCGTGCAAATAGCAAGGCGGGGATGGAGAGGCAGGCTGTGCTCCATAGATCCCAAGAGCAACAGCAACAACAATAGCCACAGCAAAAACAAAAGCAGCCTAACCGGCAGAAACAACAAAAAATAAAGCTGCCGCAGCAAGAGCAACAACAGCCGCAGCAACAAAAGAAGCTGCAGCAACAGCCGCAGTAGCAGAAGAAGCAGCAGCCAAAGCAACAGCAACATCAGCATCAACACCAGCAGCAGCCGAAACAGCGACAACAACAGCAGCAACAACAACAGACACAACAGAGCAGAACAAGCCAGGGAATGTGCGAGTTCCACCCATCAATACATACAAGATGGAGCTCAAAGACACCATAGAACTGTGTAAGTCGGCCATAGGCAATAACTTTACAATTAAACGGTACAATGATAGTAGACACTCCATCCAGTGCAATACGGTGGAGCAGTACAATAAAATTAAGAATCTGTTAAGGGACTCGACGACGGAGTTCTTCTCTTTCACCCCGAAGGGGGAAAAGTTGCAAACGATGCTCTTAAAATGGATGGAACCTTCTACCGAACCAGAGGAGCTCTTTAAGACGCTCCAAAAAATTAAGTGTGACGGTCTCAAATTTGCAGGGGTTAAGCCTTTCACCACAGCAAGGGCCAAAAGGGAGAAGCGGAAATTACCGTTCTTCCTGGTTCAGCTGTCGCCCGATAGCAAACTGGATGGTCTAAGGAGTATCAGAGTCCTAGACTACCAGGTTGTCTCATGGGATAAATTAAAGCGCAGCGAAAGCATTATTCAATGCGTTCGCTGCCAAAGGTTCGGTCACGCCGCAAACTGCAATATGCAGTCTCGATGCGTAAAGTGTGGAAAGAATCACAAGACTGAGGAATGTCCTCTGGGTAAGGAGGGAGTGGCAGATAAGGGCCAGCTCACATGTGTGCTATCTATCGGGGTTGTCCTGAGTTTCCCCCAGCGTCTGCTGGGGGAACCACGGAACAGCAATAACCGAAGGTAACTGCACCGGCCCCAGTGCCTAAGGCACCTGAGGCACAAGGCGACTTGCTGACCATCTTGCTCTCTATCCAGGGACAGATAGCTACAGCAACCCGTGTGGCAGTTACAAGAACAGGCAACCCGTGTGGACAGGATCTACGCGCTTCTGCCTACCCTAACGCATCTACAATCGTGATGGGTACGACCGCGACTGAAAATTCCTTGAAGATTCTAGCGGTGAATGTAAATTCATTAATTAGGATCGACCGAAAAGAATCGCTCTACAAGTTACTCGACGACCTAAGTCCTGACGTGTGTCTGGTTAGCGAAACTAAGCTAACCCAGAAAAAACGCAAGTTACTATAATACAGAAAGAGGGGGCCGACCCAACAATTGGTGGGGTCAACACAATGTTGAGTTTCGGCTTGATTTGAAGGCTACAGATAGTCCGTCGTTTCCCAGAAGCTGCTCCTATCTGGATCTACGGCTGTTCGACGAACGGTTACAACTGACCAACAATGAACGTTTATTTACAGCAGCAGGAATAGATTCAAATGACGCTGTCAATAATGACGACCCCCTGATACAACAATCTGTGCCAACTGTGAGAAGGAGGAGGAGGATATAGAACACTTCCTCTACCACTACCCTGGTACGGCGAGGTTAAGACTGGGATCTCCAAGGATTCCGGATATTACACACCTCAGTAAGAAAGGAATCGGGGATATATTGGAGTTCGCCAGATGAACAGTATGATTCCCCGATCGCTGTACGATATAGTTTCCCATTGATACTCCCCATGATCCCAATACCTAAATCCTCTCTCAATGCATAATTCCCAAAGCACAGCACTATTTCTTACAATTCCATAGACGAGGGGAACACAACGGGCCCAATGGAGGCCTAAGTGAGGAGCATAAGCTCACCCTCTTAAACCAAAGAGTAAAGAATCAGGACCAGATCCATATGTCACTATTATACTTTAGGACAATTTCAAAAGGTAACCTACCTTCACCTTCTAGAAAGCTTCGAACAAAAATACCAGCCATGTCAGAAAAACTATCTTTCAAAACTAAAAGGCTCTGAAAAAGAAGTACAAAACAGAAACAAAAAGTCAAAGACATACTACGATAAAACAGACAAATCTCTAAAACATTTGAATAATGGACAAGAAAAATCAGTCATATATTATTGAAGACGAAGACGGCAACACTTACAGACGAAATAGACAACACATAATTAACACTCACTCTGAAAAAATATCAACTCCAACTCAGCGTACTCCAGTCTTGAACGATGTTGATGAGACCTCACCTAGAGCTGAAAATCACACATCCTCAAGCAGAAATAGGTTCGGGAGGAAAATAGTTCTACCTAAACAATTTACATATCCGAGAGATCACATCAAATAATCGAAGTTATAACTGAAATTGATTTGCCGCTACTCTTGTAATTTAAATAAAGGAATATTTTTAAATTTCATGCATTTCTAAAACTTTATATTTGAGAATTTGTTAAGTTTATTCATTACAATGGATAAGTTAGTTAAGCTTATTTTTAGCTTTATCTTATGATCTTTTGTAATACAACGCTAAAGATAGTAAAGATTTTTATTATTAATTTTATAAATTGATTAAGACTTCTGAAGGAGAGATGTTGTATGAAGTTTATGTCTCTCTCACTCTCTTCTAGTTTTTTAAGTTAGTTTTAAGCAGTCAGTCATGTTTTGTCATTCGACCTACTTATGAAGACGAATAAAGTTCTCTGTGACTACAGATTGTGTTCTCATTTTAAACTCACAAATACCACAGGTATAAAGTCGTATGTTTTTTTTAATTGGAAAATTGACTATTTCTCGGCCATGTCTAGGACGATTTTATTGAAAATCGATATATGTATTAGCAATATTTGACGGGTGTACCATGATATCTAGAAAAAACAACTAGATAGACAAAATTTCGAAAAAAAATAACCCCAAATGACAAAAATCTTGAAATCAAAAATCTCGAAAGCAAAATTTCGACAGAAAAAATTTCAAGTTAATATCTGCGCGGATTGTAATCATTCTCACAAAAATTAATATTAATTCGAGATTTATATTAATTTCACATATAGAGCAGATGGACGGCGCAAAACTTATTATTAATTTCAGAATTATTTGACAATTGTCTCAATAATCATCGCTTGTCACGCTGTGGATTAACGGTTCAAATCCTGATGTCAAGAATCATCTATTACGTCGATCAATTGCGAAAGCTAAGTCAACTCTACTGCGAAGGCATAACACTGGCTGTAGGGTTACCATAAGGCTCAAATGCAATTTGATCGTGGTGATGACATCAGAAGGACTGAAAAAATACTGTGAATCATAAGCAACAACAATAATAGCACAACAAAAATGCTCCCCAGTTATCTGGACGGCTACCCTTGGAGTTTACAGAAACTTAAATACCACTTGAGTTTATAAAAATCGCCCGTGCCCTGCAATAATATAAGGTTATTCATATCCCCTTTGGCGCGCAAATTAAAAAAAAAAAATTATGTTTATTGAAGTGGGTCCTTTTAGTTGTTTTTGCTCATATGTAAATAATTTTATAGTTACGTTTACATCTTTAATGTAAACCACTTTTAATGAAAGCTTCATGTATTTATTCAAGTAAACTATAAACCATTCAATATACTAAACCATGTCATTGAATGAGGTCACATTTAGTGAATAGGAGACATATTGTTTGCTTTATTAAAGGTAGCCACCAAAACTGTGGAACACCATTTCTTTTGATACCTCTCTGCCTTCACAACGCAGTAA
The DNA here is from genome assembly GCA_963082735.1 of Pocota personata. NCBI lineage: Eukaryota > Metazoa > Arthropoda > Insecta > Diptera > Syrphidae > Pocota > Pocota personata. The sequence continues at coordinate 40,245,190 of OY720432.1, read as the reverse complement.
ACTGCTTCTGTTAAGTTATAAATACCACTTTACGAATAATAATAGGCACGTACTTATGTATGTAAATATTGCTTGTGTGAACTAAGGTCTGCCAAGCCCAAGAGGAAGTGAAATTTCCTTGTGGTAGTGACACGTTGAAAGAGCAGGAAGCACAATTGTCTGCATGTAAATTAAAAAAAACTTTGTTTAATTTGTAAAAAAAATATTTTTTCCTTTAGAGGAGAAGCCTTTTCTTTATTAAAATTCAAAAACACAACTGACTTACAAAACTAACATAAAGAAACTTATCACCTATGTTCACTTAAATAATACGTGCTGGAATGTGGGAATTTTGCAATGGGATTGGGATAGGGTATTGTCTTGCGTTAGCTCCAGACGCTGGCTCAGCAGCATGAATTTGGAGCGTGGTTGTTATCGACTGTTGCTATTGCTGCAGGTGTTTTTGTGTCAAGCACGAGGCGAATATTGGGTTACACATGGCGAATGTGTTTTGTAACATTTGTGGTGTTAACTTGTATACGAAAAACTCAGGACTGTAAGTATTTCATCCATGAGTTCATAAAGCTAGGTCACATGAAAAAGGTGAGTAATGTTCCAGCACCTGGCAAGCAGTACTAAATATATGCCACATAGAGCGATCGTTCAGGATACCAGCACGACAACTAAGTTGAGAGTTGTTTTCAATGCATCGTGCCGCACCACATATGGCTTTTCGTAGCGCTGATACGATTTCGCCGTGAGTGCCGGTTAAAATGGTTAAAATGTATCGTCAGGTTCGAATCAACGAAGGACACGTAGACTACCAACGAATCGTCTAGCGTGACTCTCCCGACGATGAAATCGAGGACTACAGAATTTTGACTGTCACCGATGGAGTTGTCTTGTATTCTCATCTCACAGTAAAGTGTGTTCAACAAAGCGCACTAGATGAAGGCCAGGACTAACCTGCAGCACCGCAAGTCATACTGCATCACTTTCATATGGACGACCTGTTAATTGGTTGTTTTGAGGAATCTGATCTGTGCCGACTTCAAGCTGAGGTATCAGCTGAAAAATCAGTCAATGTAGTTTCTCTCTTCGCAAATGGTTAACGAATTCTCCATTTGTCATCAACGCCGTTCCAGAAGACCAACGCGAAATCTTGAAGTTTTTCGATTTTTCAGAAGCAGATAGTGTTCCAATGCTGGGACTCCAATGGGAACCCTCTTCTGATCATCTAGTATTCGCCGTTCAGGTTCATGATTTACACACCACAAACCTTATAAACGCTTACTTCTGTCAAAAGCATCAAAGTTGTTCGGTACGCTGGGCTTGCCCTTTTCAAGCACAATCATCCCCAAAATGATTCCAATGTCTGTGGAAGCCTAAGGTGGACTGGGTGATGTAGTGCCGGTCGATGTTAAACGCCAATGGTTTCACTAAAGGGGCCATATTATGGGCCTCGCAGCAATCAAAGTGCCGAGGTAGGTCGGTATCGGGATTCCTAATGCCATAGCAGACCTACATGGCTTTGCAGACGCATCATAAACTGCTTATACCGCTGCCGCATATGTCCGTACAGTCTCTCTCAACGGCAATGTTTCTGTCCAGCTTTCAACGGCTAAAATAAGAGTCGCTCCACTGAAGTTGACGACGTTGTTCCTTCCACGCTTGGAGCTATGAGATGCTGCTTTATTAGTCCAACTAATCAAATATTTGGGACCCAATTTGGAAAGTCACATCCGAAACGTATTTGGATGGACTGACTCGAGTGTAGCATTTGGTTGGACGCGACAACACCAGTGGTGTACATTTATTTATTTATTTATTTCATCAATGGATTACAATCTGTTGATTACAAAAGGAAAAATTCTTACTTAAGATGGCTATAGCTTGCTCAACTTAAGAATTAAATAAATTTTGTACAATGTTCTCGTTGAAAGGTCGACTTCACTACAAATAGAATTATACAACGATAAAGGACGAGTTAATGGATTATTAAGACCATAATTAGTTCTATGAGTGGGAACGTAGAAAATATCATTTTTATTTCTAAGATTTCTTTCGGGAACGTAAAAAGAAACTAGCGCGAGTAGCTCCTCAGATCTTTTATAAAAATAACGCATTGGGCTTGTCTGCGACTTTCTAGAGTTTTTAAATCTATTAGCGCACATCTTGAAAAATAATCAGGCATTTCATGTCAGACCATCTCAAATGTTTTAATGCGAAACGCGTGAATCTTTTTTTGTATTTTTTCAATTCTGATAATAGCATTTTCATAAAATGGAGACCAAATGACACAGAAATATCCTAGGATAGGCAGTACCAAGGACAGAAAGATATTCTTTAATGTAAACACGTCCTTAAAAACCCTTGAAGTTCGTTTAAGGAAACCTAACAAAGAATTTGCTTTCGATATACTAAAATCGATATGCGCCGAAAAAGTTAGTTTGATGTCCAATATAACCAAAATCCTTTACCTCACTCACTTTAGAAAGTGGTAGATTTCCAAACCTATAAACAAAAGCTACGGGCGACAACGTTCTGTATGCACTGAAGATTTTACATTTCGAAACGTTTAGTTCGAGATGGTCGTATTCACACCAATTTAAAAATAAATCAATATCGTTTTGAAATTTGAGACAGTCGCTGTATGAAGATATTGAGCTAAATAATTTAACATCGTCCGCGAACATCAGACAATCCGAAAATTTTAAAACGTCAAGAATATCATTCACGAACAATATGAACAGAACTGGTCCCAAGTGACTACCTTGTGGGAGACCTGACTCCACCTCAATGAAAAGAGATTGAAAACCGTCAATCTGAACAATTTGTTTCCGGTTAGATAAGTAAGACCTCAATCATTCCAAAAAATTTAAATTAAGTCCTAACTTATGAAATTTTTGTAATAAGAGGCCATGATGTACTCTGTCAAAGGCCTTAACAAAATCTGTGTAAAGGACATCGACTTGCATTCTGGTTTCTATAGAATTTAAGCAGAAATGTGAAAAGAGGCACAAATTGGTGGAGTTGAACGGCCGCTAACAAATCCATGTTGTTTTGGGGTTATGGATCCTTTGACTGAGAAATATAGTCTCTGAGTTACTAATTTTTCAAATAGCTTTGGTACCGCAGAGAGTTTCGATATTGATCTGTAATTTTTAACTGGGTGCTTTAGACCACTTTTATAAATTGGATTCACAAAGGATATTTTCCAAACATAGATAAAATCACCAGTTAATAAAGATTTATTGAAAATGATTTTTAATGCGCTACAAAGTGACGAGGCACACTTCGAAAGTAAGAGCGGGGGAATTTTATCCACTCCAGCCTTTTTAGTTGAATCGAGTTCAATTAGACCCTCATAAACATCTTGGTCCGAAAAGCAATTTAAATTAAAATCTATATATTAGGGACTATGTTTGAATATCAACCGTTTATATTAGAAATAACATCTCTGTTATAATTCGATTGAAAGTGCTTTGCAAAGAGATTGCAGGACGATTTGATGTCATTCGATTTTCCACCGTCGAGTTCCATTGCAATTGGAAGAAAAGAACTTTCTCGTTTAGAATTTAAGAACACCCAAAAAGATTTGCTGTTCTTTTTAATATTTCTTTCGCCAAGACTTATGTGCTGATGATAAAGAAATTTGTTTAAAAAATCAAATTCTCTCCGGAGTTGAAGAAAACGAGTTCAATTCCCTGATTTGCCTGATTTTTTCGATTTTTTCAATGCCTTATTTTTAACGTTTTCTAAATTTTTTAATCTTTTATTAAACCATGGGAGCTTAAAACAAGATCGTTTGTTAAAAACGGGGACAAACTGATCAATGCCGTTAAAAATTAAATTTTTAAAAGTAGTATACATGTCACTAAGAGGTTTTTTGCAAAATCTATGTTCCCAGTCAATTGAAATATAGAAATTGTATAATGCTCTAAAATCGGCCTTCCTGAAGTTAAAGTTAAAACAATTTTCAGTTAAGCATTCAGAACTAAATTCATAAAATTCAAAAACTACATAAACTGCTTTATGATGTAGTGAGTAAAGGAAAATCAGATTCATATAAATAGTATTTCATATCATTATTACAAAATATAAGATCTCATGTTCGACCTAAACAATTTTTAGAATAATTTATTTGAAATAAACCTAACGATGCTAGAGAGTCGACAACTTCAGTCTCTATGTCCGTCGTGACATTAAATGGGACAAGAATTTGTTCTTCATTCAAGAAACACCTGTCTACTTCACCAATGTTGAAGTCACCTAACACACATGGAAACTGATCAATTGTCAAATCTTTCACCACTTCTTTATTTTGTATTAGATATAAGTTGAGCATATAAATGAAAACTACTATGCGGCCTAATACAACTCACAATAAAACAAATTTAATTTTACTAGAGCTGACGTGCACACAGAGTTGATCAAAAAATGAAGAATATGTTGGTAAATAGCACTGCTGACTGGTAAAATTAGAGTGTACTGCAATTAACACTCCTGCTCCTCGTTCCATTCCAGATTCTATCGGACGATCCATACGATAGACAACATAATAAGAATCAAACAACTCAGAAGATAAAAAGCTTGCATTTAGCCAGGTCTCAGTTAAAATTATTACTCATATTCATGCAACGAAGGGTTGATAAAGATCTCACAACTTTTGTACGTAGTCCACCAGCATTTTGGAAGTACACACTCAATTGAGACGGACAAGCTGACGATGAGGAAGCATATTTTAACTTATCGTCACTTCCTTCACAGCCATAGAGTTTTCGTTTTTTGGATGGTTTAAAAAAGTCTTTATTTACATTTATGGCCAAACGTGTATTGCAGATCCAACAAACCATACCCGGAAACAATTGGTTTCACGTTTCATCTACTCCAAACCCAGCTGATTGTGCCACACTGGGTGTATTACCGCATCACTAAGCTGGTGGAATGGTCCGCATTGGCTAACACAGCACCACATAACAAGTACGCCGCAAGCACCGTCAATTTGGGAACTCATCAAAAGATCTTCCTCGTTCCTGCATACCGGCGCAACTGCGCTGACCAGAGGGCCAGCGGCTTGTATTCTGGTCCGCGCATCTCCTTCAGGTATGCATGTCCATTGTGTAGTCGCTGTTTGTTTCTGTCGTTTAGTTCGTTCCATGTCTTTGCACCCAGTCTTTTAATCGTCAGTTTACAGTTAGCAATCCCACCTTGAGCCGGCTTACAATCCTGAGAGCGCCGAGCTAGCGACGGAAAATCTGTCACTGTCACCGACAGACAGGTTTCCAATGCCAGCGTCAATCGTAGCATTGCTTTCTGCACCAGAGTCAGAGGGAGACGGTTTTCGTCCTCATCCGTTAGAGTCTGGTTTATCCGGAGATCGGATTTTATAACGTACGAAGTGTCCGATCCTTGAACGTCCCCCGTTTTTGTTCGTTTTTTGTTGTTGTTGTTGATCATGTTTGAGTCCCACAAGAAAGGAGGAGGAACTGTCCATCTGCACTCACCCCCTGTATGCAGATAAGGCAAGATTAATTCGGAGGGTGCCTGACCTCCGAATACTCCGTTTGCGAGGTAGCTATTTGTCCTTTTTTTAGTTTGTGTTGGTTTTTTTTTCCTACAATTAAATGAAATTAAGTATTTTCGGTAAGCTACTTAATTTTTGAAACCTGAATTATGATAAGTTAAAAACCAGAAATTAAATAAAGTTACTAGAAGTGCCTCTAATTATAATAAAAAGTAGAACTTGTTATGTTTAAACCTTGGTAAACACTTTCTTGACAAACTGTATGCATTATTAAAGAAAAGACAAATCCATTTTGACAATATCCCTTACATTTCAGATCGGAGTGATTTGCAGATGAACGACACATACTCGTAGTACGTGTGACCCAGTTTTGCACTTTATTTAATAGCAAAATCTCCTGGAACCTCCCAGCAACAGTTAGTATATGCTTAGGAAGAATTCAGAATGTACCTACTTATATATAAAATACTACATGTTTGAAAATCGATACAACAGAACAGAAAGAATTAAAAAGAATTAAAAAAAAACGCGACATCTGTGAAGGTTCGTTAGTGTTTAAGGGTAACATTTTATACATAAACATTCCTTTTCAATTTTAAAGGTAATCGATAGGGCTGAAGATAAATACCGTTATTTGAAAATCAATAAACAAAAACTTTGTTTTTAAACGTAGGTTGTTTATTTATACATCCGGATCCAGTAGCTTTTTTGCAAATGTCGTGTAGTCGACCGTAGTACGCGGACTTCTTCACTCGAAGCGTAGTAAAAGAATTGCAGAATTATTGTTAAATAAAATCAAGTAACGCGGAAAAGGAAACAAATTGTATTTTGTCCTTTTAGTGGAAAAACTATTTTTCAGTGTAACATAAGTGTATGGCACCGCACCACATAATTATATACTGTACCCCATGTTCGGTACAAAACCATCAATGTGGTAACTTACGAGTAATTATGTAGTTACCTATATATGCGATGTTTGAAATTTGAAAACTTGTTTTTTATTCAGTGTCTCCCACAGCTAGAAAAGTTATGTAAGTTATGTAATTTCTTATATAACACGAAAACTCGTATATCCGATGCAAAGATGTACTCGTATTCAACATTTATTGAGTAACAAGTTCTCGTCAACTAACATTTTGATTATCAGAAACGGAGGAAAAAATTTCAATATTTAGAATAAAAACAAAATTAAAAATATACAGGTTGTGCATGACTGCAATCCTTCGGGGGATGATTCCTTGGGTCAGTTGTACGCATGATAGATAAATGCTATTCTCTGTACTATTGCAAAATATGTGATCTAAATATGTTACGGGTATAATCATTACTAAATTGTGCCATTTTATTTAAATTACAAGAACTGTTCTGGAGATTTGGGAGAGCTATACAGTTTTCTAAACGAAGTTGCTTTGCAACATATTGTTATAAATACAAGTCTATCTAAATTGACGTGTAGGTGGTTTACAAAATCCAGCATCACTGGATGCTACTGGTTTCTGTAGTGTTAGAGGGTCGCTGGTCGACATCTTATAGAATTGGTCGACGACTTTGCCTTTATGGTATTAAATGTGAAAGTAGCGGTTTACATTTATTTCCGGTTAAGGCTGTTCGGTAATTGGTAATTATTTGACTAGAGACGAGTAGCTCAGAGTCATTTATAATTTTGAGGTACTCTCAGCTTCTTTCTAGTCGCATCTGTCCACGGAAATGTGTATCAGCTTTAGAAATATCGTTCCAGCTGCTCCTCTAGAGACTATTAAATAACTAAATTTTGTTGACGGTAAAGGAAAATTATATAGGCCATAATTTTGAACTTAGGTCAAAAATTTTCCTAAATTGAGCAATCTTTCCTTTAAAAAGCTAGGAGAAGTTCTCTCCCAAGCTATTGAGACGTTCGCCGTCAGGTACGTCAGTGCGGATTGGGTATATTTAATGGCCCAATGGAGTGATTGGATTGATGTCTACAGTTCTCTATTTTTAAATGTTAACAAACAAACTTAGCAGGTTTGCAAAAGAAAACATTGTCAATACATAAAAGGGCATCTGGGAACTTGTAAAGGTTCTAAGTCATCCTGGCGTAAGTTACCCCAATTAGGAGACTGTGAAATAGCTTCCTCACCTACTATTGGCGTTGAGCTACTTTTAAAGGAATCATTTTTCCCGATAAGAATCAAATAAATTTCCAGTTTGCTTGACCCACTGTTGCTACATAGCCAACTTTTTGACTCGTATACATTTTTCTAGTTTTTCTACAACTCTTCGGAATTAATAATCCTATCTCACAACCTCATTATAAAAGTGTTCGAGAAGAAATTTAATTGTGAAGGAATATGAATATCTAATAAATATATCTAATATCTATATTAGATGAAATTTGAGATTTCCGTGGGCAGACGTACTTGCACGCTTGATGTTTACTGAGCAAACAACAGGTGCTGAAAAACCAGCTTAGTATGTGTATGCATTAGGGGCATAGGAAGGTAGCATTTGTTACACCTCCCCTCTAAAGATTTTTTGGTCTCCAAAAATTATATAATAATTTACGAGTATGTTCATATAAAAGTAATCTTTACTTAGCGTTGTTACAATATTAATTCAAATAGAAAAATATACAAATATTGTTATAAACTTAAAACATGAGAAGTTTAAGACTTAATAATGACAAATAATATTAATGAAAGTCAAAATACAATAAAATAAAAGTACCTTGGAATATCAACTCAATTCTGTACATTATTCATTTTAATTAATAATATTATTATTATTTTAACAATGTCGTATTTTCATTAATTATTTTAACACCATTTATTTTCTTTATCTTACAACTTTATAAAGCTTCCATATATTTTATGTTCTCTTAATGATAAAGTTTATATTTTGTAACGTTTAACATAAGTTATTTAAAAAAAATGTTTCATTTTAGTTTTAGTTTCTTTTTACATTAATTTAAGAAAAAAAAAAATGTGAACAGTTTCCTTTCTGAACAAAATGTTTCTCATTGCTAGCCGCAGAGAGTACCTACTTCAAATAATCGATTAATACCGATTTTCTTTCACCTAAATCAGTTTTCCCTGAAGCATGTCATTTCAAAAATAATGATAGTTTGGCACCACTGATCAACATTTCTGAAAAGCTTTTGAAGTTATCCGAACGCATCCTTTTGTCCGTCTGTTTCATTCTTATGTACTTTTAAATCAGATACAGGTTTCAAATAGATTTGTTTAAATAGTCACAAAATATTGTACGGAAGGAAATATTTCAAGAGAAATACTATCACAATACAAAGTGGACACTAAAAGGGATAAACTAGAAATGTGGCTGTTGTACGCTTTACTTTTAGGTACATCATTTTATTTAATTTCATTTTTCTTCAATTCATTTTATTTCGTTTTAGGATTTTTGGTATTTCTATTTTCTTTAATTTGTTTTTTGTAATATTTCGTATTTCTTTTTGTTGTGCTATCAATAACGCCTAAACAAAGCTTTAAGAACAAACGAAGGAGCAGACTGGGAATCTTGTAAAGAAAGTAAAACAAGCTCACAAAGGCTGCCAAAAGGGAATCATGGAAAACATTCTGCACTTAAAGTAGATCCTGTCCAAAGAACCACTAAGTTATCAGCTTCTACAGGCGGGTACTAACTTGGCAACCGCAGCCGATACCTTAGACATGCTGATGTGCCCACACTTAATAAACTGTATCAATAAGGCAACCACACCTTCCAAGTGTGGGCATACTCGAGCTGAAAGAAAATGGGAAACCCTGACAACCTAGTTTATGCAGATAAAGTGGCCTGGGCCATTAACTCATTTGCACCATATAAATCACCGGGCATGGACGGAATACTTCCCATCTTTTTACAAAAAAGGATAGAATTAAACACCCTAAAAAAAACCCTGGTGCATATCTTCAGGGGATTCCTATGTATATTTCGAATACACGCCAACACAATGGCAAGAGGTGAGAGTGGTGTTCCTATCAAAACCCGGGAAAGATTTATCAACGGCAATGATGTTGTTGAAAAATCTTACACGTTCACCAACAACTTCGAAACAATTTTCCCCACAACAGGAATCTTGGACGGCAAGAAACTCCAACGAGTTTCACGACTAGTAAGAGAGTGCAAAATTAAATTGAACTTACTTACCAGGCGCAATAGTCCGTTTTACATGGGTACCGGGGCATAAAGGTGTGCCGGGAAATGAAAAGGCAGATGGTAAGGAAAGGAGCGAGTAACACAGAACTGAATCCTGAAAAGACAATAGGGGTCCCTCTGACATCTATCAAAACGATAATCAATGAAAAGATACAACAGGAGTTCAATAACTACTGGATGAATCTAGACACGTGTAAAATGGCTAGATCTGTTGTAAAAGAACCGAGTAACAACACAGCAAAAATAACCTTAAACTCAAGCAGAACACCGTTGAGATTGATGGTGGGACTGTTAACAGGGCACATCAATCTCAACAAACATTCGTTCAGCCTCGGGCTAGCTTATACAACAATATGCTCTGAGGCGAAGGAGGGAGAAATAGAACACTGCCTCTGCCACTGCCCTACAGCAGCGAGGTTAGGACTAAAGATACTGGGATCCCCAAGGATACCGGATCTAACACACCACAGTAAGAAAGGAATCGGTGATTTATTGGAGTTCACTAGACGAACAAGATGATTTCCCGATCACTAGATGACGTAGTCCCCTTTTGATACTCCTCATGATCCCAATACCTGCATCCCCTCTACATCACAGCACTATTTCTACAGTTCGACAGACGAGGGGAACACAACGGGCCCAGTGGAGGCCTAAGTGAAGATCATAAACCAACCAACCAACTAAACCAACCAACCAACCAACCAAGATCGGGAAGGAACGCGCGGGGCTTATCCTAACTAGCCTAAAGTAAAGCTAAACTTACATAACAACTTAGGCTATTCCTTTACCTAATTCATAACTCACTTAAACTAACCTAGATCTATCCCCTAACACGCAACTGATCCTTCCCAT